>OZ010786.1:277004563-278204563 GCA_963932465.1 Maratus speciosus | reverse complement strand
CATAAGTTGACAATAAAAGGTATTAAACTGACATAATGTTATTTTACACATGACAAATTAGTAAAAATTCAAATTTGATTGTGTTAAAAAAAATTCTTTTTTTTTTAAGTTTCCGATTTTTTAGTAGTCCTTTAGTCATGCAGTGCCTATATTCCAGCGACGATATGCTCTCTCGCATCTCCACGTATCTAATATATGAATTTACATACGTCATTTCTTGCATAGCGAAAAAGAACCGTTGCCACCACTTTTTCTATTTCCTGTAAAAAATAATGATGAAACAGAAAAGAAATACCAGAAAAAAACATTACTACACTAAATTTAGTAATTACATTATAAAGCAGATAAAAGACATACATAACTACACAGACGAAAACTAAACAAGAAGTTTTTCTCCAACACCCAGAGTACGGCGGTTCCGCAAAGTAATTCAACTGTTAAATCAATTACAAACACCGTCCACTTGAAACAGTTAGTCAAACTGTATTTTAAGATCATAATGAGCACATAAAAAACACATACCTTACTTATGCTTGCAGAAATAAAAAGACAAGTGTGACATTCCGTACCAAATGTTGGCATTAAACACAGCGCCTGTTTCAAAACTAGCCTCCTTCCTCGGTAAAATAACGAACCTGGAACTACTGCTGCCCTATAGCCTGAAAAAGTGGAGTTAAAAGAGTGTTGCTGCAAAGTACCATTGGGGTATTAGTAATACTCTCTAAGGGATCAATGTTTAAATTGAGTGGTACTTATAAGTACCGTCAGTAAACGGTTAAAGTTATTTTAACGATTTACATGTTGTCTCAGTTTGTGAGAAAAGTTTAAGTAAGCTGAAGCTAATTAAGAAATATTTGAGGTCCACAATGAGCGACAACTAGTTGAGCAATTTTGTTACATTCAGAACAGAACACAAGGTCGCAAAAATTGATGAAGTGTTATCGAACTTTACATGTATTAAAGCAAGAATAGGAAAATTTCGGAAATTATCGGTTGCATTTCAAGTAATCACTTTATGCATATGTATGTGTGTGGTGGAGAGAAGACGTCTGCCCCGGGTGTCACTCACTCTAGCTACGCCACTGTGAGGAAGTAAGCCTTATTTAAATGGAAAAGATATACAGATAATACATAGCACTTTTTAATTTTAAAGAGCAATTTAATTCAATATATGTCATGTTATGTTTGTTCAGTTTTCTCCTTTATTTAATACAACAATTAAATTTTAGAATATTTACAGTCATTTATCCTTGTTTCTAAAGATTTTCACTTGCGGCATAGTGTCGTTTATCTCTTTATATTATGAATTACATCGCCGAAGAAACAGTTTAATGAAATTAAAGTGTAGCATTCTCGAGAATCTAATTTTGTTTAACATAATACATTAGACAATTTATCATGAAAATTCTGGTTATCATATAATATGTTTTGGTTTTATTGAATTATATACGAGGAAGAATCAAAATGAATTGTGCATTTTGCACTAGTCATGTAATTTCATTGTAACGGACAAGATAATTTAATTCCGTTATGCTTTGTTTGAGAAGACAAGGAAATGTATATGTATTCATGAAAATCGATAAAATGTGACTTTATGAATAATTAAGAGAATATTTCAATGTTTGATACAATAAAATTTGTTATTAAAAGTGTATTTGTCTGACGCTTATTCTGTTTACATACTTTTATTGTTTTTGACGGTCACTAATAAAATAAAAGCAGCGGGGAGACCGAGCTACACTCGGTTAAAATTAGCTTTGTGATCAACTCGATATAACAATACATTTTCGTTGTTTCGATATATTATATTGTTTTATTGATTATTATATTGATTTATAAAGCATTTTATTTTATAAAAATATTATTTACAGAAACAATCAATATTAACACTAGAACTGTCGGCTATTTTACTCAAGGTCTATAAAAAGTGTTCCACACCAGAATTTTTATTTAAAAGTATTCAACTTATTTAATTAGCCCCTTTTTGTTCTGCATACATTTAACATATCTTATGCAGAAAAGTCTGGTTCGAATAGACTATTAACAATTCGGCAGGACTCAAAATGACCCTTTATGCCGGTTCTAGTGTTAAAAGTATTTTACATATTTCAAAATTTTACATTATTTACACATTTATAACGAAATAGCATCCTTCCAAACTTAATTTTAGTTGGACTCTGTTTGGTTAAATCATGTATATCGACTCCTATTGGAAATTTCTAGAAAATTCCTTCGAATTCTGAAAGCCAATTTTTTCGCCAAATTTGGCCATTCTTCCATTTGGAGCTAAGCATATGTTTTGACATTTGTATTGAAAGTCGATTCTGTCGCCAAATTTGACGAAATATTGTCAATTTTGTGACTCATTTACTGCCAACTGTTCAACAAATTAATATCTGTTTCAATCTTCATTCCCAGTGAAATGCATTGACCCGTAGTGACCCACTAATCGAATTTTCTCAAACATGTAATCTAGAATAATGGTCTTCTCGTATCACAAAACGGTAGGTTGTAAATTTTAGTCAAACCTTTAGAGCCGTTTTTTAGGCAAAATTTGTATGTACGCACACACCTAGACACAAAATTTGTCCGTATTATACTACTATACGATTATTATCATCCCTTGCATTGTATACTAAAACAAAATCACTGTATTTAAAATAAAATACACTTTGCTAAATGGTACACACATTAAAAATATACAATAAAAACAACGTTTCGTTCCGCTTCTGCGGACGTCTTCAGGCTGACACACGTCTAAAATCTTTCAAGAATGGAAAATCACTGACGACCTTGTCTAGAGGGCGCACTAAACGTCTCAAAGTTGCCAAGGCAATAAAAAGGAGAAAAACCAAACCAGCTATAGAAGAGGGGGGGGGGAGGGGAAAATGGAACGGACTCAAAACCAGGTTATTAGATATTGTGACAAATTTTCATGTATGTTATAGGATAAGTTATCATTACATGTGTGCTGTCCAAGCTTAATAATCCTAATGGATTCTAAAATTTTGTTTAAGTATGGATTCTTGCATGGAATAATGATTCTTGCTTCTTCAAAGGTAACTCTGCTTTTCTCATTATGAAAACAAAATCTTGCGAGAGCTGTATTAAGTTTACATTGTGAAATATCCCGCTTGTGCTCTTTCAACCTTTCTGAGAATTTTCTTTTAGTTTCGCCTATATACACTAATCTTTCATTATTCGGGAGGGTAATCGGAATTTCATACACCCCAGATTTTGTCCATCACTTGTTCCTCTTCTTTGAAAGCTCTCTTATCCATTAGTTGACATTTTTAAATATACAATTAGCGTATGTATATGTATGTGTGTAATTGTATTTCATTTTATGAAAAGGAAAATACGGAAATCTTCCACACATATTTACTAGTAGATTTTCAGAAACAGCAGTTTAATTTTACGAAAATCATTTTAATTCAATATCAGTTGTGTTTTGTTTTACAATTTGGTTTGGTTTGTTCTGTAACTTCCATTGACGTTGAATGGGAGAGTAATTGGGGTCAACAGAAGTTATCGAGATTTTTTTTTGGTGAATCCCAGTTTGAATGAGCTATTATAGTGTCCACCGCTTGTTCCTCTTCTTTGAAAGCTCTCTTATCCATTAGTTGACATTTTTTAATATACAATTACTGTATGTATATGTGTGTGTGTAATTGTATTTCATTTTATGAAAAGGAAAATACGGAAATCGTCCACATATATTTAGTAGTAGATTTTCAGAAACAGCAGTTTAATTTTACGAAAATCATTTTAATTCAATATCAGTTGTGTTTTGTTTTACAATTTTGATTTGGTTTGTTCTGTAACTTCCATTGACGTTGAATGGGAGAGTAATTGGGGTCAACAGAAGTTATCGAGATTTTTTTTTGGTGAATCCCAGTTTGAATGAGCTATTATAGTGTCCACCGCTTGTTCCTCTTCTTTGAAAGCTCTCTTATCCATTAGTTGACATTTTTTAATATACAATTACTGTATGTATATGTGTGTGTGTAATTGTATTTCATTTTATGAAAAGGAAAATACGGAAATCGTCCACATATATTTAGTAGTAGATTTTCAGAAACAGCAGTTTAATTTTACGAAAATCAATTTAATTCAATATCAGTTGTGTTTTGTTTTACAATTTTGATTTGGTTTGTTCTGTAACTTCCGTTGACGTTGAATGGGAGTGTATTGGGGGTCAACAGAAGTTATCGAGATTTTTTTTTTGTGAATCCTAGTCTGAATGAGCTCTTATAGTGTCCACAGCTTGATCCTCTTCTTTGAAAGCCCTCTTATCCATTAGTTGACATTTTTAAATATACTATTACTGTACGTATGCGTGTGTGTGTGTGCTTGTGTGTGTGTCATTAAATTTCATTTTATGAAAAGAAAAATACGGAAATCTTCCACATATATTTAGTAAGAGGATTTCAGAAACAGCAGTTTAATTTCACGAAAATTAATTTAATTCATTATCAGTCGTATTTTGTTTTACACTTTTGATTTGGTTTCTTCTGTAACTTCCGTTGACGTTGAATGGGAGTGTGTTGGAGGTCAACAGAATTATCGGGATTTTTCTTTTTTGTAAATCCCAGTCTGAATGAGCTATTACAGTGTTCACTGCTTAATCCTCTTCTTTGAAAGCTCTCTTATCGATTAGTTGACATTTTTTAATATACCAATTACAGAAAAAAATCTCCTTTAATATATGTATAACAATTTAATAAAAATATTTAGTATAATTTTCATAAATATTTCGTTATTCTTTAAAGAAGAAAATGCCGAAGAAGCCTTAAATTTCAGGGTGTCAGTGTGGTTGTTTCTTCTCACATCAAGAAAAACCCGCATGGTATAAATAAACGGCGTTTTAAAATAAATTATTATTTGAAACCCAATTTATTTTTTTTTTGCTAAATCTAATTACATAAAAGCTAAACAATATCTGTTTTATCATATTTATGCAAAATCACTCCAGTTTTACTTTCTTAAATATTAATTCAGATAGCAAATAGTATTTAACATTTTATTCAAAACATTTTGATCGGTTAAAATATAAAAAGAAAATTTGAATATTTTTCTCTTAAACGTGACATTTCGAACATGCAATACAAATTTCACTAATGTAGACAGAATGTTTCCTAAAATTAATTTCGTTCCGAAAATTAATGTACAAATAAATCTAATATTTTTACTAAAAGATCTTTTTAAATCGTAACACCAGTCAAAATTAAAATTTTGATAGTTTTAGCTGTAAAACAAGTATTTGTAATATTAAATGCAAGTAGAAATATTCAAATATTGAATCACAAATATTTAAGATAAAGTTTATTAAATAAAAGAATGAAAATGAATTTCGTGGCATTAATAATAAATATTTTGAAAGCCGCTTGGAATTATAAATGAGGATTATGAGGAATCTGAAAATATGTTACGTTATTATTTAGCAAATGCTTTGCAATTTTCTGAAGCGAGAATGTTTTTTTTAATTATAGCTATATCAGTGTAAATACGTTTAGCGCATTTCATTTTGTTTCATATCTGGCAAATAATACTTTTATGAAATTAAATATTATTGTTAATTAATAAACAAAAATACTTTTTAAACTTTACTCATTTTGTTTAATATAACTGTTTGAAACAATATTTTTAATTCTTTTTCGGAAAAATCTCAAAGGAACAGTATCGATAATGATCCATTTTTGTTACAAAGTTAAGGAAACAAATATAATTACTGATATTTTAAAAATGCATTCTTAATACATACCATCTGTCTTATAACCAAAAATATGATCTGCGAAAACATCCAACAATTAATCTATTTGATTTCTATCTGCTCATCTGATAATGTATCTGCGCAGACGAGGAAACCAAGTTCGCAGAGCATAATGTCCTCAAAATCGGGAATGATATTGAAAAAAATATTTTTTGGGGCAATACGCAGGGCCCACTTACCGCGCAGGCCGATTTGGCTGCGGCCGTAGGTCCACAGCAAATGGGGCCTCTAAATCTAGTAAAATGAATTAGAATTAAAAAAAAAATCTTTAGGAAAAAATTTAATTTCAGCCTTGGATATCTAAGTATCATAGATGCCTCTTTAGGCACTTTACTTATAGTTTTCCGCTCTCTGAAAACAGCTTAAATTAGGTATGCTGTAGATAAAATATTTTTATAAGAATTATTTTTTAAGAAATACCCAAAATCAACAGATTTTTAAGGTATTATAGCACCAAACTACAAAATAATATCTGAGTTAATCCGAATTTCATGATTTTTTTAATAAAATGCAGTAAACTTTACGAATATTCTTAAAAAAAATTTCTAGATACTAAAGGGTGTTTTATTAGAGGTGTGGTTTTGAAATTGGCAAACACTATTTCTAGTTACAATCAAGGTGACAGAGGATTTGTGCTCAGTGTGTTTTGCCATTTCACCGTGAATTGACTTACGCTAGAACAATGCTGGCAAATTGTGCAAAACACCATCAGTTTATTGCGAGAGACATTCGGTGAACGCATCATTTCGCGTAATGGACCTGTGAACTGGTCTCTACAGTCATGTGATCTCGCACCAATGGATTATTTTCTGTGGGGATATATAAAGTCGCTGGTCTCCTTATAAATAAATGCTGAATTATATGCACACCAGATTGTACTGTAAACATTTTGTAATACACCTCAGTAATATATGGAAATTTCAATATATTTAGAACAATGTAATATCATTAAAATACACCGCAAACGATTTTTCGCCATAGGACGTAATGTAACTGAATTGTTTTGAGTGTCCCTGTAAATGAACCGTAAATGCTACACACTTCATTTTCAATTCCGACCATTCCGAAGTAAACAACAATAACATATATCAATTTCATAGCCACCCGGCTATATTTACGCTAGAAAGAGCACGTACGAACAGATAGACAGACAGACAAACTCAATTCATAAATACGTTTCGTCTATGTTGGGAAGTGTTAAAAATGATGGAAGTGTACAGTATTCTGGTAAAAACTTACGTATTGACAATTAATTAAATTCGAAAATATAAACGTTTGGTACAGCATTATTTGAATATACGTACTATGTACTGTACAGTCGTGAAAAAAAATAAACACCCCCTGCTAACTCAGCAACTAATTATAATAAAAGAAGGTTACTGGTTTCAAATCAATTGGAAATAAAGTTTACTTTTAAATGATATATATAAAATATGCTTAGGGGGCCATCTACAAATCAAAACCAGACCAAACTTTGTTTTTTTCAATGCAACACCCAATTTTGACAATATATTTTAAATCTTAAGTTCAAACTATGCCCAGAAACAAATTTTCTACTCATTTGAGTGATAAATTTTTCAATTATAAACATTCAAAATTTAGAGCTTCTAATGTAAAATTATGTTTACATATATTAATATCTCCTGAAAGTATAATTCTAATGTGATCATTTTGTGTGCAGTTATAATACTAAAATACTCAAACTTAAATACATTGAATTTTTTATTTTAAACATTTTATAATATGAATTATGAAATTAATATTTGAAAAAAAAAATATGAATTGCAACCTAAAATTTTTTTGATGGATTTATATTTATTATGTTTTGCTTTATGCGAATTCTCAATTTAAAATTTTTCTTGCAAGTATTTTTTGAATTATCATTAAAAAACTTCTAAATGATAGTTTAAGGGGCCATGTATGATGCGCAGAAAAGCATACTTTGAAAAAATATACTTTACTCATTTTATTGAAATATTTGTGCTGGCAATTGTCGAACAATTTTATGGGAGGGAAATGGTCATATAGGCAAGAAATAATACATTAATAAAAGTGACATAGTCCTTCTCTACCTTTATAGCAATCAAGTACCGAACTTCAATATTGATACATCCCCTAAAATAGGCTCATTTAAAAATAATTAATTTCTCGGAAACTAATAGTACGAATTTCATGAAAATTTGAATTTAGGCTAATTGAAGGGTGTAGAATTTATCTATGATGTCAAACTTGGGCATTGCTATTAAAAAAAAAAACAAAGTTTGGGTACGTTTCGACATGTAGACGGCCCTTAAGAAAACTTTATATATTGTCATTTAAAAGTAGAATTTATTTCCAATCGTTTGGTACCTGTAACTTTCAGCTACGATAATTTGTTGCAGATTTAGCAGAGGGTGTTTACTTTTTTTTTTCCACGACTGTATGAGGTGACCACTTCTACTACTTCTCATGACATCGTTACATTTTACGTGAAAAAATAAGTCTGTTGTAAATTTCTTTAATATATCTTCATTTTTATTAAAGATGCACAAAAATCGGAGTTCACTTAATATTTTTGAGGGAGTAAATGGACTACGACCCTGGTTTCTTTTAAATTTTTTTTGTAGTATTCTCTACCATCCCTAAAGTTTAAACAATGAATTCTAAAGCACCACGTAACAACATCAGCTCTAATTACAGTCGAACCTCTATTTAACGAAGTCGCTAAATCCCGGAAAAAGGTCGTTATATGGAAAATTCGTTAAATAGAGATAAACCCTTTAAAATACTTTAAACTACATAAACAGATTTTAAATTCATAAACACTAAGTATTTTTACTAAAAGTAATTAATCATATTTTTTTAAATAAATTATATCAATTTATTTTATTTATTTTACCCACCAATATCCATCACCAATTCATTTTTTGTTTAAAATCTGCAAGGAAAACAAAACGTTGTCCAGGAATACACTGTATTTTCTGTTTAAAGTAAATAGTTATACATTAAAATTAACGAATTTCAATGACATTATCTTATTTATTATTATTATAAAAAATAATTTTTGCCATACATTAACATATGCATCCTTAAATTTAATTTCTGAAAAACTCTTAATTTTTCTTGAGTTTTTTATTTAAAAAAGTGCTTTCTCTCATAATACGTCTCGCATCTTTGCAATGCACCAAGAACCCCTTCATGCGTATTTTCTTCTAAATATAATCCGCGTCGGATTCTTTCAAATGATTATAGCATTTCATTATACGAAATTTTGTTAATTCCTGCATAATGATCATTTCCATCATCATCATATTGGTTTTCTTCGCAATTCATAGCTGTATTGTTTTTATTTTTCCCACTGTCGAAAATATCCAATTCGAATAGTGTTTCCGAGGTCTCAATTTCAGAATTAAGTGAAATACAATCATCAATCAGCACATCATGGTTAATTTCTTCGTTTTTTCTCATCTGTATCCACATTTTTTTTAAGTTACTCTTAGGGATTATCGTCTTTGTCCTCCGTACTTACCGAATTTTCACTGCTGACAAAGAAGGCACCTTGTGAAACCAGTTCAAGGCCATTGAACATCATAAAATGTGTTTAAAGAAAGAATAAGTTTGAAATGTCCAGAAGTATTTTGATAAATGGGGAGAAAAACAAATTTAGATCACAAGAAAAAGTTCGTTAAATAGAGAATGCACTTCGCTATTTGGAGGTTATTTTACGAAGAAATTTGCAAAATGTTCTTGGTTCCAAGGAAAAGTTCGCAAAATAGAGAAATTCGCAAAATAGAGGTTCGTTAAATAGAGGTTCGACTGTATTAGAGTTGGTGTTGCCTGCAGTGCATTTGTAATCGAAAATAATGATTATAACGCAAATAATGTTTCAGGAAGTTATATTGGAAATTCAAATTCATTTTCTAAGATATGTTATTCTTTGAAACATATCTCAATAATATTGTGTTTTTTAAAATGAAATTAAAATAGCTTATGTTCCTAAAATGGATTTAAAATGTATTTGGAAGTAGTAGATTATTTAATAATTTTGATTTAATTTTACCACAAATCCAAATTCATTGCGATAAAAATAATCTTACGAAAAGTAAAGCCTTTTTTATCTAAGAAGAAAGTGTTACATAAACACCTTTAGATATGTTTTTATGAAAGAGTTATATTCGACCAATTGACAATTTCTGCATCAGTATTTGTTTTTATTTAAATTGATTCGTCTGGAAGCTTTGGAGCACTTTTCATTTTATGTACTAAAAATGCGTTATGCGTGCGACATTTTTGTATTAATTTGTAATAATTTTGGTAATATACTGTAAATAAGGTTTTCTAATTGTCCCTTTTACAACTCTGAAATCGCGTTCTTTGGCAAAAATGAATGTGGTGGCAATATAGATTTATGGTCAATAATATCAAAATTGTTGTCTCTAGACTAGACAATTTTCATCCACATTAAGTCCAACTTTATATTTCTATTTTGCTCAGTGCGCTTATCACTCTAAACGATAATTTGTTTTTGAGTTGTCACATTTTGTGACAACTTATGTCCCACAATCGAATCATGATAAAAGAAATGTTTTACCAATGTCGGAATTTCACCACAGTTGTAGTACAAATTCTAAATTCTGATTGTGCTTGTTAATATTATGCAAAATAAAAAATAATTCTACTCAAAGTAGACTTGTCCCACTTTCAAAATCAGTGCATTTGAAACATAGTTCAGGAAATAAATTACTAGTAACAAATTTATAAGGATATTAAAATATATTTGTTGTAAATTGATAAAAAAATCCACAGATTTTATGTTAATTTGTAATAAAATTTATCTTAAAAAAATTTTTTTTTCACAAAATTAACTTGCACCACTTTCAAAGTCAACTTCTGAATTAGCTTATTTATACTTATTTACGGAGAAGTCTATATTACTTATTGTATTATGCTTTATATCTATCTACTTTATTAAAGTTGACTTTTACTGAACTCTAAAAGTGGAAGAATCCGAACAATAAATCAAGACTCAATCGGAAAATTCATAAACATAATATTTATTTTCACTTATGTTCAAATCTAATTTCCTCTTATTAATCGAAAATGTCCTCTAAACAAGAAAGACAACATTTATTATTCGTTTGCCAGAGACCATCTCTAAATCAATATTTTTTCCCTACAGAAACAATGACACATTCGAATAGCATTATTTCATTCGACTCTTGCCTATTTCGATGGAAAATTTTCTCAAAGATAATTGTACTTGAAAAATGATTCTTTACGTTTCCGGCAGCAGTAAATATATTAAGATAATACAACCAATCTGAGAAAATGTAATCAACTAATCAATCATGGTGAAACAGAATTTTGTACATGCACACAAAATATATAATGTATATAAGAAACTCTTATCCCAAACTAAGTTGTAAGCGGATAAAGTACAGCTATCGAATTGAGATAACGACATAAAAATGTGACTACATACTATCTGATGCAACATTTAGTAGTGCTTCTTCTGTCAATACTAAACTAAACTCTGTGAGGCTACAATCTTTAAAGATTTTGGCCTACAATGCCCAACTCTGTTTTTTTTTTTTTTACCATGGGCTCTGGGTTTTTACGCAGAATAGGCTCGGTCAGGTCATCAACCTAACGCGAGACCCAATGTTTAGTTCCCAAGCAAACTTGTTCCTTATTTAACTTATTCCGAGGGAATGAAAAGTCCGAAGTAAAACTCTTTATCTCAACTAAGTTGCAAACCGATAAACTATAGCTATTAAAATGAGATAACTACATAATGATGTGATTACATACTATCTGACGCAACATATAGTAGTGCTTCTTCTGGCAATACTAAACTAAACTCAGTGAGGCTACAATCTTTAAGAATCTTAGCTTACAATGCCCAACTCTGTTTTCTTGACCATAGACCGTGGGGTTTTATACAGAATTTGTCTTGTCATGTCTTCAATCTAACGCGGGACCCAGTGTTTAGTTTCCAAACAAACTTGATGCTCATTTTATCGACAACGAAGCAATGAAAATTTCGGAGTCAAACTCTGGGCCTGTAGCGTGACATCGCGACGAGCAACTTTCTGGAAATAGTAAAATTATGCCATTGTAGGAAACTTTAATCCGAAATTACCATAACGAAATACCAAGCAGAACGGCAAAATTATTACCTTCATCAATCTAGCTTAAAGAAGGGGAAGAAAAACTAAAGAGCATGATGGGGTTAATTGTTCTTTAACAAAATTAATAACGAAATACAAAGGTATTTTGCAAAGCGCTTCGAAATTGTATCGTTGGTAGATTAAAAAAAATCCCCGCCTTCTCGCCAAACAGGCGGAGGTAGGTTTCGAAGTTAAGTACCTACTAATTTCACCAAAAAAAAACTAAATCAAGATTTGAGATAAAGCAATTAGTTTAGCAATTTTATCTTGCCGTTTTTGATGAGTTTTGAATTTCATTTTTCTATAAGAGCTGGTTTTATCAGAATCATGTTAAGGCGGTATTCAAAATTAGAATCTTAAAATGTTGTCTGATAAAATTGTTTAATACTTTTTAGGAAATCAAAATCAAGTTTTAATAGCAAAAGTTGCTGTTGGAAAACTTATATAGTTTTCGCGACGTAGTACTTTTATTTTTGAACATATTGCTTTTGATATTTATTTCATATCAATTTCAATATATAAGCTTTTCAGCCAATCTGTACAGTAAATCGACCTTGTTGATCTCAGGTTAATGGTAAGATGTCGTTAGCATTAAACATGAAATCTTAATTTAAGGTGTCTCTGCACCTTTTTTTGGTTTAAAAGTGACGGAAACATATACTTTACAATTTTTGATTAAAATGCAGTTAGTCATTCCTGGTATGATCTGACGATAGTTCTCAAAGATCTAATTAGTATAAATATCAAAATGTTCTTTTTACTGCATCCATGTCCTTTCAAATAAGTCAGAGTCAGAGTTAAAATCTTTAGTTTAATTTTTCTCAGTTTTTTTAGTACACGAGAATATTAACAATGTTAAAACTTCAGCATACATGTCGCATTAACTTGATATTTAAGAACGTTCCTTACGGTGTATTTTATACTTTTAAAAAAATCAAATTTACACAAATGTAAGTTTTTTACTTAAAATAAAAATTTAAATGTTAGTGGTTTTTTTTTACCGTACTTATACGTTATGCACGTACATCATTACATTTATTTTTCTTTCAAACTATTATCTTTTCAGAAATCTCATTTTAAACGTTGTACAAAACATTCATAAGAAAAGTATGAAAATAACTACAATAAAAATTTGATGTCTGAATGAGTAGAAGGATTTCATTTTTTTAAAATTTATTTAAAGCTAGCAACTTTCGCCATTTACGCTGGTCAGTTTCTCCAAACCAACATTGAATCAAACGATTAACTTGACCTTGTGTTTTAAAGTAATATGGACCTTTATTTGAAATGTCCTTCCGCATTGCTGAAATTGGCAGTTGCACTATTATGTTTTCTGTGTCAGACAAAATTTGGACTGTTAAGGACCAACTCTTTTAATTGATCCTTCACAGTAAGATTTGGAAAATAAGGATAAAACGATATGTAATATACTATAATCATCCATAAAAAATTATCTAACTAATAATGCACGTCTCATCAAAATCCGTCCACTAGAACGTTTTAAAAAGGCTAATATTTCAAAATAGGGATTTCCTGATTTTAGAACTTTCCTACATAATTCTATAACTAAGGAATGTAGAGAAATATGAAATGTACTAAAACCATCCATGAAAAATTATCTAACTAAAGTCTCATCAAAATCCGTCCAGTAGTATTTTTCTAAAACGTTAATCTTTCATAATCGAGCTCACCTCATTTTAGAACTTCCCCCACAATTCTGTAACTAAGCAACGTAGAACGATATATAACATACTAAAACCTCTTCTGAAAAATTATCTACACTGACAGTACTAGTTCCATCAAAATCTATTCATCGGAAATCACGTTATAAGCAGCCGGAACGGAATTTCCATTTGCATTTTATATATATACTATAAGATGAATTTTTACTTACCAAAATTACCTATTTTACAGAAAAGATCGTTTTTTTTTATGAAATCATTTAACAATATGTCAAAAGGGTATTTTAAAATTTAGTTAAATAAAATAAATTTTAAAAGGTTAATAGGCCCTTTAATAAAATACAACAACAAAAAAAAAAAAAAATAAATAAATAAATAAAAAAAAAAAAGAGAGAGAGGGGGGAGAGAGAAAAAATTCTTTGGGTGCTTAATTGAAAATATCAACAGTTAGAAAAAAAAATCGACTCATTGTTGCCTTGTAGATTTTTTGGACTATACTAAAGCTTTGAAGGACATTAAAACTAAAGTTTATTAGCACGCGTTTGGAATAATTATTCCATATTTTATGTTGTTGTTCGCTGTTGAAAACTAGCATTTTGCTTTATATTTAACAGAAATTAGACAAGAAATGATTATAATTTTTTTTATTAAAGAAATGTATGCAAAGCTAAGACGAATAAATGCTTATACAATAAATTTTAAAATTTAAATCAATAAAGAAAACTCATCCATCAGGCGATTATGAAACGTTTTCCAACACTAATTGAATACTATTAAAAAATTTCATCTTTTTGTGCAATGAAACGATATATCAAACTATTCAATTTAAGTTAAATTCACCGAAAAATGATTTTTCCTCATAGACCATAATGTAACAGAATTCTTTTGTGTGGCTCTGTAAAAAAAAACTATAAATGTTACTCACTTCATTTTCAATAGTGAACATTTTATAAAGACACTTATTAACACACACACACGCTCACAAATAATTACAAAAAATATACGTCAATCAGAGTATATTTACGCGAATTAGATGACGGCCAGACGGACCGACAGATAGATAAATCGAATTCATAAACACTTTTAAACTATATTCGAAAGTGTTAATAAAGAATCGTATTTCTGATTCTATTGAAATTAGTTGAGTTTTGTGAGTTAATAATGACATATTGCCTCTTTTGGTTACCCTGCATTAGTCACACGTGGATCTCTGTGATATAAGACACCATTTTACTCTTGCAAGTTTTGAATTCATTAGCCGGTTGGAGAGCAACTGTCGCAGGTGAAAAATTCATACCGGTGGGAGGAAGGTAGAGGGAGCCACAGGTTTCGAATCTACTTGGCTCAAAACTTACATGACAAAAATTACGGCTTGTTTCACTCATACGACTAACGCAGGGTTAATTGGAAGTTAATTCAAAAGTTAATTTCACAATTTATGCCATTTATGAAAATAATTAACAAAAAATGTTGCATAAAATAACCACGTTCTAACATTTGTCAGTCAATGATATAGTACATGCGATTTCAATCGATATTCCTCTTTCGATAATTGCTTCTATTATTAGTTTCCAAAAGCTCCAAACAGAAATTCACCCTTTGATCTTTGCATCGTTTTTCGTTTCACAATTATTCAAAAAGGTTCCGCATTTAGATCGCTAATGAGGAAGCTATAGAAGGATCTGTAGAACTACATCGCATCCTACGCAGATCATCTGAACCTTTCCATTAATTCACGTTTCAAGCTATAAATAATCGACTTTTTTCTTGTTTAACGCATTAATTAGTTAAAATATTTCCGTGGTAGTTCGTTCAGTCATTAATAATTTGCCATCGTGATTAAGTGACTGTAAATACTTTTATGGCGGAACAAAGATAATATTAGCTTTAAATTTGTTATAATTACCGTTGCATGATGAACTTAAAAGACACTTATTTTGTAATTAAAAAATTAGATTTTATGAATATCTGATTTTAAGAATATGTAATATCAAGATCTGGCTGATGTATCTTATCTTCTAATATTTATTTCGCTAAGGGAATTTATTTCTTATGTATTTTTTGGTGTTTGTTAAAGCACTTTAATTAAAAATTAAATTGTATCTGAAAGTCAGATTTTTCTTCTTATAAACAGAAAATAATCGCTTTGTGTGAATTTTAGAGACATAAGCTACAAATTTAGAACTTTAAAAACGCAGAAATTACACCCTCATGACATAAAACTACATACGGAAGTTTCAAGGATACCGAGAATCTCTTCATCAATGTAAAAATAAGCATAAAAAACAAACTTCATTTACTTTCTCTTCTGTAAACATTGATCAATAGGCATGAAGTTTGAATTTGCTGTTAAGAGGTACACAGTACAAATTTAAGTTTATACAGTCATTGTACAGTTTTACAGACACGTAACAGAAATAAGATAAAATCGTTTATGTGTCTAAAAATATAAGATAGGTAATCCCTTGAAGTTTGCTGTTTAATTATCTCTTGATAATATAATTATTACCTGCTTTAGGACTTTTACCTAGAAGTATTATTACACTCAAACGAAACATAAAAATTACTGCCATTTTTTATGATTAAGATAAACCAAAAATTCGTGTTTCATATTTTAGGTGGATTTCTTAATATTTATAGTACATAAGATTATGTAAATGATAAATTGTAAAAATAAGATTTAAAGGAAATGAATTTGTTTACGGATCTTTTATCAATAAATGTTTAGCTAAAGCTGAAAAAAAATTTGTTAGTAGAAACCAGCCACTAGATGAGATTTTTTTAGTAGCCAGTTTTGGGCTGTTAGTCAATCTTTATATCGTAGCCATGTACAGGTCCATGCTAAAATTTCGATAAATAGGCAAAACTTACATAAGTAGCATTTAAAAACTCGAAGATGTATAAAAGATTCTTAAAATTGTTATATTTAAATCTAATGTTAAAGAAAAATCATTAATAAATTTTCAAAAAACCGTTAAAACTAATTTTAATGAACCAACCTTCTTCTTAAATAAATGTAACGAGGACAGTTGAAGATTTTACTTTACAGACTATGCAAAATTACATCATTAGCTGTCTTAACGAGCTTTATTTTCACGGATTCAGCTTCTTTCCTTCTTTCTATCTCCTTTTCTTTGAAAAAAAAAATAAACATTTAAGGAATTCTATTAAGTACATTTAATAATACAATAGATAGGTAACAATTATTATATGAAATGTAATTTCTTTTTCTTAACGTCAGCTTTTTGTATTTTTAAAAATTAATTAAATTGAAACGAAATCGACCGAAAAAAGGAAAACAAAAAGAAGCCGAAGGGGAAAATTGTTTGGTCCGAACGGAAAACTTTTTAGTCGCCACATTTCAGACTTTAATCGCGTATTGGAGATTGGCGAGTAGTTGTCTGCAGCTTCATCTTAAGCTTGAATAATTATGATACATACTAATGGTTTAATCAGCCTTTCTTTGTTAACTGAAATTCGCATTTTTCATTTGCATGTATTTAAGAAGAAGCCTGTTCTTTTTAAATACGATTATATCGTTTCACTATAGAAACTGTTTAATCGAAACTGATAAATCTTGCTTAATTTAATAAATTTGATTTTTTAAATACCAAAAATAGCCGCAGTGACTTTGAGTTTTCAAAAGCATTCTTCGAATTTCAGGTTTCGTACTACAACCCTTTGTATTTTTAAAAGTGCGAATTGTTTTTTGTTGTGCATGTCCTCTTCTTACGTTCAAACCCAAACATTTTCCAATTTCACCATCGTTAAATAAGGCATTTGAGAAGTTTTCTACGGTACTTGAAAGTTTCTGAAGAGTGTTTTTTAATTATTTCACGTAATTCACATTTCTCTCAAAAATATTTGAACAAAGTTATTTTTTTTCATGACTTTATCTAGATAATTATTTAAGCAAGGAAATTCTTGTTCCAACAGTAATATAATATCTCAATACAGCAGACGACTTTGAAGATTTTAAGTTAAATCTTTAAAGTTTCGAATTAGCAATTTATATTCGAGTACAGTGGTTAGGGCATAAAGAAACTTTGCACATATATAAGCCGATAGCGAGCGTACTAGTTGCGCACACTGTCAAGGTTGGTTGGTTGGTTGATTGGTCGAGGTTTTATGGGGCAAAGTCCCTTTAGGGACATGCTGCGCCAAGAAATGGTTAAAAACAAAACACAGAAGTATAATTTAAAAAGTTAAAAAATGGTCATAACAATATGATAAGAAAAACAACAAAGAGTACATTGGTGATATGATATGAGTTAAAATCACATATTAACACAGTGTCAAGGGAATCGGGTGAAATTGATTATTCGGCTATTTTAAGATATGGACTCAAGATTGAAGTGGAGAAAAACAATCAAGCTCTCACAGACCAGACCATGCCATGTCTTCCACGGAAAGGTGAAATGATCAAAGATGACACTGTCACCAATGAAGTTTTGGCGCACTCACTATTCCTGTTTGTTTTTGTGTAATGCCGCAGATTTTAATGTTGTAGGTATCGTTTCAACGCCATTTAAGGTTTCTCTCTCATTTAAAGTAAGATAATTCTGAAGTAAAATGAAAGAAGTTTTGAGTTTTTGAAAATTTTGAGATTTTACTCGTAATTATGGGTGTTCGCTTGCAATTGTTCACCTCTTTCTTGAGCTCACATTTTAAAATACCTGAATCACCTATTTCGTCCCGCAATCTAGCGACTGCACAGTACTGTGATTGTTAGGTATTCATATATCGGCAATTTTTTCTGATATCCACACTATATTGAATTCCAATTAAACATTTTACTTTTTAAAATTTTTCTATCAAAAAACCTTTGTTAGACTAGAAATTTTTTTTCTGTTTTATGAATATCTATCTATATATTTATAGGGTTCGTCTACGTATTAAAAATTGAACCAACACCTCATTTTTGTTAGGTAACACATATATTTGAAATTTATTTTAAAAGTTTGTTTGTTTCAACTCAGACTAGAAAAATATTACAGATTTCCCTCAAAATCCTCGTAGTTAGATTGGGAGACAAATGGATTAGATTTGGAGTTGCTAAAGTTAAACCCACTTAACATATTTTAGTTGGTATCTTACCAAAAAATCATATTACTGATTTACTTTCTTTTAATTAAACAAACAATAAAATTACCGAAATATAATAAATATAAGGAAAAATATTTAAAATAAGACTATTAAAAAAATTCATAAATTTATGACCTACTTTATAAGAAGTTTTTATGAAAACTTATTTCATTTATAGTCAAAATCTTAAGAATATAAATTTATAGCCCAATTCTTTCAGTAGTTTTGAAGATATGAGCACATTTTAATTTTTTCCTTTTTTAGGGGCCGTGTACTCCTTGAATGAACAGAGAAAAACGTTTATTTTTAATTTGCGAAAATAAAATGCGTTGAGTTATGGGTGATAATCATGGAGATTGATATTATTTTAAAATAAACTTTTGAGGTCTTTAAACAAATTATTACAAAAGTAGCAAAGCAAAAGGTAAAGAAATAAAAAAGTGAAATTTATTTAACAAATAAATCAACCGAAAAATTTCTTGATTGACAGCATGTGCCTAATTGAGGATGATTTTCAAAGTACAATAAGAAACTCGCATCTATAAAGCAAAAAATAAGTTTTAACTTTATTATACATATACAGGCATTGTTTGTATTAAAAGAAAGTTTACTCAGAGAATGGCTCGAATCTGCTCGCAGCCTTTTCTGTTCTGATACAAACTTCTTTTCTTACTATGTTACTATCTATATTGACTTCAAAAAATAAAAAAAGACTAATGAAAATCTATATGTATCCTCCTGTATATAAGAAAAAGTAAGGATTTGGAAAGGGAACAATGAAAATATGCATAGATACCGCGAAACGCATCTAATTGGTCAGAGCTTTCTGTCTTTTCTTAGCGGGAATTGTGCTTGCCGAAACCATGAAAGTAGAGAATTTAGCTAGGATGGGCGGTGAAAGGGAAGAATCTTATGCATTTCAATAGACTTCTGTTTTATTTTTATTTATTTTTTTTTTTAGCCTCCGGTACGGTATGCTATTTCTTTCTCCCAGCTTATTTTGTGTCCAAAAAATAACGTTACCTTAGAGAAGCTAGCCGTAAAACAAAGCATTACGATTACATACTCTTTAGCAATTTTTTAAACTTCTAAGCATCGCACATTTTCAATTTTTATACCGTCATATTGGAAAAAAAAGTTCTTTTAAATGCATTTTGTTTGAAAACTGTATCTCCATTTATTTTTGAAATATTAATTTTTTTGTAGTTTTTAGAGCCCTTTGCTTAATATTGGCAACGGAGGTACTTCATTTCTGTAAAAAGTAAAGGAAAAATAGTTTTAAAATAGTAATTATACATTTTTGTTGCCATTTTCTCGTAATAACCGAAAGAAAATGTAATTAAAATATGTGCTATTTTGAAAAAAATATAAACGAATGATTTCTTTTAAAATAATGGAGTTATATTTAATTGTAAGTATCTATGAATCATTAGATAGCCTTTTCTTTTTCTATTTTCTTGAATGACGGAATTTTTTTTTGCTGCATTTATGCATTATTTCGCGATAATGATGTGCTATGAATGCTTTACTGTAGATGTTTAAGAGTAGATCGTAAATGTGGAATTCTTAAGCGGATGCGAATGACGTCATTTTACATAAAATAAAACGTGTGCTTTAAGGCTTAAAATTGAAATATGTTTTGTACTGCAGTAGAGTCCCGCTTAGCCGAGTTATTTTCTTCTGGTAGATTGATGGCTTCTATTATCATGAAACAGCCATTTTAAATGAAGTGTTAGGTGAAGATGAAAGAGCAGTCGTATAAAAAAATATGGCCATTCCCCCCCCCCCCCCATTGTGACCAGAAAATCAGAGTTCTAACTTTTTACGGCTGTTCTGTCATCTTCACCTAACACTTAATTTATAATGGCTGTATCATATTAATAGAAGCCATCAGTCCATCAGAAGAATATGAAGTAATGGAAATGCCGGGGGCGACACTAAATTCTGCAAAAGCAGAATTCCTGGTCTCTAGTTTATTTAGTGGTTGATGGCAAAAGAGAATTTTATAGAAAGAAGATAATTTCCATTAACTAATGAGAAAGGGGGGGGGGGTCATCTGCGTTTGGAATTTAAAAATTAAAATACATAGAAAATAAGGGATCGCGAAGGGATCCAGAATGAAAATGCGAATTAATTACGTCTGATGTTGGCTAGAAAATAGGGATTGCTTCGTGATACCGAACGGAATCGCGAAGCGATTACGCAGAGGGTTGGTGAGCGTAGCGAGCAGGGGGCAGAGCCCCTCTAGTTATATTAAATTTAATTGTGTGTTTCTATTTCACACCTACTCTTCCAAGAACAAGATGCATTCATTACAGTTTTTTAAAAAAGGACCAATTTTTGGTGATGATTCGAGGACATAATAATAATGCTCGAAATTTCGAAATTTAAACTAATTTTCGTGTCATTAATTTTCTTTAATAAATTTTAACGATATTTCTGTAATGCTGACAACTAAATTACTCTACTGTTGCGAATAAAAATTAAAAATCGGGAAAAATTAGGGATTATTATTATCAATATTATTATACAGGGTGTCCATAAAAGAATGTCCCAGTTTCAATTATAACAGTTTAATTTATACTATTTACAACAAATCATGCATCAAATTGAAGGTAAAGTAACTTAGTTTTTGTTACAAAAGTTCAATATGTGCACCTTTAGTTGTACGGCACATATTCACCTTAAAGTCCAATTCTTCCCACACTTCGGTTAACACGTCCGAAGTAATGGAAGCAATGGCCGTTTCAATTCTGTGTCTCAACTCTGACAAATCATGAGGTAGCGGCGGAATGTAGACACGATCTTTTATAAAGCCCCAAAGAAAAAAATAGCATGGCTCTAATGGCTTTTAAATCTTCAGCCCAGCAATATAACGTTTTAAACTCAGGAGTCCAGGAGTCGCCAGTTTAAGCATGTGGCGCTGAAAGCGAATAAATAACAAAGCAGTACTCTCGCATGCGCTGATATAAAACTGTTTGAATTATTTTTTATTTGTGAACTTGAACCAACACTTTACAATGCTCACATTTGATGCTATTAAAATTTATAACTGGGACACCCCGTATTTATATTAACCCCCGGTAGGCTATTTCTTTCTCCCAGCTAACAAGGAAGGTCTCCTTACTGGACATTCTCAGAATATTTTGAAAAAAAAAAATACCAATTAAACTACTTATGTATGTAATAAAGGATCACTCAACTTTAACGGCGGAATTACAGTAGAAAGTCTGAAAAAAAAAAAAAATACTTTCGAGTATTTGGCGCGAAAAGACGAAGGCGTCACGCGATTTGGCGAGCAGTAGTTTTCCTCGCCAAAAGCAAACTATTTTAATGCACCTAAAATTGTTTGTTATTGATTTTTAGAATGCGCGTAAAAAGTATTTAATAAATTTGAACATAAACAATGAGAGAGTTTAATAAATACATTTTTTCGTATTGCATATTTATGTTGCTTGTTATTTAATTTTATTACTTAAAAAAAAATTTCATATATAAAAAATACTTTCATATATTTAAGCGTATTCCAAAATAAGGGCAAGATTCATGTACCAGTTACTCATTTCAATATCAAAGAATTCGTCGTTTCCATAGCAACAAAATTGAATCAACAGTGCTCAATTGGACATAATTTTGAAATATTGAAACAATTTTAATTTATTTTAATTTTGTTTTAATTCATAAAATTTGATATTTAACTTACATTATAAATATAAATGTATATGACAAAACTATAGTTAAATCACACTAAAACTGACAAAACTAAAGTTATTTACATTAAATTTATTTAAACAAGTTCAATATGAAACATTTTTATCTTAAAGAGTATTCTACATAAAAAAGTATTTTTTGAAATTTCATTTCATCGCCAACGGATGATAAATCGCCAAATAAATGAAATTTTCATTATTTTTTTACGAACGTTCTATCGAGGTTCCGGCAAATTTTTTTATAAACATATATATCCACATGTAGATGAACATTCTGTAATTTGTTCATATTTTTCTGAGTATGCCCGTATGGAGACCTTCCTTGTAAGTGTTGTCTCCATAAAATAACTTTCCGTTGTATAAGCCAGCTGTAAAACAAATCAGATGTATCAGATGCATTATTGCACTGTTAAATACTCTAATGTATTTTTTAAAACTTCTAAGCATTGCACATTTTCAATTTTTATATCGTCGTATTGGGGAAAAAAGTACTTTTAAATGCAATTTGCTCGAAAACTGCATCTCCATTTCTTTTTGAGATATTAATTTTTCTGTAGTTTTTAGCACTTTTTGTTTTTTATTGGAAACTCAAGTACTTCATTTCTGTAGAAAGTAAAGAAAAAATAGTTGGAAAATAGCAATTATATTTTTGTTGTTGTCATTTTCCCATAACAACTGAAAAAAATGTAATTAAAACACGTGGTATTTTGAAAAAAAATATAAAATAAATGATTTCTGATAAAACAGAGAGCTATTATAAACTATATTTAATTATAAGTATCTATATTAATATTAAAAACAAATGAAGGCATATGAATCATTAGATAGCCGATTTTTTTGTCGAGTTTCTTGAATGACGACATCTCTTTCTTAGATTTCTTGGATTTGTGCGTTATTTAGTGATAGTGGCGTTAAAAACACCCTTTATTGTAGATGTTATTCAAGACTAGATCGTAAATGAAGAATTCTTCAGCGGATGCGAATGACGTCATTTTATATAAAATAAAAGCATGTGTTTTAAATGTTAAAACTAAAATATGTTTTTTTCTATCTATATTTATATACATACTAGGGTGCTCTGCCTCCTGCAAGCTACGCTCGCCAACCCCCGTTCAGACACCGCAGAATCTAAAAATCAAAAAACATGTTAATCTGATGGGTTTTAAAAATATTAGAGACGATTAAATTATACTGAAAAAAGCTGTGCAGATCTCCCTGTAAACGGGTTTCCATTCAATTCCCTTTGATTGCAAAAATTTAAGGGCGAATCAGTTGCTGTTAAGACATCCAATCGTTGTTTTAGTTTTTGATTAATGAGGATCAGTTAAACATTTGAAAAGAAGCTAAAATAAAATGAATTAAGTATTCAGAGTCTTTGTCTCCCGATATTTTAAAACAATCTCTATAACAATAGCCTAAATCATGTGACTATCATCAACAGTTCCCGGCGGAACACTTCGTTTTTTATACTCTAGGTGCCATTTTGATACTTTAATGTTATCCAGGCACAGGTGATAAGTCGCCAAATGTTATTCTATCCCCATCATTTCATCTATATTATAATAGTTCAAGTCATCAAATGCCATAAATAAATACGGTCTGATCCCTTCGCCTTTCATATGAAGGTTTGTCACAAATGCCATATACGATATTGGTGCGATTTTTTTTTTCCAACGCCAATTTGGGGAACGCATCAACAGCATAAACAACAACATTCAACTTACCATATCAAGCAAAATAACGATACTTTGGCTACAGTTAAGTACCCGTTGCGCATATGACATTGGCATCAGAAAAAAATCTCGCCAATATGGGGCCGTATATGACATGTGTGCCGAAAGAAAAAAAAGCCGGGTGCAAATCTCGCCAATATCTTTTTTGCAACTCACCAGTTAGAATTTTTTTATTCTTCGAGTGGTAAATTAAAACATTGATTTGAAGTTGAAATTAAATGTCATGGTTTGTTACATAATTTAATATTTCGCCAGATGTCATATACGCACCGCATGTTTGGCGTGATTTTTTTTTTTTTTTTTTTTTTTTTTTTTTTTTTTTTTACGAAAATTTGGCGAAAACCTCGTTTTCGAATACCAGTTACATATGTATTTTTGGTACTACTTAGTTATCCCGTCGACCAAAAATCTATCGCGAACTATAAGATTAAATGCCAATTACGGTTGATCGAAAATGTCACATTCACTTGCCTTTTAGCAAGTTACACATGTTTACATCATCAAATGATTTTTATTTCGACGTTTCATTTTTATATTTAATAATGTTATACTAATTTATTTGTTCTTTCGTTATTTAAAATAAAAATTTTGTCAATCTGTACAATTTGGCGAGTGGTTTGGCCATTTATATAATTTGCGAAATTGGTTGACGGAATAACTACGTTGTACCGTATTGTTTAGATATTTTCTATTATTTTCAAAAGGAAATAGCAAAAAAATAATTAATAACTATAGAACAAAATAATTTATATAAATTAAAAAAAATAAAAGTAAATAAATATTTATTATTAAATAAACGACAATAGCCATGTCTATCAAAATAATGCCATTTGTGCGCCAATTAGGTGTACCCCGGTGCGTATATGACATCTGTGCCTAATATTTTTCTTTTCGTTTTGTTTTTTAAAAAAAAGAAAGAAGTGAAAGCCATCAATTTAAATGTTTCATTTTTAAATGAAAGTTTTGTATTAAATAAAATGATAACGAAATACAAAAAAAGCATTGTTCTTAGCATAGATTTAAAGGAGGTCAAACTGGTCACCACATGCATTTAAAATAGTAAACTTATCTGAATTATGAAAAAAAAATGAGTTGCCCTCATTAGAAAAATGTATTTAAAATTAGAAAAAAATTAATATTTCGAAAACTAATTCGAATTTAAAAATTCTAATACCAGTTTTGAGATCTATGGATCAATAGGGATTTTTGGTGTTAATTTCATAGCAAAGTATTTCATATTTTAGGAGAAATCGCCGTGAAACATAATCAGTTGTTTAATCAGTCGATTCAAAGAATCGATACACATTTCAGCCGTTTCATATATTCGTTTCATAAATTCGTTTCATTAGGATTTTATATGTATAGGGTAGATATTTTTTCTTTTCATCGGGGGTGACACTAAATTCTGAAAAATCAGAATTCCTGTTTTCTAGTTGGCGTCATTTTCTCATTAAAATTGATAAGGAAAATTACATTAAATTTGAATAGATGGGGAAAAAATATATTTTAATAATCTTACATTTTGCAAGAAAAATCGTAGATATAAAAACGCAGTTTTATGTATTCAAGTTTCACGAATTGGTGTATTTTACTGAAGTAAAAAATCATCGGTAAACAAATTAACGTCTAAAAATCATTAAATCAAGGCTTTTTCGAGTTTTTTCATTGAAACATTAAAAAAGTTTAAACTTCATACATTTAACTAAACTATTATTGTCATCCATTAACAGGAATTGAATTAAAAGAAAAAAAAACATATGTTTTCACTTAACTATTAAAAAAAAAAATGTCTATTAGAACTTTTCACAAGAGTGCTAAAAGTGCCAAGGTTTAGCGGGTAAAAATAATATATTTCAAGTAATTATGCTAATTCCTTAAATTGAAATATTTTTGTAAGTTCGTCAAAATGATGTCATTTTTATTCCAGCAGCTCAGTCAATACTATAAATATTTTCTAAATTTACAATAAAATTAGATTTTCTTTTTCCCAAACGATCGAGCGATCTCATGGAATTAAAAGTAATCCATCGAGTTGCCACAAAGTTAGGCATTGTTTAAAAAGAAACTAGAAACTATCATTCTATATAAGATCTTCTTCTTATTATATATTTTTTTAAATTATGGATAGTGCGAAAATTCGTTTCATTTATATCTCCTGTACGGTTCTGTTAACACGTTGTATTACGTGCACGTTGCAACACATACCTTGCATTTCCGGTAAATATAACTGGATAAATGAAGTTACTGGTAAAATGTGGTATATTATTATTTAAATATTTAAAGTTGATATAAAAAATCTAATCATTTGAAATTAGATAACAGATGCCTAAAAAATATTGTTACTCTGGAAATAAAGATAGTATCAGTAGAAAGATACCTGTAGTAAAAGTGCAAAATGCAAATGTTTTACTTGAACATTCAATTATCTTTTAAATCACTCGCATCTTTTAATAAAAGAAAATTTTGTAAAGGTTATTTGGATAATTTTATATCTGAACTACCCGAAAAAAGATCTAACTTCAAATTTAAAAGTTATTAATATTTTCATAAATCAGCAACCAAATTTATAATAGTTGACAATTTTGTCTCTTTCGAAAAACATTCAAATATACAGGGTGTCCTAAAATGAACTAACATATTTTAAAATTCAATAACAACTCAACGGAAACAGCTATTGAAAGCAAGAGAACAAGTGGCGAAGTCAGGAGTATATTTTAATCTACTAAAAAACAACTTTTCAAAAGTAAAAAAAAAAAAAAAAAAAAAAAAAAAAGAAAAGAAAAGAAAAAAGGGGAAAGTTGTGGCTAAAAAATAGTGTGATATCAAATTTCCAAGCTAATATTATGGTACTTATTTAACATTTTTTATTAAAAATTTACCATATGTAAGTCGAGTACCTAAGTATGCGTTGATAGAAAGCCTTTTCTCCTTTACTAAATACATCATAAGTGTTTCTGAAAATTAATTTTTTTTAATTATGCATGATGGGATTGGCGGCCATCTTTCCATATTTTACACAATTTTCTAAGCACACAAGTACATTGTTAAGATCGGAAATTCGAAATTGTTGCTAAAGCAAACATTTTATGCTTTTAATTTATGGAAATGAGTGCCTAGAAATTTGTGTCTTAAAATAAAGTTGAAGTAACTTCAGGTTTTATCTTATGATTCTCTTTTTTCGGAGGGGGTTAATTAATTAGTTAAAGCAGTAAAAATCAATTTGTTTTTTTTCTTCAAAATAAAAGACTTTCTTAATTTATCTGTCTGTAGCCAAAAATAGAAGTTCAAAATTCTTAATAATGCAAACATATTACGAGCTTGTCTGCTTAGAAATTTGTGTAAAATATGGAAAGATGGCCGCCAAGCCCATCATGCATAATTAAAAAAAAATTAATTTTCAGAAACACTTATGATGTATTTAGTAAAGGAGAAAAGGCTTTCTATCAACGCATACTTAGGTACTCGACTTACATATGGTAAATTTTTAATAAAAAATGTTAAATAAGTACCATAATATTAGCTTGGAAATTTGATATCACACTATTTTTTAGCCACAACTTTCCCCTTTTTTCTTTTCTTTTCTTTTTTTTTTTTTTTTTTTTTTTTTTTTGCTTGGTTTTTTTTTTACTTTTGAAAAGTTGTTTTTTAGTAGATATCAGTTCTTTTTTTTAAACAGATTATATATAATTGAAATAATTCTACTCGCTAAAATTAGTCCTGGTATAGCCTTTATAAGTAGGGAACAAACACAATATAATACACTTTGTTTACCTATCATTCATTTTTTAGAGTAATTAATAATTTAAAAGTAAGGAAAGTCAATTTCTTCTTTCAAAGTATCAGTCTTTCTCAATTTATATCGCCTTAAAATTTTCTATGAAGGATGAAAATTTAGTAAAAATCAAATAGAGTCAAAATAAAATATATATTTACAGTTAGTCTGTCAGTTAATTGTTTGTTCTAACTTTTTTTTGCTGACGGTTTTGCAAAATAAATTTATCTTTACAAATAGCTACGGAAAATCCGAGAATGAAGCCCCGCAGGCATCCAAAGAATCGAAGATCTGCCTAAAGAAGTAAATCTAGCAATTCTAGACATGATGATGAAACATTTTTGATAAAAAAAAATCTAAAAATTTAAAGATATAAACTGTACATATAACTTCATCTTCATTTAGATCGTGTTATAGAGAAGAAAGAATAAATATGTAATTTTACTCAAGTCTGTTTATCCATACCTATTTGCATAAATGTGAGAATATAATTTCGTACAAAAATTCCCGTAAATTGATTATATTTAATAGTCTATTATTAAAGCCGCATAAACATTAGAATAAATTTTTTTTGCAGTTAAAAATTGCTTGAAATCTATAGTCTTATCATTCGTCAAATTTGTTATATGTTTTTTTTTAATACCCAGACACCTTTTCTAAACTCTGACCAAAGATCACAGAAATACTGAAATTATCCAAATACTTATACCTTTCTATCGTATTTCTTTTTTTGAGTGGGGGGAGGGGTGAGGAAGGGCGCTTAAGAACTTCGTTTTGTTCTTAGAATTCTGAATTAATCATTGAAAAGATCTGCCTACGTAAGTCTTGTTGCAGAATTTTCATTAGGTAAGAGTTGCATCAACTTATACATCATGTGAATATCTTAAATTACTTTTGTAAAATACTAGATGGGAGCCATTGATATTTTCAGAGCATTTGCCTACATTTTAAACTTAAATTATTTACAACTATTCATTAATTTTCTATACGAATTAAAGAAGTCGTTGTTTCCATGGCAACTGTACCTTTCACTATTGCTTGTTTGTTTGTTTGTTTTATTGAACACATATATATCAGATCACGTGAGGATCACGGCGGTATTTGAACCCGCCCCCACCTACGTTCTCAAGCGATTAGCGGCGTGGTGTCTTATCATCAGCCACGGTGGGCCACTATTGCTTTATCTAATACCCAGATACTCAAATTTAACCAGCTGCGCTTAGAATCATGCTCATAACAGAGTACATTTATATGTAAGAGTGGTGACACATATGCACAAGTCGTGTACTCATATTCAAGTTTTTGTCCAAAGTACAGTAACTCAGTTTTCATTAATAGACGTGGAAGATTTCGATTAAACTAACCAAAAAAGTTTAAAAACATTTGCTTTCTGATTTGATTTTATTCAAAATCGTCTTAACCAACCAGAGTTAATGTCCGGGATCCAGAGTGTTTACTGCAAACATAAAAAAAGTTTTCAAAAATGCAGGCTTTTGATTGATCAATCTCATCGCGCTAATAGCGTGAAATCTATCTTGATCCCGGTCTATTCAACGTCCTTTAAATATTCGAGAAAGCCTTGACAAGTCAGGAAAATATCACACAAAGCAGGCAAAACAAAGAAGAAAAATCATTCATTGGCTCGTTCATATCCACGAGCGAATGAATGATTTTGTTCCTTTGCTTTGCCTGCTTTGTGTGATGTTTTTGTGACGCGTGTCAAGACTTTCTCAAATATTTAAGGGGCGTTTGTTTATTTCACCACCATGAAGCTATGAAAGGAGAGGAGCAGGCATGTCAATCTTCCCGTGTGAAAAACTACATAAAGAAAACGAGTTCTTTCCCCCTCTTCTGCCCTTTTCTCTCTTGATTTTGACCGATAGCAGCCCATTTAGCAGTCTCCATAGCAAGATGCAGCTATATATGGCGGACGCAAGGGGGAGGGTGTTAGCGTGACCAATGACATAATAGGCCAGTTTATGACGTTTAAAAGTCACACGGAGTTGGATCATCTTTACACGATGATTAGTACAAAGCGGTGCGCCGATTTTTTTTGTGTCCATTGCCGTGTACAGATAATCAACTCCACACTTAGGAACAGCTTCAAATGACGTCATCTACTTCGAGGCAAACGAAAAAGGACAGGCTACCGCGGCGCTACAGCGTCTAGAATATATAGTGTGGAAATCCAATCAGTCGATCACAGCGATATCTGCAGGATATTTCCCAAAACTCCAAGACAATTTGGTCTAGACGCTGTAACATTTTTTTTAAACGTTTTATTAACTTACATTTGACCTGTGTGCTTGGCGTCAAACCCGCTGTAATAATACGATGTTTACTTTGAAATTTGAAAATATGTAGCAGATGTCGCTGCGATAATCTCCCTGGATTTCAGCGTCAGTGCACATTTAAGGGATACACTTTTTAGCGGTTCTTGGATAGCAAATTTCCACATTATGTATTCTAGACGCTGTAGCGGTGCATTACACATGTCTCTTTCTTCTTTAAAAAATATCCTGCAGATGTCGATGCAAATGACTGTTTGGAATTCGACATCGTTGTACATTTAAGGGATTCAATACTTTCGCGCTTTTTTAAGTATTGCCGGGATAGTCGATTTCTACAACATATAATCTAGACGCTATAACGGAGCTATAGTTTCTAGAAGATATAGTTTAAAAATCGGCTTATTAAAAAAGTGCTAAAAATTGTATCCCATAAATGTTGAACGGGGTTGAACGACGAATGTCGATTACAGCGACATATGGTAATTCCAACATAACTATTTCAAAAGAAAATGTTTCGCTCAGAGAAGATCTAGAAAATGTTGCTCCCATCGACATTTGTCATTCAGTATTTTTCAATATTTATGGGATTCAATTTTTAGCACTTTTTAAAGAATTACTGGAATAGCCGGTTTTCACACTGTGACCGTGATCTAGGTAGATTTTTCTGTGTTATCGTAACGAGATTGACCAATCAGAAGCCAGAATTTTTGCTAACTTTTCACTGTTTGCAAAATTGTACCTGGATACCGGCCTATATTTCTAGACGCTATAACTGAGCTCAGGAATAGTACAGAAAGCAAACTCTGTATTTTGATACATTAAGGCCGGGATCTAATTAGGAACAAGTGTGTCTCTATAACGAAGTAGCGACATACGGCCAATAAGTGTTTATTGGTAAAAGTGATAAAAAAAAATCGTTAAAGTTCTTTACGAGCATGCCATTATCGCCAGGTTAATGCATGCTGAATTATTTCCCTAGTCTAATAGAGATCGTCCATGCGCGTATCTTCTAATGGAGGATATTCCAAATATGGGTTCGAGGCTGAAAAAGTCACGTGGTACCGGTAATTTACCCAAAGAATTTCTAACTGATAGAAGGGAAACAGGAAACTACACTGTTAAAAATATCGTGAAAAATTACCTCGGTTCTTACAGGTTCTCTATTTTCTGACCAATGAGAACGCCACATAAACGCCTATGAAGCGTTCTCATTGGTCAGAATACAGATAGCCTTTAAAAACAGAGGTAATTTTTCACGATATTTTTAACAGTGTACTACTGCTTTCTCCCATGAACTGTTTCCTTGGATAGCGGGGATTTACATTACGTAGACGGAGCCTTCCCTTCTTTACGCTAGACGTTCTTGCCTTGACCATGTGATCATAACGTAGATTGAATATCCTCTATTCAAGAAAGCGGATTGCCGTACTTTCGACAAAAGCTTGAAATGAGCATGTCTCCTGTGCATATATCACCACTCTTATGTATAAAGGCTCTCTGTTATGGTGTTGTTTCTGATACAGCGCCTAGAATACCTAGTGTGGAAATATGCTATCCAAACAATTCTAAAAATTTGTATCCCTTAAATGTGCGACGATACTGCTAAAATTTCAAGTGTCGATCGCAGCGACATCTGTGGGATTTTCGTATTACTATTATTACATTGTATAGACTAGCAATTTCTTGCAGTTGTAGAAAATATCCTGCAGATGCCGCTGCGATCTGCATATTACAGCAGTATCATTGCACATTTAAGGGATACAATATTTTAGCGCTTTTTTAAGTATTACAGGGTTAGCCGATTTCAACACTATATATTCTAGGCGCTATAGTTTCTGAGCGCTGTTGGTTAAATTTCGATATTCGTGTTTTAGAGTGAGCAATAGAGAAAAGTACTAAAACTATTGAAACAACAACTTCTTTAATATTGAAATGTATAGCAAAGGAGTTCAGAATCAATGCCTTAAATAGTTTCGAATACGCACTGTTGTTATGACATCAATACCCTTCCTGGATGTGGAAATGCAAAATTGTGTTCAACATAATTGGCCGCAATCTAGATAGATTTTTCGCTGTTAGCGAAACGAGATTCATTAATCAGAAGCTTGCACTTTTGCGAACTTTTCGCTGTTTGCAGCAATGCAGGCTATTGATTGGTGAATCTCGTTTCGTTAACAGCGAAAAATCCATCTGGATCCCAGCCTAAATTTCTGTAAACATTGCACTTCATCCATGGCACTAAGAAAATTCTAATTAAGAAGAAGAAATCGCTAATTAAGAATAGAAAATTTGTGTTTTTAAAGCTGAATTTTACAAAAGCACGTAGATTGAGTAAATATCTGTCCAAAAATGCAATCCTTACTTTTTTATGTCCATTATTTAAGTCTCTACCTTGATTGAACCATAAATTGTGACGAAGAAAATAAATCGATCATTTTCAGTATCTCGACGTTATTTTAAAAAATCTATATCTCTGTTTATAATTAATTTATGAGGATGCATTTGGTCTCAAATTGAAGATATTTTCCATTGGGTCCTTCTGGTTTTGGTTTTATTTTTCTGCGATGATTGGTTCTTTTGATATGGGAAATTTTACGCTGGCATGTTTGGTTGATTTTACATGGAGAAGTTGTCATCAGTATAATAAGCAGTTACGGTGTCTTGCGTTTTATTCTTGGCGTTTGTTTGTTTGGCGAGGTTAGCATTTTTTTTTTCAGCTTGGCTTGGCAGAACGACCGTCCTGCTTGATCATTGTTTTCAATTGCAGTTATAATCGACAAATGACTCTGCGTTGTCTCAAACTGGGATATCATGCAAATCTTTCAATTTTAAAAATGCAAACCATTCTTTGGGTTGGTTTCGTTTGTTGGGTCATCTTTTGCATGGGAGGGCTAAACAGATCGAAACCTCCGTTTGAAGTGAAATCCAATGTACTATAAACATCCATACCGGAGTCGATACTAAACCACGACATCTTTTGTATAGCAGTTAGCTGGGCGGGACTTGTGGAGTTTAAGCTGTAAGGTAGGCCACCCCGCCTGGCCTAAACTTTGTATAGCAGTTAGTGCCCTTACCACTAGACACATCAGGTGGAAAACATTTTTTCCGACGTTTAAGGGCTAAACATAAGGGAAAGAAAAATTGAGTGAAATTTCATCCATCTGTATAAATTTTAATGTTCTAAGAGTACGAGACAGTGCAGCGTCCTATAATACCATTGCTGATAATTGGAATTAAAACAAGGAGGAAAGAAATTCCAGACTTTACCATATTATACTCTTTCAAGAATAACTTTAATAGTATTTAATGTTTACTCGTTATTGAATTTCAAAAAAAGAACTATCAGTACATTTAAGGATATCCTGTATATACTCGGATGTAGAAAATATAATATTCTAAGGACACACACACAAAAAAATGTAAAAAGTTACTTATTTTTCGAATACTCACGAAAAAATTTCAGGGATTTTTGAACACAATAATAAAAGTTTTTGCTTCAGCTTCAAATGCTTTTATAAATCAAACGTATAATCTTTTGAGATTTCAAAAGAAATTTTAACAGCAGCAGAAAAGTAGGAAAACTAAACAAAAAAAGGCAGAGGAAAAGCTTTCCATATCTGCAAGTTAAATTCCGTTTTCGATCCCTTTTCTGTTTCTTCACTGTACTAGAAAAATATTTTGTTTAAAATCGAAACAATATTAGATTCAAAATCCAATACAACTGAACCGCAAAAGCTGTTTTTCTTTAGGATTTTTCTATTTACAAAAATGCATAAATATTAAAATGTGTAGTTGAAAAGTTTGAAACGAAATATCTTTATATCTTTAAAGCCCCATTCTTTGTTTTTGCATTGTTTTTCTTTGACATCCATGATTTCATGATTTTTCTGTCATTAAACTTCAATACTTAGAAGAAATAATTAAATTTATTTTGTTAGTTTATATTCAGAAGTAAGAACAATTAACAACACGTTATTCGAAGCTCAATATTTTCTTATTTTAAACTCATTTTCAACAAATATAAACGTCAATAAAAACTATTCGCTGACATGTTCACACTGCAAAAAAGGGTACAAAAGACAGCCTAATGTGATCGAAATGTTTACGAAAATTCACTATAAACTCCTCCCTATGCAGGATTTCAAAAATTTTGCCGTTATCTTCAGAAATTATTTATTCGAAGATCAAACATAAAGCTCAGGAAATAGTAGTTTTTCAAGTTTTTCAGAAACGTTTCTGAAATAAAATGGCTTCTTTGCTACTTATAAATTTCTGAATAGTAATTTCTATTTATTTTGGAAGTGCATTGCTTTCTGAGGTTTATAATTGGTTCTTCTCCTGAATGTTTCTAATGATAAATGGACAGTTTCAAGAATCGTGGATAACCATGAAGTTAGACTGCATTTTTGTAAGCATTTCTTGGTACTTTTCCATTATTAGACGAATACCACATCGCACCTAGTGCAAATGAAATGTTGGCATGAAAGCTAACAAAGGCGCCATTCACAGATATTATGAAGAAAAGTATACGCAGGCTCTAACTTATTAATATGATCGGAAAGGTAATGCTACTGACATATGTATAGTTTAAAGAAATGTATAACTAATATACCGAATACTAAATATAGAAAACAAAAATTGCACACAATAAAAATAATTTTTTCACTAAACACAGCCGGCATAAGTTCATGATTTCATTTGTTGCAATGTTTTGCGGCTGATCATTAATTCAGACATTCTAGCTGTAGCTTTTGTGGACAGTTTTGAAGTATCTCAATCTGAGTATAAAGACACTTGATTGGTGGTTTTGGTGGACTGTCACCAATTCGACACCAATATCTAATGTAGGCTGAAAATAGACGACGATTTTCAAGGTTTCTGGATATGATTATTTTGCGCAATGCGAGATCTTTCCTTTAATAGTTTCGTTCGATGAATGAAAGCAGTTTCAAGCACCCGTATTTAATCAGAGGTTTGTTATGCAAGATCGTGCACAGCAAGTTTCAGAAAAACTGCATTCTATGCCTCCGGTGTTGATCCTAGCAAACATAGGGGAAGAACGTGTAAAGTGGCCAGTGAAGCCAAAGTGGTGTTTGAGTTTTTTTCGCTGTATACTGCCCCTCCACGTAGGCACTGGACGAAACAACCGTCACAGATGATGGTAGTGTTATTTGCGATTTTGAAACGGAAAGCTCTATTTTTCTAGTTCTGAACTCACCTTTTTTGTTTTTTTTTGCCTTATTGAGTTTAGGCAAGTTGTATAATTCCTTGAATATAGGTAAATAATATGTAGTGTTATAAGTATGTAGTGTGTAGTTGCTCTTATGCTGTTTGATTAGAGTGAATTAACCTTTTAAATGATGTGTTTTTGAAAACTCTAAGCCATGTAGATTAGATGCTAGGTCACAGTTTTTTTTTTAATGGCGTCATTCCGAGGAAAGTGGTCACAAAGAGATCGGGCAAAATGGTTAGATGGGTATGTTGCCCGGAAAAGATTTTTTATTCATATTTCATAATAAAAGATTACTAAAAAATATTTTCTTTGAAAGAAAGAAGACACTTCGAGTCAATAACTTCTGCAGAGATAGGCATACACTCGATATTTGCAGTCTGCATGTTTGCTGGGGTGTCTTGTATTCTTCATTCGTCATATTGATACTTATTACTGTTTACTTTATCTTGTAACGATGTAATACTTAAAATATAACAAAACATAATACTTATTCTTAATGTGCGTTACTTTAGCTTGTGTTGATTAAATATACACCCTGAATTAATGTGATTTGTTCATTTACATATGCTGGCCACTTTATTCAGCCTAGGCGGACAAAGTGGCCATTTTGTAATTTTTCTATTAAAATCACGTCTAAATTTTAAAGTAATTTTTGTTATAAAAAGTAAAATAGAAATTGAAACAAAAGTTATTATACTTACTATTGGCATTTGTTTCTAGAACTTTACTGATTAAAAAGGTATCATAAAAATTTTTTTAGTTATTTTTAGTACTAACATTGTTTATTAGTTAAAATAAAATTTAAATTTTTTTATATGCAGTTTTGTATTTTTGACTTTTATTTTTACTTTACCTCTATGCCCGAGTAAATATTTACATATGTAGAAAATAAGTTTTGGGCTTGACCATACTTCTCCCCCATCTCTGCATAAGCGGTGACACGATTACAAATGCGCATTTGTCTTTAAAAAGATTTCTTGGAATTTTGTTAATGATTACATTATATTAGAAATTTGATTATGTTACTTTACGCAAAGGCAGACTATTTAGATAATAAATCCAACGGAGTATAATATTGCAGACTTGCAATTCTGGAGTCGTCTAAAGCAAGCTGCTTCTGTTTATAGTGAGTATATTGCACATATTCCTGAACAATGCAAAGAAATTTTCTCAAACTGAACAATTTTTGTGGGGATAGATTCCATATTTTAAACTTCAAAATTTTGTTTTACTACAGTAAAGTTAAATTAAAACTTGTGTAGTAATAAATGTTTCATTAATATTTGCAGAATTTATATTCATGACTAAAAAGCCAGAATTTTCACATAATGCATTTCGCGCATACCCGCATATGGAAATGCGATAAAGTTGTATGGTTTCTGCTGGTTGAATCGGGATTTATAAAGGCAGGAAAAGGTTTCGATGAAATAAAATTACATTTTGAATGGTTGCATTATATGACGAGATTTTATCTTTTCTGCGGGATTTAATTTATGCGCCATAAATGCGTATGAAATACTAAAATCTCGAATTACTGATCAATTTTCTCACTTTCTAAAAGGGCACGATTGAGAACACGTGCACGATTTGCAGTTAGGCGATAAACGCTCCTCACGATTACCACACCAGATAAAATCTCTTACAACTGACAAAATGTCTGAGAATGTTTTGTGGACACTTAGGCTGCGTACAGACGCGTATTTTGCCTAGTTCTCTAGTTTTCTTGGAAAATCTTTTATTCTGAACCTATCTGCGGTTTATTCACAAAAGAATGAGGGGAATCTATAATGGGTCAGGAGATAAGGAGCTCGACTCTACTTGAAGGAAAGGTTTCCTCTTTTGCCGGACATCAGTCCCTTTCCTGCTAAAGTCGTTAAAAATCAAAGGCACCGCGTGGCCACAAAAAATGAAGCCGACACTGATGGCAGTTAGAAGGATGGTGCGTGCGCAGCCTTAGGCTGAACTATTTGCCCGTAGCTGTCCAATGAAATTTGCCTATTAGTAAGGTTATCTTAACGCATTTGTCAAAAAATAGCCGATAACGTGTGCGATATTTCTGATTTAACATCTGTAGTGGCTGAAGTTTCAAAGTCTAATGTTCGCTCCGAAATTGAGAGGTTGAAACGTCAAACTGAATCGTTGACTAGACACTCGGCTAATTTCAGTCGATCTATTAGATTAAATCATAGCCAGATTCGAGATGATTTCAATCACGTAACCATCTAACTAGCGGATCTCGAGTTTCTAACAAATATTGATATTTGTGCTATTTTCCATGTTGTAGTAAAGACAAAAAAATGTGTCGGAATACATAATTTATAAACAAATTCGCCGATATTGCTGTCTGCTACGGAGGTGGTTCTGCCTTTTTTCCTCGTGGAGGAAGGTTGTTCCAAGGAAATAATGCCATTTTGAGATCATTTGAGGTCATGCCGGCAAAAGCCGTAGCGAATGCCTCATAGCTTAAATAACTAAATGCTACGGAATGTAATCTGTTACAGAAGAGAGCACACCTGCGCATAAAGAATGTCGGATTATTCTGTAGCTGCATGTGATAATTGTCCCAATACCTAAATTTATCTATAGGTATGTAAAATAATTCGTCGCAACCACAAATAGATATACAGTAGACATATGAAAATGGAACCTCTTCATAGCGTAATCCTGCCTTAAATGAAAACATTTTATGGTAAGTTTATGTCCTTTTTATTACCTGAATTAGTAATTTTTTTATAGATGAGAATACCATATAGTTATCGTGCGGATTATGCCCAAAAACGTCATTTGGAGAAAAATGACTTCAAAGTTTTGCAAACGCCGCTTCAGCTATTAAGCGGGTATCATTTTAAAAGCCTTAACTTCTGTTCTAAAGGGAATTTCAAGGAAAAAATTATATCAAAATATTCAGAAAAGATACCAATTTAACATATAAAAAAATTAAAATTTCGAAAATTTTAAAGCTTTAAGAGTCCTGAGATCCCTTATTACGACATTAGCCCCCGATTGGAATAACCGTTTGAGTTCGGAACGAGTCTTGTGGATATATGCCAAAAATACGAATGTGTTTGGGTTTATATATAATAAAAAATTACTTTTAAGCTAACGATATATACAGAAATCGCGCGCTTCGCACGTGCAACCAACTTAAATGCACACCACACTGAGACAACAAATAGGAGCACTATCAGCCTCTTCGCAAATTTAGCATCAAACAAAAGGAGCGCTATCGCATTTCCCGCAATTGTGGCACATAACAAAAGTAGCGCTGTCGCGCTTCCTGAAATTTTGGCACATAATAATAGGAGCGCTATCGAGCTGATCCGCACTCAATGGTTAAATAATAATTCAAAGCTTGTGTGAGATAGCAATCGCCTGTATACGTGTTTCAGAATATTCAAAATTTCATACCAGAAAAATATACGGATATACCTGTGTCGAATCCGAACCGAGTAGGTATTGTGAATGTGCATGCAGCACACCTTTGGATTACAGACGATTAAAACTTTTTTATGATTTAAAAATTAATGATCGAGCTTGAAAGACGGAGAAGTAAATTCAAATTTCCGACACATTCAACATTCACCATTAGTGCATGGTGAATGTCAACATTTGCCGGTGTAAGTCAGAAATAAGGATATTTAAAAAATATTTCGAACATACACCATATAACTACGTGAATGTTGACATTCACCGGTGAAAGTCGACATTCTGCAGATTTCGGTTTTTCACGGATTTTATAATAAGTAAATGTACATCAATAAAAAAAATTCTTCGGAGTTCTTCAAAAGGCACGAGTCCGCTTAATATGTCAGTTTTTTTTAGGTTATGGATTAAAAATATATAATGTGTTACAAATTCTGATTTCACTATCTAATGTGAGCTATTGCGGTACGCATTTAAAAAAGGATTACTTCAACTTCATGCTAAATTCAAATAAGTTCCCTATCGTTTACATTCATAATTGATACCGCATAAATGCGATATTTAAATTAACGTATATCAGAATGATATTGAAGAAAGTTTATTGATTGTCACAGGATACCAGTTTAATTTACTAGAAAGAAATGAATTTCACAGAATCAAAATGAAAGTGAAAACTGTCAGAAAGCAAACATTTAATTTTTGTCTAAAAACAATTTCCGAGAAAGATATACATCCGTCTTCTAAATAATCCCCATTCTCACCATAAAAATAGACCGTGAAGTAACAATAAGAAAGAAAGTTAATTGAAAAAATCTTCTAAGAAATACTTGAAATGCTAAAAATAAACTGGCCTCCTCTTTCCGCTTATTGATAGAAATTAGTTTAGCTCCGGAATAACAACGTTTGTTAAGTGACAGACAATATTTGTTTAGAATGAGGTAGATCAATTTTTAGGCTGTTTCCAGATTTTTTTTTAATATAGTTCATAAAGAGGTAACAAAATTGCTTTTCATATTTTAGTATTTATGTAAAAATCTGTGAAGGTTCCTAAATTATTATGAAAACTATGCTGATTCTATTTTTTACTCAACTGGAAACTCAATATAGGGAGCTTTTATGCTATGTTATTGAAATGAACATTAAAGCTGTATTCCAGTCTCTATTTTGTAAAAATGCACAAAACGGAGGACATCGAAAAGGGTTGGACACATTAAAAAAAAATCAAAACTCGAAAAATAATTGAGGTAAAGCAATAATTTTCTTTGCAAAGTTGTTGGCATTTATCCGAGATTCGATATATGTAACAGTTTCGCAACCTTGGTATTGAGACGATGCACAGAAGCTATGCGCGGTGAATGAGGTCTTCATCCAGCGTTTATCAATAATCCTAACTTAGAAATCGTATAAGTTAGGCAAACGTTTACTTTGTGAACGTGTACAATTTGCAAAATTAGGGACTATACACTAGGGTGGAGTGAAAATGACCGATAATTTTTTTTATCGAATTTTTTTTTTCCCGATAGGTCTAAAAAATTGACTTTTGGCACGCGGAATATAAGGTTACTTTTTTATTTCATTTGGAATTCACCTTTAGGGCTCTACCAGCTCTTAAAGATTATGCCCTTTATACGTGAAAAACCAAGATTTCATTATGTAGTAAAACTTATTAAAAACAATTTTTTTTCTAAATTTCTGATTTCAGTAAAATAACCCATAAAAAATGACTGATTAAAGTATTACTTGTGAACAATTGAAGTGTCGTCGTGTTTTAATACTTTAAATGGTAAAGATAACTTTAAAATATGAATTGCATTGTCGCAAAGAAGATAAAGAAAGAGCACAATAATCAGACACACAGTTTACTTTTATTTTTCGAATATACATAAAAGATAGTTCTCTAAATATATAGGAAAGATATTTTTCTGAACATATAGTAATATAATAAAAAGAGTATGTACGATGTACTGTAAAATGATCTTTCATTTCACTCTAATTTATATTTGGCCTTTGGTATCAAATCAAAACTAGGCATTACCGTTCGTGATTTGATTTTTGCTCGCATATATTCGTCCCTTGCTTCTAATCTTACAGCAGCTAATGATGCTTTATTAACTAATTTCACGCATTTTTCAACTGCTTGAACATGACACGGATAATTAAGGAATTGAAAAGATGGGACTTCCGATCTTTTCATGAGAACTTTCAGTTCCTCTCTTGATACTCTATTAAGAATGCGAGGTGATGTGATTTCACATTCTTGCCAGTCAATAATGTTAATAATGTCTATAGCAGTGAAGTTCAATATTGGAATATGAAATTGTCTTATTGCTGAACGCTCCATTTCCCTTGCCTTCAATATTCTTCCGGATCTAAGTTCTCGAACATGGTTTCTTTCATCAGTTATCATCCCTATTAATTTATTTTCTCAATGAGAGATGTATGCGTTTCGTTGAATAACAAGACTTATTACAGTTCCCTGAAATAACGAGACAACTTAATTGTTTAAAAAACATATTGAGCTCCATTTTTGTAGGAAGAATCTTTCTTAATGTGAAACGACGTAGGTGAATATACAGGTTTGTTATAATTAAAGTTCGCCTATTCAGAAGGCTCTAAAGCCGGTTCTATGGCTCCAAACGAAACAAAATTTCACTAGTACGTAGTTGAAGAGATGCGCTCTGAGAAAATCGAAAAAAAATAGTTACATTTTTCGTCAGTAGGTGGTGCTGCGCCAATATTTAAGGCGATGTTTGCAGATTCATTAAATATCAATTTCAGTCAATGTAGACGAAGTACACAAATTTAAAAGTTTCAACAAACTTCGAGGAACTGCGAATAGTTATAATTAAAGTTTACCTAATCAGACAGCTCTAGAGCCTGACCTATGACTCCAAACAATACAGTAAAATGAATATAATTTCATGTGATGTAATCTGCATCAACAAAAATAAAACATATCGCTCGGCAACGAGGAACTAACGAAGAATAACATTACGCATGCTCAATGAATCCTCCACCATTTTCAATAACGCATTCCATTCTCAGAATTGTGCTTTCTACAGCATTGTGTAAACTGTCCTGTGAGATTGAGCGAATATGAAGTCTAATACTATTTTTCAAATCAGAGATTGTCTGACATCTGTCTTTAGATACAGAATCTTTCAAAAAATCCCCACAACCAAAAATCGCATGGTGTTAGATCAGGCGATCGTGGTGGCCAGACTGTTTGAAAATAACGACGTATGATGCGGTCTTCTGTAAAATGGCTTGTTAAGAAAGTCCGAACTGCTCTAGTAATGTGCATTGGTGCACCGTCTTGCATAAACACGATATTTTGAAGGCAGCCTTGCTGTTGCAGCTCGGGAATCAGAAAATTTGACAACATATTGAGATACCTTCTCCCATTTACGGAACATGTAATGGGTCCTGTGGATGTTAGATTCTCAAAAAAATATGGCCCTATCATAAACGTAGCTGTGAAACCGCACCACACCGTCATTTTAGCTGCATGCAGTGGAGCTTCTTGGACAACATTAGGATTCTCTTTCGCCCAAATTCGACAGTTGCGTGTGTTCACTGTCCATTTAAATAAAAATGCGCTTCATCAGTCCATAGAATATTCTATGCTCAAGAATTGTCCACATTCATTCGTGCAAGAAACTGTAGTGAAAATGATAGCCGACTTTCGGTATCACCCTGCATTAGTTGTTGCACCCCCTGAATCTTGTATGGATAGTAGCGCAAAATTTGACACATCACTTTTCTCACAGTGGAAATCGGTATATCGAATTCATTCGCAATCACACTTGCATTACCAAATGATGACTGGCTTGCTAAATCCACGGGAGAAGTAGCAATATCTTCAATGCTAGAAATGTCTACCTTTTTTCGTCCTCTGCCAGGAAGAATGTCGAGGTTTCCTGTTTCCTCAAACTTTTTAATCATTTTGTGAACTCCACGATCCGACATTGGTCCACGTCTAGCATCTTTTAGTTTCCGGAATTCTCGAAAAGATGCAGCAGCCTTGCTGTTATTTTGATAAAATAACTTTACTAGAAGTGCCTTTTCTTTCAAAGTTACCATTCTCCACAAAGCATAGATTCAAATGCTTTTCAGAAACAATCAACTGTTTCAGTGTCAAAGAAATCACAGCCACACTTTATCAGCAAGTTTTAAATCGTCAGGTGGTTAGAAGGGTATTTCAAGTTTTCGAAATCGCGACGTCACTTTGACGTCGTTCATTGAAAATTTGAATGAAACGTGATCTTTTTCAAGCATTGGGTGAAATTTTGTGATTCTGTTTCATCTGGATTGACCGAAATTGATATAGCGAATCTGAAAAAGTTTACTTTTACCAACTGTGAAATAAAATTTCTTGTATTTTGTTTTTTACAAAATAAAGGAATCTGCAAATATCGGCTTAAATATTGGCGCAGCGCCACCTATTAACAAAAATTTTAACTAATTTTTTTTTCGATTTCGCAGAGCGCATCTCTTCAACTACGTACTAGTGAAAGTTTGTTTCGTTTGGAGCCATAGAACCGGCTCTAGAGCCTTCTGAATAGGCAAACTTTAATTATAACAACCCCGTACTTTCATTACAAATTCAGCCATAATCTTCAGATTTTGGGAAGGATTCTGACATCCTATGTACAATCTAAGTAATCGATTGACAGTTGTCAGCCATCTAGAGTGAGACATTTTACATATATTGCGATTTACCAGATATACGGAGCATTCGCCAGATGAAAATGTTTGACACCTGTCGTAAAAATAATTTTGGTCTGTAATAAACACCACCTTTGTCCGTGCCGCATTTTCCTAGATAGGCTATTAATATCTCGGTTTACTACGGACAAATGTTTTTGAAAATCATAATCGACAATCATTGAATGATTCAATGTCGATAGGCACCTCGAGGCCCCATCAATTCTTCCCACTGTGCGCCCGCAAAGTACAATCTTTGTGTAACTGAAAAAATTGATTTTCTAACAAAATATGTGACCTATAATAATCACTATAATTTTCGTGCAAGGTTTAAATAAACTACCACCACGCCTATTTTTTAAATAATTTTAGTTATAGTAGATTAGGAAATAGCGTAGAGAGAACATATTTCTGCTGTACATTTTCGGCGATATCGCTGAAAAGGTAATAACCTAAAATTAAAGCAAATTTTTTTACTACGGTGTTAGGAGATATAAAGCACGAGACTCCGCAACGATGTCAAAACTGCGATAATGCAGTGGTTATCCCAGCAGGCGGCATTATTCTATGAGAATCGGATACAAAAGCTCTTCATACAATACAACAATTCAATTGCTTTAATCTTGGGGAAAGTATGTTGAAAAGTAGATTAAGGTCCAGGTTTTAATGTAAAAATAACATTGTTAAAATATGGCCTTGTGTATTTTTAAACGGTATTAGCTGAAAAAAAAACATGCCTCATATACAAGATGCCAACTGTCAACGGTCTCCAATGGCTAATTTCTAAACAGTCAGACATATAGTTCCAATTACAAAACTGTTTTAAAGGAGGTAAAAAAAAAATATTTTAAAAGTCAGTTTGGCCAGTAAAACATTTCTTAAAACATACGAAATTAAAATTTTTATATCGTCTAGCGATCATATAAGTGATATTTTGTAAAAAAATTCTTGTTATACTAACAATTAAGACAAAAACAACACCCATCTACCACTAAAATTTATCGAGTTATGACATTTTGAATTGCATGACTTCTGCCAATTTTCTGCATCTGAACATAGATGAGTTGGGCCGTGCCTCGAGGGATCGTACACAAAGTGCTTAAAGTATTTGAAGGATTTATTTCGCTTGTACATTTCTGCATTGCAGCCGAAGGGAGTCACTTCGAGGAAGTTTTAAGATAACTTTAATTTTTATTAATTAAGTTTTAGATTGGATAATCTAAGGGTATTTTAAAATATGTATCATTTTGTACAGAATAGTGACTGTTGCTTTTCATCTCTTCACTTAACAAAAATTCTGTTATTTTTTAACTTATATTTTTCGTACAAGTTCTATATTTTTCTTTGATATGTCTAAATGAAAATAGGTTTCAAATTTATATTGCAATGAAGGATTTGTTTCGCTTGTACATTTCTGCATTGCAGCCGAAGGGAGTCACTTCGAGGAAGTTTTAAGATAACTTTAATTTTTATTAATTAAGTTTTAGATTGGATAATCTAAGGGTATTTTAAAATATGTATCATTTTGTACAGAATAGTGACTGTTGCTTTTTACTCTCAAATATTAATTTTTTATAGCTGACGATTATTTGTATTTCTAGAACATTTGTGGATGATCCCTACTTCGCAAGAAAAAAAAGCAAGCTTCCACTTTAAATAGTTATTACTCGGCCAGTTTTAATCTTAGATGAATGGGATTTTTTAGTCTTACTTCTTTGTGTAATAGGATACTGTTACTAAATATAACTTATAGTACCGGGGGACGGCATAAAAATTTCAATTTCGTATTTTCTAGAGAAATATTTTTATTGACCTGGATTGCTTTTAAAATACTTCTTTATCTCATTTAAAACATTTTTCTAATTGGAACTATATGTCCATGCCTAACAGTTTAGAAATTAGCTATTGGATGCCGTTGAGAGTGCACATCCTGTATAACAATGATATAGAAGAAAGTTTTTCATGAGCAGAGCAACTAGTTTAATTTATAGAGAAGAGATGGATTCCTCAAGTAAACAAATTGAAGACGAAAACTGTCAGAAAACAAACATTAATCTTTGTCAGAAAAGAACTGCTGAAAAAAAGATATGCACGTCCATCTATACAAATAAAGGTAAATTGTACCGATACGCCATTTTCTGCATAAAAATGAAAAGAGAAATAGCAATTCAAAAGCAAAGTTAATTGAAAACACTTTTAAGAATTCCTTGAAATGCTAAAAATAAATTGGCTTTCTCTTTCTGTTTGTTGATTGAATTTGGGAATAACGGCGTTTGTTACGCGACAGAAGATATATTTGCTTAGAATGAGGTCAAATATTTTAAAAGTGTTTCCAGAAAAAAAAAAAAAAAAGAAAAGAAAAGAAAAAAAGAAAGAAAGAAAAAAAAAAGAATTTTTTCAGCACAGTGCGTGAAAAGACAAAATGAAGTTTTTTTTTTAATTGATCTAAAAAGAACCTGGCAGTTAATCTAATACATAGAATTTAGAAAACTGTCAGAAAACAATCATTTAATCTTAATACAAAAAGACTATCGAAAATGAATAAATAATAACAGTCCACATTCGAAAATAAAAATTAAATATACCAAATAACTTGGATTCTTTGCATAGATAAACACGTTGGATTAGGCAGTTTTTTAATTGAAGAATTATTTTAAGGACAGTTTGAAGTCCCTATACCTACCATGTTAAATTAATGTACCTTTTCTCAGAAACTACCAATGATATTCACACGATTTTTTAGATACGTAATATGAATAATTAATAATAACGTGGAATTAATTTTATGCAGATATTCTTTAAATAAAATCATGACGAAAGGCAATAATCCACCCTGATTCAATCACAAAATACACAATATGAACTTTTAAAAGGTCAGTGTTTTACATAAAAGGCGACAAAATAATAATAGTACAAGAAACTTGTAATTTAGTTATAAAGTTTTATGAACCTAATTTTCTAACTACGGAATAATTTAAGGGGTATTGTACCTTTTACGAAAACCAAGGAAAAATTCAAAATTTGAATTAGTGTATCTTCAAAACCGTATTACAGAAAGTCCTGATTATCCGATTCCCGCTTTAATCGAGTTTTTTTTTTCTTTTGGTGGATTGGTGGCTTCCATTAAAAAAATTCCAAAAAAAAAAAAAAAAAAAAAATGGCCAAAAAATTATGGCTTTTTTCTCTCCCATTCTGACCAGAAAATCAGAATTCTAACATTTTACGACTGCTCTTTCATCTTCTCCTGACACTTCATTTAAAATGGCTATTTCACAATAATGGAAGACATCAGTCTATCAGAAGAAAATGATCCATTTCAAAAGTATAAGTTCGATTGAAAAAACTATTTAATACTCTGCGCAGAGAGAAGAGGCTGCGCCATAAAAATACTTTTATTTTATGTAAAATGACGTCATTCGCATCCTCTGAAGAATTCCTCATTTACGATCCAGTCTTTAAACAACATCTACAGTAAAGCATTCATATGACGTCACTATCTCTGAATAATATACAAAAGAAAAAAAAGGGAAAAAGAAACACATGTCACTCAAGAAACTTGACAAAAAAAAAAAAAAAAAAAAAAAAAAAAAAAAAAAAAAAAACCCGGCTATCTAATGATTCATATGCCTTCATTTGTTTGTAACATAGATAATTAAATTAAATATATTATAGTTTATAATAGCTTCATGTTTTATCAGAAATCATTCATTTATATTTTTTCAAAATAGCACGTATTTTAATTATACTTTTTTTTCAGTTGGTATGGGAAAATGACAACAAAAAGATATAATTACTATTTTCCAACTATTTTTTCTTTACTTTCTATAGAAATTATTGAGTTGTTAACATTGAAAAAAAATTCCTTAAAAACTACAAAAAAAATTGATATCTCAAAAATAAATTGAAATACAGTTTTCAAAGAAATTGCGTTAAAAAGTACTTTCTTCCCCAATACGACGGTATAAAAATTGAAAATGTGCGATGCTTAGAAGTTTAAAAAATTGCAGTAGAGTATTCAACAGTACAATGATACATCTGCTTTGTTTTACGGCTGGCTTATAGAACGGAAAGTTATTTTTTGGAGAAGGCACTTTATTTGCTGGGAGAAAAAAATAGCATATTGGAAGCTAATAGATGTTACAAGTTAAAACATATACATTTTATTTAAAACGTCTTAGCCCTTTCGGCCTGAAATTCCGGTGGCCATCGTCAGAGAATATTTTTGTTTTTAATTGCCGTTCCATTCATAGAAACTTCAGACTTCATATGAAATGTGAGAGTCTATTGTTATTAAGGTAGTTGAAAATCTTGATGATTTTAAGCTGAAATATAGCTTTTTTATAAACGCACATATTAACTGAAATTTAATCAGGCAAAAACATGCTTAAAACTACGTCTTCCAGGAATTATTATCCATAGACGGGTGTATCCAGTTCTTTGCATAATCCTGTATGATGAAGCTAATGATTTTCAGCTACCTTCATACAGTGATCTCTTACTTATACGCGTCCTCTGTTATACGCGTTTTTCACTTATGCGCGTTTTTCCAGCGGTAGGCCAGCGAAATAGGAAAATAATGCTGACACTTATTCATTTATACGTGAAACATAAAATGCACTTTTCACTTATGAGCGAAAAAAAATTCAAGTTTTAGTAAAATCGCCACGCTTTTCTTATCGCAAGAATGTACCCTTCCTGTTTTGTTTCTTTGAATGCATTCACATGCCCTTAATCAATTGTTAGGATTCTTCCAAGAACGCGTTCTTTTTCGCGTGTGATTGACATCGAGAGGGGAGAACAGGTTACATACAAAAATGTTGACGTCATTAAAAGTCACAGCCAATCGGTGTGGACGGTAAGCTCTGCTCGCGGAACAAGTTTTAGGTTTGCGTTACTACGCCATTCGCTTACGTACTGTACAGTGTATAAAAAATGGCAAAACGTACGAACTTGTCGCTTTCTTTGAAAATGGATCATAAAAAAAATGATGAAAAATGCTTTAACCCTTTCAGGGGCAAAGTACTTCTACACGTAAAATGCTGAAATGATTGACTAACATCAGAATTTACAACCAATCTTATTTGAAAATATGTAAAAGCTTTTCTTCGTGTACTTAATAAAAGGAAAATTTTGATTCCACAACTCTGGTGTCAATCTGGCATTTAGGGATTAAAATTAAGCGGTCCAAAAAGGAACCACCGCCCTTCAAGGGGTTAAATCAAAAACAGCGTCAGCTGATCATTTCCGTATTCTAGAATCAACTTTAAGAGGAATTCTGAAAAAAGCTTTATCGCACCTAGATGTACTTGAAAAGACTCTCATCGACAGTTCCCGAAAACAAAAACAAACCTTTATTGGTGAATTCTTTATAAAGAAAATGTAATTTAACAAAAGTTTGGTGCGTACGTAAGGACTTTGAATTTTTACATTCTTATTAAATACGATATATTAACGGAAATTATGTGAGTATTTATTTATTAGTGTATTAGTAGTGTAGCACTATTAGTATTTAGTTATGTTAACTTTTCGCGTTTAATCTTATTTTATGGTTCTTCACTTATGCGCGAATCTCACTTGTGCGCGAAAATTTCGTTGCCCCATTTTGTCGCGCATAAGTGAGAGATCACTTTAATTATAGACTCGCCCATTTTAATCAAGTGATGTATTTGTATGAATGGAACAGCAATTACTAATAAAAATATTTTCTGACTGCCGCTGGAATCGCAGGTCGTATTAAGAAATTTTAAATAAAATGTATATTTTTTAACTTGTAACCTCTATGTTATTTTTATTTTGTTGCCTTTTAAGTAAAACAGTGAGCATTTTAAAGTTCATATTGTGTAATTTGAGATGTTTTTTAGTTATGTAAAAAAAAAAAAAAAAAAAAATCTGGAATAAAAACCACTTTTAAATTACAAAAAACTTGCAAAACCTTTTTTATGAAAAATTTAGATATATGTTTGTAACAAAAGTTCACTTCGGATTGGTCAGGGATATGTGTAATATATTCAGGCAAAATTACAAACCTAGTAGTTTCTATAAAAAAGTACATGGAAAATAATTAAAATACATATATAGCACAAATAATTGTACAAAAATTATTTTCAGGTGCATAAATACAATATAAAGATATTTAAAATACAAATTAAAAATATCTTAAAATACATCAGAAAAACCTAGAACGTTTTCACCATTACAAGGCCGTCATCAGTAGGATTTAAATGTTGTTATTGTTTTCTTTTCGCTTATTCGAGAATTGTCCACAAGAAACAAAAATGGAATTTTTTGATGTTTTGACAAAATTATATGAATATTATTTTATGATGTTTGATGGAAAAATATTTTTTTTTCTTCTGGACAATTCTCAAAAAAGTGCAAGAAAAAAAAAAGCAATTTAACAAATTACAACGACCATCTGGAAAATGATTTTTTCAAAGACTAAAACTTAAGACATAAAAAATCGCACGGAGTTGATCATACGTTACGTACGCCATGGATCAAACATTAATATTCCTGGACCCATTATGAACAAATTTTAAAAGAAATTTCAGTTTTACAATTTTCGTTACTGTAAATTTTTAAACTTCTACGGAGCTTGTCATACATTACGTATGGCATGGATTAAACATTAATATTCCTGAACCAATTTTAAATGAAATTTCATTTTTAAACTTCTAAACATCCCACAATATTACTTTTTACATCATCGTATAGAGAAAAAAATGCATTTTTAATTGCAATTTGTTTGAAAGCTGTATCTCAATTTGTTTCTGAGTTATTAATTTTTTTTGTAGTTTTTATTACTTTTTTGTCATAGTGGCAACAGAAGTATCCATCTCTGTTGAAAGTAAAGGGAAAATACAGATTACTGTATAGTCCAATCAGAAAACGAATAAAATGCGGGATTCAACTAATAAAACGCTTCAGATATGTTTTTGATTTCCTACCCTGGACGAGGACAATAACCATTTTTCCAAATGGTTAAAAAATAATAATAACAACATTTAAATCCTACTGATGACGGCCTTGTAATGATTGAAAAAGTTCTAGGTATTTCTGATGTATTTTAAGATATTTTTAATTTGTATTTTGAACTTTTTTATATTATATGCATGCACCTAAAAGTACTTTTTGTACAATTATTTGTGCTTTATATGTATTTTAATTATTTAACTCAAGGTTAATATAGCACTAGAATTTTAATTTTCATTCATTAAAGTACATAGAGTTTCAGAAAACAACATCTCGATAAAATTGAGTTAGAAGCTTATGAATGTAACGTTTTTGTATAATGTAAACAAACTGGATTACTTAAAAATTTTTAACTTCTCGTTCTCGTAGAAACAAAAGTAATATACCATTCGAAAGGGAAAAAATGGAAGATTCAAAATATAAAAAAAAAATAGAAAAAAGGAAGACTTTTTTCACGAATTTGCCTTCAACTGTCCTTAAACGTTATTTGATGTTGAAACCGATTAAGACGGTTCAATTACATACGTTTAATAGGATTAAAAACTATGCATAGAAATTTATCCATCTTTTGCATGGCTTTACTTGACTAGATTTTGGTGTCAATGTCTAGTCATTTTTGAAATTTGCGTATTTTTTTGCGACTTATTATTCAAAATGTTATTATTTGAATAGAGATTTAATTCATATTTTGAAATAGTCATTTTTTATCTGCTATTGCCAGATTTTAGAAAGCTCGAATAATAATAATTCTCAGCTCAGTATTTATACATTTGAAATATATCTTTGGACGCGAATATTAAAACAGAAGGAATTCTTTAAAGTAATTAAAGAATTACGTGCTAAAAGCATTTTATAGAGAAAATTAACGTCATATTTAAAATGATATGTGCATTTTCATGTGCAGAAGTACTGTTTAATGATACGTGGATCAAGTAAAAAAATGCATAAAGGAAAGTTAAAATGGCTATTTAGTTTCTATATTTGTTGTTCTCTTCATTCTACTTTTTAACAGAGCACATTAGCATGATGAAAAGGATTTTCATTACATAAAATCATACCTAAGGCACTTGAATTAGATATGGTACAGTCGTGGAAAAAAAGTAAACACACCTCACTAACTCTGCAAAAAATTATCGTAGAAAAAAGTTACTGGTACCACACGATAGGTAATAAAGTCTACGTTTAAATGATGTATATAAAATTTGCTTAGGGGGCCATCTACATATTAAAACGAACCACAACTTTGTTTTTTCCAATAGCAGTACATAATTCTGACAGCATAAATGAACTCTACACCCTTCAATTAGCCTAAAAACAAATTTTTATGCAATTCATGCGTTAAGTTTCCGAGAAGTTAATTATTTTAAAACGAGCTTATTTTAGGGGCTGTATCGAAATTGAAGTTCGGTACTCGATTGTTGACCGAGAGAGCCTCCTTCTTGATCAAGGCATCTTAAGCGTCACTCAAGCAATCATTGAAGACTGATAGATAACAGAATAGCATAAGAAATTTCAAAATATCTAGTCATTTCTATCACAGATGGCCTCTTAAACCATCATTTTGCCGTTTTTTAAGCATAATTTGAAAATTACTTGGAAGAAAAATGTGAAATTTTGGATTTCTATAAAACAGAAATTAATAAATCTAAATCAATCAAAAAATTTGTAGGTTACAATTCATAATTTTTTCGAATATTAATTTTATAATTCATAATTAATATCATAAAATTATAAAAATTGCAAATTCAACGTATTTATTTGTAGTACTATTGCTACACAAAAAATTAGCACATTAGGAATATAATTTCAGGAGATATTAATAAAAATATTAAAATGCAATTTAACATTAGAAGCACTACAATTTGAATGTTTATAATTCAAAAACTTATCATTCAAATGACTTGAAATTTGGTGTCTAGGCATAGTTTGAACCGAAGATTTGAAATATCTTGTTAAAATTGGGTACTGCCATTGGAAAAAATTAAGTTTGTGTTCGTTTTAAAATGTAGACAGCCCCTTAAGCAAATTTTATATACATCATTTAAAAGTAGACTTTATTTCCAATAGTTCGGTACTAGTAACTTTCGTCTACGATAATTTGTTGAGGAGTAAGTAGGGGGTGTTTACTTTTTTTCCCACGACTGTACCTTAATTAACCCCTTGGGGACGAGCGACACGTATACGTGCCGGAAATAGGCCTAAGGATCCTCGTTTATCCTCGCCAGTATTTTACGGTAAAATTTGCCTTATTTAATCCGAGCATTTTTCCCGATTTGAATAGGCACAAACTTCTGTTTTTTAAAACCGGTAGCAAAGTAATAAACATTTCGTAAAAGGCTCCCGTCGCGGAGGGGTTAATGGAACATTTTAAATGAGTACCAGAATATTAGATTGTAAATTTGATACCACGCTATTTTTTAGTACTTTCACCCGTTTTCCTTTCTTTCCTTTCTTTCCTTTCTTCTCTTTCTGTTTTTTTTATTTTACTTTTTGAAAGTTACTTTTTTGTAGTTTTAGTATACAGAAATCCCTTAACATTCGCGAAGGTTAGATTTGCGGAAATCTCCGCGAATGTCAAAATCGCGAATGTTGAGACTATCTACCCGTGCATAAAAGGGGTTATGTTTTAAGGTTTTGTTTTAAAGGAAAAAAACAATTGAAACGAAAAAAACTATTTGAAGAATTAAAAAGTACATCCTGTAAATAAATTAGAATAATTATAAATATATTGACAGGGTTCTCGCTGTCGCTCGCCATTGCGCCAAATCGCGGCAAAATTCTTCATTTGGCGAGTAAACCAACAGTCAAATTCGCCAAATTGCGAGTGCTCAGTTTGTGTGTTTGTGTGTGTGGTGTGCCAATACTGTCGAGATTGTTAGCCGCGTTACTGAACGATTGATGTAGCTTTACATGTTCAAATGCGCCGTGTAATTTACATCCCACATAGCATTTTTAGTTTACCGAAAATTTGCAGAAGTCTTGCTTTGAAAACCTGCAAAGTTAAAAAACACAAAAAGGATTATGCCATAGGTATTGCTCTATTGTCAGTTAATCATTATCTATGCGCCAGCGTCGCGCCGGAAAAAAACGCAAACAAAATTACTCGCACCAAGTGCCAAATAGAGAAAATTTTTGCTGGAATGCGGTGTTGAAATTATCCATTTACCATACTATTTATTAGTTGTATACAAAGTATCATTGGCCGGTCAAATTTTTTTCTATCGGTTAAGAGTCGAAATCGTATAGAAATTTCTAGTGTATACTTTCACAACGCTAAATCAAAGATAGCTGTTTTTAATTTTCATTTAGACAGCTAAAAGAATGTCTGAAACATTGACACATTTAGGAAACATTTAGAATGTATTTATTTTAAATAGTTTCTGTAGCAGCAAGTCGAATTTCTTTTGGATAAACAATCACAAAATATTAAGTTATTTTTGAACATATTGAAAAAATTGATAAAATAAATGGTTAAAGATAGATTTTTCAGTGTTTCAAGCCGAACCTATTTTGCTAACATTTCTGTTTATTTGGCTACTGTTTTTTATTTCTTATTCGCCAAATCGCTAATGTTGGTGAAAAGCCAGCGAGAACACTGTATATTGCACAAAGTTTAGTTGCTAGTTGATGGCTGAAAAAAATTATTAACGTGCAATTGTTTGGAGGAACATATCATTTGCTTATAAATTTCCATATAAAGGAAAGTTGCGGTCTCGATTTCTAAGTCATGTTTCGGGTTTTTTGGAATTACTGATCTATATTTTACCTCAATAAAATGGTTGAAATTCTCTATGAAACATTCCAGCGTCAAATAGTTTATGGAATTGGTAATACAAAGCGAGTTTATTTTCTAAAAAGTCCTTCCGGCCAGTGCCGGGAGGAAGAGGTAGCTTTCATAATCCTTATTTAAAAAAAGCCAACTTATATCATGCAAACACACGAAGCTCAATTTAGTGGAAACCGAATATAGGAGATTCAATACTAATTTTTATCAATATAATGAATGAGAATTTCGCGAAATTAGTCAGCTTTATCCAAGCTGCTTTTCTTTAAAGTAACTTATATTTGGCTGCCAAATTCGGCAATTTCTTAAAGTGCCTCTCATTTTAAGACAACATGGTGGATGAGGCTAAGCAGTGAACTTGGTCGAGACCTTAGTAATTGCTGTGCACATGCTCACTCACATCGGAATCGGTTAATATATAGGAGTGCTGTCGCATGCAAAAAATCAGATTTTTCAAAATGTCACCCACAATAGAAATTGAAACTGCTATATCTGAGCCATTTTTTAAGGTAAAGACAAACAAAAAATGCTCCTGAATCCTTATATCAAGATCAAATACTTAAGAAAGAAACCTTTTTCAATTTCTAATTTTTTTGCACCTCACTTTAAATATATATATATTTTTTAATTTAATGGCTGCCATTTTGAAACAAGATGGCTGATGAATCTGGCCAGCGAACTTGGTCGAGGTGTTGATGTATACTATCCACATGCCTTCTTACATCGAAATAGGCGAATACGTGTGTTATCGCGTGACAAATACAAGATCGTTTCAAAATGTTAGCCATGCTAGAAATTCAAAGTGCTATAAATCAACCATTTTTTAAGATATCAACAAAAGAACAAATTTTCAGAAACAAAAACTGCTCCGGAATCTTTGTATCAAGGCCAAACATATAAAAAAAATCTTTTTCTTTTTCCAATTTTTTAATACCTCATTTTGAATTTTAAATTTAATTTTTTTTAAATGGCAACCCTTTTGAAACAAGATGGCGAATGAAGCTGGCCAACGAACTCGGTCGAGACATTGGTATGTACTATGTACAGACCAAGTTACATCCAAATAGGTTCATAAATACGCCTGTTATCGCGTGACAAAAATCAGGTCGTTTTAAAATGTCACCCACAAGAGAAATTCAAAATGCTATTAATCAGCCATTTTTTTTTAGATATAGACGAAAGAAAAACTGTTCCGGGATCTTTGTATTAAGGTCAAACACATACAAAAAAAATCTTTTTCATTTTCCAATTTTTTGGTATCTCATTTAAATTTTTTATTTTTTAATTTTTTTAAATGGCCGCCATTTTGAAACAAGATGGCGGATGAAGCTGGCCAACGAACTCGGTCGAGATATTTGTATGTACTATGTACACACCAAGGTACATCCAAGTCGGTTCATAAATACGCCTGTTATTACGTGAGAAAAATCAGGACGTTTCAAAATGTCAGCCACGCTAGAAATTCAAAATGCTATAACTCAGCCATTTCTTAAGATATAGACGAAACAAAAACTGCTCCGGAATCTTTTTATCAAGGTCAAACACATAAGAAGAAAATATTTTTTCAATTTTCAATTTTTGGTACCACATTTCAAATTTAAATTTTTCTTCAAAATTTAAATGGCCGCCATTTTTAAACAAGATGGCGGGTGAAGCTGGCCAACGAACCCGGTCGAGACATTGGTATGTACTATGTATAAACGAAGTTACATCCAAATCGGTTCATAAATACGCCTTTTATCGCGTGACAAAATTCAGGACGTTTCAAAATGTCAGCCACGCTAGAAATTCAAAATGCTATAACTCAGCCATTTTTTAAGATATAGACGAAACAAAATCAGCTCCGAAATCTTTGTATAAAGGTCAAATACATAAGAAAAAAATATTTTTCCATTTTCAATTTTTTGGTACCACATTTCAAATTTTAAATTTTTAAAAAAAATTTAAATGGCCGCCATTTTGAAACAAAATGGCGGATGAAGCTGGCCAACGAACTCGGTCGAGAGATAGGTATATTCTATGTACACACCGAATTACATCCAAATCGGTTCATAAATACGCCTTTTATCGCGTGACAAAATTCAGGACGTTTCAAAATGTCAGCCACGCTAGAAATTCAAAATGCTATAACTCAGCCATTTTTTAAGATATAGACGAAACAAAAACTGCTCCGGAATCTTTGTATAAAGGTCAAATACATAAGAAAAAAATATTTTTCCATTTTTAATTTTTTGGTACCACATTTCAAGTTTAAAATTGTTTTAAAAATTTTAAATGGCCGCCATTTTGAAACAAAACGGCGGATGAAGCTGGCACACGAACTCGGTCGAGACATTGGTATGTACTATGTACACACCGAATTACATCGAAATCGGTTCATAATTACGGGAGTTACAGTGTGACATATGTCAGATATATATATATATATATATATATATATATATATATATATATATATATATCAATTTTGAACGGAGGGTGGTTTCGGGGTCTGGGGGTCATGATCGATGAAAATATACCAAAATTTTTTTAAATCGCTTTCCTCCGAACGGCTGCAATAGGTAGCTTTTTTGTAAAGAAAGCTACCTAAAAAACATTCTTTATAAAACAAAATTCGCCTCCCCTTAAATCATGATTACAAAATTGTTTAAACATTATAAAGTGATATGATTTATTTCGTGCAATTGAACTATTAATTCTTTGCGCTAACACTAGCACGTACGAATGCTTCTTAATGTTAAAATAAACTTAAAATATTTTACCAATCATTTGTTAGTTCTATTTTTTTAGAAAACTTACAACGATAAATTTCTTTCTATTCTTTTAAAAGATTTTCCTACCATTAATATAAGTAGGAAAATTATTGCTGTTAAAGTTAAGAAAATTTTATCAAAACAAAACTCCTTATTTAAGAATTTTTGTATTCAGTTCAGTTCTGAAACAAATCATATCACATGAATGACTCAATGTGAATAACATGATGATAGAAATATTGATTTTATAGTCATTAGAGTTCTGATGCGGTTTGTATAGAAAAATAACATCTTGAGATGTTATATCAGAATAAAAAGAAGGAAAAGAATTTATTTGAATCTAGAATGGAAATTTTCTCTTAGTAATAATTTTTCATAAATCGAAAACACGTTTAATAGCGTAGTTTTCTTTTTTAAATTACACTTTTCATAAACTAATTTTATAATTAAATTTTCTTCAAAAAATTTTAACTTCGTATAGATGAATTATTTTTAAGTAGATAAAAAACACATTTTGCCTGTAAAATACGATTTTAAATGTATTATTAACAAAAACTGTTACATTTAGTAAATATTATATTTATTACAGAATTACAACACAACCCTAATATAAGGTTTATAAGCAGAAAAAATAGAAATGCTAAATAGTTCGCTGTGATTATTTAAACTTTGGATGCATTAAAACAAACTGCAAAGTAAAAAAAAAAAAAAAGGAACGATTCCGTGACGCCCCAGTTACTAAGTAGACTGAATCCAAGATCTTACAACCAGAGCAGAAATTCTTTGACAAAAATTCCTTACAGGTAGAACAGAAAAATAAATGTCAAAGGTGGATTTTCCAATTGAATATTTCTATTCTAGAAAAAAAGTAACTAATGATGCTGCTGACATATTTGAATGTATTGTGACCTTTTCAGTTTCTTGGCTGATCCTGCTAAAACCTGTTGCATATAAAAGTATGAAAACTAGTAGTTTTATAGAGAAATGTATGGTAAAAACGTTGTTTCAGATAGTTTTTAAATAGAAGAAAATTTTAAGTGCTATTTAACGTTGGGATTGGTTAAGGTAGTTCAGGTAAATAAGTTTTATAGGATAAAAAGTCCTTCCGGCCAGTGCCGGGAGGAAGAGGTAGCTTTCATAATCCTTATTTTAAAAAAGCCAACTTATATCATGCAAACACACGAAGCTCAATTTAGTGGAAACCGAATATAGGAGATTCAATACTAATTTTTATCAATATAATGAATGAGAATTTCGCGAAATTAGTCAGCTTTATCCAAGCTGCTTTTCTTTAAAGTAATTTATATTTGGCTGCCAAATTCGGCAATTTCTTAAAGTGCCTCTCATTTTAAGACAACATGGTGGATGAGGCTAAGCAGTGAACTTGGTCGAGACCTTAGTAATTGCTGTGCACATGCTCACTCACATCGGAATCGGTTAATATATAGGAGTGCTGTCGCATGCAAAAAATCAGATTTTTCAAAATGTCACCCACAATAGAAATTGAAACTGCTATATCTGAGACATTTTTTAAGGTAAAGACAAACAAAAAATGCTCCTGAATCCTTATATGAAGATCAAATACTTAAGAAAGAAACCTTTTTCAATTTCTAATTTTTTTGCACCTCGCTTTAAATATATATATATTTTTTAATTTAATGGCTGCCATTTTGAAACAAGATGGCTGATGAATCTGGCCAGCGAACTTGGTCGAGGTGTTGATGTATACTATCCACATGCCTTCTTACATCGAAATAGGCGAATACGTGTGTTATCGCGTGACAAATACAAGATCGTTTCAAAATGTTAGCCATGCTAGAAATTCAAAGTGCTATAAATCAACCATTTTTTAAGATATCAACAAAAGAACAAATTTTCAGAAACAAAAACTGCTCCGGAATCTTTGTATCAAGCAAACATATAAAAACGTATAAAATGTAAACATATAAAAAAAATCTTTTTCTTTTTCCAATTTTTTAATACCTCATTTTGAATTTTAAATTTAATTTTTTTTAAATGGCAACCCTTTTGAAACAAGATGGCGAATGAAGCTGGCCAACGAACTCGGTCGAGACATTGGTATGTACTATGTACAGACCAAGTTACATCCAAATAGGTTCATAAATACGCCTGTTATCGCGTGACAAAAATCATGTCGTTTTAAAATGTCACCCACAAGAGAAATTCAAAATGCTATTAATCAGCCATTTTTTTTTAGATATAGACGAAAGAAAAACTGTTCCGGGATCTTTGTATTAAGGTCAAACACATACAAAAGAAATCTTTTTCATTTTCCAATTTTTTGGTATCTCATTTAAATTTTTTATTTTTTAATTTTTTTAAATGGCCGCCATTTTGAAACAAGATGGCGGATGAAGCTGGCCAACGAACTCGGTCGAGATATTTGTATGTACTATGTACACACCAAGGTACATCCAAGTCGGTTCATAAATACGCCTGTTATTACGTGAGAAAAATCAGGACGTTTCAAAATGTCAGCCACGCTAGAAATTCAAAATGCTATAACTCAGCCATTTCTTAAGATATAGACGAAACAAAAACTGCTCCGGAATCTTTTTATCAAGGTCAAACACATAAGAAGAAAATATTTTTTCAATTTTCAATTTTTGGTACCACATTTCAAATTTAAATTTTTCTTCAAAATTTAAATGGCCGCCATTTTTAAACAAGATGGCGGGTGAAGCTGGCCAACGAACCCGGTCGAGACATTGGTATGTACTATGTATAAACGAAGTTACATCCAAATCGGTTCATAAATACGCCTTTTATCGCGTGACAAAATTCAGGACGTTTCAAAATGTCAGCCACGCTAGAAATTCAAAATGCTATAACTCAGCCATTTTTTAAGATATAGACGAAACAAAAACTGCTCCGAAATCTTTGTATAAAGGTCAAATACATAAGAAAAAAATATTTTTCCATTTTCAATTTTTTGGTACCACATTTCAAATTTTAAATTTTTAAAAAAAATTTAAATGGCCGCCATTTCGAAACAAAATGGCGGATGAAGCTGGCCAACGAACTCGGTCGAGAGATAGGTATATTCTATGTACACACCGAATTACATCCAAATCGGTTCATAAATACGCCTTTTATCGCGTGACAAAATTCAGGACGTTTCAAAATGTCAGCCACGCTAGAAATTCAAAATGCTATAACTCAGCCATTTTTTAAGATATAGACGAAACAAAAACTGCTCCGGAATCTTTGTATAAAGGTCAAATACATAAGAAAAAAATATTTTTCCATTTTTAATTTTTTGGTACCACATTTCAAGTTTAAAAGTTTTTTAAAAATTTTAAATGGCCGCCATTTTGAAACAAAACGGCGGATGAAGCTGGCCAACGAACTCGGTCGAGACATTGGTATGTACTATGTACACACCGAATTACATCGAAATCGGTTCATAATTACGGGAGTTACAGTGTGACATATGTCAGATATATATATATCAATTTTGAACGGAGGGTGGTTTCGGGGTCTGGGGGTCATGATCGATGAAAATATACCAAAATTTTTTGAAATCGCTTTCCTCCGAACGGCTGCAATAGGTAGCTTTTTTGTAAAGAAAGCTACCTAAAAAACTTTGCATAGCAGTTTATCCATCTTTTTCATGCTTATATTTGAGAGGTTGTGGTGGGAAGTGCCCAATCATTATTTAAATGTCTATTTTTTAAGTTCTTTTCAATTTTTAATTTAAAATTTCATTATATGCGAAGAGATTTAATGCATAGTTTGAATAAGTAGTCTTTTACCTACTTTTGCCAGATAAAAAAAACTAAAAAACTAATAATAATAATAACATTATTTCCAAATACTTTTCAATTGAAAAATATATTTACACGTAAAATTAAAAAAAAACCCTTTAAATTAACTTTCTAAATTCAGTATGATAGAAACATTGATTTTATGGTGATTTTAGATAGTTTGAAATTAAAATTCTGCTGCGATTTATAGAAAAATGCCATCTTGAGATGTTTTAACAGATTGAAAAGGAGCAAAAAAACATTTATTTGAATCTAGAATGGAAATTTACTTTGTTTTAATTTTTCATAAATCTAAAACATAATTAATAGAAGATATCTCTTAAAAGTTACGCTTTTTTAAAAATAAAATTTATAATTAAATTTTCTTCAAATCATTTTAATTTCATATAGATAAATTATTTTTAAGTAGGTGAAAAACACATTTTGCATATATACTAATAGATTTAAAATGTATTATTAAGAAAAAATGTTGCATTTAATAATTACAAAATTACTGTACAACCCTGATGTGAGGTTTATAAGTAGTAAAATATATATATATATAAATATTAAAAAGCTCGCTGTGATAATTTAAACTTTGGATGCATTAAAATAAAGTACAAGTAAAAAAGAGTCCAGTGACTAAGGACACTGAATCTAAGATCTCGATACCAGAGCAGAAATTCTTTGACAAAACTTTCTTACACGCAGAACATAAAAATAAATGTCGAAGGCGGATTTTCCGATTGAATTTTTCTTTTCTAAAAAAGGGTAACTAACGGTTGCTGCTAACATACACATATTTAAAGTATACATATATTCAATCAAAACATTTTTCTTTGTATTCTTATAAATGCGCTTACGTTGTTATATATAAAGATATGCATAAGCGTACGAAGATCAATTTTCAAGAATATCTTACATAATTTTATCCAATCATTTATAAAATTGACATTACTATGAAGAACTGATCGCTGAAGAAAGCTTCTGTTTACAATTTGTATAAAAATTAATTCTTCCAATATTAGCTTCATTTCTTTACGATGCATTTGAAATAGTGATATAATTTAAATCAATAGCTGCAAATAAGGATGAAATAGATAATATACATTCTGATATTGTTATACTTCTCGAAAAGCAATTTTTCGTTGCTTCTGCTAAATTAATTTCTATGCAAATTATCAGATTTCTAACTCGCTGCTTTATTTTTATAAAGAAATAATTTTCATCACCGAAAGTGAAATATTTTGTTCATTTTGAAATGAGTTAAAGAACATTTATTTAAACAGATACCGACATCTTATAAAAGAGCAGTCTAATATTTCAACATGCCTACAAGCAATATGTATCTACATAATATACATTACCTGTCCTCAAATCATTAAAACTTTTCTCTTTATCCAGAGCATTTTACCTTTTTATGGAAATTATTATAATAAGCTTCTGTTTTAAAAGAAAGCAGCTTCTTCCATTTGTTAAAATAAGTGCTTATATTTCAGTTCAGCACATCATTATTCAAATGTATTTCATTTGTCTTTAGGTAAATAAAAATATCATTTGCATTGATATTCGAATCTGGAGAGCAAGAGAATAAAATTGTTTCTGAAGCAGAAAAGATGATGAAAAAAAACAGCTACTTTGCATTTAAATTCCTCATTTCGAAATCAACACATCGTATTTTAATAATATGCTTATCAGGCAAACTTCAACATTTTAGAAAATACCAGTGAGTGTGCTTCAATGGAAAAGTTAATGTTGCCGTTACATAATTAGGTTTCTAGATGTTTTTTTAGTATTGTAGATGTTTTCATCTCGATTACACACATTTACCTTTCATTTTAAAAATAAGTATTTCTAATATGAAACACCTAGTCGTAATTTTGAATGATTATTTAATTGCCATCAAATTTTATGGAGCAGTTCATTTTGCAAAAATTTTACTTAAGTAAATTGATAATTTCCCAAAGAACCGTTGCAGGTGTGACACTCGTTTACTTAAATTAGCTGTATACTTTCATCATTGAAAGTCCAAACTTATTAGATATATATTTTTTATTTCACTAATTTGCTTATATCGTAATACTGCTATATCGATTTCCTAAAATTACGTTTTAGTACTTTAAGAAGTACTTTTTATATGTTGCATGTGCGACTTTATGTCATATCAGCAACACGCATACACTATTTATTTCAATATTTACTATGTAGCGGCTATGAACACTAATATTATAAAGCAAAAATATGTTCGTAATTAACTCTGACGACATTTTTGACGTCCTGACCAATAAATTTAGCTTTTACCACAATTTTGTTAATTTCTAAACATCGCAAAATTTTTACACAATCGAATAGAAAAAAAAAATTGAACTTTGAAATGCAATGTGTTTGAACAATGCATTTCAATTTAATGATTTTGATTCATTGTAAAATAATTTTCAAGCATGAATATTCTTAAATCTGCATGCAATTCAATGAAGGAAAATTAGCCTATTTGCACTGGCAAACAAAGCAACTAATTCGACATTTCTTTGTTTCCGTCTGATATTCCATAACTAAAATACCAAACGTAATTAAAATTTCATAAATAAATATATAAGAGTTCTCAGGACTCTTAAAGTTTTCAAATTTTCGAAATTTTAATTTTTTTAGATGTTAAACTCCTACCTTTTCTGAACATTTTGATATAATGGTTTCCTTGAAATTCACATTAGAACAGAAGTTATGGCTTTTAGAGTTATACCCTCCCAATAGCTGATGGGGCGTTTCCGACACTTTGAAGTCATTTTTTTCCAAATGACGTTTTTGGGCATAACGTGCTCGATATCTCAAAATCTTCGGAATAAATTTTCATGAAATTTTCAAAACATATGTTTCATGTTAGTATGTATAAAATGAACCTAAAATGTCCTTTTTATTGCTCAAAAAATATTTTTTTATGTGATTATACTGTTGAAATTTTCTAAATTTTGCATTTGCTAAATACAACTTTATAGTAAAAATATAAAAATACTTTAAATACAAATTTATTTAGGTTCACGGTAATTATTACAATCTGAAGTATAAGCAGTGATGGGATTCAGTTAATTTAACAACCGGTTTGAATCTGAATGATTTTTTATGTATTAACATGAAAGGAAAATAAAGCATCACATATTTATTATGAAACACTTTCCATTATTATAAAAACATTGTAAAAAAAAAGTTGATCTTTTGGTATAGTGGAAAAGAAAATTCTTGAAACATGCTTCCGCATGGAAGAAAGTTATTTATTTAATAATATTCGGCAATAATGAAACCCTGATCAAAATTTCTAACAGAAAATGCATCAAAAAAGTATAATACTTTAAGAATAATACAAAAGTAGTAGAAATTTAAGCTTAGGAACTAATCCATGTCAATGGTCTAAAGTTGCAATCCGTTAGATATAAAAACCCTAACTATAGGAAGACTGAGTAAGGAGAAAGAAGTAAGAACTATTGATGAAGTTTCTAACTTCGTGAGAAACTAACTCGCTGAATGTCAAGCATTACACCCTTACTTTGGTAAAAAATGCTTGTAAATTCTTCAAAATTAATCTCGATAAATCGGCTATTGTGAGTGGTAGGTGCTTGGTTTCTGGAATTTTTAAATGCATGTATTATGTTAGGTTTTGGGGCAAAAGTTGCAAATTTCTCAGCAATATTCGTCAGTGTCGTCTTTTATAATTAACCACAATTGACTCTAAAATTATTTTTGCAGTAACAATGCATACATAAAGAAGATATATCTGAAAATTTTGTATCAATGATAAAATTTCGCTCCGTTTAAAAGCACGAAACATCTTTTAAAACCTTTTCATACAATAACTGCCCATGGATAACAATTGGCGATGAAATGCATCAGCACACTATACATTTTCGGACTGAAATCAACGAAAATAAATACGAATTATTTTAGGAATTCTGAACTGAAAATAACTTTATATTTATGGTGTTGAAAAGTTTAAAAATGTATTTAAAAGTGTAATATATCATTTCAGGTAGTTAATAATTAAATAAAACAATCAAGAATGTGAAAATACTAGTCTATAATATAGAAAAGAGTTTGAAAATAGTAAATAATACATTACTTGAGATATTTACATACAGTTTTATGATAAGTGTTCTCACTTTCAATTCTCTTTGTTTTTACTGGAACATTGTAGGATGTGTGCTTCTTTCTTAACATACATTGATTATAAAAATATTCTTTTAGAGCTTTTTGGGCCGATTAAAGTTATCGTCATGATGTTTGATACATTAGACATAGTTAGTTGACTTCTCTTCTCTGACCATTATTACGCTTATTTTTGAAAATCCCTTTTCCCTTTCTGCTGAACTTGTAGTAATTTTGACAATAATTTTAGCTTTTTGAACACTTTCAACTGTACAGTTTTAGAAAAATACGTAAAACATTGTAAAAAATCCCTCGATAATCATTAATATTAATTGAAAGTGACAATAAATATAAATAACAGTTCTTCAGCAGCTTTTCATGGAAATATTACTTCTCCAATATTCAGTTTATCTGACGAAGAAAAAACTAGTTCATTCCTGTATTCAAACTAACTGGAACTTGGTTTTAAATGCTTAGAATTCAGTAGCCTATCATTTGTTTAATTCGTGACGTTGTTTTTGAAAAAACATACTCCAGAGCTCATTAAAACATTTATGATCTTCTACACATTTTATATTTTTTTCGAATTCCTGAAGTAATAAAACCCTCATCGTCTTACTTTTGTATGTGCTTTTTTATCCCGGATGCTTAAACTTTTTGTTCGCAGTGCTTTTGAAAAGTGAGTGATTTTATTTAAAATATACAGTCATCAAGGCTATATTAGTTCTAAATTTGTAGGGCGTCCCTTCTTATGGCTTACCAAGAGCTAATTCTTAAATTGTTAGAATACATCTAATTTCAAAAATATTTCAAACACCGTTTTTCCTCACTTTAAAGATAATTTTTACTTTGGAAAAACCTTACGAAATTAAAATTTTTATTAAGTCTTTGTCTTACATATTTAGAAAACATTATCCATGCTAAAACAAGTGAGGCAAATTTTTGCATGACCAAAACTTCTGAAGTTATAATAGTTAGAATTTTAGATCAATTTTTACCATTTCTTGGTAAAAAATAGGGTCAGACAATGCTGAAAATTCTTAAAATACAAAGTATCATGGCTCGGAAAGTTTAGATACCCCATAATTTTCATTTCTTAGAGCATGGATAAAGTTTTTCTAAATATAACTTGAAGGACTCAGGGTTATTGTAATGTTGAATAAGCATGCTATATAAATAGATTTAGTCTAGCTGTCAATTTGAATCTCAAAATTCCTCAAATCTTCAAAATTTCAATTTTTTAAAGTTAAATTTGCTTCTTACAAGGCTGATTACGAAAAAAAATATATACTTTTGGCTATGAAACATTATTTTATTAAAGGGAACAATTCAGAACACATCACAGTGTTCTATTTAGAAAACATTGTTGTGCAAATAAACATTTAAAGAAAGTAAATTAATGTATATGTGATTTTTGCCTTTGAAGTATCATTTTAACAACCGGTTTACCGAATTCGTCACAAATTAACAATCGGTTCTACCGAACCGGTGCGAACCGGCTGAATCCCACTACTGAGTATAAGTAGGCACCAAAATTTTCATTCTAATTGCAAAATTTATTTGTAACTCTGCACGTAATCTATTATGCCAATTTTCTGCTCGTCAAATGTCTGACAATTTGGAATGCTAATTCTTTATCTAGCAGTTTTTTAAATACATGGAATGACAGAACTTACTTACATCTTTCAACCCAATAAAAATTATGTCTTAAAATCAGATACATTTTACGATATTAAATATTGAAAATGGTCTTTTTTTTTTCATTTTTTTCCAATTTTAAGAGTATTGAGACCCCTTAAACAGGGATTTAACAAATATGGTAATCGAACAACACCCTTTAAACGTTTAAATGATGAGAATCACAAAGATTTTTACAACTTGTGTCAGCTGCTCTATGGCTAATATGAAATTACCAAATAGGTTTTTTAATGTAATTTATGGGCACTTTTGGAAAAATATAAATTGGACTAAATATAAAAAAAAAAAATCCATTAGCGTTTTCCATTAAAACAGATTTTCATCTACGGGCAGTATATCGAGAAAGCCCAGATTGGCTTGCCTGATTACCATAAAATTTAGACTTTACGCCCTTCTTTAAGACGATAATCGGAAATAGGTTTTCCTCCTTCTTAGCAACGCGATACTTTCTACCACATTTACGGACGCATTTTGAAATTCAAAAGCATGATACTTCCAAGCCTGACTATTGAAGTGATTTAGAATCAAAGGGTGTTTTCTATTTTTGATAACTGAATTACTTATCAAATTATAAGTGATTGTTGTCACGTAACGACAAGTTTTCTTTTCCGCTCTGACTCATCGGGGAAATCAGTTCAAAGTAACAACTTTGAAAGTATTTGCGGAAAAGTCTTGCGCCTTTGCCAAAACAGAAAAAAAAAGAAAACACCATTCGATGACATGGTTTCTGAATAAGAACACCTGTCAATTTCATGCGTTTTCGAACAAAAATAAATTCAGAATCGTGCCAGAAAGTACGTCCTCTGAAATTGAGAACAAAATCCTTTAAGAATAAATGTTATCTTCTGATTTGATCGATTTTGACCTTTTTCCATTTGCACCAAAATTAAACCATTTTTTACATTTTTTACATTTTTTTTTTTTTTTTTTTTTTTTTTTTGTCTTCTGAAAAAAAGTCAAATGATATGATATATGTACGAATTGTAACATATTGAAAATATTTATTTCGGTAATAAAAGTTATTAAAAATGGGGAAGGGTGGGGACAGAACATAAACCAATTTCTTTCATAAACAAATTATTCTGTATATTTTCTAACAAGTTGAATAAAATTCAATCAGACAACTACACAAAAAAACAAGCAGGCAAAAATAAGAGAAATATTTTTTGATCCTGCAAGATGGTTTACGAAACTATAATAGTACAACTTCTTCTGAGTCCCTTACGATTCCCAAAAATGTTATTTAATTTTAAAAACTCTAGTGACCAATAGGTTTCCGAGATTTAAGGGGGTCCTGGACACAAAAATCTTCAATTATTTAAAAAAAAAATTCTGTGTTTTTCTAATTAAAGTAAGGTTTGAATCATGTTTCTATCTTATTTAGAACAGAACATATTAATTTTTTCGTTATGGTTTGTTTTCAAAATCTAGCTTTCAAGAAATGGTTGTCATGGAAATGACTTCTTGTGTGAATGAATTTTTATTCATGATGGGTTTTTCATCATTTCTCGTATTTAAATAGTTATAAATCAAGAACCCTTAAAGATAAATGGCTCTAACTTGGAACATGTCTTTTCCAATTATGTTACTTTAATTTTGATTCAGCAAATTCAAAAACAATAAACTTTTAAAAATATGATTTTAAAAAATGTTACATCAATTAAAAAAAAATTATTTTAAATTTTTTTATTTATTTTTTATTAATATTTAAAAAAAATGCTGAATCAAAATTAAAAATTATATATTTCAGTTTAATTAAATGAAAAAAATTGAAATTCTACAAATAATATTTCTAGTTATAACGATCCTAAATTTCCCCATTTTTTTAATAAATTTTAAATTTAATTTTTTTTAATTATCAGAAGTTTTATCATGTGATTTTGTTTACAAATGGTGTGGTTAACCCCCACAAAAAAATTCAAAATTTTAACTCAGTAAATAAAAATTATTTTAAAGTGTGCCTCGGACCCCTTTAAATAAGTATTTCTGAAACAGAAGTTTAATTTGCTGCCCACAATTTTCGCAAGCGTTTCCGAGAAGTTTTCTCAGTATATTAATCAATTTCCTTAGCCTAGTATGAATACGAAATATGTGTTTTTTGGATGCTATCAGTACTCATTAATCAATATCAATAAACACTTTCAACTGCGTAACAGAATTTATACATGCAAGAGTAACAAAATAATGTTAATTTTATACTGTTATTTTAACATGTTTTTTGTGGAATACGAAAATATTTAACTGAGAATTGATAGCATCCAAAAAATTAATATGGATACTGGTTCGAAAACAGATTAATACGCCTAAAATATCAAAACATTTCGGGAAGAAAACGGACAGCAAAAGAAATTTTTGTTTCAGAAACGCTTCTTTAAATCTCGAAAAACTATTGGTTTCTGATGTTTTTGAAGATAATGGAACACTTTTTGGAATTGTTGATAACTCGGGACAAGATTATAGTATATATTAGCAAATCTTCTTGCTAGAGAAACATTTCTCTTTATTTTTAACAGACTTAAAATAAAAGGATGAGGTTATAAATTTGACGGGTATGTATTTTTTTATGTGTGTTCATCGATTAGGTCCGAAACTACGCGACCGATTCATGTGATTCTTTTTTTTAATTGAAAAATGATACTCTCGAATTGGTCCCAGTATTATTTAATCAAAGTTCGTGCAGTACTTTTTTAGTAATGCAACAAAAAAAACCTCAATAAAATCAAGGATTTCTCGCAAATTATACATCATATTGTCATCTAATAAAAAAGTCGTCCAATATCTCTATATGCCTACAAGCAAATTAGAAGGAAGATCTATTTTATGAAGTCTTTCATTATAAGCTCTTCTCCTTTTTCACAAACATATTTTATTTATTTTTTTAGAATTCATGAAAATAAACGTTTAACTAGAAAAATCAAGATGTAATTAAGATCTTATTCATTAAAATTCGAGTTCTCAATACTTCAGCTTAGCATATCAATATAAAATTTTATGTCATTTGTTTTCAAATAAATATGGATAAAAACTGTATGTTCATTTACATCAAGAGAATCAAAAGTGAAATATCAAAGAATATAAGTAAATACTGAAAGAAAAAAAAAAGAAACACATACTTTACATTTAAATTCCTCGTTGCAAAATACCTACGAGAAATTTGAATAAAATGCTTATGATGCAGGCTTCAACATTTTCCAGAAAATCAAGGATTGTATTTAAATGAAAACGTTTACATCAACGTTCCATATATTTTTAGAATTTCCTTTTTTAATTTCTGTTTTCATTTCGATTACTCACATTTCCCTTTCCTTTGAAAAATAGGGATTTCGAATTTGACATATTGAGTCATAATGTTGAATAATGACATTAACCCATTTGTGCCTGGCGTCCCATTTTTGGGACGTTTAAAATTTTCATGAATAAGTATATTTTTCTTCTCCTTTATAACATGAAAATTGTATAAAATAATTATTTATGAAAGTCTTTATCTATTACCGAGATAGGACAGCATAAGGTGGATATTTATTTGTTTAAATGAAGGCTTTTTTCGGTGTTTATAAATTTTTAATTTTTCAAGATGGCGAAATGTAAAAAGTAAGTTTATTTGTATTTTTTCTATGAAGGATCCAAAATCGCAAGTCTAATAACTTATAACTATTATTAATAATAAAATAAGAATAATAGTATTGCTGACTTAGCTTGTAGACTTTTTTTTAAATACGTATTTTTTTAAATTACGAAATTAAATGTTCAAGTCTATTTTTTATGCATTTTTGTAACGTCCAAATTATAGGGTTCTAGGCACAAATGGGCACATATTTTTGTTGGACATTTAGGAAACAGTTATTTATGTAACCTCCTTTTGAAGATATTTATGAAATATATTTATTTTTAAGTCAGCAATACGATTATTCTTATTTTATTATTAATAATAGTTATAAGTTATTAGTCTCTGTAAAGAAGTAAACATATCTTTTTGTAGTTCATAAAAATACTAATTATAGTACATAATATACAATTTAAAAACTTTTTAAATATAAATATAGACAAAACAAATAATTATGCATATTATTCTACTAGAAATACTCATATGTAGGTTTTTTACATTTTATTAAATAAACACCAAAAAATTTAAGCGAAATTTTTTTTAGTATTTTTCCCGTTCTTTTTGCAATATTTTAAAGTGATTTCACCAAAACATTTGAGAAAACTAAAATTCAGGCACAAATGGGTTAAATATTAACAAAACTTTGATGGGACAGTGCGTTTTAGGAGAATGTTTTCCCGGCAAACAGTGAATTATTATTTAATTTGTATTAATTTTAATTAGAAGCACAGAGATAAGGGTGCTCATCGATTAATATCTAGTCTCCTATAATTGATAAGGATTTACGTTACTTCGACTTACATTTACTGTTTGACACCTATGAACATGGTAGAAAAAATCAAATTCTAGTTGATAGTGCCCGTCAAGATTTGACGGTAAATGACTTGAATGTTTCATTTGTTAATTATTTTCATTAGTTTAATTAGTTGTTTTTAAATTAATTATTGAATGAAGAATTACGTGACGAATTTCTATATTGCTTAAGTGACTTTAACTATTTCTGTAAGGTGATGGGTGGTTTTGTTAGTCTAACCTATTCAATTAAGTGAAACTTCAATTATTTTACGTTTTAATATTTATGATACGTTATATTTCAAAGAAGCAGTTACAACTTAACATGCTATTTTCCCAACTACTATTAACTTGTAACCATTAAACTACTAACTTGTAACTATTGTCAATTCATAAGACGGATAACGAGCCATAATTTTTAGCCTCAAATCACTTTCTTTATCTAGTAATATGACCAAAACAATATGACACCCCCGAAATAAACCGTATCTAGCTCTTAATATCGGCAGAATAAATTTTTGAATCGTTAATAATGCTGAAAGAGCCAAATAATATTAACTTTGTGAAAGAAAGAAAAGGTTTTTTTACGGTAAAATCGAAAAGCAGACGAACTTAAAACAGCTACCTGTGATGTGATAGTTCAACTGAGCAAGCATCTTTGAGCAAGTGCAGAGCATCACTCCAACAGCATACTTGTACTTATACAGGGTGTCCGGTCTCAACGGTGTCTAATTCCTAAACCGTTAGTCATAGACATATAGTTCCAATTACAAAAATGTTTTAAATCAGGTAAAGAAATATTTTAAAAGCGATTTGGGTCAATAAAAACATTTCTTAAAAAATTACGAAATTTAAATTTTTATACGGTCCCCCGGTCCTATAAGTTATATTTAGTGAAATTTTCCTTTTACACTGACAAGTAATACAAAAAAAGTCCCGTTATTCTACGATTAAAATTGACCGAGTAATAGCTGTTTAAAGTTGGAGCATATTTTTTGCTGCAAATTGGGGGTCATTCACAAATTTAGTCGAAATATAATTTCCTCAGATATAAAAAATGTTTGGGAGTAAAATTAACATTGCAATATAAATTTGAAATCTTTAATCATTCTGGCATATTAATGGAAAATATACAATATGTAATAAACGTTTAAGAAGAAAGAAAAAACAGAATTTTTGTTAAATAAAATGATTCTAAATTAACAGCCTCAATTCTTTACAAAATGATACGTACATTAAAATATTTTTAGATTGCACAAGCCTGCAAAAGTTGGGTTATGTCAGGTTTTTTAGCTTTTGATAATTGATTCTTATATATTCTGTACCGCTGAATCCGAAATTTACCTTCAATTTTAACTATCATATCAGGATTTTTCGCAAATTGCAAATTTCAAAGTTAAGAAGTTCAATGTTAAAATTTTATTTCCTCCCCCATCTCATCGGACCACTCAGCTGTTTAGCTTAAGAATCCCAGGATGAGTAAAAATATCGAATACATTTTTTAATAAAATAAAATAAAATGAAATAAAATAAACAATGTTTTACATATGTTTTATAAAATGAGATTTTCGCTATATTTTAACTTACACATTTGCGATTTGCAAAAAAATTCTAACGTGATGGTTAAAAATGAAGGTCATTTTCAGATTCAGTGCTAAAAAGTGCGTAAAAATCAATTATCAAAAGTTAAAAAACACAACCATCTCCTCTACTTTATAGTATTCGATTTTTGTTATTCTTTAAATTTGAAAATTTATGATTTGCGAAATATCCTGACATGATGGTTAAAAATTAAGTTAATTTTCGGATTCAGTACTAAAAAATACATAAAAGTTAAAAACCCAACAATCGCAGTCTTGTATTATCTAATCTAAAACTTTTTCTTAAACTCCTTGGCAGAAATCTATCCGAAATTTTTGTGTTATCCTGTAAAATAAGTATAAATGGTAACCGCCAAAAATCTTAATAATGTTAGATTGTTATCGGATTTGCGCCAGTATGTAAAATGCAATCTCGATCGGATATTTAAAAGTGGGTTAAAGTTCGAGTACAAATTTTGAACTGGAAAAACGTACATACGATTGTTGAAGTAACATAAAAACTTATAAAAAAAACATAATTTTTGTTAAAAGAAATCATAAAAGAAACAGTCTCAAATCCTGACAAAATAAAACATATGTTTTTAGCCAATTTGAGACTTAATCATAATACTTGTAGGATTTTTTTTCAAAGCGCAGATACACATGAAGTAAGATCTTCGAATTTTTTAAACACTTGGTATATGATCCCTCAAAGCCAAGCCGAACTCATTTGTTTTCAGAGTGGAAAAGTGGCATAAGTCATGCATTTTTAAAGTTTCATAACTCGCTCAATTTTAGCGTTATATGAATGGGACTTTTTTTGTCTTACTTGTCAGTGTAATAGGAAAAAATTACTAAATATAACTTATAGGACCGAGGGACCGTATAAAAATTTTAATTTCGTAATTTTTTAAGAAATGTTTTTATTGACCGGAATCGCTTTTAAAATGTTTCTTTACCTGATTTAAAACATTTTTGTAATTGGAAATATATGTCTATGACTAACGGTTTAGGAATTAGTCATTGGACACCGTTGAGAACGGGCACCCTGTATACTGCGCATGCGCAACTGTAAAATTTTAATTTAAAATTACCGCTAATTAATAAAATCTTTGAACAAACGGATGCATGATAACAAATCTGTGACCAAATATATTTCATTTAAAAAAAGATGGTGTAATTTAATGCAGTAGTTTCTTCTCACGGACTGTTGCTTAGCGTTTTAAATATATAGATACCCTTTTTGGAGAATAAACGCTGTGCCCTATTTGCATGATTTTGATCATTCTTTCTTTCTGCCTCAAAAATAAGAGATCTTTAAGGAGATGTCTACTTCTTTAAGGTCAAAATTTTTTTATTTTTTTAAATTTTTTTTTAAAATATTTGGCATTTTAAAACGTGTAGACTGTTACCTTACAGTGATTATTTCAAGTTACAGTGAATATTTCAACTCCTTACAGTACGTTTTGCCCATTGAATGCCACGTCGTTCGTTGAGCGTAACGCTATTATTTGTGAATTTTTGTTTTGTTTTGGAGAATAAACGCTGTGCACTATTTGCATGATTTTGATCTTTCTCTCTTTCTGCCTCAAAAATAAGAGATCTTTAAGGGGATGTCTACTTCTTTAAGGTCAAATATTTTTTTTTTTTTTTTTTTTTTAATTATTTTATTTTTTTTAATTTTTGGAATTTTAAAAGCGTGTAAATTGTTACCTTGCAGTGGTTACATAATATTTTAATATCTTACAGTACGTTTTGCCCATTGAATGCCACGTTGTTCGTTGAACGTAACACTATTATTTGTGAATTTTTGTTTTGTTTTGGAGAATAAACGCTGTGCCCTATTTGCGTGGTTTTGATCTTTCTTTCTTTCTGCCTCTAAAATAAGAGATCTTTAAGGGGATGTCTACTTCTTTAAGGTCAAATATTTTTTATTTATTTTTTATTTTCTTTTAATTTTTGGCATTTTAAAAGCGTGTAAATTGTTACCTTGCAGTGGTTACATAATATTTCAATATCTTACAGTATGTTTTGCCCATTGAATGCCACGTTGTTCGTCGAACGTAACGCTATTATGTGTGAATTTTTGTTTTGTTTTGGAGAATAAACGCTGTGCCCTATTTGCGTGGTTTTGATCTTTCTTTCTTTCTGCCTCAAAAATAAGAGATCTTTAAGGGGATGTCTACTTCTTTAAGGTCAAATATTTTTTATTTATTTTTTTAAATTATTTTTTAAATTTTTGGCATTTTAAAAGCATGTAAATTGTTACCTTGCAATGGTTACATAATATTTCAATATCTTACAGTATGTTTTGCCCATTGAATGCCACGTTGTTCGTTGAACGTAACGCTATTATTTGTGAATTTTTGTTTTGTTTTGGAGAATAAACGCTGTGCCCTATTTGCGTGGTTTTGATCTTTCTTTCTTTCTGCCTCTAAAATAAGAGATCTTTAAGGGGATGTCTACTTCTTTAAGGTTAAATATTTTTCATTTATTTATTTATTTTTAAATTTTTGGCATTTTAAAAGTGTGTAAATTGTTACCTTGCAGTGGTTACATAATATTTCAATATCTTACAGTATGTTTTGCCCATTGAATGCCACGTTGTTCGTCGAACGTAACGCTATTATGTGTGAATTTTTGTTTTGTTTTGGAGAATAAACGCTGTGCCCTATTTGCGTTGTTTTGATCTTTCTTTCTTTCTGCCTCAAAAATAAGAGATCTTTAAGGATATGTCTACTTCTTTAAGGTCAAATATTTTTTATTTATTTTTTTTAATTATTTTTTAAATTTTTGGCATTTTAAAAGCGTGTAAATTGTTACCTTGCAGTGATTACATAATATTTCAATATCTTACAGTATGTTTTGCCCATTGAATGCCACGTTGTTCGTTGAACGTAACGCTATTATTTGTGAATTTTTGTTTTGTTTGGGAGAATAAACGCTGTGCCCTATTTGCGTGGTTTTGATCTTTCTTTCTTTTTGCCTCTAAAATAAGAGATCTTTAAGGGGATGTCTACTTCTTTAAGGTTAAATATTTTTCATTTATTTATTTATTTTTAAATTTTTGGCATTTTAAAAGCGTGTAAATTGTTACCTTGCAGTGGTTACATAATATTTCAATATCTTACAGTATGTTTTGCCCATTGAATGCCACGTTGTTCGTTGAACGTAACGCTATTATTTGTGAATTTTTGTTTTGTTTTGGAGAATAAACGCTGTGCCCTATGTGCGTGGTTTTGATCTTTCTTTCTTTCTGCCTCAAAAATAAGAGATCTTTAAGGATATGTCTACTTCTTTAAGGTTAAATATTTTTTATTTATTTTTTTTAATTATTTTTTAAATTTTTGGCATTTTAAAAGCGTGTAAATTGTTACCTTGCAGTGATTACATAATATTTCAATATCTTACAGTATGTTTTGCCCATTGAATGCCACGTTGTTCGTTGAACGTAACGCTATTATTTGTGAATTTTTGTTTTGTTTTGGAGAACAAACGCTGTGCCCTATTTGCGTGGTTTTGATCTTTCTTTCTTTTTGCCTCTAAAATAAGAGATCTTTAAGGAGATGTCTACTTCTTTAAGGTCAAAAATGTTTTATTTATTTATTTAAAAAAAATAATTTTTGGCATTTTAAAAGCGTGTAGATTGTTACCTTAGAGTGGTTATATAATATTTTAATTCCTTACAGTATGTTTTGCCCATTGAATGCCACGTCGTTCGTTGAACGTAACGCTGTTATAAAATTTAAGGCTTGTATTTCTCGAAACACAGTCTTTAAAACTGGGCGACCAATTTTTTAGAGAACTATTGGACCGATTTCATTCATTTCTTATTTAGACGAATTGCTGGAGCTTGTACAACCGAAAAGTATATATTTTTTATTGATTAAATATGTTTTGGAGTTTACGAAAGTATTAATAAATGCGAAAAAGTGACATTTTTTCTTCAAATGACAGCTATTTTGTCAAAAATCAACTTTTTAAGCTAAATGTTGGTAAAAGCTCTAGATAATTTAATGTCCTTACACGATATCGTGACTAAATTTCTTTCATGTGTTTATAACCGGAGAAAAAACAGTCACCCGATTTGGGTCGTCCTAAAGGTCATCCATGCCGCACAAAACATAATATAGTTTTTTCTTTTGCCTAAAAAATTTAAATGTGTAATTAAAATGTCAATAAATACAACGAAAAAAGCCCGAAGGTGGTATCTCTTTTCTTTGTAACCGAAAAAACGTACAAATCACGTAAATTTTAGGTCAAAGATGTAGAATCTACAACCTTAACTTCTTTTCTTGTGAAGTAAGTGTATTTCAAATATTAAGTGTCACAAATTAATGTTACAATTCTAAAAAATCCTTTTCGGTGTAGAATAACGTTATAAAAATAAAACAAGTCCGAAATTGTACGTCAAATGTGGCAAATGAGGTGCGTTCGTACTATAACTAGTTTTATAAATATTCCGATCTCGGTGCAACAGCTGTTGCACTCTTATGCAAAAATGCATGAATACAAAAATTTGTTACGATTACATATATTAAAATCAGTAATACGGAAATAAATGGACTCCATCTAAATAGAACGTAATCACAATGACAACCTAGAATCTTTACCTATCATGCGATATCATTGAATTAGTTACGAATGGTAGGATTTAGTAGGATGAAGAAAACTTTTATAAATACCTTTTTTATGTTTTGATTCGATTTCCATAAAATTTGAAATGACTCGACAAAATTCTCTAACGATTATATATATTCAGTTTCAAACCATTCAGTTGGGTAGTTTTTGCGCTGTTATATGCGGACAGACATGCAGACGACCAGACCAGACGCCGACTATAGATTGTACGTATTTATATAATTACGAAGGCACTTAAAAAATGAAGAGAGAAGGTATAGTTCAGGTGAGATGAGAAATCGAAATTTTAACCCTTTATCTACTGACGATACTTATAAGTATCATTAAAATAACTTGTTATAAAATTCATTTAATACATCGATCAGTTGTAATATAGTTTAGAATGAGTTATCGATACATTACTTTATCTTGTTCCAAAAGCATTATTGGCTACACAAAACAAAACAATTTTTAAAAGGATAATTTCTTTTGCCTTTGCATCTTTTCAGCTTTCTTGGCATTAGGAGGGGGGGGGGGGGGAGGGGATTTTTCAATTTGGAAATATTTCTATATTTCTATTGTAAGAACATTATATTTGTACATTTCCTAATTCTACAAAATATTAAGAAAAATATTTAAAATAAAATATTGGAGTGAGATTATAAATATATTGCACAAAATCGCTATAAATTCAAATTTAATTAATCCTTCTAAATCCTTCTAAAATCTTTCTAAAATTTATTAAATAAGTATCTAAATCTTCTAATATAGTTTCAAAATTCACGAAAAATGCTTTAGAAGGTAAAATTTTCATGAATTCATAATTCAGTACATTAAGGGTTAAGGCAAAATATTCTGAGCTTTTTTTTTTTTTTTAGAATGAAATCAGACAACCACTGTTATCCAAGAAAACAAAAGTTTAACATCTCAATATGCCTACAATAAAAAAGAAAGTTATTTTACGAATTCTAACGTCATTAAAATATTGTCCTCTGCAATTCATTTTACTTTCTATGAAATTTATCAATAGACTAGTATATTTAAAGAAGAGTCTCATTCATTAAAATTACAGTTTTTAATATTTTAACCGAGGTCATTATCATCATATTGTCAAATTATATGTTATTTATTTGAAATACATAAGAAGGAAAAATGTATACTATTTGCTTTACTATATTTGAATGAGCGGAATAATGGCATATAAATTGTTGCTTAAAGCAGAGAAGGGAAAAAACAGCTACTTTGCATTTAAATTCCTCATTGCCAAATCACGAGCAGATATTTTAATAATATGCTTATCAGGCAAACTTTAACATTTTACGATAAATCAATAGGTGTATGTATGTTAATGAAAACTTTAACATCACGGTTGCATATTTCTATTTTTAGATAGTTATATATTTTATTTACTTTACCTGTTTTAATTTAGATAGCAGATATTTTCCTTTCATTTTACAAATATAAATCTCTAATTGCAAATGTTGAACAATGAATAAATTGCAGTTAAATGTTGTAAAAAAATCTAATATAGCCGTTTATTTTATTCAATATTTTCTAAGTAAAGAGTTGACTATGTTTCAAATGTTTAACTTAGAAATAAGACAAATATTTTGGGTGACCATCAGTTGTGATTTTGAATTCTATGTTTTTTAAAATCTTGAAAATTATCATAAAATTCCGATGCATATAAAGGAAATATTTCCAGGGTACCATTTCATTTTTTTTTGGGGGGGGGGGGGGAGAAACATTTTATTTGAGGGGGAAAAATCTTTTGGTTTTCTTGACAGTATATGAGAAGTTATCGATGCAGTTTTATTCTGAGGCATTTTAAAAAATAGCCAAAGTACTCATTATTGATAAGTGTGCCTCGCTTTTAGAATGTTGTAAGTACAAGGCTTTACAAAGTATTAACTGATGATTATTAATATCGGGGCTTAAAGTGTTTATTTACTGATAAGTTTCTATTTTCGTTATTTTGACTTTTGTGCAATTTTTAAAATTACTTTCTTGATTCTGACATGTGACTGATATATAGTATATATCCATTAATGACTTTCAATTCTGACATTTTGTCAAATATTTAAAAATATGCATGTAGTATTTTCCTGACAATTCAAAATTATAAAGAATATGTTTTACCTCAAATTTATAAAAGTTGATTTGATAAGGAGGACAACTAGGGGATCAGTAAAAAATCAAAGAAAAATAATATTATTTGGGATCATCCTGCAAATTAAAATGCACGAAAGGATCCATTGCTACAGCATACAAACATGTGGATAATGTACAACATGTGTACTGTATTGCGTAAGAATAGCACGTATATTCTTGGAGATAAGGTGATCGATTTTAAAAAAGTTCAAAAAATACTTTTAGCTTATATCATGCAGGGATTTCAACTACATTTAACGCCAGTTTCAGACAAATTAGCAAAATGTAGTAGAAGCAATAAAGTGCAATTGGAATATATATATATTAAATATTTTATGAAATATGAGCAGTTGTATGAAATAATTTTTACCTGCGCATGCTCGAATGATAACAAAGATTTGTTTACATAATTTAATAGAACTTTATGGAGCAACTCATAAAAAAATCCTGTCAAATATTGTGAAAATTCAAAAAGATCTCGGCGATAGAGTGAGAAGATTTTTCATTGTTCTCTAAAAGCTCTCAATGATAGGGGATTTTCTACAAATTGTCGTTTTTTTATTAACTGACTTTCAGAAAAAAAGCTAGTATTTAATGAATATTAAAGAGTAGATTTGTAAAAATGTGATTCCATTTCGATAATTCTTTTTTCATGGAATAGGAACGTTCTGGTGGTTATCGAAGAAGAACTAATGCATCAATAAAAATTGACAGTTTGTGGAATATCCCTTATCATTCAGCTCTTTTTAGAGAGAAATCAGCTCACTCTATTGCCGATATCTTTCTGAATTTTCACTATATTTGACAGGATATTTTTAATGAATTCCTCCATAAAGTTGACTATTAAATTACGTAAACAAAACTGTGTTATCGTTCGCGCATGCGCTGATAAAAGTTATTCATACAACTGTTCATATTTCATAAAATATTTAATATATTTATATGCCAATTGCATCACATTACGTCTACTGCAGTTTGCTAATTTTTCAGATACTGGCGTTAAATTTATGCTATTCTTATACAAATCAGTTCACATGTTGCACATTATCCACTTGATCATTTCGAGCATTTTTATTTACAGTGCAACCCAAATTCTTTTTACCCGACTACCAAGAAGGGTTATGTGTTTCACACGTATCCGGGTATGTGGATTTCTTCATACCCTTGCAACATCCCAATGGCTGGATGGATTTTAATGAATGAGGTCTCTATCGATTCGTCTTAACCGTCCGATGGTTATAAGCTATATTTTGTTTTTATAAATTCAAAATGGTGGTAGACATGAAAAAAAAATTTTTACGCACCCTATTGAGTGACATATCATTCGATAGGTCTTTCAAAATGAATGCGATGTTTCATTGACTGTTTTACAGACAAAAGCTCCGTTTAAATATTACACAACCTGAAAGTTGTGTAGGTAAGATCTCTAGCTTTACTTCAACTCTAACCATCATAGACACTTATAGGCCTCATCAATCAAAACTGTGTATATAGATAGAATCTAACAATTAAACACAACTTAAAAGTCATCAATGCAAGTAAATAAAAAAACAGGTAAGTAATATAAAAAATAGTTTCACATTGATGAGAAATAATTAAGTAGTTCGCTTTTTACGCAGTCGGGTTTTTTGATTTTTTAAATTTAATTGTATTCTTTTTTTTTTGTTGTTGTCCCCCCCCCCCCCAACTGTCCTCTTTATCAAATCAACGTTGAGAAATATGAGGTCAAATCTATTCTTTATAATCCAGATGTTTCAGAGGAATCCGACAAGTATATTTTAAATATTCAACAAAATGTCTAATATAGAAAGTGTCCGGTGATTAATAGCTATGTGGTGTATTTTGAAATATCAGATTCCTTGAGGTAAGTAAAAATTACCCACTTAACCTCCCCAAATGGCGTTCATGAATATTTAGTTTCAGAGAATGGAGCACTTATTCGACGCCTTATCCAGATGATAATACAGCTTCAAAGCCCGGTAGAAAATTTTCTACTAGAAACCATCACCCAGGATCCATAGAATCCACAATTTAACATGATACCGTTCAACATAATAATTAATATCCATATTTAGATTACAGAAAGAAAAATTTACACATTGAGGCAGATAAGAAACAAATTTTTTAAAGGATACCTATTCTGTGCATTTTTTAATAAGTTGAAAATATTGTAATCCAATTGCTAACTTCTTCTAATAAAACAACCATCTAACAACTCGAGCGCCTACAAGCAAATGAAAAAAGGTCTTATATTCCTCAATACATTAAAATGTTGTCTGCTTCTAGAACGCATTTTAGTTTTAACCGATTTTATTAAAATAAGCATCGCTTTTTACATAAAAAAGTGCCATTTGTTAAAATTGAAAATTTCAGTTTTTCAGTAGAGTAGTACATCATTATCGAATTGCATTTTATTTGTCTTTATGTAAATTAGATGGAAAAATGTATATCATCTGTATTAAGACATTCGATACTGTTTAATAAAGGAATGAAATCGTTGCTCAAACCAGAGAAATGATTAAATTTCTTTGTAATAATCCCGAGATATTTAATAATATGCTTAGGATGCAACTTCAACATTTTATATGAACCTATAAGTATATTTTAACGAAAACGTTAACATCAGGGTTGTATATATTCTGTTTCTAGATTTTTATTTCTTTAATTTATCCGTTTTCGTTTCAGTTCCTTTCATTTTAAAAATGGATATTTGTGATTTGAAATGAAGGGAAAAACTGAATAAATTTCAATCAAATATTATCAAAATCAGTAATCATCAGGAATAATTAGATTTCATAAAAATGTTTTAAAGGTAGATAGTTGATAATTTTTCAATCGTGTGTTTTGATTTAGAAACAAACGGAAAATTATGAGTACCCATCAGTCATAATTTTGAATGCATAATTTCAACGTTAGTTTATAATAGCTCCATGTTTTATCAGAAATCATTCATTTATAATTTTTTCAAAATAGCATGTATTTTAAGTACATTTTTTTCAGTTTTTATGGAAAATGGCAACAAAAAAGGTATAATTGCTATTTTCAAAATATTTTTTTTTTTTAATTCTCTACAAAAATGGAGTACCTGAATTGTGAAAATTAAACAAACGATGCTAAAAACTTTAAAAAAATCAATATCTCAAAAATAAATGGAGATGCATTTTTTAAACAAATTGTTTTTTTTACCTCCCCCCCCCCCCCCGAGACGACGGCATAAAAATTGAAAATGTGCGATGCTTAGAAGTTTAAAAAATTGCAATAGAGATTGTTCCGTATAATGATACATCTGCTTTGTCGCACGGCTGACTTATACAAAGGTACGCTATTTTTTGGAAACGACACTTTATTTGCTGGCAGAAAGAAATAGCATACCAGGGGCTAATAATATTCCCATTTTTTCCCTAAGCGCTTACATGTAGTTGGATGAAACACAGTCTTGTAGTGTGTTGGAAACTGTATCATAAATATAGATCAGAATTTAGAACGATGCATGGTACGTTAATAATAAAAAATGTTCGCACATTTTAATGGTCAGCTACGGTAACGGCAATTCACATCGTGTTCCTTTGTCTCTCTTATACTTATTGACCAAGTCATTCTTTGTTTTAACTATGCAAAACAGAAAAAAGAAAAAGATCTGCGTTCTTGCCAATAGCAATTACCATCCACCACAAACTGATTAATTCTAACGAGGTAAATTCTAATGACAATCCCACCGAGATATTTAATGTCATGACATGTTTTTAGGCATGCAGTTACAATTAATTTGAAATAACAGAATGTACCGAGAAATGAATAAATATCATTAGGAAAGCGTTTACCGTCATCTGTGTTTCCTGAAAAATTACCTCATACATAAGTTACTTGTTTGAAGACACTGAGTACAAATATGAAGAAATTTAAAAAAATTAATTAAAGCATGAAGAAAATTATTGGGTTATTAAATTTTCAAAGTTACTGACATACACTGAATATTTTCTTATACTGAGTCATCGAGAAATAATGCCTAGATAAAAAAAAAATCATAACATCGAAACCTTTTACGTTAAATGAGTAATTCTTTCACTACACGATAACTGGTGAACGGAAGTTTGGTTTTTGTTCACCAGAATTTGTTTGCGTGTCTGTGTTATGCGCGGAATAGTTGCGTAGTCGTCAAGGTCAGCCAACGCGCCAGGCTGCAGCTGCTCAGTACGATGTTGACCGTGCAAAGAAAAAAGCACAGTGCGTGACTATTGACTTTGACCGCACATACCAAATCATGCACTGTGCTTTTTTTTTTTGCACGGTCAACATCGTGCTGAGCTGCTGCAGTCTGGCGCGTCGGCTGACTTTGACGACTTCGCAACTAATCCGCTCACAACACAGACACGCAAACGAATTCTGGTGAACTAAAACCAAATTTGCGTTCACCAGTTATCGTGTCGTGAAAGAATTACTCATTTAAGATAAAAGGTTTCGATGTAATGATTTTTTTTTTTAATCTAGGCATTATTTTTCGATGAACCTGAATTATAAACAATGATTTGTATTAAAAATCTCATTGCTTCGTAAAAATATAATCAAGTGAATTAATTGTAAATAGTCTACTTTTCTTAAATTTTCATTTCTTATAAAAATGACATATTTTTTCACTTTAGGGGGTGCCATATCTTTTAAAATCTCCGTGGCCAGTGCAAAAGTGATGTGATTTCCGAGTTTTCGTGACTTTTTAACTACTTATTGAAATTACATAAAACTTTGCAATATATGTAGCTACATTTAAGACTTTATAAAATGTTAAAAAAACACACATATAATATAATATAAAAAACACATTTCAATTATTATTGCAATTTTTTTCACATGATATGTCACAATCCACATGATGACTTAACTTAGAATAGATATATCAATATAAAACTTATGATAAAATGAGCTTTGAGCTATACTTTAGAATGAATTAATGATATATAAAATATTTCACAGAAACTATTTTAAAAATTCAACTAAATTTGAAAAATGGAAAAAAAATAAAGAAAAATGAATTAATGATTAAAAAATAATGAAAACCTTTACTTAGCTCAATAATTCATTCTATTAATTATAGGTTAAATCTCATTTTAACATAAGTTTTGTATTTATATATATATTCTAAGTTAAGTTATCGTGCGGATTGTAACATTAAAAAAACTAAACCTGTGGCTGAACGATCCATGAGGGATCAGGGCCTACAGTTCCCAACTCTGCTTACTTGACCCTGGGCCCCGAGGTGCTATGCAGCATGTGCCCCGGCCGGATAGTCAGCCCAACTCGAGACCCTCGCTTTTTAGTTCCCAAGCAAGTTTGGTACTCATTTTATCGACCCCGAAGGGATGTAATGTTGAGGGAGCGTTGCCCAGCCGGGAGCAGAACTCGCGATCTGTAGTGTGGCAGACAGGCGTGCTGACCACTACGCTACTGGGCTTAGATTGTGACATACCATGCGAAAAAAATTTGCAATATTGACTGAACTGCATTTTTTATTACATTATAAGTGTTTATTTTTACATTTTATAAAATCTTAAATATGGCTTAAATATATTACAAAGATTTATGTAGTTTCAATAAGTATTTAGAAAGTGAAGAGAACTTGGAATTACATTACTTTTGCTCTGGCGACGGAGATTTTAAAAGGTATGAGGCCCCTTAAATATTACTTGTTTGTCGACACATTTACAACTCTGATTTCTGGTTGATTGGTCAGTGAATTAATAATTTATAACAAAATCTTCACCAATTTCAAGATTACTTTATATTTAGCGACTTGTGTTTATTTATTCAAGAGTATCTAATTCTTTTATGGTTTATGAAATATTTATAAAAGTGTACTTGGTTTTTTCTTGATAATGTATACTAGCTGATTACTGAAGGAATAAACAGCAGTTGTTACCTGCATATAAATAATGCATTGTGCTATTGCCAGTCGGGTCATATAAAAATATTGATAATTTCCCATGGGTAATTTCAGTAATAGAATTGTTGGACTCAACAAGCGCCATCATTTATGATGGATATGTAATCTAATTTTTCGAAAATAAACTTTCATTACATCATAATATAAACAATTGGATGGTGATAATAATAAAAATCTTAACCATGCATGCATAAGAAACTGAAATAAAAATCATTGAAATGTTTCGTAAGTTATCTATAGTAATGCCTATTGAATCTTTTATTATTATTTATTAATAACAAGGGTTGTCACCATCATTTTGACACCATTATTTTTTAAATCGGTTTAGTATTTCCTGAGATTGTGTAGAAACCACCATTTAGAACGTTTTTTAGAACGCTTTTTGTGCATTTTCACCCCTTTTAAATTTCGAATTGTTTAAGAACTGTTCTTAGAAATCCTTTATATCTAATAAGTAACTAATATTTTAAATTTAATATTTCTAGGCCCTTCAGTAACGTATAAATCGCATATTTAGAACGTTTTTTGCTCCTGCACCCCTTTGAAGTAGTGGCACCGACATAAAATATAGCCTATGTTCTAAGTTGGACTAACACCATCATTTTGATACCATTATTTTTAAAATCGGTTCAGTAGCTCCAGAGATTACCTCTAACAAACAAACAATTTTTACTTCTTTATAATATTAGTATAGGTATGAGAGATGTTTAAAAAGTCATGGCAATTGCATTTTAGCCTGAAGTACATGATTTAGGAAAGCTCAATCGTATGAAATTAGAGGGCGGTTGAATGTGTTTTTGAACACGCGATAACTCCTATTATTCGAACTCCAATTTCCGAATCAAAAACTATCCGGATGGCGATGAGAAGTTGAAAATTTCTATTCAGATTAAAAAATGTATTGAAATATGAATTGTACATTTTCGTTCGTAAAAGATAATTTCTTTGGAAACCTTATTTAAGCCAACATTACAATATATACTTAATTGGAGGCTCCGCGAAGCCTGTTTCAATAATTCTAAGTCGGTACCTACGGTCTACGACAAAGCAGAAAACTTCCTTTGATATGTTCAACTGACACATTTAAATGTATGCAACTAATGAATTTTTTGTTTCTAGTCAAAGTGAAAATGATCTTATTAAAAGGCTGGACTAATGTACACTCTCAAAAAAATCTGTAAAGTGAAATTTTTCCCCGTTATATTTATTGGAACACGAAATTATTTGCACTGATTTGCTCGTCTTGTTTCAAAACACTGAAACTAGACCGATCTGACGAAAACATACCCGAAATCCTTCAATCTAAGCTATATTTTCGTCAAATTCCACGAGGGAGGAGGAGGGGGAGGGGGATACGGAAACTCTGGTGCCAGAACTTTTTCGTTTTAGAAGCGGAATTTTTATGTATATCTTTTTCCCTCTCAAGTCAACGAAATCTTGCGAATGTAAGCTCAAAATTTTCTGAAATCCTCCAACCCCAAAATAGAAATTCCGTCAAACATCAGGAAAATTTCTTTAAATCACGGGCGTGCTCCGTCCACCGAGCTGCTTGTACTTTTTGCGTCTTTTGAAGTTTTTTTTTTTTTTTTTTTTTTTTTTAAGAGTATGTTTAATACATTAAGCTTTCTTTTTAAAGTAAGAGTTATTTTAGAGATTTTTTTTTTCAAAACATATTTATTATCCCTAAATATCCGGATTGCGTTCAGAACACATGAGTTTGGATAAATAGTTTCGCCTCAATACCAAGAAATCAGGATTAAATATGACTGAAGGAAGAGGCCGATGGCCATAAAACAAAAGATATAATTTTATTACGGTAATGTTAGTAGAAAAACGCATGAAATAATGTAACATATAACAACCCTTTAGGTAGAGAATTATGATCTGGAATGTTTCATGTAAAACTATATTTCGAAAATACATATGACCCCCCAGTATTTTGCACATTCGGCTATATCACTCTTTTTTCGGTGTTTCTGTCTAGACTAAAAAAGTTTAACTAACGAAGTCACAGTCGTAAATGAATTTTTTGAGTCTGGAGGTCATTCTCAGCTAATATTAAGAAAACTATTGCATATAAAAATATAAAAATTGGTAGTTTTATAGAGAATTGATAGATAAACGCGCTGAATATGACAGCTTTGAAATAGAAAAATTATTTTAAGAACTATTTAACGTTGAAGTCCGTCAAACTAGTTCCGTTAAAAAAATTTATAGCAACAAAACCTATGCATAGCACTTTAAACAATGTTTGCAGGAGCATACTTAACAAGCTTCCGGTGTGTGGTGTGCAATTAAATTTTTTTATTAATTGATATTTTTATTCTTTTTTCCAGTTTTTAATCAAAATTTATCACTTTAACAGAGATTCGTTTTTTCGAATAGGTCATTTTTATATCGTTGCCAAATTGTAAAACAGCGAAAATAACAATATTTCCATTAGTTAAAAAATGCATTAGCACGTAACTATGAAAAACAGAAGGAAAACTTTAAAATCATAATTAAATGATCACGTGTTAAAAACAGTAAATTTTGAAAATTAAGTCAAAATTTTTACACAAGAAAATTAAAATGAGAAAGAAAAAAAAAGTAAATGATTACGCTTTAACAGCAGTAAATTAGGAAAACTGTGTCATATTTAAAATTCCCAAATAATAATATTGCCAAAAAATTTCAATTTAAATACATATGTATAAGGGAGATTTATTTCATATTTCGAGATGTTCGTTTAACTATTCTGGCCAATTCTAAAACAGCGCAAATAATAATATTTCCTTTGAATTAAAAAATGTATCTTCAAGTGAATATTAAAAAGGAAAACAAAACGTTAGTGAAAATTACGTTATATTGAAAACACGATACATTTAATATAATTTCCTTATAGTGTCGTTATAAAATTCAGGAAGGTAGCGGCATTGTTTATTTAGAGATTTTATACAAGCTGATTTTAAAATGCTGAATTTGTCTTATTTAAACAATCACGGAAACAGCCTTTAGCTGTCTCGACAGTAGTTGATTTGTTTTAAAATCCCTCAATCAAAGGGAAATGAATGGAAACCCGATTACAGTAGATCGCCACTAGTCTTTTAATTATAATTCAGTCTTCCTTAACCTTTTAAAAGCAAATATAATATAATCTTAGAATTGAACTTACGACAGGGTAAAAAGCTGCTCACAAGCGTATCCAAAGCCAACCGCTATGTCGAAGACCACTATTGTTGAAAATACTAAAATGAATAACAATTTCACAATATACTAAATGTCACTAACTAAATTGAATCCCATGAATCCCAATTTCTGTGGTTTTTATTTACATACATGAAAGAAAACTTTAGTAAAGGTTGCCCGCTTGGCTACGAAATACTAACTATCTTCTCTTAAACAACGTTAATCGGTGGAATAAAATGGAACGATGTCTGCGCTTGAAATGCTTTTAAGCTGACTAATGGACGACAAGCATTTCTGACGTCATACAACGTCATAATGGATTATAGTTAATCAGCTTTTCGATTTTTCCCACAAACGTTCACCAAAAGCCAATCAAATAACGCAATTCTTGTGGGAAACATTGCGAGCTCCGCCCAGTGCGTGTGGTCCATTAAACCACTTAGACGAGAGTCGGCTGTTTCGTACGTTCAACCTCTTACACGTGTGCTTATACTTAGCCAAATCAGCAAATTTCCAGATAATTGTGCAAAAATAACCGCGAAACTCAGATTCAGAGAGGTATAATCATACTTGTGAAAGTCAGACGAACGATAGAGTCCCTTTAACGCACTAGGTTTTAGCTGTCGGACAACACACTCACAATCTAAACTTCCTGTATAAGACCAGCTACAAAGGTAATACTACAACCATACATTTGGGGATAACAATAAGTAAGTGTAATTCATAATCGTGAAAATTATAACAACCGTCAAAATAATGCTCTGTGACAAAAATACAAAACTTCTAACATTATAGTCACCCATTGTGACATCACTGTGACATCATAAACGATTATGAGAGTTACAGTCGCAATGATGACCAGAATAGAATATCTTTAATTCGTCACCTTATGATTTTGGGTAACCACCACTTTGTGAGTGAAGCTACTGTGTAGTCCCCTACTCTACTGTCAAGTCAAGCTGACTAATTTCTGATTAATTTACTCCTCGTCACAAAGTGGGTCATATCGAGTCCATAGTGACTCAATTTCTGCGTCACGCAGTGTCAATGTGGACAGAAAGAGATGTTTTTACGTAACGTAGCTTTCACAGCTTTGTCGACTATGGGTCACAGCACTAATAGGGATTTACATGCAGGTTATCCTTTTCTTAATTTTCTCAATCTCCTCTGTTATATTGAGCTTCTTTATTATCGCCAACCATATGAGATAAAATGATAGACAACTGTATTTTTTTCACTTTTTCGCAGAATTAATGTTTCATGACGAATCTATTTTGCTAATACTCGTATTTTTAATTTATTAGGCAAATTGCTAAGTTTGGTCAAAAGTTTGTGTGAGCCCTGGATGCAATTATAACAACATTATATCTAAGTATGGTTATAAAAACCAATAATTACACTGAATGAATTTAGGTGCAAATATTATTAAGTATGATAAAATTATATACGTTACAATTTTGCAACTGAAGTGATGATGAAAAGTAGCAGAGTCCATGCAATGCATAAGAATGAGAATTTAGTATGGCTGCTGGAGATTCAACGTCATATGTGGGAAAGTTTGTTCTATAAACAGAAAGACTAGAAGTTAGATCTTGAAATTTCTAGAAATTAGATTTGTACGAATAATAGTAAATTTGTGAGAGTATAATTGTAAAATAGTAGTTTAATGATGTTATAATAAATGTAAAATACTGGTGCATAAAAGGCTGAGAAAATATCTCGAACTTTACAGATTAAGGGGCCAAAAATGTTTGAAATGAAGAAAACTGGCACTCAGTTTGATCATATATTAGACAGCTTAAAAATAAATTAGATTATTACTTTTTTCTGCATTTATTTATTTATGTTTTATATAAAAAGAGAAAAATTTTAAATTGTAAAACAACAACAAGAAAAGTGTTAACATTGAACGACAAAATTAATCTTGCAAAATTTGTTTTGCCAGATTCCATATTTTTTAATCGTATTTTTTTCTTTAAACCTTGAAACGAAGAATGACTCTTATCTCTTATCTTTTTCAATGGAAGAAGGAGTCAAATCGACTCATTTTTTCATTCCAGGATATTTTTTCTCCATTATACCTGAAAAACAAACATAAATAATTTTGTTTTTGTTATGTTTGAGCTTCAATTTAATATATGTAGATGGCAGCACCAAAGTTTCCTTCCGCCCACAATTCTTTTTCAGAGAATTCTGTTCTGTTTACTTTTGTTGCCATGTGACTGACATTCTGTAAGTTATGTGCTGGATTTGTGAAGTGCTTATTAAATGTTTAAATGTCTACAAGCGACCTTGTTATTAAGAGTTATGTTAATTATTATTAGTTAATTACGAAACATACAATAAGTAGCGACGAGCGAAAATGAGGTATAATTTCCCCGAAAAAAGTTTAACGAAAAGGATAACGTCCCGGGGAAATGCCTACTTTCGTTTTCAATGTTCTACGGTTCGGTGGAATACTACAATGCTATATTTATACTTCATAGTCTTCAACAGTATTTACGGCGGTGGTAAGTGATATTACATTTGCTTTTACATTTTTACTATTTTGCTACATTTAAAGTACAATGTTCACTTATTTCAAGGAGTTTGATGAAAAAGTGGAAAGTTTCACAACTTACGTGAAACGACTGAAACAAAATTTCGTTCTGCATGACATAACAGAACAAAAAAAAGTTCCTGCTATTCTATCATTATTAGGACCGAAATTATGTGATTTATGTGTACCTAAGAATTGTGAAACGCTAAAATATAATGAAATTGTTGATATTCTGCTTAAACACTTAAGCCCCGCCCCAATATATTCATTGAGAGAATTCAATTTAGAAAATGTTTTCAGAATGAAATTGAATCAATTCAAGATTTTGCTGCTAGATTAAAAAAGGGTACAACCTTTTGTTCATTTACTGGTGATACTCTAAATGAAAATTTACTGGAAAAGTTTCTGCGCGGTCTGAAAGACGAAAATATTCAGAATAAATTGATAACTCAAGTTGATGATTTAAATTTCGAAAAAGCTGTTGAGAAAACTTTAGCTTTATATAATGTAGATATTGAAATTGCCGAAATTAAGCATAATAATTTCAATGTAAATAAAATTTCCAGTACGAAAAATGTACAAAATAAAAAATTACAAAATTATTCTCAAAAACAGAATGTCAACAATCAGGTAAATAATACACATTCTGACATAAATAAAAGTAAGTTAACGTGCTATCTATATGGAAATGCCTCACATTTAGCAAATGTTTGCAGATTTAGTAATGTTACTTGCAACCTTTGTAAAAAATAAGGCCATTTAAGCAAGGTATGCAGAAGTACAAATTCTCAAAAACAGGTTAATTCTTTAAATACTGTAAATGTTTTAACTGTTAAGTATGATAAAGGTTCAAATCGAATTTAGTTGTCTGTTTTCATTGAAAACAAGGCTAGAGCTGATATGGAATTAGATACTGGATATGGGATTTCTGCTGTTTCTTTAAAAAGATTTCGCAGGATTTTTCCTGATCATAAAATTTTTCCTCCAGATGTTCAGTTAAAAACTGCAACTGGTGAAATTTTCAAACCTGTAGGTTATGCTGAAATAAATGCTACTTATGAAAATAAAACTAGAAAGGTAAAGATGTATTTGATAAAAGAAGATAATTTTCCATTATTATTTGGTAGAGATTGGGTTCTGAATTTGATATTTTCCCACATAATTTAAAATCAGTATATGTAAATGAAGTTGTAAATTATTCTGATAAATTACAAGGTTTGTTGCAGGAATTTTCTGATTTATTTACTGATAAGGTTGGGGAGATACGAGGTTTATAGGCAGAACGTTATCTTGAAAAAGATGCTACACCCATGTTTTGCAAAGCTAGGATTGTCACTTATGCACTACGTGCAGCAGTCAATGAAGAATTACAAAGATTACAAGACGCAGGTATTATTAAACCAGTTACAAACAGCAAGTGGGCAACTCCTATAGTTCCAGTGGTTAAGCCTAATGGGAAAATTCGTTTATGTGGTGATTTTAAAGTAACATTAAATAAATTTCTGAAAGTTGAAAAATATCCTTTACCTAAAATAGAAGATATGTTACCTACATTAGGTGGTGATGTACATTAAAAAAAATGATTTAAATCAAGTTTATCTTCAGTTACCTGTAGATGAACAATCACAAGAATTATTGACCATTAATACACTAAAAGGATTATTCCAATTCCTTAAGTTACCCATGGATCTTGCTAGTTCTCCTGCTATATGGCAAAGAAAAATTGAGCACATTTTAAGAGGAATTGAGGGAGTTACAATTTTTATAGATAATATTGGGGTTAATGGTGAAACAGATGAAATTCATTTACAAAGATTAAAGCAAGTATTAGAAAGATTAAGGGATTATAACATTAGGATAAATAAAGAAAAATCATTCTTTATGGCAGATGAGATTATTTACTGTGGTTATAAAGTTGATAAACATGGTATTCATAAAACACAAGATAAAATTGAAGCAATTTTAAATGCTCCAAGACCAGTAAATGTATCTCAGGTTAAAGCTTTTCTAGGCTTAGTTATATATTATGCTAAGTTTGTACCAAACGTATCTACTATTGTAAATCCTTTAAATAATTTGCTTAAGAAGAATATTAAATTTAGTTGGTCTTCTAAGTATGAACAAGCACTTAAAAATATAAAAAAAGAAATTACTTCTGACAGGGTTCTTATTCCCTTTAATCCTAAGTTACTTTTAGTTTTAGCTACTGATCTTCTCCTTATGGTATATCTGCAGTTCTTTCGCATATGATGCCAGATAACACTGAAAAACTTATTGTTTTTGTGTCCAGAACTTTCAATAATGCAGAAAAATGGTATAGTCAAGTGGATAAAGAGACACTAGCTATTATATTTGGTGTGAAATTTTTTTTTCAATACTTGTATGGCAACAGGTTTACCTTATTTACTGACAGTAAACGTTTAGTGTCCATTTTTTCTCCTTCTAAAAGTATTCCTGTTTTATCAGCTGCTAGAATGCAACGATGCGCGATTTATTTACAAACGTTTCAATATAATATCCGTTATAAAAAATAAAAAAAAAAACTGATCACGGAAATGTTGATGCTCTTTCACGACTTCCTTTACGTAGTGAAGATTTACCTCAACAATTAAATTCGAATGATGCAATTGATGAATCTGAAATTGTTCAAATTAATCAACTCTCTATCTTACCATTAACTTCGAAATTTATTGCTTCAGCTACAAAATCTGATCCCCTTTTACGTCAAAATTTTCATCACCTCATTTCTGGTTCTGAAATTCCTAAAACATTATTCTTTGATGGTAACCAAGAATAATTCACTCTTCAACATACTTCAACACAAGGATGTAGCGTAGTTATCCTTGAAATTCATAGGAACCAAATCTTAAAACAATTACACTTTGGTCATTTTGGTATAGTTAAAATGAAATCTTTAGCCCGTAGTTTTGTATGCTGACCAGGTATAGACCAAGATATTGAAGATCTTGCACGAAATTGCACTACTTGTGTAAATTTGAAAAATAATCCTCCCAAAGTTGATACACATCATTGGGAATGGCCTACAGCATGGCAAAGAATTCAATATTGATTATTTTGGTCCTATTATGGGAAAAATGCTTTTTTTAGTGGTTGATGACCATAGCAAATGACCAGAAGTTTTTATTGTTCCTAGCACAACTTCAGAAAATACCATTACTTGTCTTTCTTCACTTTTTGCAAGATACGTTTTTCCAATTTCTTTAATATCAGATAATGCTAAACAGTTTACATCTGAAGAATTTGAGACATTTTTGAGAAATCATGGTGTAAAACATAAGTTCAGTGCTCCATACCATCCAGCTACAAATGGACAGGCGGAGAGATATGTGCAAATTCTTAAACGTGGATTAAAAGCCTTAGCTTCCGAACCTGGTACTTTACAAATGAAATTAAATAGCTTCCTTTTGCAATATAGGAAGATGCCTCATGTTACAACGGGGGAGTGTCCTGCATCTCTATTTCTAAAACGTCATATAAGAACAAAAATAGATTTGAATGTATCAAATGTTACAAATTTCGTTCATGATAAACAAGATGTGAAAAAGTCCAAAGTTAAAACAGAACAATTTGAAATAAACTAGAAAGTAGCTGTGAGAAATTATATTCCAGAAGCCAAGTGGAAAATTGGTCGAATAATAGCAAGAGAAGGAAAATTACATTATAGAGTTCAAGTTGGTTTGAATATCTAGAAAAGGCATGTTGATCAAATATCTAATGTAGTTTCAGAGATTTCTTTAGTTAATGATACAAATTCTCAAGAAAGCGATACAGGAAATTTCAGAAGTGAAAATGCAATTGTGAAACAATGTGATTTTCCACCAATACAGCCTGGTATCGCAAATCCATAACCACTTGATTCTCATGAGCCAGGTACTCCAGGTCCTACATCAACTGATTTTCATCCTGATTCTCCAAAACCTTCTGTTCCCAATAGTTCAATAGTTGATGATGCTGAACTTGTAAATTCTAATTCTTCTTCTCCTTCTCCACAGGTACTCAGACGATCCGGTCGATACAGGAGACCTCCTGACCGAATTCAAATATTAAGTGGGGAAGAGCTGTCATGTTTGAGCTTCAATTTAATATATGTAGATGGCAGCACTAAAGTTTCTTTCCGCCCACAATTCTTCTCTTCTGTTTACTTTTGTTGTCATGTGACTGACGTTCTGTAAGTTATGTGCTGTGTTTGTGAAGTGCTTATTAAATGTTTAAATGTCTACAAGCGACCTCGTTATTAAGAGTTATGTTAATTATTGTTAGTTAATTACTAAATATACAATAGTTTTCAAGTTACAAAAATTACGATTAATATTTTATGGATTTTGAATTTGTTTTTTATAATTTTTAAAATTCATTTTTTGTTTTGTATCAGGTCAACAGAGAGAAAACGTAATAATCAGTATAAAGAAGAAATAAATGAGAGCTAAATAAATATGGTACCTGAACTTCAAAGTCGTAAAAAAAGTAATTTTTCAAGTTTAATTTTGCAATACGATATTAAAACTTATGATATATTTTTTTTGCAATATAATAAACATTTCTTATGTTTATTAAATATAAATAAATAAAAAAAAAACTAGAAAACAGGAATTCTGCTTTTTCAGAATTCAGTGTCGCCCCCGATGAAAAAAAATTATGTATATATAAATAGTACAAAACATATTTCAATTTTAAGACTTACAGCATATACTTTTATTTTATGTAAAATGACGTCATTCGCATCTGCTTAAGAATTCCACATACGATCCAGTCTTAAACATCTACAGTAAAGCATGCATAGGACGTCACTATCGCGAAATAATACACAAATGCCGCAAAAAAATGCCGTCATTAAAGGAACTCGACAAAAGAAAAAAAAAACAAAAAAAACGGCTGTCTAATGACTCATAGGCCTTCAGTTGTTTGTAACATTAATAGACACTTAAAATTAAATATAGTTTATAATAGCTCCATGTTTTAACAGAAATCATTCGTTTATATATTTTTAAAATAGCACATATTTTAAGTACATTTTCCTTCGGCTGTTATGAAAAAAATGGCAACAAAAATATATAATTAATGTTTTACAACTATTTTTCCTTTACTTTCTACAGAAATGGAGTACTTCCGTTGTCAATATTAAGCAAATGGCTCGAAAAACTACAAAAAAATTAATATTTCAAAAATAAATGGAGTTGCAGTTTTCAAATTGTATTTAAAAGTACTTTTTTTTTAATACGATGGTATGAAAATAAAAAATGTGATGCTTAGAAGTTTAAAAAATTGCTATTGAGTATTTAAGCGTACTGCTTTGTTTTACGGCTGGCTTCTGTAAGGTAACGTTATTTTTTGGAGATGTCACAAAATAAGCTGGGAGAACGGAATAGCATACCGTACCAGCGGCTAATAAAAAGCATTATTTCTCTCATTTTAACACGTACATTATACATACCAGGGTAAAATATTAACAATCGTATATTAGTTGTATTAGAGGATGCCGTCATATGCTTAGGAAAAAACATGGGAAGAAGGCATGTCACAAAATAAGCTAGGAGAAAGAAATACCATACCGTACGGGGGGCTAAAAACATTGAATAGTCTAAATTAATTACAGTCTTCAAAATCCACGATCAAGAGTGTGAATTCATAATTGTGCTTGCATAAGACTGAAATTTGCTCAGGTTTTTAAGGGCTAAAATTTTGTGCAAAATTTAATAAATACTAATATTTTATCAGAATAGCAATATACATGCAAGTTTAGCGATAAACGGCAATGAAAAATTTGACTGATCGGGAGAAATTAGAGTAAAAGCAGATGTGTGGAATCAGCCATTATCGCAAAGCTAAATGTTTGCTTACTGGTTCATATTGCAAAATTCTTTAATGTTCTTCGTGATAGTTTTACACGTTCACGCCGGCGCGATAGGTCGCACTCGACTGTCTCAGAGCTGCCAAGTCTCTGGCTTTTTTGATACCAGTATTTTAATACAGAAAATGTTGTTTTATTTAATTAGAAAAATTGGGCGATTTAAAGGAACAACGTTTTCTCTAAAATAATAGTGGTGTTCAAAAAGCCGGAGACTTAACAACTCTGAGACAGTCGAGTGTGACCCACCGCGCCGGCGTGAACGTGTTATGCAGAAAATTCCACATTGAGCGTGCACACCATATGCGTATTTTAATACTGTGATAAATAATTTTAATTTACGTAACCTTAAAGAGAAAGGAAGTGTTGCCATTCCGAAACAACAAAAGTGTGAAGATTTTAATAGTAGATGACGTAATAGAGTAAAGAGAAAGAATAGAGATGCAGTATACATTAAAAACGTTTTGCAATATGAATCCGGTTATCGGTCAAATTTAAATACCCTCATTCAGCCTATACAAAACAAGCACGTGGAACAGGGACCGAATTCGGTGACATCATCCGCACATTTTTCTCTCTCTAAAAGAAAGTGATCTGCTTATGATTAAAATAGCCTTTCATTGTATTTATGAATTAAAAACTGTATTACTAAAAGTTTTTCTTCTATTTTCGTGATAGCACGAGGTTGTGTTTGGGCCGAATGTAGCGGATTTTATGGCTAAATTTTTGGCATCCCCCGCAGCCACCATACTTCATCTATATTCTTTCTCTTTACGTTATGAGATGACGTAATGATCCTGCATAACATTACCAATTACTGAATGGGCAAGAGATAAATTTTCGTAGTAATTTCAAAATTGAAAAGAAATGTTATTTCAAAGAATTTTTAAATTCTAAGTAAGAAAATAACCTGTTTAATACAATAACTCACAGAGTGTCACAGAGCGTAATGGCAACGTGATGAAAATCATGGAGGAAAGAGATAGATGGAGATGTAGTATGCCGTAAAAACAGTTTAAATATGATGCGCGTTATCGCTGAAATTTAAACGCCCTCATTTGGCTCAAACAAAACAAGTACGTGGAACAGGGACCGAATTCTTTGGCATCTCCCGTGCATTTTTTTATCTAAATGAAAACGATTTGATTATATTTAAGCATTCTAAAGTAGTATTTCATTGTATTATTAATTAAAAACTGTATTACTTGAAGAAAGTGCCCTTCTTTTTTTGCGAAAGCACATGATTGTTTTTGGGCCTAACGTGGTGGATTGAATGTTACATTTTTGGCGTCACCTCCAGCCACCACACTTCGTGTCTACTCTTTCTCTTTACTCTATGGATGAAAATAACAGCGTTTGTAGTGACAAAGGAGAGGAGGAACTTATCATACTTCTGCTTTTGAATGTCTATGTTATTATGATCTTTCATTTTTTAAATACTAGGGAGCTCTGTCCCCTACGCTCGCCAACCCCCACTCAGACACCCCAGATTCTAAAAGCACGCTAATTTCATCGGATTTAAAAAGATTGAATAATAATAATAATAATAATAAAGTGGCGATCTCCCTGTAAACGGATTTTTATTCATTTTCCTTTGATTGGAGATTTTTAAGGCGAAATCAGCCGCTATTGAGAGACACGATGTCTGTTTTCGTCTTTGATAAAAAAAATAGTTAAAATTTGAAAATAAGCTGATGTAAAACGAATTAAGTAAATAGAGTCTTTGTTTCTCGGTATTTTTAACAACGCTATAAGAAAGTACTTTTAAATAAGACATTTGAAATGTATCGTTTCAAATCTGACGTAATTTTCACCAAAGTTTTCTTTCTCTTTTTAATATTCACATTAAAATACTTTTGCTGTCATAAAGAAAATGTTATTGCGTTGTCTTAGAATTCAAGATAATAGTTGAAAAGATTATTTGAAAATATGAAATAAATGTCCCGCGCAAATATATTTTTTTATTTAAACTGTTTTGCCAACTGTTAATTATTTGGCCTAATGATGTAATTTTCTCCATTTACGACTTTTAACACATAATAATGAATTTATTATTTAAAAATTTTCTTTTTCTTTTAAAATTCACGTGTAACTATAGTTTTTATGACATAATTTTCTATTTTTCTGATTTGTAGAGCGTAATTACTTAATTCTAATTTGAAATATTTTTCTTTTTATAATAGCCACGTGTAAATAAATTTTTAATTTGAAGGAAATGTTATTCTTTGCGCTGTTTTTGAAATTGGTAACAGTTTAAAATAATACCCTTTTCTAAAGTATGTAAAAAATATTTCTCGAAATGCTGAAAATTTGAATTTCAAATGGAAATAAATCCTAAAAAAATGAATCAAATTAAAAAAAATAAGTGCAGTCTGCACACCGAGACTTCTAATTTATAAAATGATCAAAAAATGTTTAAATTGCTATGTATAGTTTTTGCTCCTTTAAAACTTTTTATGGAATGATTTTGACCAACTTTAACGGTAAATATCTCTTAAAATAATTATTCGATTTAAAAACTGCCTGCATCAGCGTGTTTATCAAACATATCTCTATAATACCACCAATTTTCATATATTTATATGAAACACTTTTCTTAATATTAACGAAGAAAGACCTCCGCTCACAAAATATGAATGCCGATCTAGGAGTGTACCGGGAAGATCTAAGCAGATTGTCACTGGTCCATTTCCAATTGTTACATGTTTTTTTATATATAGAAGGATTACATGTTTATATATTCAACTTTGTAGGAAAAGCGAAAAACGAAAATTTTGAATTCTTATTTGTATATTGACGAGATTCTACCTTGACAAATTTTAACATGTTTATACATGTTAAAAACGTTTCGAAAAGAACTGTTGTTTCAATAATTAAAAGAGAAGGGAAAAAATTGAAGTATTTTAAAAGTAAACTTGAACAAGAATCCTATTAGTCGATTTGAAGATAATCGACTGCCTCGAACAGAAAAGAATAGATATTAGAAATATAGAGCATGAATAGATGACATATACATAGGTGAATTTCAGACGATTGTTAGATTTTTCCCTTGCCCATGGTGACGTTAGTATTACTGCCGTTATAGATTTATCTGTAACTGTCCTGTGTTGTATGTTAATCTGTATTTAATCGAAACCTTTTTGCACATCATTTGTGTACGGAAAAATATGTAGTATCTTCTTATAACATGTAACCAGTCACTTTAATTTATTTTTCATTTGTAGAATTGTTTTTATTGAAATACTATGAAAAATAGCTCGATTTTAAACAAAAATTTTTAAGCACTTGATTGGAAAATTATCAGCTTAGTTGAAGATTGTTTCTTTATGTGACAAAATATATGGTATCCCTTATACCTTGTTGTCATTGAAATTTGATTTTTTTAATTTGTCGCAAAATAATTCGATTTAGATATTTAAGAAGATTTTGCTGTTATAAACGTAAAATTTCCTTAGAAATATTGCTGTGATTTTCCTGAAGAGTGTTTTGATGGTTCAGTTCAAATTAATATAAAGTTTTATTCCTTTGGTGTGAAAAATCTCGTTTTGTTAAACTGATTCTCTTGAATAAAACGAAGGAATACATCATCTTAAAATCAATCATTCAAAAGCTACAGGTTAATTGATGTATACAGCATGTTTAAATTTGATAGTAGTAGGAAAACGACAGTTCGGGGACAGGAGGCGGGGGTGCTGGGGTGCCGCACCCCCGCCTCTGGCACCCCCGCCTCTGGTGCCCCCTCCTCCGTCCCCCCTCCGGTTCCACACCCCCTGCGACACCGCACCCCCTCCGCCACCGCCCCCTAGCGGGAAAAATGGCGTTTTTAGAGTATTTTTCTGCTATAACATGAGAGTTTTAGATTAGTAGCTGGTTTTTAACAGGATAACTTTTATGACATTAGATAAAATATAGGATCAAGGAACATAGAAATAAATCAAGAGAGAAGTCTAAGGGGGTGTGCGTCCGATAAAGGGATTCACAGGATTTTCTAAGAAGAAAGTAATTTGATAATTCTGTCTCCATATGTCTGAAGATCTAGTAGACAGCTCTCAAAGAATATGACAACTACAGGTTGTGTAGCATCAATCTAGGTTATCAGAAGGATGGTTGTGGTTATACGGGATACACTTTCATATCGTTAGTTAATTAAATTAAACATCGTTTGGGTTAAAATTGCTTATTGAGACGCAGTTTTACACATTGCGTATATATTTCTTTCCAACATAGTTTGTTGTTGATAGATAAAATGCGCTTTAAAATTAGTATTTGTACGATTTCAACTCATTATGCTTTATTCATTAACTACGAAAATTACATACAATTTCACACATGCGTTATGCAATTTCGTAATTTTGTACATATGTCAACTCCGGCGGGACTCGTTTTAACAATTGTTTCATAATTGGTTTTCATCGTGGTGATAATGCGATTTCGTAGTTTATGTGTATTTCGGCGTAAACTTGATTTATAGACGATGTCCTTTACGTATCATTCACGGACAAAAATTCAACGGTGTGAAATGCAGTGACCCCACGTTATGCAAACGTGTCTAGATAAACTTATTATTCGCACAATAACGTCAAAGTAAAGTTAATGTAAATAATAAAAAGTGCTCACATTGATTTATGTTTTGACTTCACTATAAACTTTTCTACTTAAACATGGACTGTTAATTTACATGTATATGAATTTATACAGTGGTGTGTCAATAAAATTAGGAGAATATGTCCATCAAAAAAGATTCTTACTTAAATTAGGAAAACTGCTGTATATTATTTCTAAGTAATGTCTGACGTTTGCAATAAATTTTTGACAAAGACTGTACAGTTCTTGTAAACTGGGAGCAAAGTCCTCTTTCGGTATCACATGGAAAATCCTTGTTGTGTTGAATGCATGAATCTAAAAATTGCTCTCCTTGCATCAGGCAGCGGTAACAGAAATAAGTTTTCTGGAGCAAGATCAGGTAAGTACAGTGGAGGATCGAGGACTACGGAACGTAAATTGTTTCATAACGACAGTCGAATGTACTTGAGAATCCCAAACAATGAGACGACTACTACACCAAAAGGTAATTTTGTCCTCATTTTTTATGAACTATAGAGTGATTGTCAAATGCGCATTGCAACAGATAAACATTACTTCGGACGAATACATATTTTACTGCTTTAGATTAAACTCATTTATGACAACATTCACCAAACATTATTGCCATATACCTTTAGTATTATTTTGACAGTTTATGAATAAAACATAATGAATTAAATCAGTTGTATCATCTTGCAATACAGTATATCTGAACATTTGGTCTAGAATATAAATTGACATTGATCAAAACACTCAAATGCTCAAAATAATTTGTTGCATCTGTTTATCTTTAAATAATAAACGTCGTAGTTAATTTACGAAAACAGTTCCTTCCTATCAGTCCTCAAACGCATCTTTCCATAAACCCTTTTCAGCTATTGACGTGAGTGGATTCTAAAGAGACTTGAAAGCCATAGAATTTGCGAGTGTCTTATTTATTTGGAAGTTTATTCCCTGAAACGTGTCTCAGCGTCGATTACACTTAAAGCTTTGAACATAGGGAAATTCCGGTTTACTTTTACGAAATCTGAAAAGCATCAACACTTTGGGATGGCAGAAGCATTAATTTTAGCATTTCACTTAGAAATCCGAGATTATATATTGTCACTTTAATTTAATCATCACTGATATTTCATGGGAAAAGTTACTATAAAGAAGTTTTAGAAAGATTAAATATGATTGTATTAAATATCAAAAGTAGTAGGAAAACGACAGTTCGGGGACAGGAGGCGGGGTTGCTGGGGTGCCGCACCCCCGCCTCTGGTGCCCCCTGCGGTCCCTCCTCCGTCCCCCCTCCGGTTCCACACCCCCTGCGACACCGCACCCCCACCGCCACCGCCCCCTAGCGGGAAAAATGGCGTTTTTAGAGTATTTTTCTGCTATAACATGAGAGTTGAACGTTAGATCGACTAGATTGTCATACTATAAGATGAAGATTAAATTTACATTTGAATTTTGAACAACCTTTACCTTAATGAGTATTATTAATTAAGCAAAATAATGGAAAATAACAATTTTAAAGGAAAAAAGCTGATTTCTGTAGATTTTCTTTCAACTGCAAGATCAGAATATCAACTTAAATGCAGAAAGTTAAACATATATTTGAATTTTGGATGATTAACATCTTAATGAACATTATTAATTAAGCAAAGCTATGAAAAATATCAATTTTCAATGAAAAAAGCTGAATATTTTCAAGTACAAGATCAGAATATACTCTTAAATGGGGAAAGTTAAACGCGTACATTTGAATTTTGAAGAATCTTTACCTTAATGAGCATTATTAATTAAGCAAAACAATGAAAAATATCAATTTTTAATGATAAAAGCTGAATTTTTTCAAATACAAAATCAGAATATCAACTTAAATTGAGAAAGTTAAACGCGTACATTTGAATTTTGAAGAATCTTTACCTTAATGAGTATTATTAATTAAGCAAAACAGTGGAAAATATAAATTTCTTAGGAAAAAAGCTGATTTCTGTAGATTTTATTCAACTAAAAGACCAGAATATCAACTTAAATGGAAAAGGTTAACCATATATTTGAATTTTAACAATCTTTACCTTAATGAGTATTATTAATTAAGCAAAACAGTGGAAAATATCAATTTCTTAGGAAAAAAGCTGATTTCTGTAGATTTTATTCAACTACAAGATCAGAATATCAACTTAAACGGAAAAGGTTAACCATATATTTGAATTTTTAACAATCTTTACCTTAATGAGTATTATTAATTAAGCAAAACAGTGGAAAATATAAATTTCTTAGGAAAAAAGCTGATTTCTGTAGATTTTATTCAACTACAAGATCGGAATATCAATTTAAATGAGGAAAGTGAAACATACATTTGAATGAACAACACCTTAATAAGTATTATTAATTAACCAAAACAATGAAAATATCAATTTTTAATGAAAAAGCAGATTCTTTAGATCCTTTAGATTTTTTTTTTCAACTGTAAGATAGGGATATCATCTTAAAAGGAAAATTTAAACATATAATTTAGTTTTTGATGCACCATTACCTTAATAAATTTTGATAATTAAACAAATAACAAAGAATATTATCGAATTTTTAAAGAAAAAGATTAATTTTATTAATCCAATAATGATTTTTACATCTTTATATAATACTTTGAACCTATCCAACGTTTTTATTCGTTATTGGCTTTAAATTTTATCATTTTCATATAAAATTTCGAGTTTTCAAACTAATTAACTTAATTTTACTACATTTTAAATGTGGATATTTCTAGATAAATAGCCAACTTAGTAATTTTTGCACAACTTGCACTTAGTAATTTTTACACCAACCTAATTGATTTTACTATTTTTAGACCACTGTAAGATTATAATTCAATGTATCAGTTCTTCTAAAAGTAAAAATAACCAGATTTCCCGCCCCCCCTTTCATGAATTACATCTACGCTCTCTTCAAACTCATAAGAAAATCCTGCGTTTCTCCCCCTTGAAGGGAGAAGGATACAATAGCGTTACGTTACTTGTTTACAAAATATCAATATGTTGACGATTTGACCATTTTTCAAGATGTATAAAAGAAAGTATCAATATTTTTACATTATTACAAGTATAATTTTACAGTTGAATGAATAATTATTTATTTATTATTGGATACCCAATTTTATCAACAGATGAATTAACTATATCTGTGCTGAAACTACATTTCACATACTTAGCCACACTTTAAAAAATTTCACTTCAATATGTAAATATTAAGTGCATTTTTAACATAACACATGTTTTTCAACACTAGTTCCTATACGAGAATTTTGTTTATTAAATAGTATGTATTCACTTTCAAAATGCTTTTACTTGAAATTATATAAACCCTTTTAACAGAAAATTTGTTTAATCACAGAACGAACTGTATTTAACACGTTCAACCTCAATATCAATAATTAAACAAAACAATCGAAAATATCAATTTTTAAGAAGAAAAATAAAAACAGATTTCTTTAGATTTTCTTTTTTCAGCTACAAGATAAGAATAATAACTTAAATGAGGAACGTTAAACATATATTTTAGTTTTTGAACAACCATTACCTTAATGAATTTTAATAATTGAACAAATAACAAAAGGAAAATATGATTTTTAATGAAAAATACGAATTTAAACGAATTTGATTAACTTTTACAATAGTTTGAGATTTTATCATCCTTTTAGATGCTAGCTATGTAGAATTTTAAACTTTCAATAAGACACACTTCAAGAAATACTCATTACTAAACAAAAATAAATTAATTTTAATCTAATCAATGACTGAAAATTTCACATTTAAAAAATATTTTCATGAATGTGCATAAAAAATGAGAGTTTACAAATTAATATCCTTATTTCTATTACATTTAACTGGATTTTTCTATATTCGAGCTTAATTTTTATACACAAAGCATTATTTAATCAAATCCAGTACTTTCAGATTTAACGAAATTCAGCGTTTTTCGTTTTTCAAACTAATCCTATGAGCTAAAAAACAACAGCGCCTCCTATAATTTTATAGCGTTGAGTGAAACGAGTGGAATTTTTCATACTGTTTGCGGTTTTCGTTATATGAAGACGTCAGCTTATATTCTCTAGTTTAACTAAAATGAGTAATATGCAAGAAATGTCTTTAACAGAGGAAGATTCAAGTCAATCTTACTTAAAGGATATGAAATCAGCTATACCCAGTCAAGAAGTACATGCTTCGAACATTAAAATAATACCCTCTTCACCAGAATAACTAAAACCACCTTTTACTTGCAATCAATGCGAGAAATCCTATTCCAAAAAGAATACATTAAACAGACATCAAATATCCCATTTGGAGAAAAAGCCCTTTGAATGTGAAATATGCTCAAAGACATTCATTCAAAGCAGTGATTTAAAACGACATAGTGTAACTCATTCCAGGACATCTACTACATATAAATGCGATCAATGCGGCAAAGATTATTTACAAAAGTGTCTGTTAACAATTCACAAGAGATCTCATAAGAAGTTTTATGATTGTGATAAATGTTCCAACTCTTTTTTAACAAAGTCTGCTTTAACTAAACATAAAAAAGTTCATCCCAAGGAATATGAATGTAAATACTGCAACATTAAATTGTACGATGAAGTTGAATTTTTACATCATAAAAAAGTTCACCCTAAGAAATATAGTTGTAAACACTGTAAAATTATCTTTTATCTCCAGAGGGAGTTTATTCATCATCTGATCAACATGCATAAATGAAAAATGCAAACTTTGTTAAGTCATAAACTTGATTTGAATATCTGTATATTTTAAAAATGTATATGTCCTCCTATAACTGTTGAAAATGATGAATAAATATTGTTTAACTGAAAAAGCTTTTGTCGTTTATTTTTGCCATATCAGCTTGTGATTTTTCTTGACTCTATCTCATCAAGTCAAAACGATTTTACTAAAATTTTAAAATACATATTGTATATTTTTTTAAGTTTATAATTTTTTTTCTTATCGAATGAAACATGAGTTAACTATATTTTATTAATTTCATATTAAAAACCTAACGTTTACCATATAATTTTATTATGTTCCGTCTAAATTTTATCTACCCAATTAAATTCTATAATCCCTTCTTATTAGCAAACATTACTATTTAACTGGAAATTTCACATTAATGTTTTTCTTTTTTCATGATTGTACATATAAAAATAAGAGTTTCAAACTAATTTCCATAATTTATCACATTTGAACTTAATTTTTATACTCAAAACATTATTTAATCAAATTTTTATACTTTCTGATTCAGTGAAATTCGTTGATTTTTCATTTTTTAAACCAATACCACAATATTTATCGACATTGGACTTGATTCTTCCCTTGTATATTTTTACATTACACAATTAAGATAGATATAGACTTAGGACAGCAATAGAGTTAAAAATTGATTATACTCAATTTTCACCTTATATGAATTGGTCCTACATGACATTTCTTATTGCTACAATCACTTGATATTTTAAAATTAGTCCGAGTTATTCAGTCTATATTATTAATCAAATTATCATATGTTTCATCTTACACTTCTTAGATTTCTGAATTATCATCCATCAAGTTGCTTAAAATATTAATACTACTGTGTTTATAGTTCTATTGATACATAGCCTACATGAATATAATCTTTAATTTTAACATTTCATATTTTAAATGACCTATTTTCAAAACTAAACTATATGAATTTTTACTACATCACTTATCAATATCACAGAATGATTTATGCTTCACACATTTCTAATAATTATCAGATTCTTAGAACATAATTTCTTGATAACATATATTATACTACTGATTTGTACGCATGAGTGAGTTGTCACGTGATCAAAACGATTCAGAATAATATAAATTTTCGAAAAGCAGCGCAGTATTTCTCATTTCAACTGTTAAACTTGGAAGAGAAGGTGACTTTAAGTGCGCAACTCTGATAAATTTCCAGATTTTAATTCAAGTGAGGAATCGATTTCTTTGTTAGTGAATAAAGTAAGTTTTAGTATATCGTTACAACATATATGTATTAATAAAAATAAATAAATAAATGATTACTTATATATTAAACCTTTCCTAAGTATATAAATATATTTCTTTTTTTTTGTACAGATGTTGCAGCAAGATGAATCAAAACAGCAGCAATCCTCTTTATCAGAAATGGATGATCTGAATGATTCGCTCTTAGCACATGTAGAGTTAAAGAATAATAAATATGTAAGTACTTAGATATGAAATACTATAATTCATATATGAAACGTAATTAGAGTAAATTTAAAATCAAATATATTTTATTGTTTGTACTTTAACAAATGTTTTTTATCCACATCATTGAAGAGAATTCTAATTGTTTACATTTATTTCTCTCACAGATGTGTTCTATTTGCTACAAACAATTTTTAAGTAAATGGAATTTAAAAGAACATACACAGATCCATACTGATGAAAAACCCTATACTTGTGAAGATTGCCAAAAGCCGTTTTCAAGAAAATATGAATCAAAAATGCATACTACATCATATAGTCTATCACCAGCTGTATGTAAAGTTTGTGAAGATATTCAAGAAATAACCAGACGTTTGAAGAATTTAACAATCAAGGAAGAGATTTAGACTATGTACTCAACCTATTTGCATAAGAGTTACCACATTATCCCAAAATTGAAATTTCGAAGGCACACAGTGGATGTAAAGAAATTTTTGTTACCCATGATTCTAGTAACCACAATGAATTTGGATATTATTGTTAGAAAATGCTCTTTTGGTTTCAAGAACATCCACCAGATGGCAGCATCAGACAATCATTTTTTTTTTGATCTATTGTGACAGACACTCAGTTCAGTGAGTGTTGCTCCTGCCCTTATAGCAGTTGGCAGCAAAATGCTGCTTGATTAAAAGAAAAATCCAATAATATTCCAAAGGAATATAATATGATAAAAAAACTGCAACAAGCCATAGTTCAAAGTATTTCTTTGTGTTTGTAAATAGTCTTATACATCTGTTTTGTTTTTATTGTGAAGTGTGATCTGTACTGTGACCAGCATATATATTATTCTAGTGTATTCAATCTTCTAATAAATGTTTTTTGTTCATCCAAAGAACAGTATATTTCCATTGAAACACATCAAAACATAAAGGTAAAACTTTTAACTTTTTTTATTGTTTACCTATTGAGGAATTTCGTATTCATGCCTTCCATATGGAATAACATTCTAACAGTCGATTATGAGACTGAACTTATCTCAATTTTAAATATAGTAATATAAAAGAAGAAAATATAATATAATTAAATTCAAAGAAATAATTATTTTCTGAATGTTGGTATTTTTCACAAGTGAATGATATAAAAGAAAATTCAAAGAATTGTTCTTATTTTGAAACCAAAAGTGTATTGATAAGAAAAGAAATTATTTTGATTTTGATTTTGCCAGTTTCTTATTGAAATTTTATTATATAAGTTGCAAATGTAAATTTATGTTTTAAACAAAGAATTGAACATTTAAGAACAGTTTTTCTGAAATCAAAAGTAACTTCAAAAATTGTTCTCAAGAATTTTATTTTGTTCTTATTTCATCATTAGCATTATATTTGAGTTTATAATTGTTGTTTTGATGTATTAATAAGAGAAAAAGTTTTATTTTCTGTGAAATAAGCAAATATTATTATATCATAATGTCTAGTATTAGAGAATCTCATTATGTTGATAAATTAACTGATGACAACTATTCAGTTTGGAAGTTTAAAATAGAGCAATTGTTAATCAAAGAAGGTTTGTATGATGTTGTATTTGAACCTAAAAAGGAAAATGATGATAATTGGGTAAAAAATGATAGAAATGCTAGGGCATTAATTTGTTTAAATATCTCAGATTCACAAATTGTTCATGTCAGACATGCTAAAAGTGCTAAAGAGACATATGATCAATTGAAATCTGTTCATGAAAGAGTAAATTTAACAAATAAACTTTATCTTCTTAGGAAGCTGTATTCCACTAAATATAATGAAAGCATTAAAATGCAGGTTCATATTAATTCTGTCTTAGAATTAGCAGAAAAATTAAGAAGTATAGGTGAAGTAATACAAGATGATAATTTAATAGCTATTTTGCTCTGTTCCTTACCAAATTCTTATAGTACCTTTATAACTGCTATTGAAAGTAAATATGAAACAGATTTATCATTAAAATATGTTCAAAACAAATTAATTGATGAGTATCTTAGAAGAGTTGAAACTAAACAAATTTCAACAAAATTTGAATCTATTGCTTTGAAGGGTAATAGGGATAAACCAAAGCATTTGAATAAGCAAAAATTTTGTTCTCATTGCAAAAAGAATAATCACAACCGTGAAGATTGTTTTCACTTAAAGGGTAATAATACTAACAAAACAAAACCAAATTTCACCCAAGATAGATCACGTCAACAGTTTAAAAAACCAAACAATTTCTCTGCCTCTACTGCTAGTCAAAATGAAAATCTATCAGATTCTCAAAACTATCATGAATTAATGGAAGAATCAAATTCTTTGAATTTTGTTATGAAATCTCAACAAAATGGAAATAAAAACAAAAATTTGTCTTTTGTTATTGATTCAGGTGCGTCTGTTCATTTAGCTAATTCCTTGGAACTGTTCTCAGAATTAAAAAGTTCGAATAAAGATACAATTACAATTGCTAATGGAACTAAATTAACTGCAAAGGGAAAGGGTAAATGTACTTTTAATATTGAAACACTTAATGGTCAAACAAATAGAGTTACATTGGATCATGTGCTTTATGTTCCCGAGTTGGATAGTAATTTATTATCTGTCCAGTCTTGTACTGAGAAAGGTTTTGTTGTAACATTTAAAGATGATATATGTTTAATTAAAAAGGGCAACATCTTAGTTGCAGATGCAAAAGCTGATGAGGGGTTATACAGATTAAAAATAATACCTACAAATGAAAAGGTATATAGTGCTTCAGAAATATTACCCGTTTGTTCTAATGTTAACTGCATTCTAAAATGGCACCAAAGGCTGGGCCATAGAAATTTGGAATCCATCAAGAAAATTCAAAAGGATGATTTAGCTTTAGGTATTACTGTGAATAATTGTTCTCATAATACTGAATGTTCAAGTTGCATAAAAGCTAAGTTAACAGAAAAATCATTTCCAAAAGAAACGCAATACAGAAGTAAAAAACCACTTGATTTGATATACAGCGACGTATGCGGTCCTGCAGAAACAAAAAGTATGGGATCAAAAAGATATTTCGTTACATTTATTGATGATTACTCTCGTTATACACAAGTATATTTTATTTCTTCTAAAGATGAAGTATTTGATAAATTAAAAGAGTATGTTGCATCAACAACAAACAAATTTAGATTGAAGATTAAATCTTTGGGTAGTGACAATGGAACAGAATATTGCAACGAATCTGTCAAAGACTACCTTAAAAACTTAGGAATAAATCATGAAACAACGACGCCATATTCACCGTCCCAAAATGGAGTTGCAGAAAGAAAGAATCGCTCGCTTATTGAAATGAGTAAAGCCATGCTTATAAATGCTAAATTGCCAAAAACATTCTGGGCAGAAGCCATAGCTACAGCAGCCTACTTACAAAATAGATTACCCACAAAATCAACTGAAAAGACACCATATGAACTGTGGAATGGGCATAAGCCAAATTTGAGTCACCTTAAAGTATTTGGATGCAAAGCATATGTGTATGTTCATAAACAGAAGAGACAAAAATTTGACGAAAAGGCCACTGAAGGAGTCTTTGTTGGTTACGATTTAAGAAGCAAAGGATACCGAATTTATATAGGCGGTAGAAAAATAGTGATAAGCAGAACAGTGAAGTTTTTTGAAAATATGAACTGTGAAAATGTCTTTCAAGAAAATCCTGAAGAGCGAATCTCAGATTTAATGCATTTCAATTTTTCAGAAGAAAATCTTGAAAATGATAGTGAAGCTATCCGAATAGAAGATACTACAGAAGAAATAAAAATGGATGAAAAATCAGTAGATAGCCCAACAACTGAAGAAAGTGAAGATAATTTCCAGAGAAGAATATCTAACAGAGAGACTAAAGGAATTCCACCAGAAAGATATTCTTACAAAACTGAAGACAGTTGTTCCAAAAATCAAGATCCTGAAACTTTTAAAGATGTTTTACAATTACCAGTAAAAGATCAACAGAAATGGTTTCAAGCTATGAAGGAAGAATTTAACTCTTTAAAGGAAAATGAAGTGTTTGAGCTTGTTACTTTACCCAAAGGCAAGCACGCCATTGGCTGTAAATGGGTTTACAAAACAAAACATAATGAAAATGGAGAAGCAATAAAATGCAAAGCACGATTAGTTGCCAAAGGTTTCGCTCAAAAATTAGGCACTGATTATGATGAAACCTTCTCTCCTGTCGTCAAACATACAACTATTAGAGCTTTTCTGACCTGGGCAGCTTATCATAAAGCCAGAGTATTTCAAGTAGATGTTAAAACAGCCTTTCTACATGGTAAGCTAGATAATGAAGAATTATACATGCATCAACCAGAAGGCTTTCATGATGAAGAAAATAAAGACAAAGTCTATAAATTAAAAAAGGCTATATATGGTCTTAAACAAGCCGCCAAGTGCTGGAATGAAGAAATAGAGAATACTCTAAAGGCATATGGATTTAAACAAAGTGAAGCTGATCCATGTTTGTTCATAAAAGAAAAATCAAAGAAGACAATTCATCTCATACTGTATGTAGATGATATGCTGATGAGCTCAGAAGATGAAAATGAAGTTAATGAAGTAATAAATTACTTAAAGAAATCTTATCCCATAACATCACTAGGAGAAGCAAAATACTTCTTAGGTATAGAAATTTACAGAAAAGAAGATGGAAGTTATTTACTTTCACAAAGAAGTAAAATAACTCAATTAGTTAAGGATTTTCAGCTTGAAGAAGCCAAACCAACTTATACCCCAATGGAAACTAACTATTATAGTTTAGATAAAGAAGAAAATCTTTTATCATCAAATGATAATTATAGACAAGCTATAGGAAGTCTTTTATATATTTCCTCATGCACAAGACCTGATATTACCGCTCCTACACACATACTAAGTCGAAGATGCAATAATCCAAGAGAAAAGGACTGGAATGCTGTTAAGAGGGTAATAAGATACTTAAAAACAACGAAAGACCTTGATCTCCACATTTCTTCAAAAGAATATCCTAATATAGTTGCATACTCGGATGCAGACTGGGGACAAGATGCTACAGACAGAAAATCCACCTCAGGAAATGTAATCTTCTTAGGCAATAGCTGCATTTCTTGGTTCTCGCGAAAACAAACATGTGTGACGTTATCGTCAGCAGAAGCTGAATATGTGGCACTGTCACAAGGAACTCAAGAGGTGCTATGGATCTTAAAATTATGCAAAGATCTCAATTTACAACAACATTTTCCTATTAGAATTTTTGAGGATAACCAATCTACAATTAAATTGGTTGAAAGTGAAAAATTTAAATCCCGCACTAAGCACATTGATACAAAGTATCATTACATACGAGATTTAAAAACTAAAAATGTTATAGATGTCAAATATCTATCAACAAATGAAATGATAGCAGATATAATGACGAAGCCACTGCCAAAAGCCAAATTTGAACTTTGTAGAAACCTTATCCACCTGGTGTCAGATTCTATCACAAAACGGGAGAGATGTTAGAAAATGCTCTTTTGTTTTCAAGAACATCCACCAGATGGCAGCATCAGACAATCATTTTTTTTTTTTGATCTATTGTGACAGACACTCAGTTCAGTGAGTGTTGCTTCTTCCCTTATAGCAGTTGGCAGCAAAATGCTGCTTGATTAAAAAAAAAATCCAATAATATTCCAAAGGAATATAATATGATAAAAAAAAAAACTGCAACAAGCCATAGTTCAAAGGATTTCTTTGTGTTTGTAAATAGTCTTATACATCTGTTTTGTTTTTATTGTGAAGTGTGATCTGTACTGTGACCAGCATATATATTATTCTAGTGTATTCAATCTTCTAATAAATGTTTTTTGTTCATCCAAAGAAGAGTATATTTCCATTGAAACACATCAAAACATAAAGGTAAAACTTTTAACTTTTTTTATTGTTTACCTATTGAGGAATTTCGTATTCATGCCTTCCATATGGAATAACATTCTAACAATTATTCATAATGTATTCCTTAAATTGTTATAATAAATATTCTTTTATCTGCACTTATCGACGTATTTATTTATATCTCCTAACATTTTAAACGAAAAACGCTTTCGCATCTTAAAAAATTTCATAAGAACAGATAAAAATTAACAGATGAATGAAAAAATATGCATGTTCACAAAGTTTTCTAGATATATTTACAAAAATGTTTACAAAATAAAAAATTTGCAAGAGTAAAAGACAAAATTTCACAAAATTAAAAGAAAAAATACAACATAACATTTTTTTCTTCTTACAAATGTGAGTTTTTAGAAAAGTAGGAAAAAAAAATTACACTTAGATTTTTTTTTTTTTCAAAAGCGAAGAAAAATATTTTTACAAAAAATATTTTTACCAAAAAAATTTTCTACAAAAAATTTTTTTACAATTTTTTTTTTTTACAAAAAATATTTTTACAAAAAAAAAAAATTACAAAAGTAAAAAAAAAAAAAAAAAATTATAACATGAAAATAATAAAAAAAAATTACAAAATTTGTGAAAAAAAATTGCAAAAAAGTTTGAAAAAAATTTACAAAAAAGTTATGAAAAAGTTTCAAAAAATGATATTTTAAATAGTACTAGGGGGCTCGGCCCCCTACGAGCTACGCTCGCCAACCCCCGCCCAGACACCGCAGACTCTAAATGCACGCTAATTTGATCGGCTTTAAAAAGATTCCGAAAGATTGAATTATAATGTAAAAAGCAGTGGCGATCTCCCTATAAACGAATTTCTATTCATTTGTCTTTGATTGGGGAATTTTAACGCCAAATCCGCTGCGGTACTGCTTGATTATCTCGTCGACCAATTTCGCCAAATTATATAAATCGCCAAACCACTCGCCAAATTATACAAATTGACATAATTATTATTTTAAATAACGAAAGAACAAATAAATTCGTACAACATTAATAAAAATACAAATAAAACGTCGAATAAAAATAACTTGATGACGTAGATACGTGTAACAACATTTCAAAATAAGCTAATATAAAAGGAATTAAGTAAACAGAGTCTTTGTCTCCTGGTATTTTTTAACAAAGCGAAAAGAAAGTTCTTTTAAATGAGACATTTTAAATTAATCGTTTTTAATCTAACGTAATTTTTACCAAGCTATTTTTTTCTATTTTAAATATTCACGTGAAGATACTTTTGTTAGAAATGAAATATTATTTGCGCTTTAATAACAAAAATAGTTGAAAAGATCCTCTCAAAATATTAAATAAATGTCTAGCGCAATTTCTAAATTTAAACTTTTTTGCAATATTATTTTGTGTTCATTTTATGCAATAACTATAATGTGACGTAAACATGACGTAATTTCTCCTACGACTTCTAACGCATGTTAATGAACTTATTATTTTACAATATCCTTTCTCTTTTAAGATTCACGTGTGTACTTTTTATGACATAATTTTTAATAAATTCCTGCTTTTTATACGTAATTATTTAATTTTAATTTGAAAGTTTTTTTCCTGTTTATAATAGTCACGTGTAAATAAATTTTTAATTTGAAGCAAATATTATTGCTTGCGCTTTTTATACAGTTGGCAACAGTTTAAATTAGTACAATTTTCTGAAATCTGTAAAAAATATCTCTAGAAATGCTGAAAATTTGAATTTAAAATAGAAATAAAACCTGATAAAATGAGTCAAAATAAAAAAATTAATGCAATCTGCACTCCGGCAAATTCTAACGCATAAAATGATCTAAAAATGATTACACTGCCATGTATAGTTTTTGCTGCTATAAAACTTTTTTAGTGGAACGATTTTCTCCAACTTTAGCATTAAATATCTCTTAAAATAATTCTTCTATTTGAAAACTGTCTGCATCAGCATGTTTATCAAACATTTCTGTATAAAACTACCGATTTTCATATTTTTGTAGGCATTATTTTTCTTAATATTAACGAAGAAAGACCTCCCGTCACAAAAAATTCAAAACCGGCGGCGGCGGCGGCGGTGACAGCGGTAGTTACTTTTTTTTAGAATAGAGAGATTATAATGGTTGCCAACCATTATACACTATATTTAAAAAATCATTTTTTGAAACTTTTTCATAACTTTTTTGTAAATTTTTTTCAAACTTTTTTGCAATTTTTTTTTACAAATTTTGTAATTTTTTTTATTATTTTCATGTTATAATTTTTTTTTTTTTTTTTTTACTTTTGTAATTTTTTTTTGTAAAAATATTTTTTGTAAAAAAAAAATTGTAAAAAAATTTTTTGTAAAAAAAATTTTTGTAAAAAATTTTTTTTGTAAAAATATTTTTTGTAAAAATATTTTTTTCACTTTTGAAAAAAAAAAAATCTAAGTGTAATTTTTTTTCCTACTTTTCTAAAAACTCACATTTGTAAGAAGAAAAAAATGTTATGTTGTATTTTTTCTTTTAATTTTGTGAAATTTTGTCTTTTACTCTTGCAAATTTTTTATTTTGTAAACATTTTTGTAAATATATCTAGAAAACTTTGTGAACATGCATATTTTTTCATTCATCTGTTAATTTTTATCTGTTCTTATGAAATTTTTTAAGATGGGAAAGCGTTTTTCGTTTAAAATGTTAGGAGATATAAATAAACACGTCGATAAGTGCAGATAAAAGAATATTTATTATAACAATTTAAGGAATACATTATGAATAATATCCAAATTCATTGTGGTTACGAGAATCATGGGTAACAAAAATTTCTTTACATCCACTGTGTGCCTTCGAAATTCCAATTTTGGGATGATGTGGTAACTCTTATGCAAATAGGTTGAGTACATAGTCTAAATCTCTTCCTTGATTGTTAAATTCTTCAAACGTCTGGTTATTTCTTGAATATCTTCACAAAGTTTACATACAGCTGGTGATAGACTATATAATGTAGTATGCATTTTTGATTCATATTTTCTTGAAAACGGCTTTTGGCAATCTTTACAAGTATAGGGTTTTTCATCTGTATGGATCTGTGTATGTTCTTTTAAATTCCATTTACTTAAAAATTGTTTGTAGCAAATAGAACACATCTGTGAGAGAAATAAATGTAAACAATTAGAATTCTCTTCAATGATGTGGATAAAAAACATTTGTTAAAGTACAAACAATAAAATATATTTGATTTTAAATTTACTCTAATTACGTTTCATATATGAATTATAGTATTTCATATCTAAGTACTTACATATTTATTATTCTTTAACTCTACATGTGCTAAGAGCGAATCATTCAGATCATCCATTTCTGATAAAGAGGATTGCTGCCGTTTTGATTCATCTTGCTGCAACATCTGTACAATAAAAGAAATATATTTATATACTTAGGAAAGGTTTAATATATAAGTAATCATTTATTTATTTATTTTTATTAATACATATATGTTGTAAAGATATACTAAAACTTACTTTATTCACTAACAAAGAAATCGATTCCTCACTTGAATTAAAATCTGGAAATTTATCAGAGTTGCGCACTTAAAGTCACCTTCTCTTCCAAGTTTAACAGTTGAAATGAGAAATACTGCGCTGCTTTTCGAAAATTTATATTATTCTGAATCGTTTTGATCACGTGACAACTCATTCATGCGTACAAATCAGTAGTATAATATATGTTATCAAGAAATTATGTTCTAAGAATCTGATAATTATTAGAAAAGTGTGAAGCATAAATCATTCTGTGATATTGATAAGTGATGTAGTGAAAATTCATATAGTTTAGTTTTGAAAATAGGTCATTTAAAATATGACATGTTAAAATTAAAGATTATATTCATGTAGGCTATGTATCAATAGAACTATAAACACAGTAGTATTAATATTTTAAGCAACTTGATGGATGATAATTCAGAAATCTTAGAAGTGTAAGATGAAACATATGATAATTTGATTAATAATATAGACTGAATAACTCGGACTAATTTTAATATATCAAGTAATTGTAGCAATAAGAAATGTCATGTAGGACCAATTCATATAAGGTGAAAATTGAGTATAATCAATTTTTAACTCTATTGCTGTCCTAAGTCTATATCTATCTTAATTGTGTAATGTAAAAATATACAAGGGAAGAATCAAGTCCAATGTCGATAAATATTGTGGTATTGGTTTAAAAAATGAAAAATCAACGAATTTTACTGAATCAGAAAGTATAAAAATTTGATTAAATAATGTTTTGAGTATAAAAATTAAGTTCAAATGTGATAAATTATGGAAATTAGTTTGAAACTCTTATTTTTATATGTACAATCATGAAAAAAGAAAAACATTAATGTGAAATTTCCAGTTAAATAGTAATGTTTGCTAATAAGAAGGGATTATAGAATTTAATTGGGTAGATAAAATTTAGACGGAACATAATAAAATTATATGGTAAACGTTAGGTTTTTAATATGAAATTAATAAAATATAGTTAACTCATGTTTCATTCGATAAGAAAAAAAATTATAAACTTAAAAAAATATACAATATGTATTTTAAAATTTTAGTAAAATCGTTTTGACTTGATGAGATAGAGTCAAGAAAAATCACAAGCTGATATGGCAAAAATAAACGACAAAAGCTTTTTCAGTTAAACAATATTTATTCATCATTTTCAACAGTTATAGGAGGACATATACATTTTTAAAATATACAGATATTCAAATCAAGTTTATGACTTAACAAAGTTTGCATTTTTCATTTATGCATGTTGATCAGATGATGAATAAACTCCCTCTGGAGATAAAAGATAATTTTACAGTGTTTACAACTATATTTCTTAGGGTGAACTTTTTTATGATGTAAAAATTCAACTTCATCGTACAATTTAATGTTGCAGTATTTACATTCATATTCCTTGGGATGAACTTTTTTATGTTTAGTTAAAGCAGACTTTGTTAAAAAAGAGTTGGAACATTTATCACAATCATAAAACTTCTTATGAGATCTCTTGTGAATTGTTAACAGACACTTTTGTAAATAATCTTTGCCGCATTGATCGCATTTATATGTAGTAGATGTCCTGGAATGAGTTACACTATGTCGTTTTAAATCACTGCTTTGAATGAATGTCTTTGAGCATATTTCACATTCAAAGGGCTTTTTCTCCAAATGGGATATTTGATGTCTGTTTAATGTATTCTTTTTGGAATAGGATTTCTCGCATTGATTGCAAGTAAAAGGTGGTTTTAGTTATTCTGGTGAAGAGGGTATTATTTCAATGTTCGAAGCATGTACTTCTTGGCTGGGTATAGCTGATTTCATATCCTTTAAGTAAGATTGACTTGAATCTTCCTATGTTAAAGACATTTCTTGCATATTACTCATTTTAGTTAAACTAGAGAATATAAGCTGACGTCTTCATATAACGAAAACAGCAAACAGTATGAAAAATTCCACTCGTTTCACTCAACGCTATAAAATTATAGGAGGCGCTGTTGTTTTTTAGCTCATAGGATTAGTTTGAAAAGCGAAAAACGCTGAATTTCGTTAAATCTGAAAGTACTGGATTTGATTAAATAATGCTTTGTGTATAAAAATTAAGCTCGAATATAGAAAAATCCAGTTAAATGTAATAGAAATAAGGATATTAATTTGTAAACTCTCATTTTTTATGCACATTCATGAAAATATTTTTTAAATGTAAAATTTTCAGTCATTGATTAGATTAAAATTAATTTATTTTTGTTTAGTAATGAGTATTTCTTGAAGTGTGTCTTATTGAAAGTTTAAAATTCTACATAGCTAGCATCTAAAAGGATGATAAAATCTCAAACTATTGTAAAAGTTAATCAAATTCGTTTAAATTCGTATTTTTCATTAAAAATCATATTTTCCTTTTGTTATTTGTTCAATTATTAAAATTCATTAAGGTAATGGTTGTTCAAAAACTAAAATATATGTTTAACGTTCCTCATTTAAGTTATTATTCTTATCTTGTAGCTGAAAAAAGAAAATCTAAAGAAATCTGTTTTTATTTTTCTTCTTAAAAATTGATATTTTCGATTGTTTTGTTTAATTATTGATATTGAGGTTGAACGTGTTAAATACAGTTCGTTCTGTGATTAAACAAATTTTCTGTTAAAAGGGTTTATATAATTTCAAGTAAAAGCATTTTGAAAGTGAATACATACTATTTAATAAACAAAATTCTCGTATAGGAACTAGTGTTGAAAAACATGTGTTATGTTAAAAATGCACTTAATATTTACATATTGAAGTGAAATTTTTTAAAGTGTGGCTAAGTATGTGAAATGTAGTTTCAGCACAGATATAGTTAATTCATCTGTTGATAAAATTGGGTATCCAATAATAAATAAATAATTATTCATTCAACTGTAAAATTATACTTGTAATAATGTAAAAATATTGATACTTTCTTTTATACATCTTGAAAAATGGTCAAATCGTCAACATATTGATATTTTGTAAACAAGTAACGTAACGCTATTGTATCCTTCTCCCTTGAAGGGGGAGAAACGCAGGATTTTCTTATGAGTTTGAAGAGAGCGTAGATGTAATTCATGAAAGGGGGGGCGGGAAATCTGGTTATTTTTACTTTTAGAAGAACTGATACATTGAATTATAATCTTACAGTGGTCTAAAAATAGTAAAATCAATTAGGTTGGTGTAAAAATTACTAAGTGCAAGTTGTGCAAAAATTACTAAGTTGGCTATTTATCTAGAAATATCCACATTTAAAATGTAGTAAAATTAAGTTAATTAGTTTGAAAACTCGAAATTTTATATGAAAATGATAAAATTTAAAGCCAATAACGAATAAAAACGTTGGATAGGTTCAAAGTATTATATAAAGATGTAAAAATCATTATTGGATTAATAAAATTAATCTTTTTCTTTAAAAATTCGATAATATTCTTTGTTATTTGTTTAATTATCAAAATTTATTAAGGTAATGGTGCATCAAAAACTAAATTATATGTTTAAATTTTCCTTTTAAGATGATATCCCTATCTTACAGTTGAAAAAAAAAATCTAAAGGATCTAAAGAATCTGCTTTTTCATTAAAAATTGATATTTTCATTAAAAATTGCTTTTTCATTAAAAATTGATATAAAGTGACAATATATAATCTCGGATTTCTAAGTGAAATGCTAAAATTAATGCTTCTGCCATCCCAAAGTGTTGATGCTTTTCAGATTTCGTAAAAGTAAACCGGAATTTCCCTATGTTCAAAGCTTTCAGTGTAATCGACGCTGAGACACGTTTCAGGGAATAAACTTCCAAATAAATAAGACACTCGCAAATTCTACTGGCTTTCAAGTCTCTTTAGAATCCACTCACGTCAATAGCTGAAAAGGGTTTATGGAAAGATGCGTTTGAGTTCTGATAGGAAGGAACTGTTTTCGTAAATTAACTACGACGTTTATTATTTAAAGATAAACAGATGCAACAAATTATTTTGAGCATTTGAGTGTTTTGATCAATGTCAATTTATATTCTAGACCAAATGTTCAGATATACTGTATTGCAAGATGATACAACTGATTTAATTCATTATGTTTTATTCATAAACTGTCAAAATAATACTAAAGGTATATGGCAATAATGTTTGGTGAATGTTGTCATAAATGAGTTTAATCTAAAGCAGTAAAATATGTATTCGTCCGAAGTAATGTTTATCTGTTGCAATGCGCATTTGACAATCCCTCTATAGTTCATAAAAAATGAGGACAAAATTACCTTTTGGTGTAGTAGTCGTCTCATTGTTTGGGATTCTCAAGTACATTCGACTGTCGTTATGAAACAATTTACGTTCCGTAGTCCTCGACCTCCACTGTACTTACCTGATCTTGCTCCAGAAAACTTATTTCTGTTACCGCTGCCTGATGCAAGGAGAGCAATTTTTAGATTCATGCATTCAACACAACAAGGATTTTCCATGTGATACCGAAAGAGGACTTTGCTCCCAGTTTACAGGAACTGTACAGTCTTTGTCAAAAATTTATTGCAAACGTCAGACATTACTTAGAAATAATATACAGCAGTTTTCCTAATTTAAGTAAGAATCTTTTTTGATGGACATATTCTCCTAATTTTATTGACACACCTCTGTATAAATTCATATACATGTAAATTAACAGTCCATGTTTAAGTAGAAAAGTTTATAGTGAAGTCAAAACATAAATCAATGTGAGCACTTTTTATTATTTACATTAACTTTACTTTGACGTTATTGTGCGAATAATAAGTTTATCTAGACACGTTTGCACAACGTGAGGTCACTGCATTTCACACCGTTGAATTTTTGTCCTTGAATGATACGTAAAGGACATCGTCTATAAATCAAGTTTACGCCGAAATACACATAAACTACGAAATCGCATTATCACCACGATGAAAACCAATTATGAAACAATTGTTAAAACGAGTCCCGCCGGAGTTGACATATGTACAAAATTACGAAATTGCATAACGCATGTGTGAAATTGTATGTAATTTTCGTAGTTAATGAATAAAGCATAATGAGTTGAAATCGTACAAATACTAATTTTAAAGCGCATTTTATCTATCAACAACAAACTATGTTGGAAAGAAATATATACGCAATGTGTAAAACTGCGTCTCAATAAGCAATTTTAACCCAAACGATGTTTAATTTAATTAACTAACGATATGAAAGTGTATCCCGTATAACCACAACCGTCCTTCTGATAACCTAGATTGATGCTACAGAACCTGTAGTTGTCATATTCTTTGAGAGCTGTCTACTAGATCTTCAGACATATGGAGATAGAATTATCAAATTACTTTCTTCTTAGAAAATCCTGTGAATCCCTTTATCAGACACACACCCCCTTAGACTTCTCTCTTGATTTATTTCTATGTTACTTGATCCTATATTTTATCTAATGTCATAAAAGTTATCCTGTTAAAAACCAGCTACTAATCTAAAACTTTTCTATGAGATAGACTATGTCCAAGTGTTTACGTAGTTTATTTTAAAAGAAATCTACTAATTTCATACCTTGCAACTTTCTCCTTTTTTTACGGAAATAAAACATACATTGTACAAGAAAATATGTTTAATTAAATTTGTCGTGCAGCAGTGTAGTAGTAATTTGAAATCAATTTGATTTCATTAATGAATAAAAATTCCTGAATCAAATATGTTTATTTGACTTAAAAAAAGAAAAATAAATCCGGAAGGTTGTCAGCTATGTAATCATCGGATAAACAGTTTGAAGCAACTGTGCATGATAAATATGAGTCATAGTTTTTTTTCGTAAATTTGGAACGCCCCGCACCCCTCTTTTTTTAGTTTTTTCGAAACTACTTTTTTTCAAACTGGTGTACAAGATATATCAAGCTATACTTAACCGATTTTGATAAAATTTAAACCCCATATTCTTTATAATATTATCTAAGATGTAGCATAGGATTTTTTTATTGGATGCACTTTTTATAAATTTTTTAAATTCAAAATTTTGATAAGAATCAAAGTTTTTTTTTTCCAAACAGCTGTCATATCTACCAAAAAAAAAAAAAAAAAAATCACATTCTATTACCTTTCTAAATAAGAAAAGAATATAATTTTTATTTTTTAGACGATGCCTCACAGAGAAGAAAATTACACCAGGAACAAGGATCGTACGGATCGTACGAGGATCAAAAGTGAGTCGTACTTGAGGGCTCATATTTCCGAAATTTTACTTTTTTTATTTACTTTTCTTTCAGATGGATTAATGTATGTATACATACCGTCGATCGTTTGTCAATCCCAAAAATCCTGTGATTTGGAATAACGTAATCCCAGGGTTTCTGTGATGAAAAAATAATTCGGGATTCCGGGATACGAGATTACAAACCAACAAATCTTTGAGATCCTGGCAAGATAAAACGCAATGAGCCAAAAGCGGTAAAAAATTTCATCGACTCCGCTTACCCACTCCGGTAACCCATTTGTTTACAGTAGGAGCGCAGTTTCAATCCCTCTTATTGCTCGTGAAAGAGAAAATATCGTTATTTTTTGTAAAAATAAGTGCTTCAACAAGTATTTAATAAAGTTATAAGTGCGACTTATGAATCACCAATGCCTTAAATAAAATACATGCGAGAAGTTCTTTTAATCTTTAAAATTTCTTTAATGATTTATGAAAGTCGTCTACACTATCTAAGAGCTAGAGGACTGTTTGTCACTGTTTTTTAAATGTCCTATATGCATATCTCGTATATGTCCTATATTACAGCTATCTAATATTTCTATTCACGATTAAAAAAATTACATGATGTGCTGTCTTACATTTTTATAGTTGTATATGTCCTACTTGCATAACTGGTATATGTCCTATATTACAGTATGTAATATTTACATTCACGATTTAAAAAATGACATGATGTGACTGTTATATTCTTATGGTTGTATATTGGTTGAGGATTTGTTAAAAAATTATAACTTTTTTTGCGAATTTCGTTAAAAAAAAAACACATTTGTTCGTTTATTAAAATAAAATGCAAATTAAAAATTGCTGCATTATTTATGTTAAGAATGGCAAATTTTTAAAGTTACTTTTTAAAAGAAATAATAACATATCAAAGTTATTTCTAAAAAGAAATAACTCGATTTCACAGAGCATTCAGGAGTAATACTAAACATTAAAAAATATATATATATTATTATTAACATCAGTTATTACCTAAGCACTATGATGCACAAAACAACAAAACATTGTTGTTGAACGCTTCACTAACTCAAATTTGTTACTCATACTTAATTGAAGAGCTGAGTGGAAGAACATGTTATGCTACATTTTCTTAAAAATTATTTTATCTTTTGTACAAAGGCGTTATCAGGTATTCTATCAGATGGTAAAGCTAAAATACCAAAATTCTATTTAGCCTTGAAGATTTAAGACATTATTCATTAATATTTAATATTTTATTACTTAATAATGTAAATAATATTAATATTTTTTAATATTTAAAAATTAAATATGAATAAGTTTTTTTGATAGAGTTCAGTACCACACCTGTTAATATTTTAAACACATGGTATCAAACTGAAAATAAATCATTAAAATTGACAACAAAAACTTTCACATTAAATTTCTTCAAATCTAATTTTTGTTACTTAACATGTTCTTCCACTTATCTCTTCAATTATAAGACAGTTTTTCGAAATTTCTTTTTATTATTGGCTTGTACGTGAAAGATATTTAAAAATAGCATATGCTATCGATCAATTTGACCATTTCAGTTAGTTCAAACTGTTTTAAAAAAATGAGTTATTTTGCTTTTGTTCATGAGCTTTAATAACATTTTCGTTAAATGCACTATATGGCCAAAGGTGACCGGTCACTTGCGATTTTAGACGTTTGTTAAATATCTAGAAAAATACATAAAAAATTAACCTGAAACTGCAGGTGTGTAAACAGTATAGTATAGGTCATATATTTCCGCGAAGATTTTTTCTCGAAACCCCATAGGGGTCCGTCAACAAACTGAAAAAGAACAAATATCTTTTGAATAACCTTGTAAAAACTAATATAGCAAAAGCGTTCAAACTCGGGATTATTAATAAGTGGCTAATTGTTATATACTGTGTTCATTTGTATGAGGATAGCATGCACACTCGTAGAGAAATTAAGGCTTTTATAAAAACAGTCCCAAATTTAGCCAAGTTTTTGCTTATAATTTGCAGAGTTCATAATGTATAAAAAAAAGTTCTGTTCAGAAAATATGACAAGCAAAATTGTACACAATACTCTGCAATCAGAATTAAAAAATAATAAAAACTGGATGAAAAATGGGCAGGTTTACTAAAAAAATGTTTCACTGCGCATGCTCGAATGCAATCAAAATATAATGTTCATAATGTATTAGCTAAGTATATAGAGCAACTATTGTGAAAGTATCAAAATCATAGCTTGAAAATTCTGAAAATTATCGTAGATAGAATAAGCTCGAAATCCGTTGTTCCCAAAAAAGAAGCAAAAAGATGAGGAGTTGTATCAAATATCTATTGATTACTGCCAAGATAGCGTCCTTTACGGAACAGCGGATTTAGAGCTTATTCTATCAGCGATCATTTTCAGAATTTTCGAACTATGATTATGAGGCTTTCAAAAAAGTTGCTCTATATAGTTGCTCTAAAGTTGCTCTAAGTTGGCTAATACATTATGCACATTATATTTTGATTGCATTCGCGCATGTGCAGTGAAACATTTTTTAGTAAACCTGCTCATTTTTCATCCAGTTTTTATTATTTTTTAATTCTGATGGCAGAGTATTATGTAAAATTTTGTTTGTCATATTTTCTGAAAATAACTTTTTTTTTATATTAAGAACTCTGCAAATTATAAGCAAACAATTTGGCAAATTTTGGGACTGTTTTTATAAAAACCTTAATTTCTCTACGAGTATATATGCTATCCTCATAAAAATGAACACAGTATATTACAATAAGAGACTTATTAATAGTGTCGAGCTTGAACGCTTTTGCTACATTAGTTTTTACAGGGTTATCCAAAAGATATCCATTCTTCTTCAATTTGTTGACGGTCCCCTATGGGGTTTCGGGAAAAAATCTTCGCGGAAATATATGCTCTATACTATACTGTTTACACACCTGAAGTTTCAGGTTAATTCCTCATATATTTTTCTAGATATTTAACAAAACGTCTAAAATCGCAAGTGACCGATCACCTTTGGCCCTATTGTGTATTAAGCGTTTTATATCGTGAAAGAATGGTTTTAAAATGAAGTCCAAGTGGTATCAAATTTCTTCGTTATAGAATATATATATATATATATATATATATATATTGTCTTTTAAGTTATCGAATATCTAAAATTTCATTTATACAGTAAATTTTAAAACATAACAAGCAACCCTTTTTGTCGAGAATGCAAGAATTATGTTATCCAGTTACATAAATTTGAATTGTCCTTCTAGCAAATTATCTTAATTGATTAACTTAGAAGTGATATTTTATTATTAGCTAATGATATATTAATCATTGTTGCTTAAATTAATTCACTATAAAAAAAAAAAAATTCTGATAGAAAGCATTCAATGACGGATCTGAACTTAAATAAAAAATATATAATTTAAAATGTTTAGCAATTTGAAATAAGAATGTAATCACCCCAAATATTGAATTTAGTTATGTATTTTACTTAGAATGAACTTTTAAGAAAAAAAAATCCATTCATACAAAAATTAATCACATTTTCTTATTCAGATTCAAAGAGAACCTTTTTTATCTTGTTCAGATCAAAATTTAATACAATCTTTATTATAGGCTATTTCAAATGAAAATCAAAATTCAAAGTACAAAGTAATTGCTTAAAAGGCGCAAAGGTCAACATAGTGAAAAAGATTCCAAGCCGGGACTCGAACCCGGGCCATCAGTATAGCGCACTGACGTTCTACCGACTAAACCACTTGGAACGATACCCAGCACGGAAAATTTCTCACTATTATATGTTGACAAGGCTACAATCGCAGCACAAGATGGAATATTCAACGTGAGCCACCGAACTGGGGCAAACACGGAACACAATTAAATCCAGCATCGATAGAAACTATTGTATATTAATACATGGAAATTATTCCTGAGGGAAACATTCGCCTTGCATACAATATTTCAAATGAAAATCAAATTTCAAAGTACAAAGTAATTGCTTAAAAGGCGCAAAGGTCTACATAGTGAAAAAGATTCCAAGCCGGGACTCGAACCCGGGCCATCAGTATAGCGCACTGACGTTCTACCGACTAAACCACTTGGAACGATACCCAGCACGGAAAATTTCTCACTATTATATGTTGGCAAGGCTACAATCGCAGCACAAGATGGAATATTCAACGTGAGCCACCGAACTGGGGCAAACATGGAACACAATTAAATCCAGCATCGATAGAAACTAAATTAATACATGGAAATTATTCCTGAGGGAAACATTCGCCTTGCATACAATATTTCAAATGAAAATCAAATTTCAAAGTAGAAAGTAATTGCTTAAAAGGCGCAAAGGTCAACATAGTGAAAAAGATTCCAAGCCGGGACTCGAACCCGGGCCATCAGTATAGCGCACTGACGTTCTACCGACTAAACCACTTGGAACGATACCCAGCACGGAAAATTTCTCACTATTATATGTTGGCAAGGCTACAATCGCAGCACAAGATGGAATATTCAACGTGAGCCACCGAACTGGGGCAAACATGGAACACAATTAAATCCAGCATCGATAGAAACTATATTAATACATGGAAATTATTCCTGAGGGAAACATTTGCCTTGCATACAATATTTCAAATGAAAATCAAATTTCAAAGTACAAAGTAATTGCTTAAAAGGCGCAAAGGTCAACATAGTGAAAAAGATTCCAAGCCGGGACTCGAACCCGGGCCATCAGTATAGCGCACTGACGTTCTATCGACTAAACCACTTGGAACGATACCCAGCACGGAAAATTTCTCACTATACGTTCGGTGGCTCACGTTGAATATTCCATCTTGTGCTGCGATTGTAGCCTTGCCAACATATAATAGTGAGAAATTTTCCGTGCTGGGTATCGTTCCAAGTGGTTTAGTCGGTAGAACGTCAGTGCGCTATACTGACTGCCCGGGTTCGAATCCCGGCTTGGAATCTTTTTCACTATGTTGACCTTTGCGCCTTTTAAGCAATTACTTTGTACTTTGAAATTTGATTTTCATTTGAAATATTGTGTGCAAGGCGAATGTTTCCCTCAGGAATAATTTCCATGTATTAATGTATTTATTATAGGCGATTGTCAGCTCATGATTAAATCACCTTTCTTGCTTTACATATAAAATCTGTAAAGTTTTTGTTTATGTTAGCATTTTTTTTACAGCGCAATTAATAAATTTGCACTTTTTGATATTATGTTACTAAGTTTATGCGATTCACATGATCTTTCATGGGGAAATTTGTGTTTTAACAACAGTTCTAATTACTCATCCTTTTTACTGATTGACCATTTTTTAGTACCTGCTTTATCAGTAAAATTCATTTTTGAACATTTTTATAAAATACTGGCTTTACATTTTGACTTGAGAATTTTTACAATTTTAGAAAAGCGAAAATACAAGAAAAGTGCAGACAAAACAAAATATTTAAAAAATAATATTAAAAACATTTAACAAATTCTTTAATGGATGTAGTAAGAAATATTGATAACGCGTAATAACAAAAATTTAAATGTCATAAAATTTGAGAAACCCATATAGACCGGGAAGCGGCAGTACAGACAATCACCTCATCGAGTTCACGGCTGAAATTCTAGAATTAGTCAAAACTCGATTCGCATATTAAAACGCAATCGGTCTGCCAAGTCATATCTTGGTGGAAAATATCTGAAAACCCGATTTTAGCGGTTGTCCTGTAGGGTTACCATTGTGTTTTTCTGCTCTCAGTCCTCCATATTTTCAAACGTTTTGCGTATCGCGTATCACGAGACGCGATACGTATCACGAGATACAAAGAAAAAGAACTACAATGCGTTTCTCCCTAAGAGGAGAAATGTTATCTCTCGCGTATGGTTTCTCTGAAGAACGGGATTTTCATCTCAAACGAAAGTGCCAAGAGCTGCCAACTCCGAAATCGAAACCCTTCATAAATTTGTTGGTTTGTAATGTCGCTTCCAGGATCTTGAATCGTTTATTACAAAAATAAACATTTTATGCATTCGCGTTTATAGAAAAATATAATACAATATAGTACATAATAATTATCCTGTTTTCAATCAATGTATTTATGCACATAATACACTGATTGCATTATGTATATTGTTGAATAATAATTTAACCTATAAAATACAAAAATAACACCCACAGATAGATTTTTCATTTTCCAAAAGAATCGAATTTACTTCAGTGGTCGTGGATGTGTTAAATAAAAGAATAATTTCTTTATGTATATATTTTAAAACAATATTCAACATCTAAAAATATTTTTTTAAGATGAGAAAAAGTATCCTTCTATATAAAAAAGAAAGTTTTGATTTGGAAATGGACCAATGAAAATCTGCGTAGATATTCCGGGTAGATCGGCATCCAATTTGAATGCTTAAGCATGGCCTTTTATCGTTAATATTAAAAAAACTGTTGCATACAAAAATATTAAAATCGGTGGTATTATAGAGAAATGTTTGATAAACACGCTGATGTAGACAGTTTTCAAATCGAAGAATTATTTTAAGAGATATTTAATGCTAAAGTTGGACAAAATCGTTCCATTAAAAAAGTTTTATTGGAGCAAAAACTATACATGAGAATTTAATCATTTTTCGATCATTTTATATGTTATAAGTTCCCGGTGTGCAGATTGTATTTATTTTTCTTATTTGACTCATTTTTTGAGGTTTTATTTCGATTTTAAATTCAAATTTTCAGCATTTCGAGATATTTTTTACAAATATTAGAAAATGTTATTAATGTAAACTGTTGCCAATTGTATAAACAGCGCAAACAATGTTCACTTCAAATTAAAAGTTTAATTACACGTGACTGTTACAAACAGAAAAAAAAACTTTAAAATTAGATTTAAATTATTACATATTAAAATCAGGAAAATTACGTCATAAGAACCATATTTACACTTGATGTTAAAAGAGAAACAAAATCTTAAAATAAAAAATCATTATTGTGCGTTAAAACTTTTAAATGGAGGAAATTACGTCATACTTAAAATGGCCAAAAAATATGCAAAACAATTTAAATTGAAAAATATATTTGCACGAGATATTCTTTTCAACTATTATCATGAATTCGAAGACATCACAAATAATATTTCCTTCTAACAACAAAAGTATTTTCACGTGAATATTAATAAGAGAAATAAAATTTTGGTGTAAATTACGTCAGATTTGAAACGTTACATTTAAAATGAATTATTTAAAAGAACTATCTTATAGCGCTGTTAAAAAATATCGGGAGACAATGACACTGTTTACTTAATTCATTTTACATTAGCTTATTTTCAAATGTTTAACTAATTTTTTTTAATTAAATACAAAAACGGCCATTGTATCTCTTAACAGCAGCAGATTTGGTCTTGAAAATCCCCAATCCAAGGAAAACGAATGGAAACCCGTTTACAGAGAGATTGCTACTGATTTTTTTTTAATTTTAATTCAATATTTTTAAAGTCGATCAAATTAGCGTACTTTTTGGATTTTGGTGTGCCTGAACTGGGGTTGGCGAGCGTAGCTCGTAGGGGGCAGTGCCCCCTAGTATAGTTAAAAAAAATATTCTTTTAAAGATGAGATCGAAAATCCGCAAAAATCTTTTGGATCAAAATCTGTGCAGATTTAAGTGATGCATAGAAATTGAATTTTTTTCTACAGCCAGTTTATATATCATAACCTGCCTCATGTGACCATCCTTGGGACTGACTTGGGTCACTTTATGAAGGTGGTCACTGTACTGGGCAAAGTTATCCTTTCTCATTTAAAGCATACCATAATAAATTTTAGGAAGTTTTTTGTAAGGCAAAATAAGGGAGTACACTATATAGCCATTAATGACCGACAACTTTCAATTTTAGATTTTTTGTCGAATATTTAGAAATATACTTGACAGATTCTTCTGGAATTTCAGGATTGAAAAGAGCAGGTATAACCTTATATTTAGACATGTCGATTTGTTAAAGGGGGCAATTAGGGGACCAACAAAAAATCAAAGAAAAAATAATACTTGGGATCACCCTGTAAAATAAACTGCACGAAATGATCTATCGCTACCGAATATAAATAAAGAGACATAGTGCAATATGTGCATTCTTTTGTGTAAGAATAACACGTATATTAATAGAGATATAGCGATTTATTTAAAGAAATTAAAATAATTTTGCATGTTTTCTTGCTTTTAACATGGAGGGTTTTCAACCAAATTTAACGCAGGTTTCAGAAAAATTGACAAAATATAGTAGAAACAATATAGTGCAATTGGGATATAAATATATTAAATACTTTAGGAAATATGAGCAGTTGTATGAAATAATTTTAAACTGTGCATGCGCGAACGATAAATAGGATTATTTTACATAATTTAATAGTCAAATTTGCTCTATGTAGCAACTTATTAAAAAAAATTTAGTTGAATATCGTCAAAATTCAGAAAGATATCGGCGTTAGAGTGAGCAAATTTTTAGTTGTTCTCTAAAAGCAGCTGAATGATAAGGGATTTTCCACAAATTGTCTTTTTTAATTTTAATTTTTTTTTAATTTTAATTTTTTATTGATGCTTTAGTTCTTCTTGGATAACCACCAGAACGAGTCTATACCATTATCAAAAGAAGTATCAAAATCGAAGCATTTTTTTCCAAATTCTCATTGATAATCACTAAATTCTAACTTTTTTCTTAAAGTCAGTTAATAAAGAATGACAATTTGTGTAAAATACCTTATCATTCAGCTGCTTTTAGAGAACAACTAAAACTTTACTCACTCTAACGCCGATATCTTTCTGAATTTTTACGATATTTGACTAATTTTTTTAATAAGTTGCTGCATAGAGTTGACTATTAAATTATCTAACATGATCCTTGTTATCGTTTGCGCATGCGCAGATAAAAATCATTTCATACAACTGCTCATATTTCCTAAAGTATTTAATATATTTATATTCCAATTGCACTATATTGTTTCTACTGCATTTTGACAATTTTTCTGAAACCGGCGCTAAATTTGGTTGAAAACCCTCCATGTTAAAAGCAAAAAACATGCAAGATTTTTTTTATTTTTTTTTAAATAAATCGCTATATCTCTATTAATATACGTGCTATTCTTACACAAAAGAATACACATATTGCACAATGTCTGTTTATTTATATTCGGCAGCGATAGATCATTTCGTGCATTTTATTTTACAGGGTGATCCCAAATATTATTATTATATTTTTTATTTTTTGTTGGCCCCCTAATTGCACCCCTAAACAAATCGACATTGCTAAATATGAGGTCATACCTGTTCTTTTTAATCCTGAAATCCCAGAAGAATCTGTCAAGTATATTTCTAAATATTCGACAAAATGTCTAAAATTGAAAGTTGCCGGTCATTAATGGCCACATAGTGTATATTAAAATATTAAAAATGAAATGAAAAGGAAGGCATATTAGAAATTTTGATTAAGTTTTTTTTTATTACTTACCTGAAAGTTCCACATGTATTTTATTTCCTTCTAACCAGAATGCATTTGAAAAAAATCCCACTGATTGTTACACTTCACACATATTTACATTCAAATCTTTAATGTAACGATAAAGGCATTTTAGACTTAAAATAAATAAGAATAATGATGACAACAATTTTACATTTCAAAATGTAAAAAAAGCCAAAAAAAAAAAAAAAACAGTAATTGTATTTTGTTTAAAATGTATATTCTCCATTATTGTGCCTTCAGCCATTTTTTTCTATGTTTTTTACCGAAGTTAGCATTTCTGGGCTGCTCTATAATGCATATGTTTTCAATTTTCTTGCACATATGCAACATTTCATTCTCAGAAGGACTATCAATATAGTTTGATTTTCTATTTCCTTTTCACCATCAGAAACAGTATAATTTTCCCTGCAATTTAATAAAATTTCAGTTTTTAAACTTCCGGTATTAATAAAATTTTTACATGAAAGATTTTCATTATTAAATTTCAAACATTTCTGCATTTATTATTCCATAATCCGAATGCATCTGGTCAATAAGACGTTGAATGCTGGAAATGTTATCTGCATCAGATTTGTCATCATACCTAGCACCATCACTAATACTCTCTGACCTCTGGGGAGAAAACTACATTACTGGCCATTAAAATTGCTACACCAAGAAGGTGACATGCTATAGATGTGAAATTTAAATGACAGGAAGAAGGTGCTGTGATATGCAAATGATTAGCTGTTCAGCGCATTCAGACAAAGCAGGCGCCGGTAGCGACACCTACAATGTGTTTAAATGAGAAAGTTGTTCAGCAAGTTTCACATACACAAATTGCATTTGAACGTTGCTTCCTGGTGAAAAGTTGTTGTGATGCCTCGTGTAAAAAGGTGAAATGCGAACCAGCTCGTTTCTGACTTTGATAAAGGTCGAATTGTAGTCTACCGGGATTGCAGTTTATCGTATCGCATTATTATTTCTCGCGTCGGTCGAGATCCAATGACTGTTAGCAGAATATGGAATCGATGGTTCTGGACGGTAATACGGAACGCCGTGCGGGATCTCAACGGCCCCCTATCACTAGCAGCCGAGAAGACAGACATGTTATCCGCATGGCCGCAATGGATCGTGCAGCCACTCACGAGCCCTGAGTCAAGAAATGGGGTCGTTTGCAAGACAACAAGTGTCTGCACGAACATTTCGAGGACGTTTACAACCAATTATCTATAATGAAAAAGATTTATCTATGTTTTTGTTTCGCGAATTTGTTTGTTATGCTTACCCATTGTGAGAAAATACTGGTTGTTATCCAAGCTTTACTATTTGCATACTACAAAGCAAGTAAGTTTTCAGAATTAACAGATTTAAAACAACATAGTCTTTTAGCTTTGCTAATCACCAGAGGTTTCAATTTTTCTCCATTTGCACTATATGATAGTAACACTGATAGAATCTCTTTTGTAAATTTTCGCATTCTTACATTTACCACCAGCCATCACTTTTTCTGGGATTGCTCGAAAAAGAAAATCCACACTCATGAGCATAAAAAAATGTCTTTCATCTCATAGTTTCATACAAAATTAGCAATTATTTTCTTAAAATTATCCATTGTTTCAACTTCGACATCATTTGATTCACCACACAAAATTTTTTCTGAAATAGTGGGCCTTTTTTTGAAAGATTCAACCCATCCATTTGAAACTATAAATTAGTTTGAAGTTTTTAAAAAAGTCTAATACTATTTAGTATTGGACCGGAAACACATGCGTTCATTCCCCGCATTCTTTTGAACCACATGGAAGTTGCCTGCTTTACTTCACAATTATCAGTTTTACGGAGTTTACGACTCCGAAAAATATTTGAAATATTTTCATCACATTTTATATCGCTATAGATCTTCAGATTTTCAATTGTAGATGTTGCAAATGTAAGTTTTACTAATTTGAAATTTTTCTGAAGCTAGTCTATGACTAACAGTTTCAAGAAATTTCAAAAGCTCAATTTTTTCTTTCACAAATAGCCATTAATAGCTTATAAGCCATTTTTAAGTTATAAAAAATAAAAATCAGTAGCAAAATTAAGAGAATTTTAGAAACATACAGGGTATTACAGAATTTGCATGCACAGGCATAGGACGAATGAGGAAAATACGTCCCAGGTAATGTCCAACGGACTTAAGTAGTAGTCGTAGTTGTACGCATAGAAGTATTTCTGCTTGAATACCGAGAAAAAAATCTCACGTGATAATCCTCTGTACAAAAATTCTCCACACATATAATCTATAATTGGTTCACCGAAACCGAAAAGCGAAAGTAAATAAAGCCAGGGTTTTTGGGGGCGACAATGAATACTTTAGAGTGCCAACTTGAGGGAACATGCTTTCTAAGTTTTTCTTGAAAACACCCTCCCTGTAATGTCAATCCAATGGGCATGGGCAGATTGTTTTCAAATTTTTGGTTTAAATTTAAATATTTTTAAACGATTTTTTTGCATAGATTAGCTGAGCTCAATCCCTAATAGGGACATTTTGTACTTTTTCGATTTTGGTTGCAGATTTTTTTAATAAAGGTACTTTCACTTTCAAAACCAGTTCCGAAAGTGAAAGTACCTTTATTAAAAATATATATAACCAAAATCAAAAAAGTACAAAATAGTTATATTACAGGTTGACCTCAGCTATCGTATGCAAAAAAATCGTTTAAAAATATCCAAATTTAAACGAGAAATTCGAAAACAACCTGCCCATAGGTATAACATTAACGAGCACATGTTTTCAAGTGAGTGAAGAGTCCCCTTGATACATTCCCCACTTCAGATCATTGTCTTTCAGAAGTAACATCAAAAGGTCTCAACTATCGCATTGTGTGCATTTTCCCTTATCTAGAAGGGGAGGGGGGAGGTAAATGCTTCAGTTCGTACTATTTCTAGCAGTATCAAATGACACTTTTTTAAGTTTTGATTCATATTTATTTTGCTAGTAGCTCTTTAAAGTAATAAGCTTAAAAAAAAAAGTCTTCAATGCATTAAACATGATTTGTAATTGTTTCAATCCGAAAATTACAAAGGTAAAAACCATAAATCGAATTCCGTTAAAAGGTGTCATTTGACACCAGTAGCAATATCCAAATAGACATATCATTCAACTGTCGGCCTCTTTTTTGCATTGCATTGTACTTTTCCTTTTTTCTACTTTTGAAGGATTTGAAGGATAAAGGACTGAAGGACTGAAATATTCCCTTCAAATCCATCCCTGCCTGTTTCCAATGTTGAATCTTCTCATCCTTTTGCCAATAACCATAAAACTGTTAAGAAAAAAGTTCGATAATTGCGCTTGCAGGAGAATATTTAAAAGAAGGATTAAATCCATCCTTAAACCCTATCCCCAAATGAGAGATTCAAATTATAAAATTCACTTTTTTACTGTATCCAACAACCTATTAGTTTTGACAGGCTTTTTAGCTACTGTGAACAGACTATAATGGTCAGAAAATATCTTTTGGTATTTCTTTCTTTCTGTTCAAGCAAGAAATCCTTATTCAAACGATTTCCTTAGAACTACAAATGTTTCTTCTCTTTTTTCTCTTCTATAGGGTCTTTAGAAGAAATAATTATTTTCTCAGTATTGTCCTTTTTCATCTCTGTATATTAAATGAGTTTGTATATTTTTTTAAATTTCGGTTTGCAGAAACATGGATGGTCACATTTTACAGGTTTAAATAACATTACCAATGACAGGTTACCTGGAAACTATATATTATAGACAGATGGTCACATTACCAGAGGCAATTCTCATATTATTTTATATGAGTAAAAGCAAAATTTTGCAAAAGTGGTCAATTTATCTGGGTTGATATTTTAACAAGGTGGTCACTTAGCAGACTTCACTGTATTTGATGAAAAAAAAATGAAATCTTCTTTTATAATTATATTGTACTCACATAATAAACAAAATCTTTCTTAGATAACATTTTTATTAGAAATAATCAATATGTGACGTGCTGCTTGTTTCCCATTAAAAATGTCATCCAGGCAAAGTTTCTGCTTAATATATTTTATGACTGAAATAATAGCTTTCAGTGCTATCATAAAAATTTGACTACTTTCGTGTTATGATCCGTTTTACCTTCTTAGATAGAATATCGACAATATTTCATTGTAATGTTATTTGCTGCGTAAACAGTCTTTATTACTTCCTTTCACATTATTGAAGAGTTGTAATTGTAGTCTTCAAACAATAAATATTTTCATAAAACACTGACGTTAAGGAAACATATTGGTATAAGAAAGATCAATAATACTGTGTTGTTTGTATGCTATTTTCTTTGGTGCCTAAAAGAAGTGTATGGGAGATTTGACTGAAAACTATTTCGTTTAGTTGCTATATTATTGGGAATAGAAAACAAAACTTTTCCAAAAAATTCATTGATGAACTTTCTAAATTACTCGATTTAAATTTGAACGTTTTTGATTGCTTCATGTATAAAGCTGCATAATACTTAAAAATAAGAAAAATTGATACTGCATATAACTTTAGTATTTACGGTTACTGTATAAAACTAATTGCATGGTAATTACTTTATTTTTTATATGTATTTCTAATACTCCTTTTTTATCCAGGGGAATTATCTATATATTTCTTTTTATTTGAACTCTGAAATTCTCAATATGAACATTTAAAAAAAAAAAAACTTTTAAATTTTCCTTCATTCTTTTCCGTAAATATACATTTTCACTGTTATGTATCAATAATAATAATAATTAATAATAATAACAATAATAATAATAGCTATTGTGAACTTTAAATATCAGTTAAATTATATTTGGTTATTGCGTCATTATTTAGAAGTGAGTTTTAATAATCGGATCAGAAAGATGTTAAAATAAAGTTATACAGTCATTTTTTATGGAGAATAAATAAATTTGTTTGCTTAAAAAATCTCAAATGCAACATTCTTTTTTAATACTATGAATTATTAACTTATTTAAAATGGTAGAATTTTTTTTTAAATTTTAATTTAATTTATCGATTGTTATTGTTGTCATTTTGCGTGTTTTTTTCATTACCCAACAAACAAAGGTCAGAATGAACCCCTTCCTCCTCCTCCATAAAAAAAAAAACTTGTTTCTGTGGTATCGTGTGTAGGATATAGAAAAGTGTATGCTTTAGAATTATGCTTTAAAAGTATATGAATTACAAGATTTCTTTAATATTTAAAAATAATTTAATTCAAAATTTGTACAATAGTCACACATTAGGGATTTTGTAAAGTATCATATAAAGCGAAAAGTTTAAACCTGTGCGTCGTATATTTGAAAAAAAAAATACATATAAGAGAAAAATATGTAAAACTTTTGATACCTGTTCAGTCGAAAATATATATTTCAAAGGAAAACTGTTATATTCCTTTGATTCCTTTTTACTTTTTATAGAAAATCGTTTTTAGAATAATAATTTATTTGTAAGGGGATGCATGTTTCCTTTTAAATATTATAAACTAAGGAAATTGAAAAAACAGTATTAAAAAAAGTTTTTCCATGCAATTTTTACAACTAAATAGGATAAAAAAAGAAATTTCTTATACTCAAAATAGTTAATGTTTTTGGATAAATACCCGTTTAATATAACTAAGAAATAAAAATTTTAACAAAAAGAAAAAAAACCCCTCGATGTACCGTTTTATGCTTTGATAATTGATAAGAATGATTCAAAAACTTTCCTATATCTGTAAAAACCTCTTAAAAAATGAAGGGCTTGCAGCAGAAAAAAAATTAGCCTTTCTGGAAAAAAACCCAAACATTTTAAATGTTTGATTTTTAATTTAAATTTTTAATTCTCATCAAAAGTATTTTTTTTCTCTTATGAAATAGTTCGTACACCTATGCATGGTTTGCTGCCAATAATATCCAAAAATACATATTCTGAGCATCTTTACTTTAAGCAAGAAAGTGGACATCTGAAAAATGTCAAAAATGGACAAACCTTTTCTTGTTCTAATTCCTTCAAATACATGATGAAAGAAAATGTATTTAAAAGCTTTTTACCGTATTTAACTACAAATATACTGGTAACGGAAAGTCTCTACCTCTGATTTAGCACGTTTTTGTCACATAATGATTATTTATGAATCTCGTTTTTGAAGGGAAAATTGTTAGGTATTTTATACCAAAAGCTGCATTTTCCCTCCCACTTTCTCTGTATCTTTATTTATTTATTTACTTTTACTTTCCGTTTTTGCTTCCAACCCGTAAGGCATGGTGACGTCACGGCGACGTCGTTGTGAAGTCACACTGTGACTTTGTGACCGTCGATGTGACGTCACGTGACGTCGATGTGACGTCACGTGACGTCGATGTGACGTCATAGTGACTAGAATGCGAGATCGTTATGGCCGTTTTAGAGGTCGTTTGTGACGTCACATTGTGACCACTCTGTGAAGTCACAGTGTGACTAATTTGTGAAAAGTGTGACATTTGTGACTACTTTGGCATTAATTTTGTGACGAACATGTGACGAAAGCGACAATGCTTTGAAGTCACATTGTGACCAATTTGTGAAATATGTGTCATTTGTGACGAACTTGTCATAAACACTGTGATGATTTCAAATGAAAATCAAATTTCAAATTAATTTCTTAAAAGGCGCAAAGGCCAACCTAGTGAAAATGATTCCATGCCGGGACTCGAACCCAGGCCATCAATATAACGCACTGACATTCTACCGACAAAACCACACGGAACGATACCCAGCCTGGAAAATTTCACACAATTACATGTTGGCAAGGCTACAAAAGCAGCACAAGATGGGATATTTATCGTGAGCCACCGACATGGAATAAACAGGAAACTTAATTCAATCTAGCATCGATTGAATCTATATTAATACTTGGAAATTTTTACAGGGAGAACCATTCGCCTTGCATACAATATTTCAAATGAAAATCAAATTTCAAATTACATGCTTAAAAGTCAATTTTAATTTGAATTTTGATTTTCATTTGAAATATTGTATGCAAGGCGAATGTTTCTCTCTGGAAAAATCTCGAAGTCTTAATATAGTTTCAATCGATGCTGAATTTAATTAAGTTTCGTGTTCGCCCCATGTCGGTGGCTCACGATAAATATCCCATCTTATGCTGCTTTTGTAGCCTTGCCAGCATGTAATAGCGAGAAATTTTCCAGGCTGAGTGTCGGTTTCATGTTCCATGTGGTTTAGTCTGTAGAATGTTAGTGCGCTATGCTGATGGCACGGGTTCGAGTCCCGGCATGGACTCTTTTCACTAGGTTGGCCTTTGCGCCTTTTAAGCAATTAATCTGAAATTTGATTTTCATTTGAAATATTGTATGCAAACCGAATATTTCTTTGTGGAAAAATTTCCAAGTATTAATATTGTGATGAATTTTAAAATGGACAATTTTAAAATAAAGTTTTGTTTGAGATATAAAATCGTATCTTTTTACCGTACTTTTTAGCAAAATATAGCTATTTTGGAGTCCTATTCTTCTAAAATAGTTTTAATTTTTCCACTTAAAGAACAATGTTTGTCAACTGACATCTTTTTTTTATTAAGTTCTAAGCTTGATCTTGAATTCAAGCTTGATATTAAGAATGTATAAGATTTTAAGGTGTTGTGGTTGTGATTAATCTTTGCTTTATTAAATACGACGTAAGCCATATTTATTTAATTTTTTTATTTCCGTGTAAATTGTATTTTGTGAATATGAGCTCAAATAGATTTGGTATGTTCTATAGGAAAAGACTGATCTGGGAAATAGAAAAAACAAGTAAGAAAAATCATACGTTAAGCATAGATTATAAAACACTTTCCAACACTTCCCGAATGCTTTAAAAAAACTTCGTTATTTAGGGAAATAAGGTAAATATGAGAACTAAGTAAACATTTTAGAAAACGCATAAAACATTTGAAAAACTCATTTCCGCAGTTACTGTCCATAGCTAAATAGGTTTTCCAATTCTTTTGAACAGCCCTGTATTTGATCTGTAGGTTGATATATATATTATATAATGGGATAATTTAGTTTAGCAAGAAAACGCATAACAGGTTGAAACTCTCTTTCAGCAATTTATACTAATATATGGAAACATACTTTAATACTTTTGTACAACCCTGTAGTTGACCTAGAACCTTCATTACACGCCACCGTTTAGTTAAAATTTAATTCAAACTAAAACACACTTAAAACAGCTGAAATCACATTTCCAGAAATTATAATTTATAGACGGCCATGTATCCAATTCTTTGCATGACCCTGTATACCATTTTATCTATATTATACAACAGTAAATTTAATTCAGTTCAGCGTAAAAATGCACAACTCATTTAAAAACCACCTTTAAGTAACTTGCGCTCATACCCAGTAATCCTTGCGAATACATTTGTGTAGCCCTGTATATGAATTATAGCATTTATATACACCATATACTATGCATAAATATAATGAATCATAAAAGCGCATATCATAATTAAAAATGCATTTCCAGCAATCATCACAAATGAACAGTACTTCGGATACAATATAGTATCTGAACTATATTGTGTGTGCCTGTAAATGCTATATACACTTCATATTCTACATGAAAAATTTATAGTATGTAAACCTCAGCGACGTATATCATTTTCATTATATATGAAATAGATTAACATAATTAAAGTTCGCCGCAAACAATTCCCTCCACCGCTATATCATTATGTATTGGAATTTCTTTTTAGCCCTGTAAATGAACAATAACTATTCTTTGCATCTCGTATTCTTCAGAATGCATATTTTAGTACGTTTCATAAATGCATATCAATTTGTTTCTGTATGAAAACGTGTAAAATCATGAAAAAACCTTTGAAACGATTTTTTCCCATAGGCCGTAATGTAACGGAATACTTTTGACTGTACTTGTAAATGAACTAAACATGCTACAAACGTCGTTACACATAGGGACCGTGCTATGGTAAAGGTCAATAACATCTGAAAATTTCAGAGCAATCCGAGTATATTTACGAGAGTTAGAGCGCGGACAGACGGCTAGACAAACCAAAGTCATAAACACTTTTCAACTTTGTTGAAAGGTGTTAAAAAGGAAATATAAAAGTAAAATAATGAACTTTAAAAAATATATACTAAAGCAATTTAATCTATAAGCTTCCTATCAGGCATGAAAAACACTTTATTTCAATGCTTAAATATAATATTTTATTTTTTAAGGGTGTATTTCAATCCAAACTGCTTATTTTCTGATTCATTTTTAAATTCCTTTTTGTTCTCAAACGCATCAAACTGAAAAATTCTCTTATTTAGAAACTACCTAATGTGCCGTGCTTCTCGATTTTTTGATAAATGCAGAAAATATTACAAAAAAAAATGCTGTCAAAGTAGGCGTTTTGAACCGAATTTTTCACAGCGGAAGATCTGGGAATGAAAAAAAAAGGTCTTACTGAGAAAATAATTATTTAAAACTTAAATTCTAATGAATTGAGGGGAAAATGAAATCACACGGCCTCTTAAACATCTCTTCAAAAATCACCTCAGCAAGTTTCATGTTTTTACTTTTAAAAATGAGTCTGAAAATGTCTCAGAAAATATCGAGCTGTTGAAGGTGGAAAAATATTTTTTCGAATACACCTTTAATGCCAATATTTATGTGTATCGAAAACGTAGAAAATGAGTTTACAATCGAAGAAAATTTAATAACTGATTCTGAATGTCTATAATTAAATGTTCGATTAAAATCGCAAATAGAAAAAAAATGCTTACATACAATTAAAAATAAATAAATAAATATACCAATTTGAAAAACACTAAAAATAATAATTAGTATTTTTAATTGTACTATTAAACAACAACTAACTACAATAGATGAATTAAATGCATTATTAGATTTAGCAATTTCTCAAAAATCTTTCCATCTGTTATAAGGAATTCCTATTATTTTATAATTTTGGCAAATGTTAAATCTGAAAACATTGGTATGAAGATTCGGGATTTTAAATAATAATTTAAAATATTATTAGCAAAAAAAAAAAAAAAATCTTTCAAAAGGTACGCTATTATAATATGTAAAAAGACATTTTCCCACTATAATGTTAATTTTTAAACTGAAACAGTTTCGTAATATCATACTATTCGAATATAATATTTAACTCCAAAGCAATAATGACGATAAATACTATTATATGAGTGTTAGTAATCAGAAAAAAAATAAGAAGCCGAAAAAAATTCCACATCACTGTCTCAATCTCAAGTAACTGCAAATTAATGTTTATATTCATCCCACTACGAATGTAGACATGAATTTCTTTTTTTTTTTTTTTTTTTGAACGATGGCCGATTAACACATTTTACAAAATAGTGTCGATTAGGAAAATTTCGCTTCAAAACAATTCCAGATCAGTCACTTTCTATATGTATAACATAAAACTATTTAATTCATAATCGTAATATACAAACAGAAATAAAAAATTTAAATTAAATAAGACTTACCTTTTTTTGCTGTAAATTAATAATATCCGAGTATTTTTGCCCGAAAATGGCAGACGTCTTTCTCTTACATTTAAAAAAGCAAAAACAAAAGCTGTCATTGTAGACTTGGTCATGTTCTTTTCCCGCGTGTATTACAAAAAGTTCTCTGTTTACCCAGCGGTTGCGGTCATATCCGACGCAGACGATCTTCAGCAGCTGATTTTACTGTTTATTTGCAGTCCTAACTTTCAGGCGGAATAGTTTTATGAGTTAGTCTGTAATTAAAATTTTCCATTTGAAGAATTTTCCAATGCATTTTACCATTTCTTTTTTATCAGTTTCAAAAAAATTAATTTGAAAACGGAAGTTTATTAGATAAAACACTGCTTAAATTTTTAAAATGTGTAAAAATAAATTTAATGGTAATAATACCACCCCCCCTTTTTTAAGTAAAGTTTGTTTCATGCGTAATAAATAAAAAATATCTTCTTAATAAATAAAAAAAATGTTTTCGAGGATAAAAAATTTTTCTTTGTCAATCTGTCAATCTTTTCATGTTAATTTTCTACAGAATAAAACAATTTGTAAAATAACTTTTTAAAAAGTCATACCTCTAAAACACAAATTGGAAATGCGAAAAATTAATTATATCATGTGTTTTGCATAAATTTTGTATATATATATTTTTTTTTCGGAAAAGGCTAATTTTATTTAAAAAGGCTGAAAGAAGTAAATTAAAAAAAAAAAAAAAACAGTTACTAAAAATAGATTAACAGGAAAAAAATATGACTTGAATGCAAATTATAAAGCAATAAATGCATATATGACTAAACTCTGAAGATTCTTTCTGCGTGCTCATTAAAATCTGCAGACTTAACTGTAATAGAAAATGTTTAGTTTGAAACCACAGAAGTGTTTCGACCAGTGGTCGCCAAAAAAGTTAAAAAATTTCCTCCCTGCAAACTAAATATGTAAAGTGTATAGATTTAATATTTCTAATTCTAAATATGTTTCACACTGCTCCAGCACATAGCATTTTTCTGAGAAATACTTTTATAATAATAACAATCCGTGATGTATAATTATATTAAATTGCAATGCTAGATAAAATTGAAATCATGAAAAAAGTATACTTTCACTTCTTAGATATCAAATTGATAAAACATAGCATGGAAATCTAGCTTGTTGATACTTGCACCGTGCATTTTTCTTTTTCTCCCCTCCCCCTTCTTTTCGTGTCCGAATTTACTATTTGCTGTCCACTAATATTCATTCCTTATGCCGCTGTAACTAGGGCATGTTTTAAATATTTCTCTTCATTTTCAAAATTTTTTGAAGTTAATATTTTTGTCACACTGTGATTTACAATATGGTGGGTTTTTTGTCACATATATGACGTGACGTACGTTACATGCAGTGACATAACAGTGACGTTACAATATTTTTTTAATTGCCGGAAAAATAAAATTTTACAATAAGTAACATGTTTTGAAGAATTTTTATAATTGTTTAAAGTTTTCTAAGAAGTTCACATCTCAGTCACAATGTGACATCACTGAGTGGTGGCATTTTGGTCACAGATGTGACGTGACCACAGTGACTTACAGTGACGTCACAATGACGTCACTGTGACCATGCATGCTATGAGGGAAATGACATACAGCAGAAAATATCGTGGTTATAAATATTCAATTTGACTTAAAATGATTCCCTGTATTAAGATTATCATTTTTATTCCTTCAAAAGATAGTGAAATTAAGTAATACGCCAAAATATATAGAAGGTAATTTTGCTTTACTACAAACTCTCGGTGAAGACTGATACCTTTCAGAAACCCAAGCTATTTGCATGACGAAACACCAATGTATATCGATAACACCAACCTGCATTCAAAGTACGGTCATGAGTACTCAGAAAATTGAATAAAAAGCTTGATAATAGATTTGATTTTCTAATGTGTCGTACCACACAAAAAGCGTCGTTCAATTAAAATAATATCACAGATATTAGAAATTATATTTCCAAAATGCTTCCGTATTCAGTAGAGCGATGTATGTGTATGCGTGACTAAGTGCATGTGGGATGGAGTTTGAGTTATGTGTACGCAGCTTCGGTAGATAGTTCTGTCCGTTGAAAATAGCAAAAAATACTGGAGCTGTATAATCTATATGGCAAGGGTATATAAGCTACAGTCTGCAGATGTAAGAGTTCTATTATACTGAAACAGTCGTAGTTCTTATCAGCTTTCCATAAATCAAATGATTGAGTTATGAAGCTCTTTACATACCTTATCTTAGCTTTTAAGCCTTAATTTTAGAATATGCGAAATATCTGTTATATAGGGTGACTCAAATAAAAATGACCTCAAAAAGCTCTTTGACATAAGAAAACAAATAATTACATAGTTGTTAAAGGTTTTCAAGGTGGTAAGTGTGGTACAGGATGTCCAAATAAAAATGGAATGGTCCATTCTGAAAGTGAATTTATGTAATTCTTTGGTTTTCATGCGCCGCAGAGATTCTTATTTCCGTTTTTTTTTTTTTGACTGTTTTGTATCACGCTGTTTTTTTTTTTTTTTTTTTTTTTTTTTTTTTTTTTTTTTTTTGCATAATAATGTTTAATTGCGCTGTAAAATTCTGTTCTTTTCTCAATTTTCCTCTAAATTGTTTTTTTTTTTTTTGTATCATAATAAATACTGTATCGTCTAAAGTAGCATATTCTGTTGCTTAGTCCCTAGCTACTTTCTTTGTGAAGGCTGTCTCGGATTAAAAAGATTGTTGAGTTTGTGTGTAAGTGCGTTGTAGAATTCACCATTTAACCATGAATCTCTGAGTGATCTCTATTCTGCCATTTCTTTTACTTTCGCAAAGTATGATTGAATATCCATGAATCCGATTGTCGGAGTTATTTTACGCAGCGGTATGTCAAAGAGGCTTCTGTGGTCTGCTGGCGAGTTAGAATATATTGGAGGAAGTGAGATATTTGTGGAAGTGAGTAGAGTTTGATTTGGGTCAGATCTAACTTTGTATGGAGTTTGAGATCAGTGCTTTACTTGTTGTTAAATTTTGCAATGGATTTCCTTACATGCTATTACCAGTGTCTATTTGAGTTGCTCTGTTTAGCTGAATATTCGACAGAGAGCTTCGATGTCATGGTAAGGCGTTACCATTTAGTGTTTTCAAATAAAGAGAAGTTCGAAGCATAACAGCATATAGTTGCTGTTGTAAATGCCTGTTTTTCTGAAATTTTTCGAAGTAAAAACTTCACATTGAAATATATACTGCGCTATCGACAGTAGAGTATTCTTTTATAACACTTGCTATTACAGGAAATCTGTAGCCGGAAAATGTAGAAAGGAAACTTATGAAGGTGCGGTATCGTATACGGAACCGGGAGCGTATTATGCAGGGTGTATCTGAAATGTTAGGGGTGACAATACATATCAATGAAAAAAAATGCATGGGGTAACCAGCGCAGCAATTTAATTATTAAGGCAAAATACAGGATATAAAATACCAAGTCAAACCCGGATTTTCGTTCATAACTGTAACAATATAAAAATACTTTAGTGAAATCCTTACAGACATATTTTGCTGTGAAATGTGATTAAATCACAAGAAGTTCTAGCAATGGCCAGTATTCATATACAAATGCATTCAGCTAAACGTTTTGTTGAAGATATACGGTGTCACCTAAGGAATTACAATGCAATTCTAGTATTTTCCTTGATAACATGACGTTTCACAGAAAGAAAATCTATTCCGTTGAAGATTTCATTAAATTTTTTTCATTATTGTTACATTTATGAATGAAAATACGGATTAGGTTTCAGGAGAGACACCCTGTATTTTTACTTTACTAAATGGATTGTGACTAACTTCAAAAAGAAAAATAGGAAAGAGTTCCATATCCTGTTCTGGTTAGCGCGATTGGCGAAGTAATCTAAAATGGTGCCAAAAGGCCGTTTGAGCTTATTATCAAATTTTTCAAGATTGAGGGAAAACATGGTTTTTAGATATTTATAAACATATATTTATTTAATAAACATTATATATGTGGTGACAGGATATGGACTTTGCACCGCAAAGCTTAGGAAATTCTTTAATGAGGCTCTGGATAATCAACCTCAACTGCGGAACAATAAGAAAACTGCTGAGTCTACAATTAAATTCGTGAGAATGAGAGAGACGACACTTGATTGTGCTTGTGATAAGACGTACTTCCTGCGACGTCGTGTTCGACGGAAAACCGGGTCAGATGGACCTGGGGTAAGCGGAATGTCTCCGGCCAGCTAAATCGGGCCTTAGTAATGTTTTATAGGCAGGCGGCCTATTTTCATATTTCATATTTAACTTAAATGTAAATAATCCATGTTGTAAATATATTCATCCACATATCCAAGAATATTAAAATTTGTCAAGATTTCACTAAAAATCTACCTGGACTATAACTCTAAACCACCGACCCAAAGTAGTATATTTATTCTACAAACATGTAATATGTTTAAAAAATAAGTACATATTTATATAAATACTATGTATTATTTTTATGTATCTTATACATAGAGATATAGATATATAAATACAATATATATGCACCTATAAATAAATACTATATACTTATATATATTTTTATAATTTTGTATATATTTAATTTTTGTATCTATTTATTATATATGTTAAATTAAAACATAACATTACATTATGCACATTAATGTTATCTGCACCTTGAAACATATTAAAATACACAAAACATATATTTACATAATATTAAATATACAGAAAAATATCGCTAAAAAACGAAAAGTTATAATTTTGTTTTCGAAACCCCCTCCCCCCCCAAAAAAACAAAACAAAACCAAAAACAAAACCAAAAAGCAAACACATATATAAAGTCCATTTCAGTAGTAAAAAAAGCAACCGTAAAGGCAATCAACCAGTCGCAGCATCCATATCGAAACATTTATCGTCAAAATAAAGCACGCCAAAAAAACCAGAACAGGATATGGAACTCTTCCCCAAAAATAGTTTGTCTTGACACGCATTATCATGTCTTACAGTTCTGACTATTGTTTCATATACACCCAGTAGATATATCTGGACTTAAGTTCGATCCGAGACGTATCCAAATTCACTGTGAGAAGTGGAAAGCAGGTACACAGTGAAACAGTATACTACTCTGTACCATTACAATTATATTTTCCCAAAATAATTAATATGCATTATATCTTATGTTAACATGCTTTTATATTTTTGAAACATGTTAATCCATAGATAATAGGCGGTTTCTCATCTTACAACCTCATAAGAGCTATAAAATCAAGTTGCGATTTATAAGCTTTTGGACCTTAACGTTTTACAACGCGGTTGTTGAAATGTGGGTGTTCAGATAACCAGACATATTCATGTCTTCCAGATATTGCAGATTGCTGAATCTGTTGGTGAAGCTCATAAAAAAATAGCAGTCTCATCGTGTATTAATTGTGATGAACCGTGAAATGAATGCTAGTATTATTTTAAAATGATTTTTTTATTATTTTTTTTATCCATGTACATTAGTAAATTCGGTATGTATGATCCACCGAATTAGCAGTTTTATATATTCACTGGCTAAAATTTCTTCAGTCTTATGTTTATCTCGTAATAATCTGTTTTAAAACAACATGTCTCACTGCGTACGACCAACTACTAAGATATGCAGTACGTAACATTTCAGGAATAACAATTTATACATTTAGATAGTTAGATTCACCAAGAAATTTCGAACGTACATTGTAGAAGTCGTGTATAATAATATTTACATTTTTTATGAAGCATATCTTAGTTGAAGTTGTATGAAATCAAAGAATTTTACTTGTTTATAAATGAAATGACATTCAAAAATTGAAAAGATTTTCGTAACTTTAAATTGATATTTGTACAGTTCATTTTTATGATATATAAAATAACATAATTTCAGAGGCACATTTCACATTGCAGCACTTTTAAAAATACACTTTATTGACTAGTGTTGCCAAAACATTTACTATTTACATTTCATTGATGAAATTTAATTTCTCTAATATCTCTTTCAATTTCAGAACACTCCAAATTAAATATAATACAGAGATGATTGCTAGCAGAAATATTTTGCGTAAAAGTTAATTTACACGCTAGCATTTACATTTATATAATAAAATTCTATTTGTTTGTTCCTTCATCAAGCGTATGAATAAGATTGGAATGATGTTCAAAATATAGATTTTGAAAATACCCGACATACTATAAAATAACATTTGTGAAGAACATAATTTATTGGAACTGAAAGGGAAGCACACCTAAAATAACTAAAATAATACAGAAACAATTTATATGAGAATTTATAATAGAAACATGAAATTAAAATTATAGTGTCAGCATATTCATACAAAATCAAAAGGAAATAAACCAGTTGTGATTTTGTTATATAAATCATAATTTTATTTACATAAACCTATATATATAGTATAATATTTTCAAATTTAATATGCCGTCGTAGAAATTAATAAAAAAATAGACTGTGGCGAAATAAATATTGCTTAAGGAGACAGTGAAATTTCATTTTACACTATTCATTCTGAGAAGAATGTTTTGAAAAAAGTATTCTGTACCACTATTTCAATAAATATTAAAAATAAAATACTGGAAACTTAGTTTTTTAAGTCTCTTATATACTTTTTATAAAATGCTCCACGCGTACCAATTTTAAAAATATTTCCCCCATTTTTTTGTTTTGTTATTTAAAAGGACTTTATTAAAATTTGCGCACCCGTTTTAAAATCCGATAAAGAACTATTAAAAAAAGGTTAAAACCAAGCTGGAACTAAACTGAATTTTCTTTAAAATTTCAGCGATTAATATACATTAATACTAATTTCAGGACCTTAATAAGCCAACAAACCAAAACACATGCACAGATTTGTTGCAGTGTGTGTCAATATTGTTATTTTTATAAAAGTGAGAATTTTCCAACAAAAACACAAACGCATGGAGCATTTTAACTTCTAACTGTTGTTAGCGGTCTCATAGATCGCTTCTTTTTTCAATACTCACAGTTTAACTTGAAATTTCTAGTTTAACTGTAAATACTAGAGAAATTTTGTTTTGTTTTGAGCCCTAGTGCTTTTGCTAGAGACTTGTGATTAAGTAAATTTTAATTATAATAGTCCTGTACATGCAGTTTAGTACATAAGCAGTATTTTATGAGTTAATCAAACCTTTTATTCCTTTTTCAACCAAGGGGTCTTAGAGACCGTTCACAGTAGTTTTAGCCACAGCACTTAAGCGTTAAATATGCATAGACTGCGACAATTTTCTTCTGAGAAAAATTAATTTGTATTACATTACGGTATGTTATTTTCATAATTTCGTCTTTAAAAAGGATGAATACACACTTTCAGCCAAGTGTATGGCAATACATTAATACCTTTAAAATTTTCAACATAAAAAGAAAATTCGTACTTTTTCGTTGATTTTTGCTCCTTTAAAAGCCTATCGCCTCTCCTGAAGGAAGCTTATATGAACTCATAAATCCAAGTAAAATTTATTCCTGAAGCGCTTTTAACTGTAATCTTTTTTTTCTTGATACATTTCTGTCATTAATTTGATTTATGATACTATATATGTGTAAAAATTCAAAATGATTAATTTGTACATATATTAAATTATTGTGGCAAACTAAAGCTTCTGAAGATTGTAAAATAGAAACATTCGCATACCATATCAATACAAATTTGGGTAAGATTATCTATAAATTTGATATCTTACTCTATACTAAGGATTTTTGTGACTTTATAAGACATAAATATTGAAGTTGGAGAATAATAAAAGAGTTATACAATTAAATCCTTTAATTCAACTCAAGAAATGGTTTACTATTACTACTATAAGAAATGGAACTATTTTAATTTAAAGAAATTTAAAAATGAAATAGACATGAAAATGCTAAATAACATCAAAGTATAAAATCACTTTTATGAAAAAATATACGTACAGGTTTTATTATTTACATATAAGATAAATGAATAAGTAGAGAATATTACAAAGTAAGAATTATTTGATTTGCAAAACGATTTTATTTTTTAGGAGAAAGATTTAATATTGATGACAATGGGGTATCGTAATAGATAAATATATTTCTAAATTCTTATTCCTTCCTTCGAAATTGATTTTTGTTGAAGTTTCGATTTCGTGGATTTATTACTATTAGGAATATTTTTACTGCTTGCATGGTGTATTACTTTTTTTAATAATTGTATCAAAAACGCAGTGTGTTGCGATTCCAAGAAAGACAGCTCACTAACAATAATTTATTCTAATTTTTTTTGTGTTTACTATGAAACGAAATGTAATATTAACGACTTTGATAAATATATTGGTCTAATTATACACTAAATGGCTAAAATATTATAACGTCTACTCACTGAAACTTCCGCTGATGTAATAAACTGGATTTTCAGATTTAAAAAAATTCTTGGTCAGAAGTACTAATGAACTTTGCATTTTGTATATCCATGAGGAAAAACAAGAATTGAGTGACTCTGAATGAAAAGTGATTGTATGATTATGGTCGTTAGAAGGGCCAAACCGAGTATATCAGAAATCGCTAACTTTAGATTAATTTTAATACAATTAATCTAGTTGATAAATAAATATTATGATTTGTTAATTTTCCAACTGGCTAGAAAATGTCCAGGCCAAGATTCGAACTGAATTTTCTGGATATCACCCAGTAACTTGCTGGGTAAATTGAGTCCTCCAGAGTTTTCCGGGACAGATCAGTTGGCAGAGCATTAGTAGCTTCAGCCAACAGATCCCCGGTTCGAACCCTGGCTCGGACATTTTTCGCCCAATTGGAAAATAACAACACATATCACTAACTTTCTTGACTTTTATCGTAGAAGAATGTGTCACGTCTTCAAAGAATTCCATCTAAGGCAAAAAATTTCTGGCGAAAAGTGGAATTGGGAACGAAAATAGTTTGTAAACAATAGAAGCGTGAAGAGATATAGCACAACGCATTGTCGCACAATACATCTCAGAATCATAGCAAATAATATATGTATATATATTCCACTAGATCGATATTTAAACCGATATTAAGAATATATATTTCTGTAATGAGTGGTAATAATATTTTGATCACCAAGTATATAATAGAGTATAATTTTGAGGGGGGAAACTGTAAGTGTGTCGTCTGAAACTTTTTTGTTAAAAAAACTGTAATTAAAATCTATTATGCGAGTGTGAAAATCATATCGAATTTTTAATTTCCACTAAATATGTAACAGCTGAATTGAAAAACAGATTTATATGAAACGAACCTAATGCAAATATTTCAATCTAAGAATTATTTCCAAAATTATATAATTATAAGACATTATGTCATAGAAATATATTTCAAATATGAACAGTCGAAGGTGATGAGATAGATTGTTTAAATTTTGACGTTAGCCTTGCGGGAAACCTGAACAAAGAAACTAAGATCGTTGCATTATTTGAAATATATAGAAACAACAACCCTTACAGCAAACTAATGTTAGATATTTGACTATATTAATGCCCAACATTGTCTCAATATTGCATCCATCGAAAATATTTTCAAATATTAATACTTGATAAATATTGGCTTTACATTTTTAACTAGCTGACCCGCCTGGCATTGCCCAGATCGTCAAAAAAGCTTAAGAAAGATGAAAAAACTCTAAAACTCACTCCACGAGTTTAAAATAAACTTTATAGAAAGTAGAAGAACATTTACTTTATTGTGCTAAACTATTAAAACGGATTCTAAAAATCGCAAAATAAACCGCATAAAAAATCGTTTAAAATTAAAAAAGTGCAAATTTAATACAATGGGCTAAATAATTGTAACCAGAATACCTTTATTGAAAGTCAAAAAATCTTCGCAAAATGCGGTAAAACGCTAAGAAGCACCTTAAAAATCACATTTAAGATCACAGAAAATAAAATTTACTGTATGAGGCTAAAAGTTTGAAACCGAATTCCTTTTACGAATGTCAAAAAATTGCCGCAGAACGCAAAAAACGCTAAGAATCGCATTGAAAATCGTATTAAAAACTGTTGAAAGTTCAAAAATACAAGAGGACAAACTTTATTATATGAGGCTTTGATACCGAAATTGTTTCACGAATGTTAAAAATCGCATTAAAAACTCTAAAATATCAAAAGTCGTAGAGGACAAACTTTATTACATTAAGATGAAAGTTTAAAAATGAATTCTTTTTAAAAATGTCAAAAATCGCCGTGGAACGCGAAAATCGCTAATGATCTCGTTGAAAAACAAGTTAAGAACCGCTAAAAATTCAAAATTCCCAGAGTAAAAATTGTATTACAGTGAGCTAAAACAATGTAACTGGAATTCCTTTTTGAATGTAAAAACAAAATCGCCAAGAAACGCGAAAAACCGCTAAGAATCCCATTCAAAATTGCATTGAACATCGTAAAAGATAAAATTTACTATGTTAGGCTAAAGTTTGAAACCGAGTTCCTTTTACGGATGTCGAAAAATCACCACAGAACGCGAAAAAACATTAAAAATCACTGTAAATTAAAAATGTCATATAACAAAATTTACTACAATGTGCTAAAACATTGCAACAGGAATTTGTCAACAAAACCATCGTGATAGCGAAAAAACGATAAGAATCACATTAAAAATCGCTAAAAATTCAAGAGTCGCAGAGGAAAATTAAGAATTCTTTTCAAGTCGACTGTTACAATTTGGCGATGGCAAAATATCTTAACTATATGGTCTAATTGAAATAGGTGATCAATTAGTAACAAATTAGCAACTCTCTGCAAATTAATTTGCAAAGTATATCCTCAATATCCGAAAATGATTACACGTGGGTGTGCGAGAGAACTATAATAGTGGTCAGAAATGCTTCGGTTGACCAAATAATTGAAGAAATTTTGAAAAGAGTACCTGTCGAGAAAAAATGCTATAAATCAATAGATACGGTAATAAATGAAGAAGATACAGTCCACTACCCACATAAATTTCAAAGTACCCTCAGTTCATCAGGCCTTCCATCTCACTGACTCAAAACAGAAATTGGAATTCCTATCATTTTAATGCGTAATCTAAATCAACCGAATCTGTGCAATGGGAGGAGATTGCAAGTGAAAGCACCCAGAAACAATATAATTGAAACCGTCATCCTTACAGGACAAGCAGTTGGATGAAATGACGCACAATTCTCGCATCCTCATGATCTCTACCGATTTACCATTGCCATTTAAAAGATTGTAATTCCCAGTTAAACTTTCATTTGCGATCACCATTAACAAAACTCAATGTCAAACATGCAAATGTATTGAGATTGATCTGAGACATGAATGTTTTTCTCATAGGTAACTGGATTGGTCTATCATGATCAGAAAATGCAGACAATCAATATACAGGGTGGACATAAAGAAACTTTGCCGATATAGGGAACACTAGCGGCCGGTCCGTTTAACCGATTAAGACGGGATTTCAGATATAGTTATTCAGAGGTATGATCTCGGGATTCTGTGAACAGCAACAAATTGGCGCTCACGGTTACGGTTATAAGTACAGAAACTCGAAATTTTCGAATGGCAACGCCCATTTTTCTCGTCGCAAAATGCTCAGCGCATGCGATAACCCTATAGAATAGCACTGGAACGGTACGTGTATCTCAATAAACGGTCGCGTTATGCACGCACAAAAAACAGCTCTACGAACAGCCAAAAAAAAAAAAAAAAAAAAAAAAAAAAAAAAAAAAAAAAAAAAACACGATTGGGGCACACGGAGGAAATTTGCATATGACAGAGACAAGAATCCGTTTTCTACGCTGACTATCTGGCGAACGGCGTTCTGTGATTGGTGTCTTGCCTCTGTCATATGCAAATTCTGTCATATGAAATCTCATCTCGATCAGTTAAGCGGATCGGCCGCTAGAGTTCCATATATCGGCAAAGTTTTCTTATGAATACCCTGTATTTTGAATAACTCAAGAAATAGCGCAAAATATTTAGTGTACTCAGAATTTTTAAAATGAACTTATTACTTTCAATGTGTATATAAACAGAAAAATTTATTTATCACATTTCTACAAGCTTTTATATAAAGTTCAAAATTTGTAGATTCTCCAATTTTGTCTCACTTCCGCCTTTATTCGATTTAAAACAATTTTTTAAAAGCATCTGTCCATATCTACCAATCCAGTCTGTAAAGTGGACATATTGGCAAAGAATTCGCAAAATATCGCAAGCAATATTTGTGTAATTTTTGAAAATACGAACAGCAGTGATAAAATTTTATGCCGATGTTGGCAAAGATACAGCCAATTTTGGCAATTTATATTTATTAGATATTTACACGTTATTGTAAAATAAAAGCGTCCTTCACCGAGTAAATGGAAGCTTCAAGCGGTTTAACTTATTTTTAACTTTATTTCTGTGTTATGTTTTACATAGGTTCTTCGGTAAAAAGAGTGTATCTTCCCAAGTTCAACTCCTATGACTGAAGATTTTCCCATAATATTCGTGATTCACCCTATATTTCACATTAATTTAACTTTCTCCCCAAAACATGCAAATCTAACTATTTTAAAGTTACCCTCACAGCATGCATGGTCACGGTGACGTCGTTGTGACGTCACTGTGAGTCACTGTGGTCACGTCACATCTGTGACCAAAATGCCACCACTCAGTGCTGTCACACTGTGACTGAGATGTGAACTTCTTAGAAAACTTTGAAAAATTACAAAAAATATTCAAAACATGTTATTTATGTAAAATTATATTTTCTGGCAATTAAAAAAAATTGTGACGTCACTGTTATGACACTGCATGTAACGTACGTCACGTCACATTTGTGACAAAAAAAATCACCATATTGTAAGTCACAGTGTGACAAAAATATGAACATAAAAAATCTTTAAAAATGAACAGAAATATTACATGCCCGAGTTACAGCGACATAAGGAATGAAAATATATTAGTGGATAGGAAATAGTAAATTCGGACACGAAAAGAGAGAGAGGGGGGGGGGGCAGAAAAAAAATGCACGGTAGAAGAGTATCAACAAACTAGATTTTCATGCTATATTTTATCAATTTCTTATTTAAGACAGTGAAAGTATACTTTTTTATGATTTCAATTTTATCTACCATTGCAATTTAATCCTTCATTGATTGTTATTATTATAAAAATGTTTCTCGGGAAAATGGTACGTATTGGAGCAATTTGGATAACATATTTAGAATTAGGAATATTACATTTGTACACTTTACATATTTAGTTTTCAGGGAGGAAGTTGTTTTATTTATTTTTTTATTTTATTTTATTTTATTTTTTGTCGACCAGTGGTATTCTAAACCCTTCTGTGGTTTCAAACTAAAATTTTCTATTACAGTTAAGTCTGTAGCTTTTACTGAGCACGTAGAAAGAATACTCAGAGTTTAGTCATTTTGCATTCAAGTCATATTTTTTCCTGTTAGTGTTTAACTATTTTAAATAACTATTTTTTTTTTTTTAATTCTACTTCTTTCAGACTTTTTAAATAAAATTAGTATTTTCCGAAAAAATATGTATACAAATTTTATACAAAACCCATGATATAATTATTCGTATTTCAAATTCGTGTTTTAGAGATATGACTTTAAAAAAAGTTATTTTAAAATTGTTTTATTCTACAGAAAATGAATATGAAAAAAATGACAGATTGACAAAGAAAATTTTTTTTATCCTGTATACTCTCTTTTCATTTATCAAGAAGATACGTATTTATTTATTAGGTGTAAAACAAACTGTACTTTAAAAAAAAGAAAGAAAAAAGGCAGGTGTTTCATTCAAATAGAAAATTTTCATTACAGATACTCTCATAAAGGTAAAATTACTGCGCATTTAAACTATTGTGTACAAAAAAAAATATATATATAATAATACAGTAGGAGCACCTGCTTGGTCAAATATCGTCTGCGCTCGATGAAAACCGCAGAATAAAATAAGGATCAGAGAACTTCTGACACGGAGAGTTAGTTTTTTTAAGCTAACAGAAATATGCCTGACAATTTAGGATAAAATACGGATATTATTAAAATATTTATGGAACTTAAAAGGTATGTCTTATTTAATTTAAATTTTTTGTTCCTTTTTGACAGATTATTACATGAGTTAAATAGTTGTATGTCATATGCAATGAGACTGATCTGGTATTCCTTTCAAAAGCAATATGGCGATGGAAAGATTTTTGAGAAATTGTTAAATGCATTTAATTCATCTATTATAGTTTGTTGTTGTTTAATAGTACAATTATAAATACTAATTATTTAGTGTTTTTCAAATTGCTATATATTTTTTTTAATTGTATTTAAGCGTTTTTTTTACTGTTTGTGATTTTAATCAAACATTTAATTGTAGACATTCAGAGTCAGTTATTAAATTTTCTTTGATTGTAAACTCATTTTCTACATTTTCGATACATTTATTTTATTGGCATTAAAAAATAAAATATAATATTTAAGAATTGAAATAAAGTGTTTTTCATGCCCGATAAAGTTGAAAAGTGTTTATGACTTCGGTTTGTCTGGCCGTCTGTCCGCGCTCTAACTCGCGTAAATATACTCGGATTGACCTAAAATTTTTGGATGTTATTGACGTTTACCATAGCAAGACCCCTATTTGTAATGAAGTTTGTAGCATGTTTAGTTCATTTACAGGGACAGTCAATTGTATTCCATTACATTACGGCCTGTGGGAAAAAAATCGTTTCAAATGATTTTTAATGATTTTACACGCTTTCAAACAGAATAAAATTGATATGCATTTATGAAGCGCACTAAAATGTGCATTCCATAGAATATGCGATGCAAAGAATAGTTATTGTTCATGTACAGGGCTAAAAAAGGAATTCCAATACATAATGATATAGGGGTGGAGGGAATTGTTTGCGGCGTACTTTATTTATGTTAATCTATTTATATGTAATGAAATTGATATACGTCGTTGAGGTTTACATACGATGAATTATTTCATGTATAATACGAAGTGTATATAGCATTTACAGGGACACACAAAATATTTCAGATACTATATTGTATCCGAAGTACTGTTCATTAGCGATGATTGCTGGAAATACATTTTTAATTATGATATGCACTTTTATGATTCACTACATTTATGCATAGTATATGGTGTATATATATATGCTATAATTCATATACAGGACTATACGAAAGTATTCATAAGGGTTACTGGGTATTGCTTAAAGGTGGTTTTTAAATAAGTTATGCATTTTAACGCTGCACTGTATTTAATTTACTAAGAAATGTTTGTAGTAGATAGATAAAATGATATAGAGGGTCACGCAAAGAATTGGATACGTTGCCGTCTATGAATTATAATTTCTGGAAATGTGATTTCAGCAGTTTTAAGAGTGTTTTAGCTTGAACTAAATTTTAACTAAATAGTGGCGTGTAATAAAGGTTCTAGGTAAACTACAGGGTTGTACAAAATTATTTAAGTATGTTTCCATATATTAGTATAAATTGCTGAAAGAGAATTTCAACCTGTTATGCGTTTCCTTGATAAACTAAATTTTTCCATTATATAGTATATATATATATCAATCTACAGATCAAATACAGGACTGTTTAAAAGAATTAGAAAACATATTTGGCTGTGGATGGTAGGGTGTCAACGATTTTAATCGGTTGATTTAAATCAGTGATTAAATCATGATTTTAATCAACCGATTTTTTAAAAAAAATCATTGATTAAAATCAAAAATTTTCTAAATGTTTAAAATGTCAAAAAAGTATTAAATTCTAACATGAACATAATTTGAAAGTTTCTACAGGTATTTTGACTTATGAATAAGCAAAAAAAGAGCTTTAAATAATTGTTTCTAAGCTTAATTCATTAGTATTGTAAAAAAATTAAAAACAGTTGAGTTTGTAAAAAGCATTGTTTTTAAGTTTTTATCCAAATTAAAACAGTTTCATTTAAAAATGATATTTAAATCTAACATAATTTGCAATGTCATAATTTCCTTTAGGTAATCAATTTATGCATTATTTTATATAAAATACACATAGCAAGTATAATTACATTTCTACAAGTAAAATAATAAATAGTAATTAATAGCAATCTCAAGTTAAAGAAGAATGAAAGAATGACATCTGCTCAGCAGCTAAATTGTAAATGAATGCATAAGAGAAAAAGAAATAATTGGTATAAAAATGCTAAGCACAGCAAGAGCTTCTTTGGTATAGGTTAAATAAATGTTTATTATTATTATTATTATTATTATTATTATTATTGTAACTCATATATATTAAAAAATTGAACCAGTGAAAGCTAATAGAGGTAATAATGCTGTTAGTTAAATATTTTGAGGATTTCAGATATTAGTGGCTAACTTATATTTATTCTATATGAATGGGTTTAACTCATTTTCTGTTTTGGTTAGCATACACGTACATGTGTGTAAGTATAGATTTTGGTGGTTTACAGAAATTTTCCTAAATACAAATGCAAAATGAGCTGCAAATAATATTTGTTAGTTTTGTTATTTGTGCTACTAACTAATGAAATTACTTATTTGCAGTTTTTATTAATTCTGTAATTACTTATACTGCTTCTTCTAGGCCATTTTTTTAATGATGCCACACCATGCCCTTTTTGAAATTGGCAAAATGCACTCTGCCTTAAAAAAAAAAAAAAAAAAAAAAAGTTGAAATTTACCTGTAGTTGTAGCCAGAGATTTCTTGTAAAAAACTTCCCCATTCAACAGTATTCTAAATTCATGTGGAAAAAATCTTGCAAAAATATGGAACTTTATTTCTTTAGAAAAAACAGGATATTATTAAAATATGTTATTTAATTGTATTTTTCAATTTGTTATTCATAAAATTATTAAAAATTAAGGACACTTTACTTATAATGCTAAAAAATATTCTTTTTTTTTCCTTACATCATTACTAAACACATTACTAATATATTTCCTCATGAAATAGTGCCCGTTTTTTTAACTAGCATCCTGTCCCTTTTTCTTTCTAAAATGAATTATTATCATTTTAATAATTAAGGCTTAAAAATGTATAATATGTTCCTAATTAGAGAGTTGATTGTTTAATATTTAATTTGAAGTAATGTTAGCTATTTAATATAAAATGCAGTTAATAATTTTCATAAATGTTAAGTATCACTAGTATTTATAAAGTTTTACATAATTATTACAATATTAATGCATATAACATTATTGTATAATACTACCTAATGAAACTACTAATTTGCAGTTTTTATTTCTGTAATTACTAACTAACAATTATAATTTTATTAATTAAAGTGTAAAAACATAGCTTATGTTAGCAATTAGTGGTGTAATTGTTTTGGAAACCTAAAACTCATGATAGCTATTCAGTATTTGAACGCTGGGAAAAAAATCATAAAAATCTGATTTAAATCAAAAAAATCTGATTTAAATAAAAAAATCCGATTTTTTTTTTATTTTTTTGAAAGAAATTATGATTTTTTTACACCTTAGTGGATGGTAACTGCGTAAATCAGTTTTTCAAATGTTTTACGCGTTTACATGTTTACTTAGTTATCTTATTTACGTTATTTCCCCAGATGTCTTGTTAAAACATTTAGAAAAAGTTGGAAAGTGTTTTATAATCTATGCCTAACGCATGATATATCTTACTTGTTGTTTCTATTTCCCAGATCAGTCTTTTCATATAAAACATACCAAATCTAATTAGCTCATATTCACAAAATACAATATATATGGGAATAAAAAATTTAAATAAATAGGGCTTATCATGTAGTTCTATAAGTAGCAGTTGTATTAATGTCCGTTAGACTCCATGTTCGTATTTAATAAAGCAATGACAAATCATAACACATTAAAAAAAGCTTACACATTCTTAATATTAAGCTTGAATTCAAGATCAAGCTTAGAACTTAATAAAAAAAGATGTCAGTTAATAAGCATTGTTTTTTAAATGGAAAATTAAAAATATTTTAGAAGAATAGGACTCCAAAATAGTGATATCTTGCTAAAAAGTACGGTAAAAAGATAAAATTTTATATTTCAAACAAAACTTTACTTTAAAATTATCGTAGTTTTTATGACAAGAATCATCACAGTATTAATACTTGGACATTTTTCCAGAGAGAAACATTCGCCTTGCATACAATATTTCAAATGAAATTCAAATTTCAAACAAATTGCTTAAAAGGCGCAAAGGCCAACATAGTGAAAAATATCCACGCCGGGACTCGATCCCGGGTCATCAGTATAGCGCACTCACATTCTACCGACTAAACCACATGGAACGATACCCAGCCTGGAAATGTTCTCCCTATTACATGTTGGCAAGGCTACAAACGTAGCACAAGATGGAATATTTATCGTGAGCCACCGTCATGGGGCAAACACGAAACTTAATTAAATCCAGCATCGATTGAAACTATATTAATACTTGGATAATTTTCCAGAAAGAAACATTTGCCTTGCATAAGGTATTTCAAATGAAAATCAAATTTCAAATTAAAATTGCCTTTTACACTATTAATTTGAAATTTGATTTTCATTTGAAATATTGTATGCAAGGCGAATGGTTCTCTCTAAAAAAAATTTTCCAAGTATTAATATAGTTTCAATCGATGCTGGATTTAATTAAGTTTCGTGTTTGCGCCATGTCGATGGCTGACGATAAATATTGCATCTTGTGCTGCGTTTGTAGCCTTGCCAACATGTAATAGTGAGAAATTTTCCCGGCTGGTTATCGTTCCATGTGGTTTAGTCGGTAGAATGTAAGTGCGCTATACTGATGGCCCGGGTTCGAGTTCCAGCATGGAATCTTTTTCACTAGTTCGCCTTTGCGCTTTTTAAGCAATTAATTTGAAATTTGATTTTCATTTGAAATCATCACAGAGTTTATGACAAGTTCGTCACAAATGACACATATTTCACAAATTGGTCACAGTGTGACTTCAAAACATTGTCACTTTCGTCACAGGTTCGTCACAAAGTTAATGCCAAAATAGTCACAAATGACACACTTTTCACAAATTAGTCACACCGTGACTTCACAGAGTGGTCACAATGTGACGTCACAAACGACCTCTAAAACGGCCATAACGACCTCGCATTCTAGTCACTGTGACGTCACATCCACATCACGTGACGTCACATCGACGGTCACAAAATCACAGTGTGACTTCACAACGACGTCGCCGTGACGTCACCATGCCTTACGGGTAATATGTTGCCAAAAAACTTTGTTCTCTTATAAAATTCGGAAATTCGTGCAGTATCTATAAATCAATATATTTTACTTACTTTCTGCAGAGAGCATAATACTTGAGGTACTATTTTCCATAAGTATAAGGTTATCGCCAAAAAATAATGACGTCAGAATTGAGTACCAATATTGCATGTACACGTACAGTACTTTGAAACTTCGTGAAGTTCTTGAGCTTATTTCACCATATAGAGTCGATGAAAATCTAGCAATATATGAATTAGCGGTATAATATAGAAATATATGAAAACACTTTCTCTAAACTTTATTTTATTCCGTTCGCGCGTACTTTTGAATTGAAAGGATGTTTAAGAAACGTCTTTAAGATAAATAAACTTTATAAGCTTGTTGTAAAAACCTTATAAATTTTAATAATGTATGACAGTATTGAAGAAGTTTCTATAGAAGTTTTCTACTATCAGTCATCATGAAGAATTTGGTTGATCCCACCACTGAAAGAATACCTTTTCAATATTGCTTGTCTTACGCAGAAAATAAATTGCTATACTTTTCTTTACGCATAATAACGTTTTATGTGAAAAGTTTGAAGAAACAAAAGCAATTTATTTTTATTCAGTAGTAAAAACTTAAATTCAGTAAAAACGTAAAAGGTACAGCTCAAAACTTCACGTTTCAAAAACGAACAAAATCATTTCTATTCAATTTTAGATTTTGAAATTCCAAATTATTGATGAACGTTATTAAAATTTATAATATTTAGATTTTTATTGAGAATAGCTATCTATTTGAATATATACAGTGGGTGGCGGAATTATTAGTTAAACTGCAATTTTTCTAATTTTTTTTTACACTTATAAATTGGCGCAAATTTGTATTTCTTTCTCCATATGTCTTTGGATTTAAATGCTGGCTGTGTTGCTTTAATGTTTTAGCACTGACGTAACTGACAATTGACATTTCACAGAGACATAAACTGGGTAAATGTCTCATAGTTTATACCGTGCATTAGGGACGTTATGGAAGCACATGACGATTCAAAGATTTTCGATTGTTTATTGTAAATTCTGTTCAATTGTTTGCTAATTAGCGCTTTCTGAACTCTAATTATTCTAATTCTCATTTAATTGTAGTGTAAGACTTTAACAAAAGTTGATACAAATGGAGAAAAGTAGAGATTTGTCTTTACAGAAAATTTCAGATATCACTGCATTGCTGAAGCATTTCCATCATTCTCAAAGACAGATTGCTATTCTTACACATGTATCCGCTATGTCTATATTCAGAATAAAATTTAAACTTGATAAAAAAAAAACTGTCATAGGGGGCAGGGGAATGGAAATTGTGGGCGCCTCATCATTATGCCTCGAGATGAACAAGAAATCAGCGGTATTTGACTTGAAAACAGACAAAAGTGCGCAAAAGAATTGACAAGAATCACAAATGAAATTAGTATTGATATATCTACCAGAAAAACAAGGGGCCGTGTTGAATAATCGGGGTTTAAATGCCTCAGACCAGCGAAGAAACCCAAACTGACTCAAGCTATGAAGTTGAACAGTTTGGCTTGGGCCAAAAAAATCGTCGACAAATGACCACTGAAGACTGTGAATATGTGAGTAGAGTAGTTTTCAGTTCTTCTGCGTACTATATATATATCAGTTCTTCAAAATGCCCCTGTGAACTAATTTTGAATTTTCTAGGTTTGTTTCTTCGACGAATCTTACATCGAAATAAAGATGGACAAGTATTCATTTGTTCGGCGCAGAAAGGACGAAAAATATCATCCGGAATGTATTGCAGAGACCGCCAAGCACCAACTTAAGATCATGGCATGGTCTGTCATTAGTACAAGGGATACAGACCGTCTTTACTCATGAATAGCATGATTAATCAAATGCAGTATTAAAAATATTGGAAGGAAAGTTGATTCCTCAACGAAAGGAATGATTTCCCGATATCTCTAAATGTATTTTGATTCATGACTCAGCGCCATATCATAAAGCGATGACAATTACGGAATTCTTAACTGAGGAGAAATTGAATCTTTTGCATGGCCGGGAAATTGTCCAGATTTAAACTACTTCGAGAATGCCTGGAAGCTTCTAAAGTGAAAAGTATGAAAAGAAAAAGCGTCAAGCGAAAAAAATTTGACAGAATAAGACTTGATTAAGGCCAAGTACTATGCTGAATTGCAAGAAAATGTAAAAAAAAAGTATACGAAGCATGCCAAAAAAACATACAGGCTGTAATCGACTCTATGGAAGGTTGGACTAAATATTGAGGAATATGTCGTGAAACACACGTGCTAAGTTTTTTTCAAAATAAATTTCTATTTTATGAGCGATAGTTTGTTTTTAGTTTTAAACCATAAGTATTCTATCCAAATATTCAAAAATTAGTTTAACAATCCACCATAAAACAAAAATACATAGCTTTAAATTCATCAAAAGTAAAATTTTAGGCATGTAACTAATAATTTTTCTACCCACTGTAGGTAATTATATAAAAAGTTATTCTATAAAGTCAAACATGTGTATTCCTTGTTATTGTTGATTTATAAACTACTAGGAAACCCCGCGGCTTTGCTCGCGTAATATTTGAAATATGCCTAGTGATATTTATATGTCTAATTTTTATTAAAAGGTACTAACTAAATTTTTATTTTATTAAAAGGTAATATTTTATTTTATTAAAAGGGTTTTTTTTTATTAAAAGGTACTTATTACTTTTAGGAATAATTCAAAAATTACTATTTAAAACACAGTTTGATTAAACATCATTATTACACTGCATTAGGCAGAAATGAGATTTAAATTAATAAAACGAAATAAAACTAAATAATTGATAATTTAGAAAATATTTTGAAACTTTTATGCTCAATTAATACGCTCATTTCAGTATTCATTTGAAGTTTTGAATTTTTTAGAAACCATCTTCTTACATCTTAAAATTAACTATCATATCAAATTCCAAGTCCGAACACCTCTCTCAACACAAAGGGCTATGTTGAAATAGGAACTGTCACCATTAATTTGCCAACATTAATTTTGAAATCGGTTTGTTATTTCCTAATATTCCACAGAAACGTAATTTAGAAAGCTTTTAAAGACCTTTTTTTGAAAGTTTGTTGTTCCTGTGAATGCCAGGTGGTACAATCATCAGCATAAAATATAGCCTGTGTAAGATCAGAGACTGTTACCATTGATTCGCAACTATTAATTTTATAATCGGTTTATATTCCCTGAAATTGCATAGAAATCGTAATTTAGGACTTTTTTAGAATGCTTTTCGCACCCCCACTTCGCTTCAACCCTTTTTAATTCGAATTCATTTTCGACAGTCCTTCGAGGGCATTTATATTTTATAAGTAACTACCATGCCATATTTAAAGTTTCTAGCCTTTTCAGTATCACAGAAATCGCAATTTAGGAAGTTTTTAGCTCCTGCAAGCCTCTGGTGGTAGTGGCACAGACATAAAATATAGCTTACGTTTGAGCAGGTTCTATCACCAACAATTTGTCATCATTATCTTTTTAATCGGTTTGGTATTTGATAAGATTGCATAAAAATAGTAATTTATAACGCTTTTCGCTCACTTCATGTTTTTAAACTTGATATTTTCTTTCGACTGTTCTTAGAAAGCAGTTGCATCTTGTAAGTAAATACCATGCCATACTTCAAATTTAGATCCCTGAGTTGTGCAAAAAACGCAAATTAGAACATGTTTTGCTGTTGCAACCCTCAGATGGTAGTGACAGCAACATAAAATATAACGTATGTTATAGCAGGGACTGTCACTATTGATTTGCAACCATTACCTTTGAAATAGCTTTGGTATTTCCTAAGATTGAGTAGAAATCGCAATTTAGAACGTTTTTAGAACGCTTTTCGCGCATTTTCACCCCTTTTAAATTTCTAATTTCTTCGAAACTGTTCTTAAAGATAATTTATATCTAATAATTATGTACCTTGCCTAATTTTAAGTTGCTAGCCCCCACTGATCACAAAAATCGAAATTTAGAACGATTTTTTGCTCCTACAACGTCTAGGTGATAAAGATACCGACATAAAATAGAGTCTACGTTAGAGCAGAGGCTGTCAGCAGCAATTTCCTACCATTAGTTTTGAAATCAGTTTGATTCTTCCTGAGATATTACTGACAAATCGGCATTTTGAATGTTTTTAGAACGCTTTTCGCACATTTACCTCCTGCATCTCCTCTGGGGTTGTCGAAACAGATATAAAATACAGCCTGTCTTGGAGCAAGATCTGTCACCATCATTTTTACACCATTATATTTGAAATCGGTTCAGTACTTCCTGCGATTGCATAGAAACCGCAATTTAGAACGTTTTTTACAACGCTTTTTGCGGATTTTGACCCCCCTTTTAAATTTCGATTTTTTTAGGAAATGTCCTTAGAGATCATTTATATCTTATAGCTAACTACCATTCCAAATTTCATGATTCTAGGCCCTTCCGTAACGCAAAAACCACAATTTAGAATGTTTTTCTCCTGCACCCCATTTGGGGTAGTGGCACCGACATAAAACATAGCCTATGTTGGAGCAAGGCTTGTCACCATAATTTTGACGCCATTATTTTTAAAATTGTTTTGGTATTTCCTGAGATTGTGTGGAAACCACCATTTAGAACTTTTTTAGAACGCTTTTCGCGCATTTTCACCCTTTTTAATTTTCGAATTGTTTCAGAACTGTTCTTAGAAATCCTTTATATCTAATATGTAGCTAATATTTCAAATTTCATATTTCTAGGCCCTTCAGTAATGCAAAAATCGCATTTATAGAACGTTTTTTGCTCCTGCACCCCCTTTCGGGTAGTGGCACCGAAATAAAACATAGCCTATGTTGGAGCACGGGTTGTCACCGTCATTTTGACACCATTTTTTTTTTTTTTTTTTTTAAATCGGTTTGTATTTCCTGAGATTGTGTAGAAACCACTATTTAGAACGATTTTTAGAACGCTTTTCGCACATTTTCACCCCTTTTAAATTTCGAATTATTTAAGAACTGTTCTTAGAAATCCTTTATGTATAATAAGTAGCATATATTTCAAATTTCATAAATCTAGGCCCTTCAGTAGCACATAAATCGCATTTTTAGAACGTTTTTTTTTTGCTCCTGCCCCCCCCTTTCGGGTATTGGCACCGACATAAAACATAGCCTATCTTGGAGCAAGCGTTGTCACCATCATTTTGACACCAATATTTTTTAAATCGGTTTGGTATTTCCTGAGATTATGTAGAAACTACCCTTTAGAACCTTTTTTTAGAATGCTTTTTGTGCATTTTCACCACTTTTAAATTTCGAATTGTTTAAGAACTGTTCTTAGACATCATTTATATCTTATAAGTAACTACTATTCCAAATTTTATATTTGTAGGCCCTTCAGTAACGCAAAAATCGCATTTTTAGAACGTTTTTTGCTCTTACACCTCCTTTGGGGTAGTGGCACCGACATAAAATATAGCCTATGTTCCAAGTTGGACTAACACCATCATTTTGATACCATTACTTTTGAAATCGGTTCGGTAGCTCCAGAGATTACCTCTAACAAACAAACAATTTTTACTTCTTTATAATATTAGTATAGATTAGTTCTACAAGTATAGCTCTAGATATAGTACTGTTGAAAATTTGTTCTTTGTCATATTATTGGAATTCGTTGGAGACCGACTTAATCGAGTAACCCAATTTTCAAGCACCGATCAACTTGAGGATCAGGTTTCTTCAATGTTTTTATTACTGATTGGTTTGACTTTGTTTTGCATGTGATTATTTTTTTCAAATCAAATAGATTGAAAATTATGTTTAATGGATTTGTATTTTTGCGGTCAGGTTATGTTACATCCGACAAGAAAATTCAGAATTTTGCTTCTGGTGACTATATATATACTTGTAATTACTATGAGGTAAGTAATTTATATAATTATTTTATGTATAATATAGATTGAAAGTTCACGTCTATAATTTTTTTTTTATTTGACTAATAAATTTCTGATTTCTGTTTTTTCTTTTTGTTTGTTTTAATTATAAACATATATCAGACGTGTACTAGTTTCGAATTCCTCTTATAAGTCTTCGTCGAGATGAAACAAGATAGACACAAGGAAACTGATAATACAGACGATTCGAAAGATAACATCTTATTATATATTTTCCCTGTATATCCTTACATCATTTTCAAAATATTTTTATAAATTAGATACTTAAATCTCATTTGTTGCATCCGTTTTAGGAGAAAATGGTGCAGTAATTCCATTTCTCAAATCTATCAGCATAATTTTTTTTTTGATTTTGTAAATTTAAATTCATTCCAGAATTTATCATTTCCGTAAGGAAACGTCAGGTTTTTCCTCGCACAATGTGATTTATAGTGGTACATTTAGCAGGAGGAGTTAATCTGCTTGAAACTCCATTTCTACCCTGGTAGAGAAAAGCAGAAAATATGAAAGTAATTACCCAGATAATACTCTAGATACTGTAATGCAGAGACGGTGCTTTTTAAAAGTGCTACGGGCCCGACATTGTGCCAAGAAAAACACCTCTGGTCATCTCTAAGCTGTCATGACCTTGCATATTTCCAATCTTGAATACCATATTTACGGTTGAACAAACTTGATGCCATATTTTTAGCATACCATTAGTGTGGCGTAGTCGTATTCGAGGCTTCTCACTCCACACGGTACTTGGCTGTAAGCGTCAATGGTCGACTCACAGTATTCTTTGGTCCATTGAAGACAACAATTGCGGTAACGTGCATTGACAAGTGGTACTGTAATATATATTCTGATCCTGAAATATATTTGTTGGAGCGAGCGTTGCACAGTTTGTATACAATCTATCTGTATAGCCCTTTTATTCAATTGCATGGTCAACTGAACAAAGCTGCATGTGGTACAGCTGAATCTTAAAACTTTGAGTTCATCCATCTGCCTATGCTTATTAGTTTACATAATTACCACTCACTTTCTCGCTATCCTTGTGATATCCTTGGAATCATTTGATCAGAATCCTTCTATACATAAAAAAAAGTTTTGATTTGGAAATAGACCAATGAAAATCTGCGTAGATCCACATCCAATTTGAATGCTTAAGCATGGCTTTTCATCATTAATATTAAAAAAACTGTTGCATACAAAAATATGAAAATTAGTGGTATTATAGAGAAATGTTTGATAAACACGCTGATGCAGACAGTTTTCAAATCGAAGAATTATTTTAAGAGATATTAATGCTAAAGTTGGACAAAATCGTTCCATTAAAAATTTTTATTGGAGCAAAAACTATACATGAGAATTTAATCATTTTTAGATCATTTTATACGTTATAAGTTCCCGGTGTGCAGATTGTATTTATTTTTCTTATTTGACTCATTTTTTGAGGTTTTATTTCAATTTTAAATTCAAATTTGCAGCATTTCGAGAGGTGTTTTTTACAAATTTTAGAAAATGTTATTAATTTAAACTGTTGCCAGTTGTATAAACAGCGCAAACAGTAATGTTTGCTTCAAATTAAAAATTTATTTTACACGTGACTATTATAAACAGAAAATATAAAAAGCAGGAACTCATTGAAAATTACGTCATAAAAATTATAATTACACGTGAATTTTAAAAGAGACAGAATATTGTAAAATAATAAATTCATAAACATGCATTAGAAGTCTTAAATAGGAGAACTTACGTCACATTATACTTATTATATAAAATGAACAAAAAATAATATTGTAAAACAGTTTAAATTTAAAAATTGCTCGAGACATTTATTTGATATTTTAAGATGATCATAATATTTCATTTCTAACAAAAGTATTTTTACGTGAATATTAAAAAGGAAAAGAAAAGTTTGGTGAAAATTACGTCAGGTTATAATTCTCAGATTCAAATTATAATTCAATCTCCCGAAATCTTTTGAAAGCCGATTAAATTATCGCGCTGTTAGAGTCTGCGGCGTCTGAACGGGGGTTGACGAGCGTAGCTCGTAGGGGGGGAAAGCCCCCTAGTTTATTTAATTTTAGAATCACTTCTACGCAATGAAGGAGGTCCTCTTATACACTTTTTACAGTTTATTAACACAAACACTGTGTACACTAAAACACAACACAAACTTAATTACAACTAGTAATACACTTGGCCTTTTGCCGGATCATATTAAATTAAAACAATCGCTCGTCAGCCTTCGCAGGAATCAAACTACATTCTAAATGTTTTCCCTTGGGACGGGACGGTGAGATCGAAATCCCCATAGGGATTATTCCTCTTTCCCCAAATGAATTGCAACAATCCTTGTAGGGTAAATGCACCGGTAGTAGGCCACGTACCTGTAGTGGGCCACTAACTTTCAAAGTTTAAAAATAAGATCACAATCCATTTCAGAAAAACGACGGAAAGAAATCTGATTAGTTAAAGTCCGTAAATGTTAACTTTCCATAAACAGTTTGGAATAATTGTTATTTTCCTGTAGATATATTTGTTTATCTTCTCGAATGTCTTCAAACACAGATTTTTTGGCAAATTCTTAGTGATTTCATTAAGAGATAAGGTTCTATCTAAAGCGTTGTTTCTTTAATATTATGTTTTATTTTGAGTTATTTTAGTTGAATGATATACTCGATTACATTGTAAATAAATTGTTAGATTAGCTAAAAACTTAAAAATTGAAAATTATATTGATTTTAAGGGGTGTCCCACTTCTGGATCACAATTTCTTAAATTGTACCAATAGTGGGCATAGTGGCCCACTACTGGAGCACATGCCAAAAATTTTTTTTATGTTTAAATTATTTTAATTAAGTATTTTTTGAGGTTCTAAGACTTTGTATATAATTTATTTAGTATTTTGTTCATCAGAACCAGTAGTGGGCCAGGGGCCCACTACTGGTGCACAAGTGGCCCACTACTGGAGCATCGAAAATAACTATCACTAAGCTATCAGACATATGATTATTAAAAGAAATTAATATCTAAAATAATTTATACTTCAAAGGTTCAATACCAAAAAAAAGGTTCAATTTTTTTAGCCATATTTAAATAAACATTGCATAGAAAACCTGTAGTGTTATTTATGGATGGACATACTTCTAACATGTCTTTGAATCTAAGAATCATCTGTTCAGCTGATGGAGTTGAAATGGTAGCTTTGCCCCCAAATTCCACATACCTAATGCAACCAATGAACATATCTGTTTTCCATACTCTTAAAAGTGCTTGGCAACAGGAAGTAGTGCACTTTAGAATAACTGATGAAGGCAAACAGATGGAGAAACATGAGTTTCCACCAGTCCTAAAATCAGCACTAGATCGTTTAACTCCTGCAACCATTGTGAATGGATTCAAAGCAAGTGGACTAGTTCCATGGGATCTAAAGAAAGTAAATGTCGAATCCACAATAACATCAAAGAATGTGATAATATCACCAATAAATTAGAGAGAAATGGCTTCTTTCTTGGAAGTTCTTGAAGATAAAATTGGAGAAGAAAAATAAAATCTTTCTCAGAAAATAAAGGAAAATTGAAAGGTTCTGTGGAGCAAACAGATCTTTACTAATTATGGTTGGAGATGAAGGAGACTTGAACATGAAACCAATTTCTTAGGTAATCTATCGCAAAAGAGTCTGGGTATAAAACACTTGGTTATATATTTTTTTCTTTATTTATTCCATTTTTACATTTTACTTGTTATAGGGTACACCAGTCATATCTGTTGAGGCGGCGTACACTGAATAGCCTATTGACACTGTTGATACTGAAATTATTGATCAGGAGCAAAGAGCAATTGTTGAAGATGCTGAGGTGAACCTTTTCATTCAAGAAGGATCATCTGAGACTGGGAGCCATTCAGTGCTGTCAAATGGTGGGCCATCTAGAAATGTACCATCTCCCTTCAAGATAGTTCTATTTTGGCCAGAAGGGGGAGATAACACGAAGAAAAAGAGAAAAAGAGATAAAATTCCTGCAGTTGGGGCTTCTCCCTAAATGCTTCAATATTATAAGAATAGAGAAGGCCTTAAAAATTCTAAAGATGCGGAAAAATAAAAAAAAACTGAAAGAGAAAAAAGAACAATTCAAAAGGAAGAGTTAAAAAAACAGCCGATATGGGAAAAAAGGAGAGTCAGGAAATTATCGCCACAGTCTGATGCTTCTCTTTCATTGCAAGTTTCAACCTAAAGTACTCTTTGTAATAAATTGACTATAATCCCCTCTCGCATTTTGAGATCTTTTTCGTTTTTGGATAAATCATTTTGTTTTGCAGTCATTTCAGCTTTTAATTATCCTGTTTATTATATTTGTCTTATTATTTATCACCACTGCGAAATAACAAATTGGGCGGATTTTTTTTTTAAGTTACAAAGTACAACAGACTGTTATTTAGAGAAAACAAAAACTATGCATTTTGATTTAAAAAAAAGTTGCTAAATTGTCTACTATTATTGTGGATAAAAACTGATATATATATTTTTTTCTATCATTTGTATCATTCTGGTACAAAACACAGAAAATGAATTTTAATGTCAGAAATCGCTGAAAATTCATAAAATTCATTGTACCACAATTCAGGAAGTCTTGATCACAGAATATGGGAATATTTACTGTTTAACAAGTGAAAGCATATAAGCAGATTTTCTAAATATAACTTATAGATCACAAAAACTGTACAAAAATTAAATTTCGTAACATTAAGAAAATGCTACTATTTTGATGGAAATGGATTTTCGCATGATTAAAAACATGTGAAATAGTTCAGCAATTAAAATTATACCTCTAAAACTAAGCTTCTTGGGAATTAGCTATATTTAAACGATACGAAAGGGCACCCTGTATGTAATCTAAACAAATACTTTGCAGCTTGTAGGATATTAGCTTTTATGTAAAGTGAGATAAAATTAAAATTAATTTACAGAACTGAAGTTGAGGCCCCTGATCTGCAGATTTTCTAGTGAGATTATTTTACGTAATCATCTAAACTTCTATGTATGATTTCATTATTGTGAACATCCTATTCTAGAACTGTAAAAAAAAGTATAACTTCAGTATTTTCACACTAAACTCGAAACTGGAGTGGCCCACTTCTGGAGGGCCCACTACTGGTGCATCAAAAATTCACTATGCCCACTACTGGAGCATCAAGGAAGGTAACTTTTTTTATTTTTAATTTTTTCCAAATAATATATTTTGAAACTTTGAATGTTTATTCCGATACATGAAGGTTAGGACTACGTTAAAAATATATATATCATTTAGAATTCATAGAATAATAATAAGATTTAGAATAATAATAAGATAAATGTCGTTAAGTGGCCCACTACCGGTGCGTTTACCCTACTTTAGAACGAGATAAGCGCATTGCCGAGCTCTATCTGAAATTGAATGACCCATGTAGCGCATACATATTATTTGTATTCAGTCGAAGTCGTGTAAATTGCGAATTTTTTCTATCGAGTAATTTTTAACTATTGTTTATAGAGGCCTATATATTCAATTATATATGAGGGGTTCACAACCATAGCAGACCAAGTCCATTTTGAAAAAAAAATGAAATAGTTCATTTAGAAGGTGTATAAAATCTGTTTTATCTACTCCCATAGTGAACCAAGTCTGTTTTCAAACACTTTCTCATACTTGTTATCTGTTTACTGACTTGGTTTACTGTGGGAGTGGATAAAACAGATTTTATGCACATCTTAAATGGACTATCTCATTTATTTTCAAAATAGACTTGGTCTACTATGTTTGCGAGCCCCTCATATATCACATGGCAGTATCCGCACATGCGTAGAAATGAAGCAGCAACATCACATCTTTTCTATAACACTGTTTATCTCTAATTCAATATAACTTCAATGCTTAAGAAAGTTAGTAATATTTTCTACCATATTATCATTAAAATTGAATTAATTTTTCATTAAAAATAATTGCATTTTCTGTAATCAATATATAGTTACCGTATAATATGTATTTCATATCTATGACTAAAACTTTTTGACTAAAACTAGATTGTGGCAAAGAGAGCAAAAGAGCGCAAAGAATAATATATGATTTATAGCACAAATTTATGAACATATTTTATTTTTACTTTGCTGAAAAGTTTATCTTTCTTTTTTCAAATATTCCACTCAAATACCATATACGTTTATTTTAAATTTTACGCCACTTTTAAGTACGATTTTCCATACAATAACATTTGAAAAAAAGAATTGAATTTATTTGATTTAGTGTACACTGTAAAAAAAAAAAAAAAAAACAAAAAAAAACGACATTTTTATAGTTCAAAGTACTGTTCATCTCGCGCACAAACTCGATCACAGTGAATGTGCAGTATCTTTCTTAGGTTTCCTGACTATATTAACATGGAAATTACAGTAGTTGCGTAAAATTAACCGCACAATGTGCTGGCAATTTGGACGCCAGCAGTTTGTGCTGTAAAAAAAATGCGTCCAAATTGCCAGCACATTGTGCTGTTAATTTTACACAACTACTGTATTTTCAATGTTAATATAGTCAGGAAACCAAAGAAAGATACAGCACATTCACTGTGATCGAGTTTGTTCTGGCAAATCTACAATGGTTTTTTACAGTGTAAGTAGAATTTGTTTTCTTTACACTTACTAAAAAAAATAAAAATAAAATTTGTCATTAAATGAGGACTAAGACTGGAAAACGTTGAAAGTCCCAAAAAATCGAAAATCTTTTTCTTTACGAAAAAATATCTTAAATGCCAAGTTTATCAAACACGAGAACCCTTGAAGTACCAATCCTAGTATAAACAGTTCAAACAAGAGTAGAAAAATGTCACTGGTTGAAAGTGCCACACGAAGTGAAGTGGAGAACGCTGAAATTGCCAGAGATAAGATGCTCGGCGACTGGTGGCCATTTAAAGAACTTGATCACGTTGTTATTGTTTGCATCAATGGTATATATATAAAAACAAATAAATAAAAACAAAACAAAAAAGACTTCAATGAATTAATCCTAATGTCCTGAGTCAAGCCGAACACGAAAGTTTGGCTTGATGTCATCTACATTCCCGCACGAAACCGACGTACTTCAACCCAAAAGATGAAATAAAAGAAACTTAATCCATATTTTAGAGCAATTGTTGAAAACATACTCTATAATTATATATCTCATATCAATTTTATTTTTTATCTAGAAAAATAAACGTACAAATATTCATTTATAGTAAAAAATATAGATCTAAAACAATACTGTAGAGATTTTGTTTTGAAAAATTGGGTCCCCAAACCCGAAACAGTGAAAATACAACATGAAGCTGAATTGAACTTGAAACAGTAAGAGTCAACCCATCTAAGCTTGACTCACAAAAACAAAAACAAAAAGCAAAACAAAAAAAAAAACTTTTCAGTTTTTTGAAATTTTGTGCATTGTTGTTTGAAATATACTCATCACGTAAATCGTGAAAAGAGCAGCACAGCAAAGCCACCTGCTGGGCGATATACAAATCTTATCAGCATCTATTTATGTCAACGTCTAACAGAATATGAATTTTGATAAATTTCTGTGTCTTCAGAGTCTAAACTTTTGATTTCTTTAGAAATAGACCTTTTGCAAGAACTTCGTTTTATATATTCTTTATATATTCGTTTTCATAAATAAAATGTTTCGATTAAACAAAAAACAACAACAAAAAAAAAAACTAAAACATGTGGTATAATGCAAAACTGCTTATAACGATAAAGTATAAAATACTCAAACTAATTCGACAACAATTGGGGAACTGCATTGATCTTGCAAGTACATTGGATGAGTTCGTTAATGAAGTGTATAGATCTTAAGGAGCGTCTATTTGCTTTACCTGATGAAAAGTACTAAAACCGTCAATGGGTCTTTCGATTCCAAGCGTACTGTGGTCATTGATAAAAGATAAGGGAATCTCAACAAAAGAAACAGGCGAAGATGAACCTGTCAACAACCTCCACTGGTGACTTCAGATTGCTGGATGTTGTACGAAAGTCATAAACCATGAAAAGGAGCACTTCACCACATCAAACGTTCCGACAAAAAGAAAAGTACCTACTCTGTTTGGACCTATATAGTTCGTTTACAGGAACACACAAAAGCGGAATATGCAAAACTAGTCATTATAATAGTACCCCAAATATTGAACCAATTCAAACTTAATTGGGACTGTGTATTGATGTTGTAATTATAATGGATGAATGTATTAATCAAGTATTGTTTTAGCGCGTCACCTTGGATAACCCGTTGGATAACCCGTCTCTGTTCAAAACAAAGAGTATATAATTAAATAAAACATATTTACTTTGGTTTGTCCGATTCCATGACATTTTTACCTAAATTTCGTTATTTGTGTTTTGTGCTGAATAACGAACAGTCTTCTTTTTGCGACCCCTTCTACTAACCCGCCTCTATTCAAAGCAAAGAGTATAAAATTAAATAAAACATATTTAATTTGGTTTGTCCGATTCCATGACATTTTTACCTAAATTTCGTTATTTGTGTTTTGTGCCAAATAACGAACAGTCTTCTTTTTGCAACTCCTTCTACTAACCCGTCTCTGTTCAAAGCAAAGAGTATAAAATTAAATAAAACATATTTACTTTGGTTTGTCCGATTCTATGACATTTTTGCCTAAATTTCGTTATTTGTGTTTTGTAACAAATAACGAACAGTCTTCTTTTTGCGACTCCTTCTACTCTGGTGCCGGGGGCATAAGTCCCTTGTGCCCACTCCAGTTTCTACCCCGCTTGCATTGTTGAGAGCAACTCCAGTGTTGGTCTATGCACACCCAAAACAAAATCACCACAAATATAAGTCAAAGTCTAACTGAATCTGAAACCTGATAATGATTTCGTGCATTAGCTCTTGAGACTGAGCGGAGACAAAATTTGTGTCCCTCACACACTGAAGCTATCAGATATACAATCCATGTTCATGAGAACACAAAACATGGAAATCAATAAAAAAAAAAAAAATACGAAATTTTTAACGATTCGAATACTTCATATGCATATAGAAGAAACTGCTAAAACAATAAATGATTGATAGTGCTAATTTTTAAAAAATGAAAATTGTCCTCAAATGTCAAAAAATTATAAAAAAGAAAACATATATTAATCTTTTTTGGCATTTTGTAAGTAAAAAAAGAAAATTTTAAATAAGTAAAAAATATCGTTATTATACATTTTATTCAATATTTAAGGAAAATTACTCTTGTTTACGATTTAATCCAAAGTAAAGCACACATAAGAATATTTCATACCTATGACTGGTTAAAAATATGGCATTTTTGAAATCAGAGGAAAATCATCCAAAGAAAAACATTTGATTTATAGCACAAATCTATCAAAGAATTTTCTTTTTACTTGGCATAAAAATTTATCTTCCTTTTTCAAAAATTTCAAGTCATATACTTCAGCCATTTATTTTGAATTTAACGCCATCTTTGAATGTCATTTATCATGGAATAACATTTGAATAACCAAATAGATTTATCTAGTATGGAGAAAGTAAGAATTTTCTTAGGTTTATGCATTGAGATTTGGAAAATTTAATTCGTGAATTTTGCCATTAGATTGTGGTATAAAATCACTTCAAATAAAACATATTATTATAGAAGAATGTAATTTTTGTATTATCTGACATTTAATTCTCGATTGATATCACGATATTTTGTATTATTTTGTAAAACTTTCCAGAAGTTTAAATATTTTAAAATGTTTCTTATTTAAATTTCAACTTGTTTTCTAATACGGTTTGAACTTTAGTGAAAACCATTTATCATGGAATAACATTTGAATAACCAAATAGATTTATCTAGTACGGAGAAAGTAAGAATTTTCTTAGGATTTATGCATCGAGATTTCGAAAATTTAACTCGTGAATTTTGCCATTAGATTGTGGTATACAAAAACTTCAAATAAAACATATCATTATAGAAGAATGCAATTTTTGTATTATCTGACATTAAATTCTAGATTAATCACGGTATTTTGTATTATTTTGCAAAACTTTACAGAAGTTTAAATATTTTAAAATGTTTCTTATTTAAATTTCAACTTGTTTTCTAACATAGTCTGAACTTTAATGAAACCCCATTTTGTAAGGTGTAAGGTAATTTGAAATTATTTAATATATTAATTAAAATTTGTTATTTTACTGAAATCTAGTTTTTGTCCGTAATTAGTATCTTAGAATTATATGAGAACAGCTGTCCTAAACTTAGAATGAAGATTTAAGAAATCCTAAAAATTGCATCTGTAGGGAAAATTTCAAGTGAAATATTACTCGTTGGTAATATTTATCACTCCTCCCTTTTATAATTAAGAAAATTGAAGTTAAATAATTAATCATTAGACAGGGTGTTTCTTAAGCCTTCCACACATTTAAAAAATTCACAAAAATGTAACAAATTATCGTATCGGAGAGTGGTTTTCACCACAACACTTCTCAAATAGCCCTCATTTTTGTGTCAAAAAAATGTGTTTAAAAAATATTAGACCAATTTCTTGTTTTTCATAATAAAAATACGTATTCTTGAGGTGCAAACCGCACTCCAATACGACAATTTAATTTTTTCAAAGAATTTTTGAAGATGTATATCGACTTCTGTATTTATTGTACGACCCTGTATTTATTGTACCTGGCACTTTCTTACCATTTTGATTTAGAATCACAAAAGGAATGTTGAAGATAGATTTTAGAAATAAAAAGAGAAAGTGCTCAGTTAAAATGATGGCACTGAGCTTACAGGCTATTCACACTAACTGTATATTATAATCTTATTTCAAAGAATAATGACCCTCAAAAAATAAATTAAGGGTAGATTAGCCCCACCGTTTCCCTCCTTTATAATTAACCAATTAACTCTTAAAACTAATCAGAGAAGTGCCTTATCAGAATGAACCTAGAAAAAATTTTGAAGCAAATCAGATATTTCTGTCAAGTGTTATCGCGTTACATACATGCATACATACGTACATACATACGTACGTACATACATACGTATATACATACAGAACCTGAATTGCGAGCGCATTAGCTCTCAGGCTTTGATAGCCTATGAGCTAAAAATAGGCTTTAGAAAAAGTAAAGTTAGTTATAACTCTTTAAAACAAACATTAGCACAAAGACTGTTGCTCATACCTTAGTAGTGAACCAATATTTGTTTTATTTATTACACTGGAACTAATTTTATGCCATTACCAAATTCATTATAAATATTTTAAGAAAAACAAATAGTTATGCTGCTTCTAAAATAACAGAGCAAAATAGTCGATTTTAATAAGGATATATAATTACCGTAAGAGTATAAATAGGTTTAATCCTTTAATTACAGTATTAAAATGAAACGTTCTCAGATTTGAGCATCACTTTACGCGACTCAATAGAGAATCTTTAATATACCGTTCTGTCTTTGAATTTGTGCATATTTTACTTGAAACCCGTGTTAAGGGCAGTGTTACAAATCTTGCGATTTTTTTTTATTAAGAAATTTCGAGTTCACAACAGAAAAATTTAAATACTAATTTTGCTTTATTTTATTCACGAAATATTTATTATTACAATTAACCCAAAATAACTACTCAAACTTTCGGGAAGAATTATGAATTTCTTAAAAACAGTTGTATAAATGATGCATAAATGTGTCAACGCGGGCTGTATAGTGTTAAAAACTCTTTACAATACTTGGAGTGTCATGGTACTCACTTAACAGGTAATATACCTGGCTTACCATTTTCAACAACGAAAGTCTGAATAATTTCATCATAAATGTTTATTATAATCAGAGGTTCGGTAATGTTCTTTTTTCAATAAATAACTTCGTAATACACTGATAAACTGAAATTAACTTTTATTAGCTGTAAAATTATAACTTTATTTATTGTCTTTCACATTTTTAGCTTTTGGGATGTAGTTTCCTGATATGTGATTGGTGATCTGTTATCAGTGACAACAATAGACTCTCTGGGTAAGCAAAATAACAGTTTCTATAATGTAAGGCGCGCCACACACCAGAGAGACATGCGACAATAATCGTGAGGCATGAGGCAAATTCTGCTGTTCAAACCGGTTTTTTCTTTGTTAACAGGGTGAAATCGTCGCATGCCATAGGCTTTTCTGCCGCATGTCTCCCTGGTGTGTGGCGCGCCTAACCAGTTATAGCTTTCGGCTCTGCTAAATCGTAAGGTAACCTGGGGTAACAGGACTCACGAGGTAACTGGGCCATAGGCTATTTTATAAAAAAAACCCGTTGATGGCATATAAGTTTTAGCTTTTGTCAACTTTGCACCCTCATATCCACTTCTTAAAACAACGTATGTCAAATCAGTCATAGCTTTATATCACCCTATAGTCTTTGCTGTGATAGGTTACCGAAAATTCAGGCTTCTTTATTTACAAACAACGTCGAATATTGTTTTGAAGTTTCTCTTACTACGGAAAATTAATTTCCCCTCTGTTTTTTTTTTTTTTTTTTTTTTTTTTTTTTTACTTGCAGTAAAGGAAATTATATAGTATATTATTAAAATTACATAATAAAACTTTTAGAAAGCATGTCGGTGGATATCAAACCATATTTCTTAAGTGAAATAGCCAAATCTCAAACTTTTACGATGCAGATGAAATGGGCACATAAGTCAAAGTGACATTATTAGAAAATTAAAGAAACCAATAAAAAATAGTTCTGTACGGTATAAAAACATGGTTACATTCTTCACAGAATTACTGGACATCTAACTTTCATTGAGGTAAATAAAAAAGAGAATGAGATACTTAAGTACTTACATACCGTTTGTTCATAGATTTATCTTGTTTATTTTTTTCCTATAATACGCAAATTATCTTTTATACGTATTACCTATACTAAAGTACATATGTACTTACTTAAGTTTTATGTTTATTGTATAAATAATTCTAATAATTTCACACTTGGTGCTTTTCTTAGACACACTGGCAACAAAGGTTTTCCTTACAACGCTCTTTAATTGATATCTAATTTACATGATCTAACTGATTTAATTTTTTAAAAATTATTTACACTTTTTCAAACAAGACCCGATACCCCATATAAACAAAATAAAGGCGTGTGGAACATAGACCTGCCTGGTCCAGTTGCCCTATGAAAATGGGGCAACTGGATCCATGAAAAAAGAAAGATGAAATATATATATTTTTTATTTTTAAACATTAAAATGTAATTTTGAAAATATCTGTGTGTTAGAGTGAACCTAACTGAACACATTTACAAAGATTCAGACTTTAATTCGAATGAACATTTGCTTTTTGGAAGCTGGATTGCTAGAATCTTGCCCCACGTAACCTTATCTGGATGAGGAAAGCAACGACCACAGATCTGTGTGGGATGCAAATTTTTATATAAAAATTGAGTTAGAATTTAAACCTTATCAACACATGTTGCTAAAATTTTCAAGTTTTTAGAAGGAATTTTATTTCAACATACAGCCGAAGAATTAGGTTTATCGCGAGTGTGCTATCTTAAATGAGACATTTTACCAGTTTGAGTTATGAGTTTTCATCCAAATTTTCTCAAAATTCCACTGATATAACAGTAGACATCATACTGCATAGACATAGTTGGTGGGTTCTTAATTCTTTTCTACAGATTTTCGTAACTGTCTAGTAATTGCTTTAAACTTGACGACAGTTTTTTTCAGAATTTTCCAATAAACTATTACAGTCAATCAGGGTAACTTTGAACCACAGGGTGTAACTTTGCACCACCTCCTACTTTTCAACATTTTTTACGCTAAAAGACTAAATAAACTCCAGAACTGTGCTCTGTTGGCAAGGTTCTAAACTGGGATTTCTACTCTTTATTTTAGAAAATAAATTAGCAACATTATGCGCAATTAGTTGCATCATCTAACTATTTTTGTGAAGTTCTGTTTTCAAGTTAATTTTGAATGCCGTTTTGAAGTTGTTGTAATCCAATTAAATTTTCATAGTAAGTAACAATATACTCATTTATCAGACATATTATTATCTAAATGTTGTGAATGTGTTAATATTTTGTGATTATTTATTTATTAATAGTTAATAAAATGTAAAATAAGAAGACACTAGCATTTTACCGCATTTTTAGGGTAGCTTTGAGCCGTCTCAAAGTTACACTGATGCTTATAATTTACTGATTATAGGTGTTACTGTCAAAAATTTCCCATATTTCACGTATATTTTATATAAATGCCAAAAGTGTGCATTAGATATGACATGTAAATATTTTTACAAATATGTGTAAAATACATAAAATTCATTTAGAGGCGTGATTAGGGGCGGAGCTACTCAAATTTGACATTTCATACGTTCGACGTTTTTTATTCTTGTTTGAATAATACTAGTACTTGTATGTATTACTGTAAGTATGGGTATATTATAGAGTTAAAACATTGAAAATTATTTTTTTTTTAATTTTTATGATTTATATGAACAATAAACAGGTTTTTTTTAATTTCTAAATGTTCATGGTTCTCTTCTTTAACTTTCTTATGCCTGATATTTGTTGTAATATAAATTATACAAATCTTGTGATATTGGGAAATGTAAATTCGCAGTCTTTACATATCTGAAAACATTTTTTGGTGTTTAAAGTTATCCTGACTACAATACTTTTTTTATAATTAATTATTTTATATAAAAATTTATCATGTGGTTCAAAGTTACCCCAAATAGCTGGGTAATTTTGAACGAGGCTAAAAATCCATTTTTTATTGCTTTTATTCTTATTATTCCTTAATTTTTTATAGTCAAACAATAACTTAGGATCATTTCTTCTATTTTATGCCCCTAGTTGCGACAATATTCTTCAAATAAGAGTATGGCATATGAAAATAGAGAAAATGCGGATCAAAGTTACCCTGATTGACTGTAATGTTTCCATTGGTAGTGGTTCCACTGGTAGTTAGTTCTTCCACACTCAATTTTTTTTTTTTATATAGATTGAAGAAATCCATGAAACAAAATAAGAATTATTGAAAAACTTAAACAATTTGCTATAAAATAGGTGTATATTATTTTGGTCAATGGAATACTTTCAACTGAAATACGTAATAAAATTTCGAAAAGACCTCGAAATATACAAAAATGCGGAAAACGCGTTCATTTTAAAAGGCTATTCTTAGAATTTACTCTTATTTTTCACATTTAAAACTTATATAGACATGACACTTATACATTCATCAGTAAAAAATATCATTGATTTTAAGATTGAAATATTAAGTTTTTTGACATTTCTGGGCGAAAATATAGGGTTTGTGAACTCTTGTCCTTTGCGTAACATGTAATTACAGATAATTAAAGATTAAATCAGATACTTAAAATATGATAAACTCTAATATGCTAAATAAAACTAGGAAAGCAAATACGGGGCATGAGTAAATTCATTTGCCCGAGTTAATTTGCAATGACAAAAAAAATCTGTAAAACTTTGATATTTATAGAGAATTTAGGCCTAAAGTGTGGTGCTAGTATGAGAATTCAAGATGTAAAATATAAAATTTTGATCGAAAAGGGCGACTAATGACTGCTAATTTATAACACTGGGTGAGACTGCGTTGTATTCCTTTTCCTACCAGTAAGAGGACTAAGTTTGACATAAAGCCTTGAAGCAACCTTTGGTTCATTGAATTTGCCCATGGGGTAAGGCTCTTGCATGTTCAAAATTGTGTAAACAGTCGTTCTTCATGGTTTCAATTTTAGCTTTCAACGTTAAGTCTATGGCACTTATGTTTTATAATTATTCCTAAAGGACACGATTTGTGTCAGATATTTTTATGTGAACCATGCCGGCCACGGGAGCTTATGCTGAATTTTATGGTCATTGGCCGAACAGTTTAGAAGGAATATAGCACAAAGTAATCATTAAAGAGGATGAGTAAGAGTTGGCTCTCCAAGCTCAATTATTAAAGAATATCACACTTGTAACATGCTTATAAAAAGGCTTCAAAAATATTATTATTCGAAAAATATAATTTATCTGATTCCTTTTTTTCTGTCTTTCAGAAACTATCTGTAAATTATACATGAGTTCCAATATTATTTTGCAATACTGCGCAGAATGCATGAAATGAAATATTTCAATCTATTATTATCATTTTATTATTATTACTAGCTGCAATATTCAGCGTTGAAGGATCAAAATATATTGCACGCTTAATGGCATGAGAACCAGTCTCCTTATGCTACGCGTTTCAACAATTAGTTGCAATTCATAGCTTCGGCGTTCAAGAATGATATTACGAGGGCTATATTCGTTATTGACACTTACTACTGCAATTTCACAGACTTGAGGTGCATTAAACCTTCGTTCATGCTCACCGGCTGGTCTTGACCGAATGACGATCTTATAGTTATCTGCAACCATTCGTTCTAGAGAAGTCATGAACACATTGATCAGTTGATTATGGTTATGGAGTAGACGTTGTAACTCCTGAACAATTTCTCCTTGTAGTCCCCGAATGTGAGTGCAACGCTGATCTATTTCGAGTTTTTCATCGCCAACAAAATATATTTCAAGGAATTTTGGTGTTTCATTTTGTATGGGCATTAACGAGACTACTCGATGATAAATTTGCTCTTGGATTTTAAAAATTGGTCTGAAATTTTCTACATTGCTTGTTGATGTGACCCCAAACGAAGCCACTTAAAAGCAAGAATCGTATCAACGTATATTTTACAAAAGATGTTTTGATTCTGGTGCCGTTCCGATCATATAAGCAAATAATTCTGGCGGTGGTGCTTGTAATACTGGTAATCTTACTTTACCATTCACACAGCACATACCTACAATTTTGCCCTTAAATTTTTTTGCATCGCAGAACTTGCATGTCTTGTCCATTTTTTCCAATGACGATATTTGGAAGTTCATTGTATTTTTTGATGGAATCATAATGGAACACCTCATGTTCTAAATTGTAGTTTCTACGTACTGTAACTCGTTGATGTTCATGTAAGGTGGTCATTCTTTCTCTATTTTGTTTATTTCGCATTTGACGTTGATGAGAAGATTCACGGTTTCTAATTGAACTATAATTCATGTCTCTTCACTAATGTTTGCTGTTTGTTCTTCACTTTGACTTTCTCTTATTTGTTGCACCCCTTTTCGAATTTTCGTAAGTCTTCTTCCTCTTTCTTCTTCTACTTTGTTTCTATGTACTGCTTTTCTTTTTTTGAGAATTCACAGGCGATTGCGTAAACACTCTCTTACGCTTTTGCATTTTATCTGTAACAAAAGCTTTGAAAAATAAAACAATAAATACAAGTAAATCATTAGCAGTATATAATAAAAGTAAAAAATAATTATACTCACTTAGATGAAAGTTTTAACAAAACAATTGAACACAAAGAAAATTAAAAAAAAGATTTTTTTTTCAAAATCACTTGAATTTATCGTTTGAATATTCACTTTTGATTTTGAGTATTTTACTATTTGATCCTCTTTTGGTTGTTGCTAAAATGTGACAGGCGAAAACAAGATTGAGCTTCGATTTATATTCCATTGACGATCAAAATTTCGCACATTCTCGAACATTTTATATTATTCTACATCATTTTAGAGCATTTCAGATTATTTTCGAACATTCTGGATTCCTCTTCATTGCTGTAGAGCATTTTGGATTATTTTGGAACATTATAGATCATTCTAGATCGTTTTAGAACATTTTTAATTATTATCAAACATCCTAGAACATTCTAAATTATTTTAGAACACTTTAGATTATACGGAAACATTTTAGGTTACTCTTGATTATTGTAAAGCGTTTTAGATATTTCTGGAATATTGTAGATCATTTGAGATCATTTTAGAAGATTTTGGATTATTATCGATCATCCTAGTACATTCCAGATTACTTTAGAACCCTTTAGATTATCCTGGAATATTTTAGATCACTCTTGATTATTGTAGAGCGTTTTAGATTATTATCGAACATTATAGATTATTCTAGATCGTTTTAGATTATTATGGACTATCCTAGAACATTATAGATTATTTTGAAACATTTTAGATTACTATTGCTTATTGTAGAGCATTTTAGATTGTTATAGAAAATTAGGGATTATTCTACGTTGTTTTAGAACACTTTATAGATTAAAAAATGTTAGCTTATTCTCGAACATTCTAGATCATTTTGAAACTTTCTGGGAAAATCTGGATCATTGTAGAAAATTTGCAAACTTTCTAGAAAATTCCGAATACATCGTTTCAGAACATTTTAGATTATTATCGAACATCCTTGAACATTCTAGAATATTTTAGAATACTTTAGATTGTTCTGGAACATTTTAGATCACTGTTGATTATTGTAGAGCGTTTTAGATTATTGTCGAACATTATATATCATTCTAGATCGTTTTAAATTATTATCGAACATCTTAGAATATTCTAGATTATTTTAGAACACCTTAGAATATTCTGGAACATTTTAGATTACTCTTCCTTATTGTAGAGAGTTTTAGTTTATTTTATAATATTATAGATCATTCTAGATAGTTTTAGAACGTTTATACTATTATCAAGCATCCTAGAACTTTCTAGACTATTTTAGAACACTTTAGATTATTCTGGAACATTTTAGATTACTCTTTATTATTGTAGAGCGTTTTAGGTCATTGTCGAATATTATAGATCCTTCTAGATCCTTTTAGAACATTTTAGATTATTATCGAACATCCAAAAACATTCTAGATTATTTTAGAGCACTTTAGATTTTTTTGTAACATTTTAGATTATTCTCGAACATTCTAGAACATTTTGAAACTTTCTGGGAAAATCTGGATCATTCTAGAAAATTTTCAAACTTTCTAGAAAATTCCGAATACATCTTTGTCCCTCATTGACACATGAAACGCCACTCAAAACATTTTAGACTCTATTCATGAACACAATGTGTGAGAAAAAGAGAGATATATCTCATTTCACATTTTCCCTACACCTATCCATTTCCGCTCACCGCGACCAAACTCCCTTACTAACAGCAGAAGTCCAAGGGCTATCTACCACTACAGCCGCGAAGGGGTGGCAGTGGGTGGTCTTGCAGAAAAGTGTGTCTTTACGTACACACACTTGCCTTTTGTATATATATGTTGATTATTAGAATATTTGACTTTATCTAAATATCAAAAGCGTTTTAAAATGTATAGATAAAATATTTTCAAGTCTATTAATATTTATTTTTTAATTTAAACATTTTAGTTTCTTTTGTTTTAAAAGTGCTCTATGTTTTCAACTCACTATACGTCCATTGTCCATACACCATACGCCCCACATACTGGCACTTAATAGTAAAACATATTTCAACTTTAAAGCAAAATGGATTGGTTAATAATAGCTCTCTATACTACAACCATTCTAATGCTACAAATACTACAGATAAAACACCTCAATAAATGTAATTTAAAGACGATGCCAACTAATTAATAAAAATATAAACAACGGTAAAATATAGTCTTCAGATGCAGTTTATAACTTTAAATTAAAGATAATAAAATTAATACCTTCATTATTTATGATATTATAAAATAATATCCAACGTTACTTTTTATCTCATCGACGTTCAACCAGAAAAAGGCATCATAATGTCTAATTTCGATAACAAAGTTTGATAATTTGCAGCCAATAAAACAATAAGATAAAACGCCAAACAATATTCTTATTCTAAATAAATTTTTCCATTATTAACTTTTACGTCACTCACAAGTGGTCCTCTCTTTGTTCTGCCGTGTCTTCTTCATTTTTACAGAACTTCAAAAAGCTTCAACATTGTTACTGTAGACTGTTAATGAGTATGGTATGTAAGGATTCCCGCATGATTTGGCACCTTTTATGAAATCCCATTGTTTCAATTAATTGAAATTCTTAATTCTTGATCGTCAAAATGTCTTCTTTGTAATGAATTTCTTAATTAGAAGAAAAGTTTCCAAATTAGTTCTTGATTCATGAATGATTTAACTCCATGAATGAAGTATTATTTAATATAGTTATACGAATGAAAATAAAATAGAAATAGAAGAATTTTAAAAGAAATGAAAATTTGATACGCAATGACATTTTAAAACTTTTATTAATTACATATTTTTTAATAGTTAAATTCTGGTTCGGTGATTTCTTAAAGATGACAATTTATTAACAAGTCCCATTTTGTACTTTCAATGCACGGAATTTCACAAAACTTTAGAATCAGTTAGACCTTGATATACTGGTGCTAATTAGTTTTTGGTGATATCGCCCAACAGGTGGTGTGGCTGTGCTGCATTTTGTACGATGTTCGCAATAGCTCTATCCCAAGAACTAATTTACGGATTTTGTTCAAACTACAGATTTAGTTAGACATTGAGGCAAGCTGTTATTTATTAGATTTTGGTGTAAATCATACAACAGATGGCGCTGCTGTGCTGAATTTTTTACGATTTCTGCAAAAGCTATATCTCAAAAACTAATGCACACAATTTAATCAAACTTAATATTCTATTTCATTTTCACGTAATTAGATTCTTATAAGACTTGGGTATATATTGAACAACACGTGTTGATTTTATACTCTTTGGGTTGGTAATTTTGGTTGCAGACATATTAGACGGCGGATTCCGAAATTCAATGATTTGTTTGAAACAATGCGATAGTGATATCTCATTGTTAAATACATGTAATTCAACGAACGTATATACCTTTACAATACTCATGATGGATATAGATTGTCATTTAATTTTGGCATTGTGATAGCGAATTTTGAATTATTAATATGTATGAGATAGAAGACAGTTTTTAGCATTAGCACATCCGACTAGTTTCATTAAGGAGTTTTCGGTCGTCTTTTGAAATGTGTGGGTCGCTTTAAGATGGGTACCGAAAGGAAAACAAAACAACAACGACAAACAACAACAACAAAAAAAGGTTCCTATTTCCACTGCTCAAATATCACTTCTAATATAGCATAATTTCAATTTCTGCATCATTGGATAGGATAAAAGACTGCTTTCGAATGAAATTTGTTTTAAAACTGTAGTTTAATTTAATGACGGTTTATGGCTTTTTAAATAATTTTCCAGCATTATTATTTTTTTTTATCTCAACATTTATTTGCTTAAATAATATAAAGCAAATATCAATTTACCACAATTAGTAATTGATTTCCCACAACAAAAAACAAAAAAACTAGATAAAGTTTATTTTTTCTTTCACTGTCTAATTCTGGTAAGCACAAAAACCTCCCTGGTAGGCATCATTCAGGTAAAAACAACTGAAAATTCAGGACCAGAAAAAAGGAATTCTCCTTTTCTGAATTTAGTGTCGGCCCCGATAAAAAAAAATACATATGTATATAAATATAGATAATACAAAACATATTTCAGTTTTAAGACTTAAAACACACGCTATTATTTTATATAAAATGACGTCATTCGCATGCTCTAAAGAATTCCTTATTTACGGTCCACTCTTAAACAGCATCTACAGTAAACTATTCATATGACGCCACTATCGCTGAATAAAACACACAAAAACAACAACAACAACAACAAAACAGAAACAGATGTCATAACTCAAGAATCTCGACGAAAAAAAAAATCTGCTATTTAATGATTTATATGCCTTCACTTGTTTGTAATATGGCTAATTAAATGAAATTTAGTTTATAATAGCTCCATGTTTTATCAGAAACAATTCATTTATATTTTTCAAAATACCACATATTTTAATTACATTTTGTTTTCAGTAGTTATAGGAAAATTGCAATAAAAAGATATAATTGCTATTTTCCATATATTTTTTCTTTACTTTCTACAGAAATGGAGTACTTGAGTAGCCAAAATTAAACAAAATGGCTCTAAAACTACAAAAATATTAATATCCCAAAAATAAATTGAGATGCTGTTTTCAAACAAATCTATATACAGGGTGATTCAGCTCGTCGGTGACAAACTTTAAGGATCGATAGAGCACACCTAGACGAACATTTTTGAATAGGGAATGTAGGGTCCCTGACGCGATGGTAAGGCGCTAGGCGCTTTCGAAAATTTGGGTGCCGAAATTCGAAACGTCATAAAAACTAGGGAAATGGTTAGATTTTCTTGCTTGTTGCGTCGAAATGATTCTGTTTGTTTAGACTTTCTTCAGTACCAATTTGATAAGCGTATCTCTTAAAACATGGATAGGGGGCGCTGCAGGCTTTGGAGAGCTAGACAACAACTTTAAGCCCGTTATTTTGATAATTTAACACATGCTCGCCAAAGTTTATACTCTAACTTAAAGTTTGAACCCAAAAGTAGAGCCCTGCAAAAAGCGTAAGAGCCGGAATAAAATGTCAAAGTACAGGGTGGTCGAAACTCGAAGGCTCCTAAGAGATAAACAAACAGATTTCTTGACTTATGGCATGCATTTTCATGATTCTGTTTGCTGGGGCTCTCTGAAACTCAGTTGAACGGTACAAAAAGAAACATCGATAGGGGGCGCTTTGGGCAAAAAACATAATTCGTTGACATTTCGGACGCTAACTGGAAACGGGGCGCTACGATCAGTTAGAAACAAAACAAGAGAGTAATTTACTTATCATAAGAAGCTATTAAAACTGCAGTTTGTTTTTTTTTTTTAACAAACATAGCTGGTTTCAATCATGCACAATGCGCGCAATAAAATTTACATAAGGTGCTTTTTGCTGATTTATGCAAAAGATATCGTACCATATCGATATGCAAAAGATACGTAATGCGTAGACGACAACGCGAGATGACGTAGTTGTAGGCGCAGACACGTCTTTTGAACGTGCGGGACCTACTTAAGCTTCGGGTTACTTGTCTGCAGATCGGTAGTAGGATGGAACGGTACACAAACTCTGAATTGGCTGACATGCATTTGGCGTATGGCGCTGCTGGTTGTAATGGACGAGCCGCTCAGCGGTTGTACGCCGAGCGTTACCCCAACAGGCAAATCCCCTGCCATGCCTTCTTCGCTCGAGTACACCAGAGGTTGTCCACAACGGGATCTTTCGACGGAGGCAGGCCTGAACGGGAGCGATCAGTGAGCACCCCCGACAACGAAGAGGCTGTGCTTAACCTGGTTGAGGACAACCCAGGTCTTAGCACGAGAGATATCGCCAGACATGTTGGCATTTCGCAAGCAACTGCGTGGCGCATCTTACGTTCACGGAATCTGCACCCCTACCACATCCAGCGGGTGCAGTTGCTCAGAGAGCAGGATTTTGGCCCTCGAGTGGAATTCTCAAGATGGTACTTGGCGATGAGATCCAGGGATCCCCGTTTTGTAAACAGCATTTTGTTTACGGACGAGTCCACCTTCAGCCGGGAGGGAATGTGGAACGCCCACAACAGTCATGTGTGGTGTGATGAAAATCCACATGAAACCAGAAGCCGAGCAGCCCAGGAGCGTTTCTCAGTAAATGTGTGGGCCGGCATTCTGGGGGATTGCCTCATTGGCCCTTATTTGTTACCTGAACGGCTGACAGGTGGAAATTACCTGATTTTCCTGGATCAAGTGCTGCCGCAGCTTCTGGATGAGGCGCACGTACCCGAAGGTTCGCGTCGCCAGATGTGGTTCCAGCACGATGGAGCTCCGGCCCATTACACGAACGACGTGCGTCTCCATCTAAACGCAAGGTATGGCCAGCGGTGGATCGGGCGTGGGGGTCCAGTTCACTGGCCTGCCCGATCACCAGACCTCACCTGCTTGGATTTCTTCCTTTGGGGTTACCTGAAGGCCGAGGTATACCATACACCTGTCAGCAGTGCTGAAGAACTTGTGGCGCGCATTGTGGCAGCTGCAGGGCAGATCAGAGATACTCCTGGCATTGTTGGAAACACACACTCCTCAATGCGACGGAGGTGCGAAGCCTGCATCATGGCCCAAGGTCGAAATTTCGAGCATCTTCTGTAGTGTTATTTTTTGTAAATAAATTTCCAGTATCATTGATGTTTTTGGTCTAAATTTATTCAGAAGTGTTGAGCAGAGGTAGAAAATGTGTTTTCATTATTACTAACTGATCGTAGCGCCCCGTTTCCAGTTAGCGTCCGAAATGTCAACGAATTATGTTTTTTGCCCAAAGCGCCCCCTATCGATGTTTCTTTTTGTACCGTTCAACTGAGTTTCAGAGAGCCCCAGCAAACAGAATCATGAAAATGCATGCCATAAGTCAAGAAATCTGTTTGTTTATCTCTTAGGAGCCTTCGAGTTTCGACCACCCTGTACTTTGACATTTTATTCCGGCTCTTACGCTTTTTGCAGGGCTCTACTTCTGGGTTCAAACTTTAAGTTAGAGTATAAACTTTGGCGAGCATGTGTTAAATTATCAAAATAACGGGCTTAAAGTTGTTGTCTAGCTCTCCAAAGTCTGCAGCGCCCCCTATCCATGTTTTAAGAGATACGCTTATCAAATTGGTACTGAAGAAAGTCTAAACAAACAGAATCATTTCGACGCAACAAACAAGAAAATCTAACCATTTCCCTAGTTTTTATGACGTTTCGAATTTCGGCACCCAAATTTTCGAAAGCGCCTAGCGCCTTACCATCGCGTCAGGGACCCTACATTCCCTATTCAAAAATGTTCGTCTAGGTGTGCTCTATCGATCCTTAAAGTTTGTCACCGACGAGCTGAATCACCCTGTATATATAAAAGCCGTTCTCTGTGTGTATGTCCTTTATACAAATCTTTAATTTTTGACCCATTTGCACGAAATTTCATGTACATAGGCTTTAGAACGTGGAATAGATCCCTGACTGCTTTAAAAAATTATCAGACCACTATTTATCCCTTTTTTCTACCACTTTCATAATTTAACATTATAGAAATATCTCTTTTTAAATCTTTTTTAATTCAAACGTTTCTTTCCTGTTGCCAAACCCTAAAAAATGACACAATAATGTGAAAAAAAATAAGGATAACGCGTGTATTTTGTTTCTATTTGCCAATAAAAATTCAGATTTTCTTGCTATATTTTTGCGTGTTTGATATTGACGTCATTCTAAACAGAAAATTTATAATTTTTTGTATAAAAAGTAAAAACTTTAAAGATAAGAGCGGGAAAATAACGTAGCACCTCAATTTGAATGTTTTTTTTTTTTTTTTTTTTTTTTTAATAAAACATCTATTTTAATACAAACAGTCAAATTTCATGAAAACAATTTAAGAAAAAGAATGAAAAGGCTAGATATGACGTCACATTCTATCAAATCTTTTCAACGCTTAATCAAACTCATTGTAAACATATGGCTCCTATATTTTGCTTACTACTTCGATTGTATACTACAGCCATATCTTATAGCTATACGTTATCGCTAAGTGTTGTATTGGTTTAAATTCAATGCTAACATTTTCTGTGATTTATAGCAAAAAGAGAGTGGTTATTTACATTTTCAAAAAAAAAATCTTGACAGATGTCTTGATTTATTGAATTTATGGAAAATGACATCTTTTCATCTAATCATTGTATATTTAATTTCAATAAAATTTCAAATTTTCCAAATAAAATTTTAGTAACTACTACCTCATTTGGATGTATTTTTTTGCATTTTCCCCCGTATTGTGAAGATATTGTATACTTCTGTTACGCGCGCCAAAGAAAACATGTATTTTAATTTTAAAAGTTTAAAAAAATTACCACAATGTTGTCGAAAGAACATCCTTTTTCTGAATTTAAATTTCGCGAGTTTCAAAATTAAAACAAGAAATGTGAGTTTTTTTATAAACTTCAATTTAGAGCTGTTCATAAAGTTAAGGCTGTTCTCAAATCCAAAGGAGCTATTTTCTGACATGTTTTTTAATTAATTTTTGTTCGGAAACGCATAAAATTGACAGGTGTTCTTATTTAGAAACTATGTAATCGAAAGATAGTTTCCATTTGTGGGTAAAGGTATAAGATCTTTCAGTTGGTGTTTTGAACTGAATTTCGGACGCAACAGTGCAATAAAGGATAAAAACCAGCCGTCACGCAACCACAAATGCTCATAACTCGATAAGTAATTTATTTATGAAGAAAGGAAAAACTCATTTCAATTCCAAATTGCTTTAATAGCCAGGCCTACAAATTTTAAGCCTTTATGTTTAATGAGTCAGAAAATGTGTCAGAAAGTTTCGCGTTGTTGAGCAGGGAACTGGAGAAGTACCTTAAGCATTTGCAGGTTAGTATTTTGTAATCAAGTTGCATGCCAGATAGTCGCTTAAAACATAAGTCCTTCTATATTGTTTTAAACAAAGGCGCATGCCATAATAGGTGTCAGGCACACTCATTAAAATAAGAATACCCTAGCGCACAGCCCCATTACCGAAGATAAACCCGTCAATATACTTAGAGTAGTTAGTTAGAGTTACTTATAATAGTTCTGCATTTTTCATTCAGCTAATAAGACTAATCCTTCATAATTGGGTTCACATTATTATATAACTTTCCCCTATAATTAGTTGACTAAGCAACGGAAAACAATATGTTACGCACTAAAATCTTCCCTAAAAAACTAATAATGCAAGTCGCATGGGAATCCGTTCTGAAGATATCAAGTTATATGCACCCGGAACGAAATTCCCATTTGAATTTTATATACTTATCAGGTTATTTTGAGTAGTTTGATTTGATATCTGTCAAATTCGTGTTTTATTTTATTTTATTTTTGGCGTTTTAATTTCGTTTGCCAATTTAGTTATTGAATATTACGCGAAAGCAAACAAATTCTGAATTATTTACGATGTTTTTGAACAATTGAGTTAATCTTTTGTATTTGGGTTGCAATCATATTTAAAAAATATGCATGCTTAAAAATTATTTTAAAACCCATAAAAAATTCGTAAATTGAGATAAACATTACAAAAAAATATCACAGAAAGTACTTTTGTTTTCTATAATACGTTGAAACAATCGAATGTACAATGTTTAGACGTTAAACTGCAATAAAAGGGAAATTTGTTGAGTTAGGTTGTTGCCACCGAAAATATGATACCAGCGCGTTACTCATAGACATGTCTTTTCTTTATACTATTGCATTTAGTGTAAACAGGTTCATCTTTCGTAATCGGGTTGCACTCAACTTTAAAAATATCCATGCTTAAAAATTACTTTAAAATCCATTAAAATCAGAAAACTGAGGTACAATTTTCAAACAAATTTCCTTTGAGAGAACTTTTTACTATTCGACATACTAAAAAATGAAATTATGTGATGTTTAAAAGTTAGAAAAATTGCAGTAAAGGCACATTTTATGGGTTACAATTTATGGGGCACACTTTATGGGCACTGACATAGTGTTTTTACTTTATAATGTAGATAATACCATACAAACGAGAATTTCACTAAGTGCTGCGCGATTTGGAGGAATTTCTTTTTTTCATATTGTCAGGAAAATCACATATTTTTCTCTTATACCCGCCAAAGAAAACGTGCATTCTGTTATTAAAGCTCAGGGATTTTACTATGGTTGCAATACAATAACGACATGTTTTTTGATTGTTTTTATAACGATTATGTGGATGGGAATTCACAAATTTCAGTTATTGTGATTGCCGTATTATTTCGTTTTAATTTATTTTACCTGGAAGGCTTCTTATAATTCACACGGGCGAAGTCGGGTAGTTCTGCTAGTTGCATTATAAAGTACTTTTTTCCCCCAATACGACGGTATAAAATTTGAAAATATGCGATGCTTAGAAGATTTAAAAAATGCAGTAGAATATTTAACAGTGCAATGATACATCTGCTTTGTTTTATGGCTGGCTTATACAACGGAATGTTATTTTTTGAGACTACATTTTAACAGCTGGGAGAAAGCAATAGTATACCGGGGACTAAACAACAACAACAACAACAACAAAAACACAGAGAGAGAGAACCAGATCATATTAATTTGATCATATTAACTATAAGATACCGCTCTTTGGCGTTAAATTGAAATCCGTCAGAGGGAAGCCATATTTTCATTTTATGTTGAACATGGCATTAATGAAATGTGGTATTTGTTAAAAAATATGGTCAAAATTCCATTCATATATTCACATACGGCAATCTACGTTATTTTAAATATTTACATAGAAGGATTTACATTTTTTGTGACGCACTATACAAATGATGTCAAATTTCACTAATGTTTTGTAAAGCTCTACGGATTCACATTTAGAAACCAGCCAGTTTGAACGTCATTGATAACTTTATGGCGTAATTACATGTTAAAAAACAAAAATCTCTGCCGGCCCGGACTACAGACAGAGGTAGATTTCGAAGTTAAGTATACTTATTTCATCAACAAAAACTAAATCATTATTAGATATAAATCCACTTTAACAGTTTTATCTGTCTGCTTTTGACGAGTTTTTATTTCCTTATTATAAAATATTTGGTTTTATCAGAATCATGTTAAGGCGATATTTAAAAAAAAATATTTTTCCATGCACAGCAACTCGAAATTTTCTGGCACATTTTCAGATTCATTTTTAATAATAAAAAAAAAATATGAAACATGCTGACGTGATTTTTGAAAAGATTTATAAGCGACCTGTGTTTTTAATTTACGTTCAATTAATTAAAACTTGATATATAAACAATTATTTTCTCAGTAAGACAATATTTTTCGTTTCTAACACAATCGCTTCGGGAAATTCTGTTCGAAATGCCCACTTTGACATCATTTTTTGAAATATATTCTGCCTCTATCAAAAAATCGATCATTACAGTACATTATACAGCTTCTGAATAAGCGAATCTACCAATTAAATGCGTTTGAGAGCAAAAATGAATTTAAAAAAGAGTCAGAAAATAAGCAGTTTGGATTTGAGTGCATCCTTAATACAATGATTTTTAAAACACAATCCGCTTCGGTAAATTCGGTTCAAAATGCCCTTTTTAACAGCATTTTTAAAAATATATTCTGCCTCTATCAAAAAATCGACCATACGGTACATTATATAGTTTCTGAGTAAGAAAACGTACCAATTGGAAGCCTTTGAGAGCAAAAATGAATTGTAAAATGAGTCAGAAAATAAGCAGTTTGGATTTGAATGCATCCTTACTAATAAGATTATTTTTTTCTTCAACCGCTATGCATTTTTAATTTCTTTTGCTGTAAGAATTGGTCCTATCCAAAACTTGTCTATATAGATGTTGTAGACAATATTAAGAAGATATATGATAAATTCATGAGGATTTTATATCTTTTGAATTGACGGAGTTATGGATTTTTTTCTTCTTCAAACCCCCTTTTTGTTTTCGTTTTTAATTTTTTTTGCGGTACGAATTGGTCCTATCAAAAACTTGTGAATGTAAAAGTTGTAGATAATGTTAAGGAAATTTATAATAAAATTCATTGGATTTGATATCTTTGTAATTGACGAAGTTATGATTTTTTTCTCCCAAAAACCCTATTTTTGCGCCCCTTGAGCCCATTTTTAACTTTATCAAAATCTGTGATACATAAATTTTTGGCCCTATTTTTAGAAGTAATAAAAACTTTAAACTGATTTGATATGTACAAAAATTAAGAAGTTATGGGGGGTTTTCCGTTTTCACAAAACCCCTCCCCATTTCCATCCCCTTTGTCCGATTTTGCCTATTAACGAACTTGACCGAGATTTTATGCCCATTGATTTTATGTATCAGTTTGGAAGAGATTGGTGCAGAATTACGAAAGTTATCGTGTCCAGAAGAAAGTGATATATATAGATAGATAGATATATAAAGTTTTTTACTGAGGGTGGTTTTGGGTTCTAGGGGTCATGATCGGTGTAGATCTGCAAAGATTTTTCAGAAATTCCAACATAGGAACGATCCCAATAGGTAGTATTTCATACGAAATCTACCTAAAAAACATTTCAAACAAAATACAATTTGAAGTATAAAAAAATCATGTGTAATTTATTCAGATAGTTTTACAATTATATTTCTTACTGATGCTGATTATTAGGGTAACAACAACAAAAAAAAAATAAATAAAATAGCAATAACAATAAATAAATAAAAATAGCAAAAAGAGAAAGAGAAATAACATTTCAAATAGATAATCCGCTGTCAAGTCTGATTTTCAGTAAATGGAAAACATAAACATGAAATAAGCTAAGACTTTTTTGTCAGAACGCCCCCGTGTACGACAATTTTGAAACATATCATAATAAAAGGCAATACAGACATGTAACAAATAGGGTATAAGAAAATTTCAAAAATAAGCTTTTACTGGCTATTTTCAAACTAGAGAGTTGAAAAAGTTTATTTGATTTTTTATCGGTTTGAGGTAAATCGTAAAAGTGAAAAAAAAAATAAAAGGAATTGAATCAGTGATTTAAAAAATATTATGCGTCCAAGATTTCATATTTTTCAGCAATCAATAAAACAATTCTATACACAAATGCTAGATCTGCGCTCATTGTTTTTTTTTTCAAATCTTTAAATATGCATTACGGTTATTAATTATTTATTTTATATGAGTTCAAAAGTATTTTTTAAATCTTTAAATATGCCTTATGGTTATTAATTATTTATTTTATATGAGTTCAAATTAAAGAAAATTTAAAAAAAAGGGGCTTGGACTTATCTTGTTTTTACAGTCAATGAAATTTAGTGCCCTAAAAATGGTATTATATTTTTACTGGGTATATTACGAAATAAAACAAAAATTATTTACATCAGCTGACTCTTAAATATTCGCGCAAATGCATACATTAAAATTTCCCATGTCATGTGTTTTGTACAAAGTATATTTCTAAATTGCTATCAAATTAATTACGGCTTTATAAGATTACTTTTAAGGCAAATACAATTAACACGGAGTAAAATATCATAACAAACCCCTTAATATAGGCATATATGAAAATATTTTCGAAAAATGCGCATTTGTAAGATGAAATTTGAAACATCCAATGATGTACAAAATAGAACAGCACGAGTTGTTATGGGTTATGGATTGACATTAATTGTGCAAGTGCAAATGTAACGGATTTTGAATAGCAGTATTTCCAAATATTAATAGTCAGTTTATTAAATTGCAGAATTTGGTGATTAAAAAATGATAAGATTACTATTCGAAAATTGTGTTATTTAAATTCTGTAATCCTTACCACCTACTCCTATTCATAATGATGTTCAATTCATTTTCTTCTTGTTGTTGGCCATTAAAATGCATCTTGATTTTGTCATTGATTAATGTTGTTTTTCCTGAAAACGTCAAAATTGAGTCGCAATGGATAAAGAAACGTATGTAATTTTTATCTGCACAATTGGATCTTCACTGTTAAAAAAATGCAGCTAACTGTCCAGTCACTCGTAATTTAACATTAATTATAAAGTTAAATAGAGAGAGCAGACCATAATAAGGTCAATGATATTGTCAGAATTGAGTATTGTTCCGTAACCGTTTTCAACAAAAACAGTCGAATGACTAGACAGTTTGCTGCAAACTTTTAACAGTGTCCCTTCAAGAATATGTTTACAACAAAAGAACGTATTTTAACTAGTAAACAGGAATTCTGCTTTTTCAGAATTTTGTGTCGCCCTTGATGAATAAAAATATAAATATAGATAGTACAAAACACATTTCAGTTTCAAGACTTAAAATACACGCTTTTATTTCATATAAAATGACTTCATTTGCATCCGCTGAAGAATTCTAGATTTACGATCCAATCTTAATCAACATCTATAGAAATGTATGTATATGACTTCACTATCGCAGAATAATACACAAACCCAGCAAAAAGCAATATCGTCATTCAAGAAACTCGACAAAAATATCGGCTATCTACTGATTCACAAGCCTTCATTTGTTTGTAACATTAATATGGATGCTGAAAATTAAATTTAGTTTTTATAGCTCTATGTTTTATCAGAAATCATTCATTTATATTTTTATATAATTCGGAAAATGTTACTACACACGGATTAATAAAATTGCATTCGTGTAGCTTTCTGATAGGAATTAAGTAAATGCGGAAAAAAAGACACACATATACAGTGTACTTTAAAATACATATTTATAGTCGACGATATTCTTGACATAGCACATATTTCAATTACAATTTTTTTCCAGTTTTTATGAGAAAATGGCAACAAAAAGATATAGTAATCTGCTATTTTCTACAGAGTAAAAAGAATAGAGATCAAGTGTTGTGACTGAAAGTGACGCCAAAATTGCAAATCTAAAATCCGTTACATTAGGCCCAAACATAACCACGTGCTTTGATGCTCCTGTCAGTTCAAACTTTTTTGCTTTTGCTTTTAGCATTAGAAATTGTTATTCATTATTCGAGTGTTGACGATAGATATGATTAAAATTTTGAATAAAAATGACGCTTTGCACAGTTTTAGGGTGCAGTACCAGATCAGAATGCATCAAGAAAACTAAAATGTCACTTCACAAGTAAGAAATATGTGATTATTTTATCATATGTATTTTGATCCCTCCCTTGTGAAGAATCTTAATTTAGAATGTTAATAGAATATCCATTAGAATATTAAAAATAAACAGTCTATTTTCATTTAGAAAAATGCACGGATAACGCCAAAGAATTCGGTCCCTGTTCCACAGGCCTGTTTTGTTTGGGCCGAATGAGTGCATTTAAACTTGAGCGATAACCACCTTCACATTGGAAACCGTTTTTACGATATACTTATTCTCTTTTCTTTCTCTTTACTCTGTGACTATTTTCACATTACTTTCTACAGAAATAGAGAACACTAGTTGACGCCATTACAGAAATGGCTTTAAAAACTACAAAAAAATTAATATCTTAAAAATAAATTGAGGTGCAGTTTCCAAACAATTTGCATTTAAAAGTATTTTTTTTTCCTATGTGACAGACGGTGTAAAAATTGAAAATGTGTAATGTTTCGAAGTTTAAAAAATTGCAGTAGATATTCAGTATTTAACAGTACAATGATACATCTGCCTCGTTTTATGGCTGGCTTATGTAACGGAGCGTTATTTTTTAGGATAGTCACGTTAAATTTTGCCCGAAAGAAATAACATATCGGGGGCTAATAAAAGTGCCCATATAGTTTTAATTTTCCCGATTCAATTAAAAATCGTTTTCTACGCGAGACTAGGAAGAAAGGGTTCGAAAATTTTTTTTGTGTGTTTTTCTCTTAGTATTTAATTATTGTAAGCATTTGAGATATTCTTTCAAAAAATTCACAGAAAAATAAACGTAATTATTAAAATTTGAAAATGAAGAGACTGTCAATGGCCTTCCTCTGCTGGTGCCTATGGCTAGCTGCAATATAACGAATGGCGATTTCCTTTAAATAAGATTTTAAAACACTTCAATGCTTTAGCTACAAATCGAATTGAGTTGTTAAAAATTTAAACCATAAACAAAATAATTATTAAGAATTAAAATTTCACCCACATTTTAACACTGTTAACTTGTTATAAACACATGTATAATAATCACTTATAAACAGATAAAGTTAAAAAATGCTATAAAAAGTGATAGAAAATCTTTATTAAGATTGACGATCGTTTCGTTGCACAAACGGCAACATTTTCAAAATCATTCAACGATAGAAAATATTTTCACATAATTTAAAAACAATAAACATAGTAAACAATGTCATGACATTGTGGTCATAGTAAACATGACATTGTTTACTATGTTTATTGTTTTTAAATTATGTGAAAATATTTTCTATCGTTGGATGATTTTGAAAATGTTGCCGTTTGTGCAACGAAACGATCGTCAATCTTAATAAAGATTTTCTATCACTTTTTATAGCATTTTTTAATTTTAACTGTTAACTTGATAATGAAAGAGGCAGAAAGAGGTATTATGAAATTAGTGCTGTGTATATACGAGTAGGTAAACAAATTTGATACAAACAATAACACAATATACATACATATATATATATATATATATATATGTGTGTGTGTAACTAGCAGACCCGCCCGGCGTTTGTAAATAATAACCTTAAACAAAACTCAAGTTTGTATAATTTTATATCTTTTGAAAATCTTTCAAATGAAAAATCTACTTTCGTGGGCCCCATTGCCTTCCGCAGCGTCTAGTGTGTTCCCAACAAACGTCTTTCAGAACGAACTTGGGACCTGGCTCCCCGCTACTTAAAGCAACGTTCATCCGATGTGCTCCGCACGTGCCGGACACAATCAAAAACTATGTTGAGTGAGCCAACACTCGTAGCATTCAAGTCCATAGAACACGAAAAAAAAAATGCACCATTAATGTTCAAAAATGTTGGTAACTAAAGTCTAAGATAAAATTTAATCAAAGATTTTTACTTTCAGATTTTAATTCTTAAAGAAATTTTTACATTATCTAAGATTTGTAACTTCAGAACATTTTTATTACGTCTGTATGTCAATGACAAAACAGACACAAATTATTTTCTTTAAGAGAAAATTATATACTTTCAAATACTATCTTAAACCATTTTAACATCAAAAGTTTAATAACATAAAATAAACAATATGAGAATGCAATAAAAAAAAAATTACTAAAATAACATTACAAACTTATCTTCTTATAACTGCTATACGCATCCATATTTTTATCTTGAAGAACTATAAGACTTTTTGAATATAATATATTTTTTCTCTCTGTCCCGAAAATCGACGTCTCGGAAACAGAGTATTAAATTCCCTTTATATAAACTTGAAGTTTATGTAGAACAACATTTTTGTATTTTAATCATGCCTTAGCTGAAATCAGGAGCGACCTCTGAACAGCACATGCTAAAACACTTTTAAAAACACTACTTTTTCTTCCTCAAAGCACCAACACGTAGAGCAAGACACTGTGGAAACACCAGCATTTTTTTTTAAAGAAGCACCATCTTTCTACGATGAAGCTCCAGCACCTCTTTTAAATTCGAAGAACACAAGTATTTTTTTTTTTTTAACTCGTAGAGCATCAGCATTTTTCTTTTCTCGGTTGGTCGTGGATTGAAGCCCGAAGTTGTGGAAACCATTTATAGCTACATTCTTACTTTCCACGAGAAGGCTCCATAATATTTAATAAGAGACTCATTAGTCCAAAAGTACTTGCCACTGTATACTTTAGTAGAAAGAAACTTTAATGAATCTCTGTACTACAAGAAATATTTCTTTACATTATGGCTGTACATATTTACAAAGTTAGGAACGACAGAAGAAATCCGCGTGGGAAATATTATCACCTTTCTTCCCTCCGCCTCTTATATAAACTCAGCGAGGAAATCTAACGCAAGACCGCGCTCATTTTACAACCTATTCATTGCACTTCGATCTGCGGAAAACGTATCGTAGGGGATGATGGGTGAAAAGTATTTAACAGCTACTAATATTAGGGGCTATCGTCTAGTGCTATCATCTAGCGGTATAATCTTTAAATATTTGTTAGAATTATGGTTTTTACATTAAAAACAGAGCACTATTATCATCGTATCGACTTCCCTTGTTAAGGCAATACATAAATAGCGTTTCTTTAAAATCACGAATTGACACAAATGTTTAATATCATTGCGCTGATAAAGAATATAGGAAATACATTTTGAAAGTGATTTAAAAAATATTAACCGTTAATGATGCTTTATACAACTATTTAGTTTAAAAAAAAAAAAGGTTAAAATTATAATTGATACGCATTATTGTAATTTTTAATTGACAATAAGATCATTAAATTATAATTACAAGTATATTTATAAAAAAAATGAGAAAAACTATTGTAGCTTGCTCCGGTCTCGAACCTGAGCAGGCTGATCAATGCGCAACCGTAGAAACAAAGGAGTTACGACCAACGCAGTAATTTCGTTACATAGTTATATTTAAGTTATGTTATAATTTTAGACCCCCTGTTTCTGGAGAACTAAGGAACGTTGTATAAAATCCATTGAGCCTGAGACTAAGGGGCCTCTACCCTACAACATATATAAAAATAATCAAGATCTGTTATTACTAAGATTGGCCCTCTCCTTGTGAGAGGAGCTTATCTAAAAAAACATCCATGCCGGCTCGGCCTAAAGGCGCAGGTAGATTTCGAAGCTAAATACTAGTTTCACCAACAAATTAAATCAGGATTAGTGATAAACCCACTTTAATAATTTTATTTGGCCGCTTTTGACGAGTTTTTAATTTTATTTTTATATAAGAGCTGGTTTTATCAGAATCATGTTTAGCAGTATTCAAGAACTATTTCCATGCTCAACAACTCGACATTTTCGGATTCATTTTTAAAAGGAAAGACATGAATCCTGATGATGTGATTTTTAAAGCGAATTATAAGTGACATATGTTTTTATTTTTCGTTCAATTAATTAGAACTTGATTTATAAATAATTATTTTCTCAGTAGAACCATATTTTCCGTTTCCAATACAATCGCTTCGAGAAATTCGGTTCAAAATGCCAAATTTGAAATCATTTTTAAAAATATACTCTGTCTCAAAAAAAAAAATTGACCATTACGGCACATTATATAGATTCTGAATAAGAGAATCTACTAATTAGATGCGTTTGAAAGCAAAAAATGAATTTAAAAATGAGTCAGAAAATAAACAGTTTGGATTTGAGTGCATCCTTAATACAATATTTTTTTCTTCAACCTATGAGTATTTTTAATTTGTTTTTGCTGTAAGAATTGGCCCTATCAAAAACTTATCAGTATAAAAGTTGTAGATAATATTAAGAAGATATATAATAAATTCTTGCAGATTTGATAATTTGTGAATTGACGAAATTATGGATTGTTTTCTTCTTCAATCCCCACTTTTTGTTTTCGTTTTTAATTTTTTTTTCAGTAAGAATTGGTGCTATCAAAAACTTGTCAATATAAAAGTTGTAGATAATATCAAGACAATTTATTATAAATTTAATTTGATTTGATATCTTGAGATTTGACGAAGTTATGAATTTTTTTCTCCCCAAAACCACATTTCTTTCGCCCTTTGAGCCCATTTTTAGTTTTATCAAAAATCTGTGATACATAAATTTTTGGCCCATTTTTTAGACGTAATAACAACTTTAAACTGATTCGATATGTACTATAACTAAGAAGTTATAGGGTTTTTTCGTTTTTCACAAACCCCCTCCCTATTTCCATCCCCTTGGTCCGATTTTGCCCATTAACGAACTTGACCGAGATTTTATGTCCCTTGATTTTTATGTACAAGTTTGGAAAAGATTTTTGCGGAATTATGGAAGTTATCGTGTCCATAAAAAGTGATATATATGTATATAAAGTTTTTTACTGGGGGTGGTTTTGGGTTCAAGGGGTCATGATCGATGTAGATCTATAAAAATGTTTCCGAAATTCCAAGATAGGTGAGATCCCAATAGGTAGTATTTTATACGAAATCTACCTAAAACTTTTGTAGGTTAAGGGACCAAAACCTTAATACTGCATACAATAGAAATAAAACATTTTTTAATGTTTTTTTTTAGATTTAATAAAAGCTAGCAACAGGAAACATTCAAAAGTTCAAAAGCGTGCGCTCGCACACACACACACGCACATTCGTCTTAGAAATAGTCATGCGATGTAAAAATAGGCTGCAGAAAAAAATATAAATCGTAGTAAATTTAGAATTGCATTTCCATGAGAGGAGTCTGCCTCAAAAACCTTTGTAGGATAAGGGCCAAAACTTTAAAGCTGGCGACAATAGAAAAACATGTAAATGTACAAAATAAAACGGTTTTTTAAAGGGATTTTTAGTTTTAAATAGAGTTAGTAACATAAAACATTCGGTAAGGCACACACAATACATAGGGATTGTCAAAGTCCTGCCAATGTACAAATCTGATAAAAAGTATAAATATAGTAAATTTAGAATTATATTTCCCTTAAAGGGGCTCTTCTCAAAAACTTTGGTAGAGTAAAGAGCCAAAAGCCTTGATGCTGCCTAGAATATAAAAAGCATGCAAATATCAATGATTTAAAACTTTTAAACATTTTTTTAAAACGGATTTTATATTTAAAAAAAGTTAGTTACAGGAAACATTCGAATGGATGGCAGGGTCTGACAGCCCTGATATAGACAAACTGTGTTATAATATTTTCTACAAATTTTTAATTTTTTGCTTTGGAAAATTCTCTGATTTTTTGATATTTCTAAATAAAAATAAAAATTACATTTTGCATCGTTTATCTATACAGAAGTAATTATCGACTTTGACCTGCATTAATTTCTGTACAAATCCTCTTGTTATTAATTTCCACTTCCACCACAAGAGATCCATTATTAGATCCATTATATGTTCTGCGCACATTCTTCTATTTTCGAAAGCTTCAAAAAGCTTACATTTCGTTATACTACAGATTATTGTTGGATTCTATGAAGGAATCACGCATGATTTCACATCTATTATGAAAATTTTAAGTATTTCAATTAATTAAATTATCTCCGAAATGAAATTTTTAATCATAAAGCATTGTCCATTTTCAAGAAAAGAATCGTTCAAAGTACCTTTTTAATTGATAAAAGGTGATTGAAGCATTATGTGTAATATTTTCATATGAAAGACACTTATATTTAATTTAAAATATGTTATGAAATTAATTTAAATGATGTTAAAAATAATCGAGAAGTTTAATATAAAACATTTTCGGATATATACTTTTTAATAGTTAACAGTTGCTTCATTGTTTTTCTTATTTAAGATGCTTTTACGGACAACCTAATTTAAAATTGAGGGTGAAGGCGAAGTTTGAACCACATCGACATGTTTTGTAAAAAAGAAGTTGCTACGCTTTTTAAATATGATTAATAAATATTCAAAATATAACTCATTGTGATGCTGAATATTAATATTTTATTTTGTGAAGCAGAATTTAAAATGAAACTTTTTCGAAAGTTAAGTTCAATAAGTCCATTTTTTTTATTTCTTTCATTTGACTATTTGTTGATGCATATGGATTCTAATATGTATTAAATATCATGCATCATTTATCTATAAACTGTTTTAATGGTTATTATTAGTATTATTTTTATTAGTATTATTTTATTTATTTTATTTTGGAATTTTCTTAATTTATTGTTTATTTTTTAAATTATTTTATTAAGATTAACATCATTGTTATTTTTTATTTTTTCTTGGTATATTATATTATCCTTTTTTTTAAATTTCCTGTTACTTTGCTTTCTGTCTTTTTATTCAATTTTCTTCATATTGCGCATCCTTTTCAGTCTTCTACTGATCGGCTAATGCTCTCTCCATGATTGGCTGATAGCATCTGCTTTCCTATTGGCAGATTCCTATAATCTGTCCTCTTCTCTTCCATTTCCTTTCAGTGCTGTTCCTGATTTCAAAATGGTAACATATCTTATTTGCACTTGATGAAAAATGACAAAGTACTGTCGAATGACTTTGCGGATTTCTTATTTTTATGGTGACATTAGGACGTTTCCTACCTTCATTTGTATATCACATCAGATTTTTAACATTTCATCATTTTATTGTTTCAACGAAAGTTGTTGCAAACACAGATCATATGAACATTTACTAGAAAAAGGGCAAAACTTTTGATGAATATAGCAAATTGTGTAATATTTTATACTGATATAAATATAAATTTTTAAGGGGGGGGGGGGGTTGACGGTGTAACAGCTGTTAAATTAACCTTTAACTGATGTCACGCGGTCTCCCAGACCCCGCGACTCCCAGCTGTAAACACTCTTACAGCTTTTTACTTTTCTGTACTGAAGTTAAATAATATGAATAAAATACTTTTTTCATGCAATTTAATTCACATGCTCCTTAGAGAAGTACAACGATATTGTTAGGACGAAATTTAAGTAAATTTAACCATTTCAGTTATTTTTTTTATTCATTTTATTCGAGGGGTCTGAGAGACCGGATCACATCAGTTGTGTGACAAATTTTAGTCACACCAGTTAAAGGTTAAGATCAGTTTTGTGGGACTTTTTGGAGAAAAAATTGAAAACTGAATTTCAAACGGAATTGATCATTAGATTAGACAAAGTTTCAACAACAAATTACGCAGAAATAAAATTAATTGGATCATCAGGAAGTTCAGAACAAGAAAGGTATTCGTACTGTTCACTACGAGATTGTGCTGTCTGGTGGACCCTGCTCCTGCCTCATGGTGTTTATGAAACAGGCAAACAAGGGTTAAGCATTTTAAATTGAATGAAAAACTGTATTATTTTCAAAAACAATTATATTATTATGATTATGATTACCATTGTTTAAAATGAGATTTTGGATGTAAAGGCAAAATAATTTCATAGATGTCTTTTGTCGAGTAAAAAAAAAAAAAAAAAAAGAATAACAAAGACACATTTAATAATTCACCAGATAAGTACATGTGTCATCTACTGTCTCTCACTGTTTATTTGAAGTGGACAGTTAACAACTAACGATAACTAATTACTAGCTTTTTCACAACGCCCCCAGTTCAAAAAACACAAAAAAGGCATTTAAAAGTTTTAGGAGTTGTATTGATGCTTTTGCAGAGGACTCAATTAAAAAGCTGTAAAAGCACTTAATTTTTACTTTTATTTATTTTATTTTTTTTATCGAGCATTGAGTAAGGCATTATTTTAAATGAATAGAAAAATCAAAATTTTCATGCTGAAACAGATTGATTTTTAAGGTTTTAGAATGACATTCTCCCTTAAGTTACTCCAGTCCTTTCTTTTAGACGGAGAATTTCAATAATTTGCAACCAATAAGGCAATAACATAAACTTTCAATCGAATTTCCATTACAAATAAATTCTTTTATTGATCTGAGTATCTTGTTCCTATTTAAAGAATTTAAAAAGAACTTCTCCATCGTTATCACAAATTGATAATGAGGAAGCTACATAAGTATTCACGCATGACTTGCCGTCCTTTAATTGTTTCAATTAATTGAAATTCCCCCCCCCCTCCCGCTGCAAATTGAATTCTCGATAGTCAAACTGGGTTGTTTCCAATGAATTGCTTAATGAAAACAAAGGCTCTTAATGAATTCGTGATTTATAAAGTATTTAACTTCGTGGAAAATATTTCTTTAATACTTGTGTATGAAATATTTGTGTATGTCTAATTCAGAATATCTTACATATGAATTTAAATGGTATGAAGCAAAAACGTTTTTCAAATACAATGCTATAAAGTACTGAAAGAGATAAAAGATGCTGGGTAGTTAATTTCTGTTTCTGTGAATACTTAAGTATTTTATTTCATAACTTAAATTGAAGTTAAATGGGGCGGAAATAGAATAACAATTCTAAACTGTTAAAAAATGATTCAGAATATCTTAAATAAATATTCAAATAATTCCATGGATTTTAAATTCAATTTCATTTTCATATTGATTATTATAATAGTTTTAGTGAAACAGGAGATTAAAATAGAGATTTTAAAGTACTTTAATATTTTCACGTGGATAGTTAAAAACTACTTAGTTTTAAACTTAAACTTACACTATGTGCAAAACTACTTAAAAGATGAGACAATATTTAAAAAAAGATGTTAAATTACTTTAATATCCTTAGTACTTTCAAGTATAAAAACATAGTCTTCGTCAGAGAAATACAAGAAATACTACTGTTATTAACGTCTTATTTTCAAAATTCACGTAGGTGTTGTCGATGTTGGTTGGTTGGTTGTGTTTATGGCGGCCAATTATCAACACGAGGGATAAAGGCCCTAAGGGTGAGTGCCCTTCGTGGGGTCTTTCTAAGGGAACCTAACTCGTATTAACACTTGGAAATCCAAGTAGATGGTGTCGAAAGGAGTAAAAGTGGAAGTCAAATTTTTAGATCCGGAAAATATTGGGAAAATAAAACATGCATATTGGGAAGTAGAATATTATTCGTTTTATGATACTTAATTAAACTGAGCCAAATTTTGGGTATGTTGTAGGATAAAACGTCATGACAAACAGTATTTTCTTTAGTAATAAATTTTCCCAATATTTTCCATAGCTAAAAATTTGACTTCCACTTTCACTCCTTTCGACACCATCTACGTGAATTTTGAAAATAAAGACGTTATTAACAGTAGTATTTCTTGTATTTCTCTGACGAAGACTATGTTTTTATCCTTGAAAGTACTAAGGATATTAAAGTAATTTAACATCTTTTTTTTAATATTGTCTCATCTTTTAAGTAGTTTTGCACATAGTGTAAGTTTAACTTTTTAAAGATGAATTAAGCATTTCTATTTATTTATTTACTTAGTTTTTATAAAAATTATAAATATTTTGAATTTTTTAAGGCTTTTGATTAAAAAACGATATAGCGCGAAATATCAATCATTAATATGTATTCAGATAAATCCTGGTATTTTACTACAGTACCTTTTAAGGGATGACATATTTTTGCCTAGGCATTTTTTTTTTTTTTTTTTTTGTCCCTTAAAATACTTTTCACACTCACGAAAATCATATTTTATTTCTCAGAAATCCATATGGAAATAAAAGAGTGATTAAGAGTAAAAAAGAGTAATAACAAAATTTTTTGTTGACAATTCACATTTTCTTTGATGTAATTTCCCTAAAATACACATTTTTGAAAACGGCTCGAATTTCATTAGCTTTTGGACTAGGAAACAAAGTTTTGTCTTATTGTTCTAGGTTATGTCTACAATGAGTTGCTGTGAGTTGACCTTCTTTATCTGAGGTGTTCACCAGCTGTCAAACTGCCATTTTTAACCCCTTCATGGTCAAAGTAAAGGATTTTTTAGGTGTTGTTGCAAAAGTGTTGAATCGGACAAATACCAGCAGAACGTACGGACAAATTGATTTGAAAAGAAATAAATTCTTTTCTTCAGGTGCATCTTAAACGCAAAAACATTTTTCGAAAATTCAGGTACGATTCCGGCAATTACAAATTAACATTAGGTGGGAAGTGTTTCTTAATAACTTTTAAAGGGTTAATATAGGAACTCAAAAGATTACAGTTTTCTACTTAATACATGTTTAGCGTAACAGTGTAAATATATTTTTATAAACATTTCGCATTTCAAAAAAAATATATATATATACGGAAAAGTCTTAAATTTAGGGTGTGAAAGTGATGAAATTTCTGCCATTAAATAAAGCGAAAATCCCTTTTAACATGTAGTGGTGTGAGAATACTTTTCAAAAAAAGTAGAGAGTACCAAAGGCTTAGAAGAAAGAACATAGTATGTTACATTTTCCCCAAAAATATTTCATTTTATTGTGTCGTGAGGTATTTTTCCTTTGTAATGAAGTATTTATTATGTGGTACCTTGTTTATTAATATTTAATATTTTAATATTTCCTAATTTAAATGATATTAATTAATTTTAATATTTGATAACAAAATGTTATTAAGAATTTAGTATACTACCTGTTAACTTTTATATGTATGCTACCAAAAAGAAAATGAATCAATGAAATTCAGAATAAAAACTTTTACTTTTTCTCCAAATTTAATTTTTGTCACATAACATCTTCCACAAAGCTTTATAAAGGAGATGTCTTTTCCAAAAATTTTAAGAAAGCAAACAACATAGTGCATGAAAAGACTATAGTGTATAATTATTCGCTAATGTTTATTTATTTTTTCGTTCATTTGTATTTCGATTTAGAAATTTTCTATGTTTAAATACATTAATGCACAATAAAGCCTTAGATGTGCCCAAAATTACGTTACGGAAGGATTATGCATAAAACTGTTTTTTTTTTTTAAACTCTTTCCACCATAATTGAAAAGTGTTTATGGGTCAATATCTGAAAAGTGGACAATTTGCGTCCATTGCCAATAATATTTCATTAATTATACTAAAACGAAGAACTGAAAAATGTAATATATTGTAATATTTGTTATAACAATTACTAATGATAAATGGAGATATAATGATGTACAAATAATTAACTTTAAGCTTTAAACAAACGAAATCATCATTTCAGTCCCTATCCCCAAGTACGAAAATCCAATATTAAATGTATGCTGTAAATATTCTTATAAATATTACTAATTTTTTCTATTATATATATATACCTATACATCTGCAGTATGTGAATAGTATATAATTCTCCTTTATTAGTATAGATTGTATAGTAAAATATTGTAGTAAATATATTTGTCCCTGAGGTTGACCATCATCTCAGTCCCTCTAAACACACATTTAGGTTAACATATGGTGGCGCTGGCAAAATTATTTCCACTGCAACGGCAACTAAAGTTCAACTAGCCACCATGGATGAATGTAAGTTGTTCTTCTCTTTGCTTCATATTTAGAAATATTTAGTTTTTGTTCTGAATAGGCATGAGTATTTTTTTATAGCATCATTCATGTCCTAATATTTAACTTTCTATTTATATAAAAAAAACTTATTGCAACTTTATTTATGTAACATACAAATGTCACATGGCATATTTAATAAATTACATGTGTGCAAAATGATTAAAAAAATGGCTGTGCAGCTGTTAAGACAAAAAGATCACCTCAGTCCCAATTATTAGACACTGATTATGATGGTAACAGACACTTTCTTCCATAAAAGTTTATCCCACGCATAAAACATACATCGTTGATCTCAAAACACTACAGCATTTAAAGGACAAAACATGTATCATAGTATATAATTGTATGTGGTAGTTGGTACATTAATTTTAAAAAATAAAAATTCTTTCATGAAGCTGTCCGGTTTTCAGATATTGACACTTATGACTTCGATTTATCTGTCCGTTTGTCCGCGCTCTAACTCTAGTAAGTATACTCAGATTGCACTGAAAATTTTGTATGGTATTGACATTTATTGTAGAACGATTCCTATTAAAATTGAAGTTTGTAGACCGTATAGTTCATTTACAAGGACAGTCAAAAGTATCGCGTTATATTAAGACCAATAGGAAAAAGTCATTTCAAATGCATTTTAATGATGTTACACTTTTTCAAACACAATGAAACTGATATGTATTTATGAAGTGCATTAAAATATGCATTCTATAGATTATGCGGTGCAAATAATATTTATTTTTCATGTACAGGACCACAAAAGATAACTCCGTCACATAATGGTATAGGGGAAAATTGTTTGCAGCGTATTTGAATTATGTCAAACTATTTCATTTATACTGAAATTACCATGCGTTGCTAAGGTTTACTAACTACAAATTACTTCCTGCACAGCATAATGGGCACAACATGTACAGGGATACACAAAAGATTTCGTATACTATATAACACTTGAAGTACTGTATATCAGCGGTGATTGCAGGAAGTGCATTTTTGGATATGATATACGCTTTTAAGTTTAACTAAATTTTTGCATACTATGTGATATGTATAAATGTTCCAGATCATATACAGGGATACACAATAGAGTTCGTAAGGGTTAATGTGTATAAGCGTAAATTGCTTGAAGGTGATTTTTAAATGAGTTATATATTTTTACGCTAAACTACATACTAAGAGATGTTTGTAGAATATAGATAAAATGATATAAGATAAAATGCCACGCCAAGAATTGGATACATGGCCGTCAATGAATGATAATTTCAAGAAGAGTGATTTCAGTAGTTTTAAGCGTGATTTACTCTGAATTAAATTTTAGATAAATTGTGGCGTATATATAAAGGTAGTAGGTAGGATACAGGGCTGCACAAAGGTAATCAAGTATGTTTCCGACTATTGGCATAAATTGCTGAAAGTGAAATTTCAACCTAATATGTGGTTTCTTGCTAAACTAAATTTTCGCATACTATATAGAATATTTACCATTCTTTCGATCAAGCGCAGGGCTGTACAAAAGAATTGGAATACATGTTTAATTAGGGAGAATGTGATGTCAATCACATAAACTTTTCTTAAATTTCTTAAGAAGAATTAATTATTAAACTACATAGCTATTTTAATAGGTTCTCATTTTCCTCTAAAAAGAATCCATTTTTATCATTAAACATTCTTCCTTTTAATATTTTCTTTGCAATCTTAATAAAAGGCAGATAAAAGTATTGCAAATTATTTAATCACTCATTGCATATTTTGTAAATAAAAAAATTTAATTTCCCTGTGATATGTTATTCATTATATTACTTTATGCTGTAATATTAATTTTGTCTCTCATAAATAACGCATTTTTGCATTGGATATCTGAGATGGATCTCTACAAAGGCTTTTTTTTTCGATTTTGTTAGTATATTTTCTTAATGAGGATACTTTCATTTTCGAAACCGATTCCGAAAGTAAAAGTATGAAAAAAAAACTCTAAACAAAATAGAAAAAGTAAAAAACAGCCGTTGTAGAGATCGGTCTCATCTAGCCAATGTAAAAATATTCATTTGAAAATATTGAAAAGAAAACGAAATATCTTAAAAAAATTCTTCCATAGAATTAACATTAGTGAGCGTGTGTTTTGGCGTGAGTGAAGTAGCCTCTTAAGAGGTATCTTCGGTTCATGAGGCAATTTTGTTTTCTCCATCATTTTATATTTCCGATTAACCCTTTGTATCCCTGCGTTGCATATCTATGACATACCCAAAAGTTAATGTTGATAATAATGGGCTTTAAAAGACGATTTTATTTATACAATAGATTTTCGATTATCCGAATTAATTGGGACCGACCCTTTTTCGGAAAATCGAAATTTTCGGATAATCGAGAATGCTTCAATTTTAAGATTAAGGAGAAAAATATGCAATATTTTTTATTATGGTAACAAGTGCTTAATAAAATTAAAGCAACAGAAAATTAGAAACAAGAATAAATTACCCGAATTTTAATTTTGAAATTAAGTACCTATTACATATATCGCAAGGGTTCGAAAAAAAATGTTTAGTTTGTTGCAGTTTCAATTGCTTTTACTTTGATGCTCTATCACGGAGTTTTTTAAGATTATTAGTTCACGACTTTCTGCTGCTCCAACCATTCCAAACCTTTTGCAAAACATTCAAAAGCTTCAGAATTGCTAATTTGTTCATTTTCTTCATTCCGCTCTGCAGCTTACGGAAGCTCAAGTTAAATTCAAAGAAACTCTAAGAAAGGGGATCGAAAATATTGATAGGCACTCGTAGTTCGGAAAGGACCGCTTGCACACAAGGAATGTAATAGAAAAAGTAAAAAGGCTTTAAAAATGCATTTCAGTTAACCGAGAGTTTCGGTTAAAAGAGTTTCGGATAAAAGAGGTTCTACTGTCGTTGTTATCTCCCAACACGGCAGTTAATATAAATTGTTCATATTAATTCTCAGCAGGTGACGGTACTGAGTTTAATTTTTCCTGACTTTTTCCTGTTTAATTTTTCCTGAAAGTTTTATTTATCATTTGAGCAGTTTCGCATCTTTATTGCTAAAATGAACTTCGTAAATTTTGTAATATTAAAAAGACTTAAAGAGTCGTCTAAAAATAGATTATTAGCAAGGTAAGTTCGTGTACTTTACAATTTTGTGTTAAAAAATTGACATTTTTTTTAATGAGAAATACGTAATCTTCTGTTTATTGCACATATGAAAACAGTACCTTTCAATCAATAATATTTTATTTTTATGTTCTAAATCTTTTTAATTAATTTTTAATTGCTTAAAATGATATATACTAACATCTGAATAAATATTTTTTAAATCAAAGTTGTTGAGTCACAAGAGGCCAATGTAAAAGGTATAGTTTATGTGTACTATTTTTCTTACAACATCGGATATTTTTGCAAAAATTCACCTAGCAATATCGAAACTGGTTTAGAACATTATTTCTTCAAAAACAAATTTGGGGTAACTTTGGTTATTGAGAAATCAAAAAATTCTCAGTATCTGTAATGAAGAAAAATAAAATATTCCATCAGTAAAAACTGGGGAGGTTAAAAAATTGTTAACGGTTATTCGCCGATATTTAGCAATCAGGATGGGATGCTAGAGACAAAATTTTCGAGTGTGTCTCAAAACAGTAAAATTGTGTAGTAAAAAAAAATCATTTGTTCCTTTCTAACAAAGAACAGTAACAAACTACTCTGATTAAGAGTACAATTTACCTCAAAATTGATTAATCCCTTGACAGTGTGGCCCGAACTAGATTCGGGCAAGAACACTTTGCTTGCTTCGTTATTAAAAGCATTTTCATACCACTAATTTGTAACTGTAAATTTATCTTTATTGATTGTCAGATATTTTTCGATTAAGTAAGGTAAATATTTTAGTATGGAAAAAGTGGTGTCCAGCCCCATTTTTAATTTTTTTGTAAGAAAACAAATGTCACTGTTAAGGGGTTAAAAAACCGATTTTTGTTTTTTAATAATAAATGAAAGCCTGATTAATTGTTAATATTTCGACACCTCATTTTTACCCATACGCTAATTATATCGCGAGATATTGTAAATTTTGTTAATACACCCAACGCAATTACCCACACAAAGAAAACTTTAAATGGCTTTTTCTCCATGCTCATATTTGCGTCACTTTCATGTTTTAAAATTGCTAAGGCTTTTTAGGTGCGTTCGTAATTATATAAATACGTAGCACCTATAGTCGTCGTTCAGTCCGTCTGTCTGTCCGTCCGTCTGTCCGTCCGTCTGTCTGTCCGTCCGCATATAACAGAGCAAAAACTACCCGACCGAATGATCTGAAATTTTTAATATATAATTGCTGCAAAATTTTGTCGAGCCATTTCCAATTTTATGAAAATAAGATGTATAGTTTAATTACAGGGACACCCAAAAGTTTTTCTTTACATTACAGCCAATGGGAAAAATTATTGCAAGTGAATTTTAATGATGTTACAGACTTCCGAATGGTCTGAAATTTTTAATATATAATTGCTGCAAAATTTTGTCGAGCCATTTCCAATCTTATGAAAATCGGATGTATAATTTAATTACAGGGACAGTCAAAAGTTTTTCTTTACATTACGGCCAATGGGAAAAATTATTGCAAGTGAATTTTAATGATGTTACAGACTTCCGAATGGTCTGAAATTTTTAATATATAATTGCAGCAAAATTTTGTCGAGCCATTTCCAATTTTATGAAAATCGGATGTATAGTTTAATTAGAGGGACACCCAAAAGTTTTCCGTTACATTACGGCCAATGGGAAAAATTATAGCAAATGCATTTTAATGATTTTACAGACTTCGGAATGGTCTGAAATTTTTAATATATAATTGCTGCAAAAATTTGTTGAGTCATTTCCAATTTTATGAAAATCGGATGCATAGTTTAATTACAGGGACACCCAAAATTTTTCCGTTACATTACGGCCAATGAGAAAAAATTATAGCAAATGCATTTTAATGATTTTACAGCCTTCCGAATGGTCTGAAATTTTTAATATATAATTGCTGTAAAATTTTGTTGAGCCATTTCCAATTTTATGAAAATCGGATGTATAGTTTAATTACAGGGACACCCAAAAGTTTTCCGTTACATTATGGCCAATGGGAAAAAATTATAGCAAATGCATTTTAATGATTTTACAGCCTTCCGAATGGTCTGAAATTTTTAATATATAATTGCTGCAAAATTTTGTTGAGCCATTTTCAATTTTATGAAAATCGGATGTATAGTTTAATTACAGGGACACCCAAAAGTTTTCCGTTACATTATGGCCAATGGGAAAAAATTATTGCAAATGCATTTTAATGATTTTACAGCCTTCCGAATGGTCTGAAATTTTTAATATATAATTGCTGCAAAATTTTGTTGAGCCATTTCAAATTTTATGAAAATCGAATGTATAGTTTAATTACAGGGACAGTCAAAAGTTTTCCGTTACATTACGGGGAATGGGGAAAAAATTATTGTAAGTGCATTTTAATGATGTTACAGACTATGCACTTATGAAGCGCAAAAAAATATACATTCAGTACAATATGGGGTGCAAAAAATAATTATAAAACTAGTTATAGTACGAACGCACCTCATTTGCCACGTTTGACGAGCAATTTCCAACTTGTTTTATATTTGAGAAAGAGTTTTAAACAATTTTGTACCAGTTCTTTATTATATATGTGATAAATCTGCGAATGGAATTAGCCTTCAGTTTTTTTTTTTGATTAAAAGTATATCAAGATGCGATAGTTGATAGAGTTAGAAGATGTGTTGCGTTTTACACTATATCAGTCAAAAACTTACATTAAAGGCAATATGAGATGTATCTAAAAATCCATGCACTGTAAAAAAAAATACGATCAGTTTTCCTGTAGAAATCGGAAAAATAGTTGCCCTTATCGTACAGGAAAAATTTCCGACCGAGCTCGGAATAAAATTCGTAAAATCGGAATAAAATCCGTAAAATACCGTTTTATCGACTATTTCCTTTTTTTTTACAGATTTTATTCCGAACTGGGTCGGAAAATTTTCCGGTACGATAAGGGCAACTATTTTTCAGATTCCTGCAGGAAAACTGGTCGGATATTTTTTACAGTGTGCGCAGTCTGGTGAAATACGCATTTGAAAATCGTAAAAAAAAAAAAAATAAATAAATAAAAAATAAATAAATAAATAAATAAATAAAACTGGGCAAAAATATCAATATTTTAAAAAGTAGTAGGAATTTAAAAAAATTAATTAAATATGCAGTTAATTTTTTTTTTTTCAAAATGTACTTTTAGTTGAACATTGAAATGCACAGTGAGTTCATCATTTGAATAATAATAAAAAAAAAAAGTTGAAAAGGTAAACTGTCCCCTTAATGTTTAAATCTGCAAATACGGCAATTACATACTGTTTATTAATACATAATAATTAACAACTCGTGAGAAAAAAAACTATGCAATTTTTTATCCTAATTGATTCTTTTGTATTAAGAAACTGTAATTAACTTCTTTAAGTAAAATTACTAAATTAACTGCTTTCAGCATAAATTTGGTAACACATTTATTTTGTGTCAACATTCAATTAAAGTTATTTAACGTAAAACATTATTTTACGCCATTCACGCATTTAAATCGTTTAGTATGGACTTCGGCTGATGCATACGAAAAAAAAAATGGCCTCCCTTGAAAATCTATTCTAACGAGAGTTTACTGTATTACAATTGTAAATATTTGAAAATGAAACACAGTACTATTCTTTAAATGAGGTGTATAAATGTTAGTTCGAGAAGACCAAATTCTTTATTTTATTTTAAAAATATTTTTAAATGAAAAGACATTACGTTTACACACTCATAATGTATGCATAAATTAATTAGCACGGAGTTTCAATACTAACCTCAATTTATATTCTACCTTGTAAAATAAAAATACGGAAATGACATTTTCATTCGAGTTGTGACTACAATTTCCTTTTTTTCCGAAAAAATATTTGCCTATAAAAGAGATTTCAGGAATATGTCAGAACGTAGCGCATATGGAGTTGAGACTCTCTTGATATATAACAGTGTTAAAAATTTGGTTAAACTGTCCGATTCTTTAAACAAATAAATTCCACATTTTCAGTTTGTGGCACTGAAGTATAAACTATAGTTAAATACGAGTTATCTCTAATGATCTAAAATGAAAAAAATCTGATGATCCTAAAAATGCTATTTCATGGTATACCCGTATTTACAAGTACACCCTTGTTCAACATATCACAAATATTCATATCGTATGCGCATGTATCATAAAAATGCGAAAATATACTGGCACCTAACCGAATGCACGTATTGACATGCGCAGTCTTTTTCAGCGTATCGCAAGTATTTTAAGAAAATGTACAATTTTTGTAAATATACAAAATAGTACTGGCAAATGAATGAAAATAAAATTTCTGTATTTAAGGAATTTTTTATATTATTTCATCGTTTATTTTCGTTTCGCTAATAAAAGTTTAATTTTTTACCGCGTGGTGTTTATTTTTTAACAGGAATGGGTGATATTTAACAGTGCAAGGTCCCACAGGGATATGCTGCATCTAAAAAGGAATGATAAGATGACACTAATATTTAAAAGACCTAAAGAATGAGTGCTAAAACGAAATTACTTTAAAGGATCTCAGGACTCTTAAAGCTTTAAAATTTTCGAAATGTAATTTTTTTTAGATGTTAAACTCCTATTTTTTCTGAACATTTTGATATAATTGTTTCCTTTAAATTCCCATTAGAGCAGAAGTTATGGCTTTTAGAATTATACTCGCTCAATAGCTGAAGGGGCGTTTCCGAAACTTTGAATTCATTTTTCTCCAAATGATGTTTTTGGGCATAACGCGCACGGTATTTCAAAAACTTCTGAATATTTTTCCATGCAATTTTCAAAACATACGTTTCATGTTAGTCTGTATAAACGGAACCTAAAATTTCTTTTTACTGTTCTCAAAACAATTTTTTAGGTGATTATACAGTATAAATTTTCTAAATTTTGCATTAGCTAAATACATACTAAATAGAAAAATGCTTTAAATATAAATTTATTTAGGTTCAGTGTAATTATGACAATCTGAAGTATAAGTAGGCACCAAAATTTTCATTCTAGTTGTAAAATTTATTTTGTAATCCTGCGCGAAATCTGCTATGCCATTTTTCTGGCCGATAAATGTCTTACAGATTGGAGCCCTTTGTAAGTGCTAATTCTGAATCTTGAATTTTTTAAATACATGAAATGAAAGAACATACTTATATATTTCAATTCCAATAAAAATTGTGACTTATAATCAAATACATTTTAAGATATTAAATGTTGAAATGGTTTTTTTTTCACACTTTTAAGAGTCCTGATACCCCATTAAGTGAATGATAAAGTTAGAGTACAGCTATCTGGATGGAATAATAAGCAATAATAAAGCAAAGAAAATTATCAACAATAAAGACACTAACAGTATAAAATCGATTAAGTTTAAAAGATATACTAAAAATTACTAAATCTCGAAATAAAAGCTTCCATTTTTAACACTTTCCAACAAAGTTGAAAAGTGTTAATGGCTTTGGTTTGTCTGTCCGTCTTTCTTCACTCTAACTCTCGTAAATATACTCAGATTGCCCTGAAATATTTGGATGTTATTGATGTTTATACCCTAGCACGAAACCTATTTCAAATGAAGTTTGTAGCATGTTTAATTCATTTACTGGGACAGTTAAAAGTATTCCCTTAGATTACGTCCAATGGGAAAAAATCGTTTCAAATGATTTTTTATGATGTTACACGCTTTCAAACATAATAAAACTGATATGCATTTATGAAGTGTACTAAAATATGCATTCTGTAGAATATGCGGTGCAAAGAATTGTTATTGTTCATTTACAGGGCCACACAAAAGAATTCCGTTACATAATGATATAGAGGTGGAAGGAATTGTTTGCGGCGTATTTTAGTTACGTTAAACTATTTCATATATAATGAAATTGATATACGTCGCTGAGGTTTACTATAACTTATTTCATGTATAATATGATGTGTATAGTATTTACAGACACGGGCAACAGATTTCAGATAGGGGAGCTGGGGGATGAATGGGACAAGGGATGGATGGGACATTCTCAATATTTCATGCAATAAATGTTTTTTTTTAGTTGATTTCTATTCTCATATATGGCACTACCATAGTGTGCTTTAGAACAAAAAGCAAAACCAAATGGCTCTTTCCATTTTTTTGCAAAGTTGCATTTTTTGAAACTCTGCTTAAAAGTAACTTTTTTTAAAATTTGAAGTTGTCAAATATTTTATACAATATAAACAAATAAGATATGTTGTAGTTATTTATTTGAAGGTTCAATATTGGTAATTAAAATGAGTGCATATTAACCAATGTGACAAAATAATGTCTGAGGCAAAATAGCGGACAATTGAATCTATGTATCATAGGGATGATTGGGACAATTTAAATGGGGATGAATGAGACAGTCTTTTTTATCCATGGAGATGTTAAAACATTTATTTATTAACTAAAAAATATCATATTGGTTTATAAATTAATGATATATGTTAATTATTAGTATTAAATTGTACTCGTATTATATAGGTTGTTTGTTATTAAAAAATTACATTGAATCTTAATTATTGTATTGTAATAAAGGTTAGACAGTTTATCAAAAAATTGCTATTGAAACATTATCAAAATAGATAAAATTGTTAAATGTAGTATATGTTTATTGATTAGATGGGGTAAATTGTAATGAATTTGACACTTGTGCTTAAATAAATTCCCACTCGCACCTCCCTTAACATAATTTCATTTGCAGGGTTCGTACGCTTAAGGGAAGTTTTCAGGATAAATACCACTATTTGTTTTTCGAAAAATAAAGCTAGTTTAAATGCACGAAATTTCGCCTTATTTAAGAAGAGATTTTTCCATAAGAAAGTACTGGTACCGAAGAATTTCCCGGTCTTGAAATTTCATGACAAGTACGACCCCTGCATTTGTGCATGATATCTAAGATACATTGAATTAATATTTATTCATAAGTTGAGAATGAAAAATATTGGCTATGCCGTATTTCAAAGACATTTTTCTCTTTCATTTCATATCAAAAATGTCTCGTAAGTGGGAAAAGGGAACAGATAGACAGTCGAAGTTTCATTACAAGTTAAAACTGCAGTAAAAGAAGTGATTAGCAACGCTGAGATATAATAGCCATATTATAAGATCATATATTACAAATATAAATACATATAAGTTTATAGCTATACATATTAACTAGGTAACATTGAATAAAGGGAGAAAAATGTGTTCCATCCATCCCTATTAGTGTCCCATTCATCCCTGCTATAGGGATTATTGGGACAGAGAGTAACGTTTTTTAAATTTTATAATATTTTACTGTATAACAATAATCTAGACTAAATATGGTGCATAGATGTAGTCAAATACCTAATGTATGAAATGTGATATATAATATTGATAATAACTTAAAAAAATATTAAAAATAAACATTTTTGTAAAAATGTCCCATTCATCCCCCACCTCCCCTACTATATTGTATCTGAAGTACTGCACACTAGTGGTGATTTCTGGAAATGCATCTTTAATTATGATATGCACTTTTACGTCTCACTATATTTATGCATACTATATGGTGTGTATAAATGCTGTAATTCATATACAGGGGAAAAAAAAGATTCACTACAAATTCACTACAAATTCACTACGAATTCACTACAAAAAAAGAATTCGTAAGGGTTACTGGGTATGAGCGCAAATTGCTAAAAGGTGGTTTTTAAATGAGTTATGCATTTTTACGCTGAACTGCATTTAGTTTACTAAGAAAAGTTCGTAGAATATAGATAAAATGATATACTGGGTCACGTTAAGAATTAGGTACATGGCCGTCTATAAATGATAATTTCTGGAAATGTGATTTCAATAGTTTTAAGAGTGTTTTAATTTGAATTAAATTTTGGCTAAATAGTGGTGTGCAATAAAAGTTCTAGGTAAACTGCAGGGTTGTACAAAAGTTTTCAAGTATGTTTCCATCTATTAGTATAAATTGCTGAAAGAGAAATTTCAACCTGTTATGCGTTTTCTTGATAAACTAAATTGTCCTATTATATAGTATATACATCAACTACAGATCAAATACAGGGCTGTTCAAAAGAATTGGAATACATATTTGGCTATGGACGGTAACTTCTGAAATCAGTTTTTCAAATGTTTTATGCGTTTTCTAAAATGTTTACTTAGTTATCTTATCTACCTTATTTCCCTAAATAACGAACTTTTGTTAAAGCACTCAAGAAGTGTTGGAAAGGGTTTCATAATCTATGCTTAACGCATGATTTTTTCTTTTTTGTTTTTTAAGTATAAAGATTGTCTCATGAAATGTTTCCCAATTAAAGTTCATAAGTCATGGCGTTGATGATTTCATGCAAGCTCCTACAAGTGTCGTAAACCAAAATACTCACAAGGAGAGGGTCCGAGGTTGGTCTCACGGAATCCAGCGATCCTTTGTACATTGATAGAGTATTGTCAATAGATAAACATATCAATAGGATAAAGTGCAATATTCAGGGGGGCCGTTAAAAACGAGCCCCAAAGTTCACCCAATTGACTCTTTAGTATATAATCGGATAAATTAAGTTCTTTTGCGACAGGCTCCATAGCACTGTTGGCAGCGCGCCAGACTTCTAATTTTCGTTTTTACGGATATCTGCAGGTTCGATCCTCCAATGAGGATTTTTCCCCCCCGACAAAATGATGATAAATTATTTTTGAACCGCAATTAAAATATATATATATAATTATTTAAATGTAAGACAAATATAAATATTGGCGCATTCACACATATTTATTTATTTACAGAGAGAGACAGTTTTATTGCATCCTTATGGATATAATGAAAAAAAAGCAAGAATCTTATGCAGTATATACGTATTTTTTGCATTCAACATTTTTGTAAATTTTATATTTAGTTTTATTTACAATCATTTATATTTATTTTACAATTACTTACATATATTTCACAATGACGTACACTTATTTTACACTTATTTAAATTTATTTTACATTTCTGTCTATACTATGTACTTAAAAAATAAATGTATTCTATTAAAATTGAGGTTCTGATTACGGGCAGGAACCGGGATGATAATTATCATAAAAACATATGAAACCGAAACTTTTGCGACAGCGTGCACGAATAATAAAAGAAGTGTTTTTACAGGAACAAGGCGTTTTAAAAAGATCATTTGGAAAACACACTTCATTGACATTCATAAATAATATTCTTTTATGTGAAAGTTTCGATGCATGCCAGCCGTATTTTATAGAGTTGATAATGCACAATTGAATGAATTTTTATACAATCCTAGCGAGAATTAATTTCTCTTTTCTGTTCAATTAAACAATTACAATTTTGTAAGCGCTTAATCATATTTTTCACCTGCCTAAATAAACGTCGCCTGGTTTTACCAAAGCTGTGCTTCAACTATAAGTTTTTCTATCACAAAGTAGTTCTAGATTATTGTGAAAAAGTTCATTCCCGATAAGCTTGGCTTCACAAGAAATAGCGTCTGAAGACTCCGATGAAATTAAATTATTTTCAGAGAGTAACTTTGCGTAATACACGACTACATCTTTTAATATCAATTTTGATGATTCGCTATGAATTGTGTAATATGAAATTCGTTTTTCAATATTTGTAAATTTAGAAGCTTCTTCACTAGACATTTTTTACAAAATAACTTTTTTCATTTTAATTATGACACTATAATAAAGAACAACGTCTAATCACTTCAAAACTTTAAAAACAAAATGCCGTACTCATTCGCTCTGCGGCAGATGGGTGCTTAAATTTCAACAAAAGAAAGGTAAACATTTTAAACCCACCCTTTTCATTTTCTATAGCGTACTTGTTTTACTTAAAAACCACCTGCAAGTCTACGTACAAGGTTTTTAACTGAAAACAGTTATTCTAATTCCAAACATGAGATCCCATGATAAAAAATAATTATGTTTTAAAAATTAAAAAAAGAAAAAAAAATTAAAAATTATAGCATTTTAAATTGACAAGATAAAAGTAAAATAGCATATTTTAATTTTATGTAGCGTATTTTAATTTACTTTGCTGAAAACAACAGGTATCTATTCATAGAAAAGTCTATAAATAAATGTGAATAAAATTAAATTTTGTCGACTGAATAATTCGGTTATTTTCCTTTTTCCCCCCCATTAGATCCATAAAGCGGCAATATCTCTGTAAATTAATAAGCACATAATATATATAAGTGTGTGTGTGCGTGCAGAAGCATATTTTTATAAATATTTGTCTAACTTTAAATAATTAGATATATATTTTTTAATTATGGTTTGAAAATGACTGATCATTATTTTGTCTGAAAAAAAAAAAAAAAAAAAAAAAGCTTGTTGGAGTACCGAACCCGCAGACGTCGCAGAAGAAGAAAATTAAAAGTCTGGCGCGCTGCCCACTGTACTACCGAACCTCTTGCAAGCGGGTGTAATTTATCCGGTTATATACTAAAGAGTCAATGATGGGTGAACTTTGGGGCTCGTTTTTTACGACCCTCCTGAATATTGCACTTTATCCTGTTGATATGTTTATCTATTAACTATACTCTATCAATGTACAAAGGATCGCTGGATTCCGTGAGACCAACCTCGGACCCTCTCCTTGTCAGTTAAAAGATGATGAATAGTGATGAAGTCGTTCATTTTAGAATTCATTTTTTTTTCATTGGCTATTAAAGAGAAGACTATAAAAGGAATAAAGCATTACTTGGCTTTTTCCATGAAATTTTTCTCTATTTCTAACTTAAATGTGCCCAAATTGAACTTCTTAATAGTCGATTTGCTTCTAACGCATTTCTCAGTTAGAAGAAATGTTTGAAATGAGTTCTTGAATCATGAAAAATTCGAATTTGCAAATGAGGTGATATTCACTATTTCTATGTAAAGAACAATAGAACCTATTTTAGAGTACTATATCATGTAAAAAAATTAGATGATATGAAAATAATTTGATTAGTAATTAAAGTTAAAAGTTTTTACTTTCAACAATAGCTTATTTCTTAATAGTTAACTGTTGCTGAAGTGGTTATTAAAGTAAAGAATTTAATTTGAATTTAAAGTTATATGTAAAGTTTGCAACTTTGTAAACGATAGCATTATTCTTTTGTATGAATGAAACTCTTTGAAAGTTTAATTTAGAAGAACATTGATGTTTGGTATTAAGAAAATGAATAAGGAAAATTAGTAATGTGATTTAATTAGGCTGAAAAAATGATAAAAAACAAATAAATAATTTAAAGCCTCTAATTAGGAATTTTCCTGATATTTTTAATTACACCAATGTATTACTATGCATGAAAAAAAAAATTACACATGCCTCTATCATACAAAATAAAGGATTTTCGAGTCTATTTCATCCAGATATTAGCTTTTAGAAACAAAATTGGTAACGGAAAACGTTTTCTCTAATAGAGAAGTTTAAGGATATTTCATTCTTTTGACTTTAGGAATATATCTTTAATATCTAGGATATTTTTGTAGAAAAATACTTTTGTAATATATTTTCAAGGAATCCCAGTAGTTCAGAGGTCAGAATGTCGCACTGCCAAGCTACAGGTCCTGGTTTGCTTCCGAATTTGGCCAAGATTCGCTCAATATTTCATTTCTTCATGTTCAATAAAATTAGATCAAAGCTTGTTCGAGAACTTAACACTAGGGGTTCTGCATTTGGCTGAGAACTTGAGAAGCCACATCGGCTATATAGTACTTCCGGTTCCATGGTCAATAAAGCGGATCCTTAATAAATTATAACGCCGCGAAGTTTCTTGTTTCATAATTTAAGCGTAAACTGATAGCCCTCGAGCTTAAAATCACAGGAAAAAGAAAAGTCAATAAATAAAAATGCAAATGTTACCTTATGTGATAACAGACATCTCAAAAAAGAATAGACGAACTAAAATCCAACCAACAGGCTCCACCCTATAGCGGAAAAAGGTAACAACAACCCACGAGTAAACAAAGTAGATCTAGAGAAAAATTATAATTACACTCGATTGTGACTATAAGAACCAAGATATGTAACACCAACTATCAAGATATGTGAAAATAATACAGATGTCATCTCATGAAAATGTTAACTAGACCAGATTGTGACTACAGAAGAAAACACAGCAACCAAGATACATGACAACTATTACCATAATTTGTAATTAACCATGACAAGATAACCCGCTAACAAGAAAAGTGAAAGAATAACTTTAGTGAGAACAAACTAAGAAACATGACCAAAAATCAAACGACAGTGACACACTTTAAGCCAATATCAAATGTTGGCAACAAGACAAATCGGAATATACGGGCAGCGGTGGCTCAGTGAGCGTCGCGCTTGTAGCTGAAAGGTCGAGGGTTTTAAAAATCCGCCATGTACGCCATTGGCACCTGGTGCATGTAAATCCATCGTGAGTGCAAAACCCTCCAAGTTCCTTATGAACTATACATCTGAAGGTGCCTAGTCAGGTGAAAATATCGTCACCTGATCAAGGTTCTAAATTACGAGATCAAACCCGAGTAGCGATGGCCGCCGTAATAGGCGGCTCGTATGAGATATGTAGAACAGTGAGCACTCTCTCGTTTTTTTCTTTTTTCTACAAAATACAAACAAATCTAAACCGCATAATTACTAGCAATCTAGAACCGGTCAATACAGTAACAAAAGTGATATAAAATAAATAGCGATGTAGCCAAGAAAACCAAGGTACTATCAGATAGATCTCCGCATGAGGCGATCAGGCGGCTTCCAAAACTCGTTAATGTAGGCATATTGCCCGACAGATAGGGGCCTGTCCTATGGTATAATAGTAATAATAATAATTTACATGTAGCTTCATTTTTTCGATCCATTTTTAACACTTTACAAGAAAGTTGAAACGTTTTTATGAATTCGGTTTGTATGTCCGTCTGTGTGTTCAAGCTCTAACTTGCGTAAACATGCTAGAATTGCCATTTCATTGATACATGTTTTTGAGGTTTACCATCGTATGTTCGGTATTGAAAATGAAATAGTAGAACTAATTTTTCATCTGTAGGGGCACTCAAAATAATTCCGTTACATTATGGTCAATGGGGAGAAATCTTTTGCAGTGTATTTTAATGATGTTGCACTATTCCTAATATATTGCAATTTATATACATCATAGAGGTTCATTGTAAGATGCATATAAAATATACTTTTTATAGCTTTTATAGTACGTTTACACACACAAAATAATTTGTTTATAGTGTTGTATCTGAGCAATAAGTGCTGGAAGTGAGTTTACCATTTTGGCCTGTGATTTTAAATTTAACTAATGTTTTGCATGTAATTCGAAATATAAATTCTATACGTAATGTACAGGGCTGCACTAAAGAATTCCAGTACATATCTAAAGGGAGTTTGCAAGTTGGTTATGTGTTTCATAACTCAACTAAATTTTTGCATACTATGTAGTATGTATACAAATATACAGATCATATACAGGGCTGCACAAAACACTTCTTATAATTTTCCAGTTCTAGATGGAAATCGTTTAAATTATGCTTTCAATTGTGTTATGCATTTTCCAATCAATTTATGTAGACACCAACCTTCGCAATATTAAACAAGGAAATTTTGATACATTACTTTGAATATCTAGGAAAGTGTTTCATAATCTCTGTTTGACGCATGATTTTATTTCTTGTTTCAATATAAACTGTTTTGAACAATATACAAAAAAATAAATGGAACGTAATTATCGTAAACTTAAAAAAAATTGAATATAATGAATTATAATTGAATTATAATGAATTTCTGTGCATTGCAATCAGTGAAATAATCCCACAAACATTTGACAGATATTTTTTTAAATATAAATATACTGTTCCGTTAATAAAATTTCAGTTCTCTCCAAAAAAAAAAATCTATTCTTTATATTGCGTGCCTCCTTCATTTATACAGAAAATGAAAAATATTCAACGCCGAGAATTAAGAGATGTAAAGACTATTTGACCAGCAATTACATTAAACAACAGAGAAAAATCATGCGTTAAGCATAGATTACGAAACGCTTTCCAACACTTCTTGAATGCTTTAAGTAAACTTCGTTATATAGGGAAATAAAGTAAATAAGATAACTAAGTAAACATTTTAGAAAACGCATAAAACATTTGAAAAACTGATTTCAGTAGTTACCGTTCATAGCCACATATGTATTCCAATTCTTTTGAAGAGCCCTGTATTTGATCTGTAGGTTAATATTATGCTATATAATGGGAAAATTTAATTTAGCAAGAAAACGCATAACAGGCTGACTTTTGAAAGTTCAGTTTATACTAATAGATGGAAATATATTTGAATATTTTTGTACAATCCTTATTGCACACTACTATATAGCTAAAATTTAATTCAAACTAAAACATTCTTAAAAATACTGAAATCACATTTCCAGAAATTATCATTTATAGATGGCCATGCATCCAATTCTTTGCGTGACACTGTATATCATTTTGTCTATATTATACAAACATTTCTTTGTAAACTAAATGCAGTTCAGCGTAAAAATGCATAACTCATTTAAAAACCACCTTTAAGAAATTTGTACTCATACCCAGTAACCCTTACGAATTATTTTGTTAGCCCTGTATATGAATTTTAGCATGTATACACACCGTATAGTATGCATAAATATACTGAAACATAAAAGTGCATATCATCATTAATAATGCATTTCCAGCAATCATCGCTAATGTACAGTACTTCGGATACAATATAATATCTGAAATCTTTTGTGTGTCCCTGTAAATGCTATGCATTTCGTGTTATAGATGAAATAAGTCATAGTAAACCTCTAAAATAACTCAACCTAATCTGTGTATGATGAACTTAATTCGGTACTGACAATAAAAGTAGTGCATGTTTAAAATTCATAAAACTAAACTCAGCGTAGTAATATATATATATATATATTACAGTGTAGCTAAAACAAAATCCTTGTTCAATGTTTAAACTTAGCATTGTGCAAAACGCGCTTCGAAAGGAAATTGTAAAGTTGCAATGCCGCCTTGGTCCATGCCGCGTTTTTCCAGATAGGTTTTAATTAACTTTTAAAGACACAGGAGGCACGAATCACACAGCATAGTCGCTAGTCACGAATCACTAGCATTTATGTGATTAATTCTAATTAATTTAGTCTGTTTTTAACAATTTGACGTTTATTGCTTTTATACTGCTACCGGGCATTATATTACACACATATATCATTAAAAGTTTTTATCTACGTTTTAAAAGCCAATGGTACATAGAGTACGCCGCTCCTGTCATTACTTATGCCCAAAACTTTGTGTCTTTAAGGTTTAATATATCGGCTTATTACCAACAGTTTTTTTTTTTCAAAAATTATTATCAACAATGCTTCTATACTTCGTCTACGATAGGTACCTCCAGCGCCTACAAATCGAGATTTATATGTAACGGAAAAATGAGCTTTTTCCAAAAACAATGTGACCTAGGGTAATCGCTATAGTTTTCCTGCAATGTTTAAATTAACATCTACTACCTCTAATTTTTTCATAATTTTAGTTTCTGCAGATTCGGAAATAGAGGGGAGGGGGATATATTTTTGTACTACATTTTCGACGGTATCTCTGAAAATATAATACCTAAAATAAAATAAAAAATGTATTTGTGAGTTCAGCGTTATGAAATCTTTCACATGATAATATGAAATGATCACACGATATACAAAGATTTCTTTTCAAATAACTTAATTAGCCCCTCCACATCTTTCCTAAATATATTTGTGAATGTTTAATAATCTGTAAATATGTGGGTCAATAGTCTTTATTGCTTCCCCCAATTTAAACTTTCCCCGTTCCATAGTTTCCGAGTAAAATGGCTGTGACAAACAACAGACAGAAACAGGAGTGGTATTATAATGGTTCCGTTTTAACTTTTTAAGTACGGAACATTAATAAAAAAAAATGCAACTTAACAAATTACAACGACCATTTGGAAAATGATTTTTTCAAAGACTAAAATTTAAGACATAAAAAATAGCACGGAGTTGATCATACATTACGTACGTCATGAATTAAACATTAGTAGTGTTATTACACGTAAAAATTGCAAGCGATAGAAATCGCCTGTTACTCGTAAGTATTATCCACCTGAAACTTACGTATTATCCAAGCATTTCATTGGCTGTTCGGGAAAAGGCTTTTCCATCGTCAGATTTCCAAGAAATCTGACGGCCAATTTTAAATGAAATTTATTTCTCAAACTTCTAAACATCCCACAATATTACTTTTTATATCGTCGTATAGAGAAAAAAAATTACTTTTAAATGCAGTTTCTTTGAAAGCTTTACCTCAATTTGTTTCTGAGTTATTAATTTTTTTTCTAGTTTTTATTACTTTTTTGTCATAGTGGCAACACTCTGTTGTCCATCTCTGTTGAAAGTAAAGGGAAATACCGATTACTGTATAGACCAATCAGAAAACGAATAAAATGATGATTAAACCAATAAAAACCTTCAGATATGCTTTTGATTTCCTACCCTGACGAGGACAATAACCATTTTTCCAAATGGTTAATAAATATTTATCAGCAGCATATTTAACAGCTAACTGCTTCTTTAGTGACTTTTGAAGAATATAATTTTATTTAACACATAATTTAATATTATGTGTAAAATTTTAAACTGGACAAATTTTTAGTTTGCAAAAAAATGTATCATATTCGGTCATGATGGCCACACTGGAGTAATCAATTGATGGTCACCCAAGATTCATTATTTAACGACTATAAGTTATCATAATTTTATCACTATAATGACTGTGACATTTGTGATTATTTTCGACTTCATAATGATATCATATCAACTGGTTGTGCTTTATTTACTGAAGGCTCAGATCCGCGTCTTCTATGACCTCACAAGGCCCAGATTCATTTCTGAAACAAAAATTTCTTTTACTGCCAGTAATTTTAGAAAACGTTTCGAAATAGTTTTTAACAGTGCATTAACCGATTTTCTCAACCCAGTAATAACACGAAATATAGGTTTTTCGAATACTATCGATGATCAAGTAAACATATTCAGTTGCATAAAAGAATTTATGCATGCAAAAGTAACAAAATAATTTTCATTTTAGGATGTTAATTCAACATGTTTGTCTGTGGAATATGTCGAAAATGCCTGCTGAAAGCTCCCGAAAAACCGATATTTCAAGCTGATAATGGGTTAAAAAAACTGAGTAATATACTGAAAATACTACTCAGAAATGTTTTGAAAATTACGGACAGCAAAAGAAATTTTTGTCTCAGAAATACTTCTTTAAATCTTGGATATCTATTAACATCTGAGGTATTTTAAGAAAAAGGAACGCTTTTCGGAATGTTGGTTAACTCTGAACAGGTTATGTCATGTTTTCGAAAACCCTCTTGTTAGATCAACAATTATATGTTTCTTTTTACATTGTAGTAACTAATAAGAATAATTATTTGTATTAAAGATGTAATTGTTTTCAATCACCGAAATACGAATCGTTTTCAGCGAGTTTATAAGAACGTTGAGTCTTAGAAGAAGGATTTTATTTGATCTTTAAATAAAGTAATACTTTGAAAATTTGAACTATGGAATTAATTCTATACTTTTCTCTATGATTTTGTTTATTTGTTTATTTATTGTCAGAAGGATACTCCATTAACAATGAATAAAAATCAATTGTTATTTTCTTATATAAATCGAATGATTAGAAACAACGCGCAAAGAACAAAACACAATCTCCTTTCTTAAAACATTAAATATAATCATTGTTTTTTTTTTCGGCACTCTTTGAAGAAAAATTACTTTGATTCTTTAATGTATTTCTAACTTTCTTTTTTTTTTCACTCACATATAACTTTTTTTCGTTTTCAATTCTCATATTTTTAAGATAAAGCCGATTCTAGTGATGCACGCAAGGCAAAATTAAAAATAAAATTATCCGAAGGTTTTATCGAAATAATGAATTTTGATAATTTTCCATTAATGAATTAATGACATAAAACTTCAATCGATATCCATTCTAAAAAATTCTTTCAGTTGTTAACTTTTACTTCCCTCATAAGATGACTTTTCTTTCTTTTGCGTGTCTTTGTTATTTTTACAGAACTTCAAAAAAGCTACCACACCATTGTTACAGATCGCTAATGAGAAGACTATATAAAGAATCACGATTGACTTAGCATCTTTTATTAAAATTTTAAACTATTTCAATTAATTGAAATTCTTCTTAAAAGGAAGTTCATTCACAAAATAATTAGTTTCTATTAAATTCCTTTTGAGTTGAAAAGATTCTAAATGAATTCTTGGTTTTTAGATAATTTAACTTCGTCAGTAAGGTATTCTTTAATATTTTTCCAAGACATTAGAATCCAATTTAAAATATGTTACAAGGGATTTTCTATTATATTATACAATATTTGTGAAGCAATTACATTAAAGTTTGCTGTGAATTACACATTTCTTTATAGCTAAAAACAGCTACAGAAATTTCTTAAATATTGATTTATATTTCACGATGAAATTTGAATTTCAGTGTAAATATATAAGTAGGGTTAAACTCTGCTCACAAAAAATATTATGCTTTAGTTTATTTCCAAATAAACTAGATGCATGGAAAAATATAATTAATACAATCAGAACAGAGGCTAATAATCCTTTTTTTAAACAATTTTTGAAATTAAATTTCTTCATGAAAATAGGTTAGAATATTTATTTGTTTGCTTACTTTAGTAGAAGATTAAAAGTAATTATCGCTAGGATTTTTTGCCTTTTAGAATTTTTTTTTATTAATTCGAATTTTCTCTTTAATTCATCACGATATTCTCATTAACATCAGGCAAAAATATTGCTTGAGGAGAAACTAATATGCTTGAATTTTTAATGTTATTATTGTTAATTTAATAATAATGTATAATTATAATTATAATTTAACGACAATCAATTTGAGTGGGCAATTTTACGAGCATAATTCCTTCCAGAGGTATGTAAAATTTTGGCTTGTAATTACGTTATTATTTTCATAATTAATGATTTTCATATTAATGTAAACGCTTATAATTGTATGCACGTTCTCTTTTATTTGCAAATTTAGTCTATTTCTGCGTAAACCAATTACTAGGCAAATTTAAATTTTTTGGGTTTTACTTTAAACAACAACTACTTCCTTTATGCAAACTTTATGCAAGTAATTATAATACTCTCTGAAAACAAAATCGCAGAAAATCCTTCTAGATATGAAAAAAAGTAACTATTTGGAAATCGACCAATAAAAATCTTCGTAGATATTCCCGGTACACTCCTAGATCGGCATCCGTATTCCTTGTGACCAGGTGTCTTTCTTCGTTAATATTAAGAAAACTGTTTCATACAAAAATATGAAAATTGTTGCTATTATAGAGAAATGTTTGATAAACTCGCTGATGCAGGCAGTTTTTAAATCGAATAATTATTTTAACAGATATTTAATGTTAAAGTTGGTCAAAATCGTTTCATTTAGAAAACTGGTGCTGGGTTCGAACCCAATCGCGCCCATCGGCATAATCGTTCGGAGTTTTCGTGGTTTTCTTCGAACCATGGATTTCCATGCGTAAATATGGGTTAGGTTCCCTTAGAAAGACCCCTACGAAGGGCATTCCTTTCCCCCCGGGCCTATATCCCTTGAATAGATAATTGGCCGTCAAAAATCAATCAAACCCTTTTCCCCGAACCTCCAAATTAGAATTCTAGATCTTCAGAATGAGGTGTTTCTAGTTTTCAATGAGCTCCTGACTCATATAAAATTTAAACTTGTGAATAAAAGGCTCCTTATTTTTATTACTTTCTTCTATCTTCAATAGAAGAAAGTATTGTAATCGAAATTTTTTTCGACTTCCGGTTTTCAACGGATTTACATGTTTTAGGGGTCAGAGATCCCCAAAAACATGTTTATAGAAAATGTCCGTGTGTCCGTGTGTCCGTCTGTCCGTGTGTCTGTCGCCATTGTACCATCAAAAAGGGTATGAAGTTATGCATAGAATTCAACCAAATTTTTATGTTAAGTTTTTGGATATGGCAGGTACGTCCTCCCTGAATTTGGAAAAAATTCGCCGATAGGGGGCGCTGTAACAGCGATTTTTGTGCGATTTTGAATATTGTACCATCCAAAAGTGTATGGACTTATGCATAGAATTGAACCAAATTTTTATTTTAAGTTTTTGGATATGGCAGGTAGGTCCTCAATGAATTTGGAAAAAATGCGCCGGTAGTGGGCGCTGTAACAGCGATTTTTGTGCGATTTTGAATATTGTACCATCCAAAAGTATATGAAGTTATGTATAGAATTGAACAAAATTTTTATTTTAAGTTTTTGGATATGGCAGGTAGGTCCTCCCTGAATTTGGAAAAAAATTGCCGGTAGGGGGCGCTGTAATACCGATTTTTGTGCGATTTTGAATATTTTACCATCCAAAAGTATATGAAGTTATGCATAGAATTGAACCAAATTTTTATTTTAAGTTTTTGGATATGGCAGGTAGGTCCTCCCTGAATTTGGAAAAAATTCGCCGGTAGGGGGCGCTGTCACAGCGATTTTTGTGCGATTTTGAATATTGTACTATCCAAAAGTGTATGAAGTTATGAATAGAATTGAACCAAATTTTTATTTTAAGTTTTTGGCTTTGGCAGGCAGATCCTCCCTGAATTTGGAAAACATTCGCCGGTAGGGGGCGCTGTAACAGCGATTTTCAATATTGTGCCATCCAAAAGTGTATGAAGTTATGCATGGAATTGAACCAAATTTTTATTTTAAGTTTATGGATATGACAAGCAGCACCTGCCTGAATTTGGAAAAAAATTGCATCTAGGGGGCGCTGTAATAGTGATTTTGCATATTGTACCATCGAAAAGTGTATGAAGTTATGCATAGAATTGAACCAAATTTTTATTTTAAGTTCTTAGCTATAGCAAGCAGGTCCTTCCTTAATTTGGAAAAAAAATTGCCGGTAGAGGGCGCTGTAATAGCGATTTTTGTGCCATTTTGAATATTATACCATCGAAAAGTGTATGAAGTTATGCAGAGAATTGAGCCAAATTTTTTGTGTTTCTTTTTGGTCATGGCATGAAGGTCCTCCCTGAATTTCGAAAAATTCCGCTGGAAGGGTGCGCTATAATTACGATGTCTGTACCATTTTCTTTATTGTACAATCGAAAATTGTATAAAATTATGCATACAATTGAACCAAATTTTTTGTGCATGTTTTTGGCTTTGGCCAACAGGTCCCCCTTGAATTTGGAAATATCGCGCGGTAATGGGGCTCTGTGATGGCAATTTTTGTATACTTTTCTTTATTTTTCTTAGTTCTATTGTCCATAGGCGGCTCGTGCAAAGGCGGAACTCACCTCCTGCTAAGCCGGCTATTCAAAAACATCTGATAACAACACAATAAGGGAAAATTATTAATTTTAACAAATATCAAGATATAGATTAACTCGTTTTTAGTCCGTTTAATTGACTGAAGCAGAAATTTAAGATGAAAATCAACGTTGGTATAGTAATGAACTAATAATATTGAAGTATTAACATGTGTAACTAGTTTTTGAAATATTAAGATGTATAAGATAGAAGAAAGTTTTGGGATTGGCACATCCAACTAGTTTTTATTTTTATTTTTTTGGTATAAAAGACAACACTATATAAATTGAAATAGCAAACGAAGTAATTTAAATACTACTAAAATTATATGATATGCAATTAAAGTCAAAACTTTTATCATGTTCATATATCTGAGTGGTTAACTATTGTATCAATGATTCCTTAAGTACAGGATTTTAAGTAATAATTCGAGATAGGTGTTAGCTTTTAAGAAAAGATTCTTCTGAGTGGATTTCATACGAGGTTCCACTGTTAGACATTTTTTTACAGAAGGTTTCAGTATGTAAGGTAACGTTCTAGATTGATTACTTACCGAATTTGGAAAGGGGGGGGGTAGATCTATAATCAGGTGAATCCAATATTGAAAGTTAAACCTTTTTTTAAAGTTCTAATGGACGAATGGGGGTGAGACGGATTGTTAGTAGGATACTTTTTGTGACAAGGTTTTAGTATCTAATATATGGTTCTATGATGATTAGTTATAGAATTAAGGGGAAAGATCTATGATCAGGCGAATCCGATTATGAACGAATAGCTTTTTTAAAAAGTTCTACTGAACGGAGTTTGATAAGACTTTCATTGTCAGTTAGATACTTCTTCAGGGATGGTTTCAGTTCTATCGTTCTTTACCAAATCTTACTCTAAAGGATCAATAAAAAGAGTTGGTCCTTAACAGGCCAAATTTTGCCTTACGCAATAGAAAATATAATAGTGTAATGGTATTCGTATCGTTTTAAGGAATGCGGGGGGACATTACAGATAAATGCCCATATTGCTTTAAAACAGAAAGCCAAATTCACCGATATATCGTTTGATTAAAGTTCATTTGGAGAAACTGACCAGCGTAGCCTGCTAGTATCTATACTAGCGATTGGTTTCGTTGTGGGTTGTTTTTCTTTCATAAAAACTTTGGATACGAATATGAAAATGTCTTTTGCATTATTTCAGTAAAATTGAATATTTCCGTGATGAAGTACAAATGCGCGTACAAAGCAATGACACAGGTCCAGAAGATTTAAAAATAAATACTTGTAGCTTAAAAAAGAAACTTTAATGAAGATTTGAAGAGACACACAGGTGCCTTGGGAGTGACCCTGCGGACACACTAAAATCTAATTATATCTTTACATCATGGAGAGCAGGCAAAGAGTGCTAGTGTTCGCAATTTTCATTCCTTAAGTTTTGGTGATCGATAGATATTGGGTAAGACACGGATTTTGCCAAGGGATAACCGTTACATTGGAATATATGGGGCAGTTTATATTTATATGAAAAGCCTAATAGGCGATAATTAGCCAAGCGTTAGTAAGTGAGAAAGTAAGAAGGAATTCGAAGGCTGCCGATAGCAGTAGAATGAGTGCGGTAAAATTAAAGGCTACATAAGTTTAAAAGTACATCTGGATATTATTATATAACCGCTGGATTAACCAAAGTTTTGACTATCTCATAGCAAAGCAACGAATTAAAAATCTGACAGGGAAATTGCATAGGCAGATTCAACAGGAAAGGTATATATCTTTCGAAATGAAATGGCTGTGAATAATATTCATTTTTTTAATTTTATTTTCTTAGAGAAAAGAGCAGATAGAGTTTTCTGGGAACGTTAAAGTAATATGTGAAAGGGAAGTAGATTAATTTAAAACTTAGGTATACAAAAAGAAATAGAACGGCACATATTTATATTGATAGTTAATATTAAATTATAACTCTTTCGGGATAATATGAATTACCTATAAAGAATAATATATGTTATATCAAACGATATCACATATTCCCCCCTAAACTGACAAGCTTTCAATACCCAGAGATGGGGAAGGGAAAAATCTGTCTTCTCCAAAGAAAAAAAAAATTTACATGATGTAATACAAAACTTATATATTTAAAATTGTAATAAATATATATATACGGGTAAATATGTCATGACTTAAATATTCTTCATAATGTCCTTTTTTTGTAAAGGCTCAGTAGAAGTTCAAAAAATTCACGTGAACTAGTCTTATAGGCTTTGTTTTCATATACAGTATTCTATACTGTACTTGTGCGCATATTTATTCAACAACAGGAATTTTTTACCTGTTTTGTATTTTGTGACGTCACATTAAATGTATGGTACCAATATCAATGAAATTTGCAAATATTTGTTAGGAAATGCTTGTCATGACCAGTATTGAGAAGCTTTAATTAAAGATACATAATTCTTCTCAAAATTTTGATCCGGTTCGGATCATAAGTAAAGGTGACAAAAAATATATATATAAACACAACATATAACTAATTAATATATACTATGCAAAACAGCTAAATAGTATTTATAAAAGTATGAATGAGCGATATAGATTATGTGGCACAGAAAAGTAATTGGGGCACCCTTTCAGGAGTGTCTCTCGTCACAAATGAAGTGTGTGACCATAAGACCATAATTTTAAATTGAACACAGTTTCTGAGTGTAGTGATTGGAAAAGCGAAAGAAATGATTTGATTAGAAAACAAAAGAACTGTGTCCTATATCAAAATATAATAAAACATACAAACATTTTTTTTATTCTTATTTTTTTTTATTGATTAATAGTCGTTATCTAGTAATAGCAGCTACAAGTACCTCATGCAGTGAGCCCGTTTATTTATCAAAGTTTTAACTTATTAATATGTTGAGATGATATTGTGTTAGTGAACATATCTATGACGGATAAAGATAAGGAAATTTCTAAAAAGTTACTGCAAGTAAACAGCATTTGTGATTTGAAAGTAACTGTTTTTTAACACATCATCTGGCTTGTTTAATTTAAAAGTAGCGTTTATCGAAATATTACATTATAAGTATTATTTGAGAAAAAGAAAATGTATTTTGTGATTGTAGAAAAAGCATGTGATAACAGTGAACAACAGCTGTTACAAAAGTATAGTGTTGTCTTACATATCACGTGAAGGATTAAAATTATGTAACTTCCAAAAATATTTGAAATTAAACAAAGTGGTGATGACATTACTGTGTCATGGTATTTAGAACCGAGAAATTAAACGATAATTTAATAACTGTTAAATTTTAAAATGTGAAAAAGTTTCATGTTGAAAACGTGGTGTAAACATAAAACTAGAAGAGAAAAAAAAATCATGAGCCTGAAATTAAAAAAATATGCATAGGATATGATGAGGTAGCTTCTTATATACCGAGAAATCTTTGTTGTTGAACAAAGTAATGCACTCTCAGAAATAGAATTCTCACTTTTGACGATTTAGCAATCCTCAAGATGTATTTCGTCGTTTTTGACGATCATTTCCTATCACCATCACGTGACTTTTAAGGAAAGGTAAACTCTCAGATATTTGACGAAAGTTTTTCCTCAATCACGGTCAGACTCAATGCATTTTAAGGAAACCGTTGCTGTACCTCCTCAAATCCTGCGATTTTAGCAAGCAGATATTTGCTTGTTTGTATTAGTCCCGTAATAATTTATTTTTAAAACAGCACTTTTTAGTGCTTTTCAGAAAATACTGAAATATAGGTAGTTATGGTTTCTTCATAAGTTATTTTTTTAGCTGTTAAAATTTTTAGGAATGCTTATTATTATTATTATTATTACTTATGTTGTTGTTCGTTATGTTTTAATTCGAAAAGAATATATTTCCTGTGTTCAAAAACATCCAAAAAGAAAATTTAATCAATAAAATTTCAAAGATCCGGGATATCTTTTTTAAAAATTTATTTAAGAAGTATATTCTGTTTTCAATCAGATTAAAAATAAACATAATTCATCCCACTCCCTTTTATAAACAGTAAAGTGTTAAAATCTTATCCATCTATTCAACGTGATAAAATCTCACGCAATATGCACTTCACAGTTCGTTATTTGTGTGCAACAAATTAACCAGACCATATTCTAACCATTCATTGAGCAAAGAAAATTTCACTAATAAATGATTTAATCAAGCCATATTATAATTATTCATTGACCATGAGAAAAACATAATAATAAATTAGCCTTCCTTAAAACTTTCAGCACCGATAAAATTACAATCTATCTTATAAAGATATATCACGCGGCAGCTTTCATTAGATCAGTCTAAAAGCACATTCATGTAAGTCCCCAATACCCTGGTCGGTAGAGCAAGTGTCTCCCACCCCAAAGCCCGTGGGTTCAAATCACGCCGAGGAAAACGAGAAGTGATTTTTTTCTTCCCTTGGTAGAGGAGCTTCCAAACTGTTCAATAGATGGCGCCACCAGCCCTTTTTTGACGAGACTTTTGAGGAAATTTATATCGTCAAACAAGTGAAGAAAGTAATTTCATCAATTTGACGAAATATTCGCTCGGAGCATATTCCAGGAAACCGTTTCGTCAAAAACAAAGAAAATTTCGTGAAATATGAGTATTCATTTCTGAGTGTGTGGTGACATGAGATTGTCATAACATAAAAAATCTTAAGAGTATGCTAAAATATAAAGTTTAATAAATGTTTATGTTGCAAGTATTATGTAAAATTAAAAGTAGTCCTGGTATAATGAGACACAGAAAAGAATAACAACAACAACAACAAAAAAAAAAAACACCTTCATGTGAAAAGTTCAAAGCTTGAAAAAAATTAAATATTTTAAATTCAGTGTGCAATGTTTAACCCCCCCCCCCCAAAAAAAAAAAAAAAAAAAAAAAAAAAAAACAAGCATCCATGACTAAAAGTGTAAGATTATCTCAATAAACCGAAGCAATGTAAAAATATTTCAATGAACCGATGCAGTGTATGTCAGTGATCATAGGTTAATTTCAACCACTTAGTTGTATGGTTAAATGAACACAGCAATCTAAGTACATCAATGAACAAAAGTGTAAAATTATTTCAATGAACTAATGTGTAGGCTATTTCACTGACTTAAAGTGTAAAAGTAATGCAATGAACTAAAGTGTGTGTAAAAGACGAAAATTGCTGTGAACTAATGTTTATAAAAAAGAAAAAAAGAAGAATATTAGTCCCTCGTGTACACAAAGAATTGGCAATGCAATGAACTAGTGTACGGTTTTTCTATGAATAAAATAAACTATGAACTAAGATGTGATTCCTATGAACAAATTCTTCATGTACACATGGAACCAATAACATTGTATCACAAGTACAAAAAGGTGTCTAACGTAATATCTAAAAAAAAATGCGTTTTTAAGTAAAGAAAAGCGAAAAAAAATGTAACCAGGAAATGCTACTTATGTGATAAAAAATGTAAACTTATGTAAGCTTTTGAACTAAAACCATATAAACAAGTGTCTCAGGTTTTTTTTTTCGAAAATCTAAAATATATGTGAAAAATGTAACTAGTGTAAAAAGTGTATAGTGTTACTGCGTACCCTTCCGATTAAAAAACTATTGCATGTGAAACAAATCTGACCACCCGCATCAGAATATTTTTACCCAAAAGCAACATCTTTTTAATCATCCGACCATTTGCATGCTGAATAGTCCGATGAAAAAAATACCAAGCAGCACACAATTGTTTACAATATATTTATATATATATATATTAGTTTTAAATTCGAAGCACAGTATTAAACGTGAAATAATTATTAATAATGTTATATACTCAAGCATCTAGATGTATCTTATTGTATAAAAAGTGAAATGATAAAAATATAGTGATTTTCTGGAAGAAAAGAAAAAAAATATGGGTAGCATCAAATTGCCGAAATATAAAATAACTCAAATTTGAAATTAAATAAACTTAAAATGCACAAAATATAAGCCCATCACATTTTCAAAAACTTGAACACTTTTCAGTTGTCAAGCATAAAATATTTCTAGATTGCTTTAATTATTAAAGTTTTTTAAAGCTATGGGAAACGAATATGTATATATATTTAAAAAGACTTATCTTTGATAAAAAATTTAAAAAAAATGTTAAACACATTTAATAGAATCATGTCAGTCATTAATTTATAAAATTAAAATAATCTGTAAAAGAACTAAATAATTGATGGCACAAGAATAAAAACACAAATAGAAAATTTAAATATAAATTTCCTTTTTTTTAGTTTTTGTAAAAGTAACCCTGCATAGATAAAAACATAACCCTTGTAATGAAAACTTACACGTCATCCAAAGTTAATTAAATATACTGATTATGTTATTAGCATAATTTAAACAAGTTACATCCATGTAGGCAACAAAATGTATGTAAAAAAATGAAGCAGAGTAACTAATGTTCACAACTTTCCCACATGAGGTTACTAACTTCATGAAAAAAAAATTATTAAAATAAAGTATAATACTCCTCATTAGTGAAATAAACAATTATAGCTAAAAAAAAGGTTGTAAACCACATTAAAAAGTAAAATGAAAAAGACAAACATAAAAATACATTAACTTCAATAACTTTCTCAACTAAAAAAAATCTATTCATTGCAAATGTTTGTTTTATATGGAAATAAATGAGTGCATAAAAAATCATGGGCATGCCACAACTATAAATTGTATTAAAAATATTTTCAATCTATTTTGTTTTGCATTCCATTTTTTGAAGAGAAATAATAAACACTGCAAGCAAAATACTAGTAAAAGCAAATCAAGTAATAGCAGGGTAAAACTGTGCATTCATGTAAAAGCACTATAATATCTTATTCATAATCAGATAAATGTATACGCATTTTGTATGAGAAAAGATTACGAAAATAAGTTTAGAAAAAAACGGATTGTATAAAAATGGGAATTTTTTTTGTTTTAATTTTTATATATTTATTCACTCACAGGTTTTCTTTTGCATTTTTTAATAAGTATCACTTGAGCTGTAAAATGCGAAGTCCAAATGTCACAATAAAGTTTGTGACTGGTGAAGCAAAAAAAATTTTCGTAGACATTATTGAAATTAAAAAAATTCACAACACCTAACAGAAATTATATTTTCAATCCTGACGATTATATATGATCCTGATATTTCACACTAATTTTTTTTTAGGTAATTAGTTAATTTATCCGCAGAAGATAATTATATCTGCGAAATAGCTTCAATAGTAGAACTCAATCTACTTTTTTGTAACTTTTTTTTAAAGTACACAATAAATTCTTAGATATCTTGATTACTTAAAAAAAGATGCACAAACACACGTCGCGCGCACAGACATCATTCGAAAATTAACACTTCTTGCTCCTGAAGTAGAAGTTGAAAATCCTCCGATCAAGCGCACGCAATGACGGGTGAGTTGAAAATTCTTTAACACTAGAACCGCCAAGGCGGTCATTTTGACCGTTTCGAAACTTTCATTCCGTACCAATTTGTTTTTATTTCAAGTAGAACTTTCAGTCTCCGTGACTTTTCCAATAATTCGAAAAGCTATGATATGCCAGTGATAAATTTTCCAGTCAGCCAAAATTTATGAAGTATTGCAGTAGTATACCTAGAACCGCCGAAACGGTCAAAATGACCGCCGTCAATTTTAATGCACATTTTATCTAGTAGATGTCGCAACAGTCAATACTTCATACAAACATACATAATCAAAGGTTACAACATTACCACAGATAACTTCTTTACTTCACTTCCCTTTGTAGAAAAGCTGAAGTCACTATAAATCAGCAGTGTTGACACAGTCAATTGAAGACGAAAAACAAAATTCCATGATATTACGTTGAGTTTATCAAGGGAAGAAAAATAAATATGTTTTAATTCTAAGTTCCCGACATCCATCAGTTACATTTGAAACTGGTGAAAGAAACTTACCAGAAATTGTAAAGTTCTATAATTCTACAAAATTTTGCGTCGACATGCTCGACAAAATGGCACGGAAGTATTCTACAAAATCTAGTTCTAGACGATAACCTCTACAAGTGTTATATAATTTTCTTGATCTAGCGGACATCGACTCTGAAAAACACAGTCAAAAAAGGTGTTAAATACCAGTATTTTGTTAAAGAGAAAGCCGCTTACTTTAATCCCTTTATATTATTGGTAGTACTTTCTAAAAGAAAATAGTGTTAGTTTCCTCTTTTATTAACTGTGTTTTTACCTGACCACTCGTCACCCTGAATATTTTATTGCTCAGGGGATTATATTTTGAAACAAATATAGGGGAGATCATCAGGGGAAAATATTTTGAAACTTTTACGCTCAATTAATACGCTCATTTCAGTATTCATTTGAAGTTTTGAATTTTTTAGAAATCATCTTCTTACATCTTAAAATTAACCATCATGTCAAATTCCAAGTCCTACCACCTCTCTCAACATAAAGGGCTATGTTGAAACATGAACTGTTAGCATTAATTTGCCAGCATTAATTTTGAAATCGGTTTGTTATTTACTAATATCCCACAGAAACGTAATTTAAAAAGCTTTTAAAGCCCTTTTTTAGAACGTTTGTTGTTCCTGTAAACCTCAGGTGGTAGAATCACCGGCATAAAGTATAGACTGTGTAGGATCAGAGACTGTTACCATTGATTCGCAACTATTGCTTTTATAATCGGTTTATATTCCCTGAAAATGCATAGAATCGTAATTTAGAACTTTTTTAGAATGCTTTTCGCACCTCCCCTTCGCTTCACCCCTTTTTAATTCGAATTTATTTTCGACGTTCCTTCGAGGGCATTTATATTTTATAAGTAACTACCATGTCATATTTAAAGTTTCTAGCCTTTTCAGTATCACAGAAATCGCAATTTAGAAAGTTTTTAGCTCCTGCAACACTCTGGTGGTAGTGGAACAGACCATAAAATATAGCTTATGTTTGAGCAGGTTCTGTCACCAAAATTTGTCATCATTATTTTTTAATCGGTTTGGTAATTTATAAGTTTGCTTAAAAATTGTAATTTATAACGCTTTTCACTCACTTCATTTTTTAAAAATTGGAATTTTCTTTCGACTGTTCTTAGAAAGCAGTTGCATCTTGTAAGTAAATACCATGCCATACTTCAAAGAGCTAGACCCCTCAGTTGTGCAAAAAACGCAAATTAGAACATGTTTTGCTTTTGCAACCCCCAGACGGTAGTGACAGCAACATAAAATATAACCTATGTTATAACAGGGACTGTCACCATTGATTTGCAACCACTACTTTTGAAATAGCTTTGGTATTTCCTTAGATTGAGTAGAAATCGCAATTTAGAACGTTTTTAGGACACTTTTCGCGCATTTTCACCCCTTTTTAAATTTCCAATTTTTTCGAAACAGTTCTTAAAGATCATTTATATCTAATAAATATGTACCTTGCCTAATTTTAAGTTGCTAGCCCCTACCGATCAGTAAAATCGAAATTTAGAACGCTTTTTTGCTCCTGCAACGTCTTGGTGATAGTGATACTGACATAAAATACCGTCTATGTTAGAGCAGGGGCTGTCAGCATAAATTTCCTACCATTATGTTTGAAATCAGATTCATTCTTCCTGAGATATTGCCGACAAATCGGCATTTAGAACGTTTTTAGAACGCTTTTCGCGCATTTTGCTCCTGCATCTCCTCTGGGGTAGTGGAAACAGATATAAAATATAGCCTATCTTGGAGCAAAATCTGTCACCTTCATTTGTACACCAATATATTTGAAATCGGCTCAGTACTTCCTGAGATTGCATAGAAATCGCAAGTTAGAAAGTTTTTTACAACGCTTTTGCGCATTTTGACCCCCTTTTAAATTTCGATTTTTTTAGGAAATGTCCTTGGAGATCATTGATATCTTATAACTAACTACCATTCCAAATTTCACGATTCTAGGCCCTTCTCTAACGCAAAAGCCGCAATTTAGAACGTTTTTCTCCTGCACCCCCTTTGGGGTAGTGGCACCGACATAAAACATCGCCTATGTTGGAGCAAGGGTTGTCACCATCATTTTGACGCCATTATTTTTTAGATCGGTTTGGTATTTCCTGAGATTGTGTAGAAACCACCATTAGAATGTTTTTTAGAACGCTTTTCGCGCATTTTCACCCCTTTTAAATTTCGAATTATTTAAGAACTGTTCTTAGAAATCTTATTTATATCTAATAAGTAGCTAATATTTCAAATTTCATATTTCTAGGCCGTTCGGTAACGCAAAAATCGCATTTTTAGAACGTTTTTTGCTCCTACACCCCCTTTGGGGTAGCGGCACCGACATAAGATATAGCCTATGTTGGAGCAAGGGTTGTCACCGTCATTTTGAAACCCTTATTTTGACACCATTATTTTTTAAATCGGTTTGGTATTTCCTGAGATTGTGTATAAACCACCATTGAGAACGTTTTTTAGAACGATTTTCGCACATTTTCACCCCTTTTAAATTTCGAATTGTTTAAGAACTGTTCTTAGAAATCCTTTATATCTAATAAGTAGCTAATATTTCAAATTTCATATTTCTAGGCCTTTCAGTAACACGTAAATCGCATTTTTAGAACGTTTTTTGCTCCTGCACACCCTTTGGGTTAGTGACACCGACATAAAACATAGCCTATCTTGGAGCAAGCGTTGTCACCATCATTTTGACACCAATATTTTTTAAATCGGTTTGGTATTTCCTGAGATTGTGTAGAAACTACCATTTAGAACGTTTTTTGTGCATTTTCACTCCTTTTAAATTTCGAATTGATTAAGAACTGTTCTTAGACATCATTTATATCTTATAAGTAACTAATATTCAAAATTTCATATGCCCTTCAGTAACGCTAAAATTGCATTTTTAGAACGTTTTTTGCTCCTACACCCCGTTTGGTGTAGTGACACCGACATAAAACATAGCCTATCTTGGAGCAAGCGTTGTCACCATCATTTTGACACCAATATTTTTTAAATCGGTTTGTATTTCCTGAGATTGTGTAGAAACTACCATTTAGAATGTTTTTTAGAACGCTTTTTGTGCATTTTCACCCCTTTTAAATTTCGAATTGTTTAAGAACTGTTCTTAGACATCATTTATATCTTATAAGTAACTAATATTCAATATTTCATATTTCTAGGCCCTTCAGTAACGCTAAAATTGCATTTTTAGAACGTTTTTTGCTCCTACACCCCCTTTGGGGTAGCGGCACCGACATAAGATATAGCCTATGTTCTAAGTTGGACTAACACCATCATTTTGATACCATTACTTTTGGAATCGGTTCGGTAGTTCCAGAGCTTACCTCCTACAAATAAACAATTTTTTCCTCTTTATAATAGGAGTATAGATAAGTAACTAATATTCAAAATTTCATATTTCTAGGCCCTTCAGTAACGCTAAAATTGCATTTTTAGAACGTTTTTTGCTCCTACACCCCCTTTGGGGTAGTGGCACCGACATAAAACACAGCCTATCTTGGAGCAAGCGTTGTCACCATCATTTTGACACCAATATTTTTTAAATCGGTTTGGTATTTCCTGAGATTGTGTAGAAACTACCATTTAGAACGTTTTTTAGAACGCTTTTTGTGCATTTTCACCCCTTTTAAATTTCGAATTGTTTAAGAACTGTTCTTAGACATCATTTATATCTTATAAGTAACTAATATTCAAAATTTCATATTTCTAGGCTCTTCAGTAACGGTAAAATCGCATTTTTAGAACGTTTTTTGCTCCTACACCCCCTTTGGGGTAGCGGCACCGACATAAGATATAGCCTATGTTCTAAGTTGGACTAACACCATCATTTTGATACCATTACTTTTGGAATCGGTTCGGTAGTTCCAGAGCTTACCTCCTACAAATAAACAATTTTTTCCTCTTTATAATAGGAGTATAGATAAGTAACTAATATTCAAAATTTCATATTTCTAGGCCCTTCAGTAACGCTAAAATTGCATTTTTAGAACGTTTTTTGCTCCTACACCCCCTTTGGGGTAGTGGCACCGACATAAAACACAGCCTATCTTGGAGCAAGCGTTGTCACCATCATTTTGACACCAATATTTTTTAAATCGGTTTGGTATTTCCTGAGATTGTGTAGAAACTACCATTTAGAACGTTTTTTAGAACGCTTTTTGTGCATTTTCACCCCTTTTAAATTTCGAATTGTTTAAGAACTGTTCTTAGACATCATTTATATCTTATAAGTAACTAATATTCAAAATTTCATATTTCTAGGCTCTTCAGTAACGGTAAAATCGCATTTTTAGAACGTTTTTTGCTCTTACACCCCCTTTGGGGTAGCGGCACCGACATAAGATATAGCCTATATTCTAAGTTGGACTAACACCATCATTTTGATACCATTACTTTTGGAATCGGTTCGGTAGTTCCAGAGCTTACCTCCTACAAATAAACAATTTTTTCCTCTTTATAATACGAGTATAGATAGACTAATCCGAAGTGCGAAGTCTCTAAACTTTTTTTTTATACTCCAATGCTGAATAAAAGCGAGGGTCACTCTCAGCTACAAGTTAACACAAAAATCTTCTTCTATAGGCACCAAGGTTTATACTAGCGATTGATTTTGTTGTGGGCTGATTTTCTTTCATAAAAACTTCGAATATGAATGTGAAAATGTCGTTTGCATTATTTCAGTAAAATTGAATATTTCCCTGATGAAGTGCAAATGCGCGTACCAAACAATGACACAGGTCCAGACGATTTAAAAGTAAATACTTGTAGCTTAAAAAAAAACTTTAATGCAGATTCATAACGAAGAGACACATAGGTGCCTTGGGAGCGACCCCGCGGACACACAAAAATCTAATTATATCCTTACATCATGAAGAGCAAGCAAAGAGTGCTAGAGTTTATAATTTTCGTTCCTAAAGTTTTGGTGATAGATATTGGGTAAGACACTGATTTTGCCAAGGGATAAACGTTACATTGGACTACATGGGGCAGTTTAAATTTAGATGAAAATCTAATAGGCGATAATTAGCCAAGCGTTAGTACGTGAGAAAGTAAGAAGGAATTCGAAGGCTGCCAATAGCATTAGAATGAATGCGGTAAAATGAAAGGCGACATAAGTTTAAAAGTACACCTGGATATTATTATATAACCGCTGGTTTACCCAAAGTTTTGACTATCTCATAGCAAAGCATTGAATTAAAATCTGACTGGGAAATTGTATTGGAAGATGCAACGCGAAAAGAAGCTATCTTTCAAAATGAAATGGCTGTGAATAATATTCTTTTTTTTTTATTTTATTTTCTTAGAGAAAAGAGCAGATAGAGTTTTCTGGGAACATTAAAGCAATATGTAAAAGGGAAGTAGATTAATTTAAAACTTAGATATACGAAAAGAAATAGAACGGCGCATATTTATATTGATAGTTAATATATAAATTTTAACTCTATAGGGATTATATGAATTACCTATGAATTACCTAGAATAATATATGTGATATCAAACGATACCACAGTATCTATATATAAATTCTTATATAAACAATCATAAAAATTCAATAGGTTCACTTTTACAGCCGTTTATATTATTTGGTAAACAATTTTCCTTTTTGAGGCCTGAATTGCGTTAAGCTTTTAAAAAATAAAACGCCAATGTCCCTTTATTGAAAAAGTATTTACTATTCTTTATGTGCACTGTAAAAAAATTATATAACGTTACTCCATAAAATGGGTGGCAACATGCTGCCTTCAATGTTATGGAGTAATTTAACGTATATAATAGTGCAATTTAAACTGGTAGAGCTGAAGAAAAAATAACACACGAGCAAACCCGCCCGGCGTTGCTCGGGATTTGTAAATAATAAGATTAAACAAAACTCGTTTCTATGATTTTATATCTTTTGAAAATCTTTTAAATGAACCTAATTTCGGAGTCCCCATTGCCTTCTGCAGTGTCTAGTGCAGGGTTGGCGAACCTATGGCACGCGTTCAGTAACTGGCGCGCGGAAGATATTTTTGGCACGACGTTTATTGAAGTTCAAAATCAAAATTCAGTCAAATTTCTAAAATTCTGCTCCTCTTTATTTCCCTTTTTATTAATAGACGAGCTTCAATGAAAATAACTTTTATATTCCACAACATGTACTTGTGTACTTGTTATATCACTGAACTTCTCACTTAGAAATATTTTACACTTCCCAACTCCTCATTTCCTCGATTTCGATATGATGGCACCTATGATTCGCATAGAAAGAGAGAAATCTAATAAATCAAATTATTCTTTGCTGTAATATTTCTGCATAGTTTAACGCGTTTTGACCTGCACATGAGGCTTTGTTTAACTTTTGCTAGAATTAGATAATTGATCTTTAATTGGTTAAAATGGCAAAAGTATTAATAAAATTAATAAAGCATGACTTTTTTCATAAGTTATGAAAAAAATAATAATTTCATTGATAAAACATTTGTAAAATGAAATGAAACTATAATTATATTTTTCTATAATTATTTCTGTAATGCATATGTTGGTATTACCCGCAGGCATGTTAGATATATTTATAATAATCTAATAGTGATGTATAATTTTGACACTATTATTTATTAGATTTAAACTAACTTATAATTCACTATTCAATTAATTCGCTATTTTTTTGCGGGAATGAGACGTCGGGGGGGGGGGGGGGGGCGTTGGTGGCACGCCATGTTCAGTTGAATTTTTTGGAGGGGAAATATTTGCACGCGGATGTAAAAAGGTTCGCCTACCCTGGTCTGGTGTGTTCCCAAAAACCTTCTTTCCGAACGAACCTGCAACATGGGTCCCCGCTACGTATGGCAGCATTTACCGGAAGCGCCCCGCACGTGCCGGGTATAATCGAAAACCAAGTTGAATGAGCCAAATCTCGTAGTAATCAAGCCGATAGAATAATAAAAAAAAGAATGCACCATTAATGTTAGAAAATGTTGGTAACTGAAGTCTAAGGATAAAATTTCATAATACAGAGAGTAGCTGAATTATAATCTAAGTTGAATGAACCCAATCCCGTTCAAACTGGGCCCTTAGAACCCGAGGAAAGAATGCGTCCCCAAGTGGTGGAAGGTGCCTTCTCCCTTTGTATATTTCACGAATTAGTTTTAACATTAATACGATATTTAATAAACGAATTAAATCTTTTATCTAAAGTTACCTTTAAAGTAACGCGATTTTTAATTTACGGCTGTAGTGAGTAGATGTAAGTTGATGCTGAAAAAGGAGATTAATTTTCGAAAAAGGTGGTAGCTGAGGTATAAAAAAAAGACCAAGCTCTCTGAGCCAGAGTCTTAACTGAAATGCAGTTGGGTATAAGAAAATGTTTTAGAGGTTTTAAAGTAGCTGGAAGACGAAAAAATTATGTTAAAGAAAATTGCAATAGAATCGGATAGTTTTTAAAGAAGCTGCAACAAAGACCACAAGAGGGCAATTAATATTCAAAATTGGTGGTAGCTAAAGTCTGATTTTTTTTTTTTTTTTTTTTTTTTTTTTAGTCGTTTACGTAGTAGATGGAGAAAATAAGAAGTTGTTAGAAAAAAAAATGTGAATCGGACCATTTTTAAGGGATCTGTAACAAGGGTTCAACTGATAGTTGAGAGCAGGGCGATAGCACAAAAACAAGTTTAAATGTTTTAGTACTTAGTGTTTTAGCTTTCAATTAGTCAAAATTAAGCATAGGGTACGAATTAATCATTAGAATAATATTTTAATTAAATGCTAAAAAATTGAGTAAATGCTTTAAAAAAGGCCCAAGGACCCAAATAAAAATATGAGGGTGTTTGTCCTAGAAGAAGTGTCCAAGACTCAAATTTAAAATTATGCACTGAGAAGGTGAGAAAATTAGTTGGTGCAATATGCATGGCACACATAAAGTTCAAGTTCCCTGGACCGGGCCCTACGGACTATAGAGGCCCAAATCTTAACTGGAGTGTATAGACGTGAGAGTAATTAAATGGAAAAAAAGGTTCCAAAAATGAAGATTGTATTAAGAGGGGGCAATTTATTAACAATTTATGGTGCAAAAATTTCAAAGGGCCCGTTATCGGGCTCCAAAGGGTCAACAATTTAACTGGCATGTAGTTGGGTATAAAGATATTTTTAGTAGTTATTAAAGTAATAAGAGGACTCTAGATCTATGTTAAAGAAAATTTCAAGAAATTCAATCATTTTTAATAAATCCGCAACAAGGGCCCCAAGAAGGCAATTCAAGGCTGATTCAATTCACCAAGAAGGCGATTAATATTCAAAATTGGTGGTAGTTTAAATCTGAGAAATTTTTTTGTCGTTCATTTAGTTGCTGTAGGACCTAAAAAGTTGTTAGAAAGAAAACTAGTGAATCGGATCATTTTTAATAGGGGACCCAAAAGGGTCCAACTCATAATTTAAAAAGGGCGCTCACATGAAAACATGTTAAAATGTCTTAGTAGTTAGCACTTTAGAACTTCAATTAGTCAAAATTAAGCATAGGGTATGAATTATTGGTTATAATAATATTTTAAAGAAATGCACAAAAGATTGGGTAAATGTTTAAAAAAGAGCCCTAGGGCCACAATAAAAATGTGAGGGTGTCGGTGCAGGATTAAGAACTCAAGACTCAACTATAAAATTATGCACTTAGAAGGTGAGAAAATTAGGGTGTGAAAAATTATTGGCCCTCAAAAAATTCAGTGGGCCCTGGACTTGGCTTTGCGATTCCCTAGGGAGCAAGAAGGTTTTAACTGGATTGAAGAAACGTGAGACTAACTAAATGGAAAAAAGATTCCAAAAATGAAGATCGGATTAAAAGGGGGCAATTTATTAACAATTTATTTGCGCAAAAACTTCAAGGGTCCCGGTTCATAACTGGAAAGCAGAATGGCAAGAATAACCATATGATGAATGCTCACCCAAAACGAAGATGATTGGATAAAATGGGGCAAGTTATTAACAATTTTGTGCATAAAAATGTAAAGGGGCCCAGGGGCCCTGACCCTTAACAAATTAAAAATCTGAGCCTCAGGTACATCAGGAAATATCTTGTACTATTCGCACCGAATTTTTCATACTTCTACGTGCGGTAGATTTCGCTAGCCATCGTAGACACACGCACGCACACACAGATAGACAGAGCGATCTGATCTTTTATTAGAACAATAGTACCTCGGTTTTCGTTGATTTCGGTTATCGTCGGTTTCGGTTTTCGTCGATTTTTTCCGCGAAAAATTTGTCTCGGTTTTCGTTGGTTGCCTCCGATTTCGTCGATGTACTCTAGTGACCTCGCTGTATTTTCTGTAAACAAAGGGGTCGACCATACGTTCTCCTGATCAGTGTGACGTTGGTTCTCGTCATGTGTGCATCACCCCACGCGTCTAGACTAACAGTTTCATTTATTTTCAGGGTACTTTGGGGCATTTTTTATTGATTGCGAGTGGTCCATCATGGGACCAAAGAAAGTTTCTAGATCGAGGAGACCTTACACATGTGGTGCAGTCCATTATTGATTTCGAGAAGTTCCTGGGTTTGGAGGTGAGTGGTGATGATATGTAAGAGTTGGTGGATGAACACAGTGAATAACTTACCACTGAAGAGCAGGAAAATCTTTACCTAGAAGTTCAACAGGCGAAAAATGAGGAGGAAGAGACAGGAGAAAGTGTTCCTTCTTTAGAGATTAAGGACATCTTCTCTGTATGGAGTAAGGTACAGGGCTTTGTGGTGTAAAATCAAACAAACAAAGCTATTCCAAGCCGTGCCTGCAACTCGTTTAATGATAATGTCTAGCCCCATTTTAGGCAAATCTTAGAGAGGTGACAGAAACCCACTTTTTTGGGCGATATAGGTCCTCTGACTCTGAAGATAGTCCTATTGCCAAAAGACAAAAAGGGAAGTAACCCCTCGAAAAATAAATTAAGGGCGGAATTAATCCCCTCCACCAGCACTATATCTGGGAAAGTGACCCCAGATATAGTACTTTGATAGCATACACCAAGAACAATATATTAATTTCTTATAGAGCAGTTCACATCACGTGACTTTTACCGGAGCGCAATGAAAAAAGCTGTAGGACGTACAAACAAAAAAAGCATTGATAAAGGTAGCGATAACTGTCCTACAGCAGCAGCAAAAACCTATTCGAGACGTCACCTTGCACAGCTCTATAGTTTTTAGTAATAAACGTTGTACTTATTCTCTATAAAATGTGTTTTTTGGTACGTACTTTGGAGTGTTTAAAACGAATTAATTGGATTTACATAGATTCACATGGAAATAATTGCCTCGGCTTTCATCGGCTTCGGATTTCGCCGATTCTTTTCGAACGGATTATCGACGAAAATCAAGGTATAGATTAGTGTGTAAAGTAACACCAGTTACATGGGTTAAATTACGAAAAAATTAAGCTAAATAAAAAAGGCTGCCACCAATTTTATGGAGCAACATTACATAAATTTTTACAGTGTGTCCAGATCCCTTATAATATAGCCTTATCCTTGTGTGTAACATTTTGGATAACTTTTTTACACAAAGAAAATAAGTTTAATCTGAAAAATTAACTATGAATACATTGGATATTTGTATTACAAATCCTCATTTAATTTTTTTCTTTGTTTATTGTTCTTTCGTGAAAATACTGAGCAATGTAAATCCTCTACAGGCCAAGATTTAGAATTCACGAAATCATCATTTATCTTTACTAATGGTGAAAGCTAATTTCCTTTCATTTATTGAATATTTCAACAGAATGAGAAAGACCCCAGATTCATTTTTATCGGCAGAAAAACATTTTTCATGGAATGTTTTCCGCTTCGGGAAGAAACACGGTACTCGATTAGTAAATCATTTGATTATTTTGCATTTTTGACATAATTGAATTTTCCCGCAGATAGTTTCACTAGGAAAAAGAAAGATTCAGTTTTTAAATTTATTTGATTCGTTTAGAAAACATAAACGTTTGCTTTCTTTTTATCACGCTTTTCCAGTTACATGTTTTGATTTTAAGATGTTCTCGTGTATTCGTTACGTTACACGTAATTTGAGGATTTGTTTAATGACTTTTGTACAAATTACTTCCCTTATTTACAAGTACTAAAATTAATGAGAATTGTCATTGGTTTATAAGTGCAAAGAGTGTAAACATATTTATTATCATATGCCATTTTGTTTAAGAAAAAAATTTCGAAAACAATATTTTTTAAATATTTTCCATTGAGTCATATCATCATTTAAATAATTAACGCATTGTGATAAATCCGAATTTTAAAATTAAAATTTTCTATCATGTATATGGCGACACATGTATCTATCTTATTTTTGACATACGATAGCGCTCGTACTTGTGAACCGAAATGGCTGTGACTAAGCATGTGTACAGCACATCTTAAGGTCTCGGCCAAGTTCGTTGGACAGCTTCATCTACCATATTCTTTCAAAATGTTGACTACTTAAAATATCGAATGGAAAAAGAAGTACATAAAATTAGAAATTCTGAAAGATTTTCGGCTGAAAAGTTTGACTTTAAAAGGGGATTCCGCAGCATTTTTTGCTTTGCCTCTATGTTAAAATATTGCTGTGCTATAACAGTTTGAACTACTAGAACGATTGACATCTCGAAACAACATAAGAGATTAAAAATAAATTATTCTTTCATAAACGGGTTTAATTTATGTATTTTATTGAACGTGGTTTCTTGCAAATTTTCTTTCATTTTTGTAACCATTTTCCACTTCTCATACGATTAAAATTGCATAGTCATGTCCACCATTGTCTTCCCAAGATTGGAAATACTTGATGAAATTTCGCGAAATTTGGTGACAAAGATGGGCCGCCATGAATGTAATCAACTTAGCGATAGCTGGCTAATTTTTTGAAACTTTCTTTCAAATGCACTAAGGCTAGTTGGGGTAACTGGGCCATGATTTTACAATGTGACTCTGGATCTTCTGACAATTCAGCTTCAAAAAGCTAATGTTCATTTGAATTAAAGTTTGAACTTCTGTAAATGTGTTCAGTTAGGTTCCCTCTATCAGACAGAAATATTCAAAATTACATTTTAATATTTAAAAATATAAAAATATGCATATTTCATCTTTCTTTCCTCATTGATCCAGTTCCCCCCAAAAATGGGGTAAGTGGACCAGGGGGTCTATGTTCCACACGCGTTTCTATTTTTAGGTAGATTTCGTATGCAATACTACCTATTGGGATCGTTCCTATGTTGGAATTTCTGAAAAAGTTTTGCAAATCTACACCGATCATGACTCCTAGAACACAAAACCACCATCAGTAAAAAACTTTATCTATCTATCTATCTATCTATCTATCTATCTATCTATCCATCTATCTATCTATCTATATATATCACTTTCTTCTGGACACGATAACTTTCGTAATTCTGCACGAATCTCTTCCAAACTGATACAAAATCAAAGGGCATAAAATCTCGGTCAAGTTCGTTAATGGGCAAAATCGGACCAAGGGGATGGAAATAGGGAGGGGTTTTGTGAAAACAGAAAACCCCCATAACTTCTTAATTTTTGTACATATCAAATCAGTTTAAAGTTTTTATTACTTCTAAAAATAGGGCCAAAATTTTATGTATCACAGATTTTTGATAAAGTTAAAAATGGGCTCAAGGGGCGCAAAAAATAGGGTTTTTGGGAGAAAAAAAATCATAATTTCGTCAATTCTCAAGATATCAACTCCAATTAATTTTATTATAAATCTCTATAATATTATCTACAACTTTTATATTCACAAGTTTTTGATAGGACCAATTCGTACCGCAAAAAAAAAAATTAAAAACGAAAACAAAAAGGGGGTTTGAAGAAGTAAAAAATCCATAACTCCGTCAATTCAAAAGATATAAAATCCCCATGAATTTATCATATATCTACTTAATATTGTCTACAACATCTATATAGACAAATTTTGGATAAGACCAATTCTTACAGCAAAAACAAATTAACAATACATAGCGGTTGAAGAAAAAAATCATCTAAGTAAGGTGTATTCAAATCCAAACTGCGTATTTTCTGACTCATTTTACAATTCATTTTTGCTCTCAAAGGCTTCCAATTCGTACTTTTCTTACTCAGAAACTATATAATGTACCGTAAGGGTCGATTTTTTGATAGAGGCAGAATATATTTTTAAAAATGCTGTTAAAGTGGGCATTTTGAACCGAATTTCCCGAAGCGGATTGTGTTGGAAAAATCATTGCATTAAGGATGCACTCAAATCCAAACTGCTTATTTTCTGACTCATTTTTAAATTCATTTTTGCTCTCAAACGCATTTAATTGGTAGATTCGCTTATTCAGAAACTATATAATGTACCGCAATGATCGATTTTTTGATAGAGGCAGAATATATTTCAAAAAATTATGTCAAAGTGGGCATTTTGAACGGAATTTGCCGAAGCAATTGTGTTATCACTTTCTTCTGGACACGATAACTTCCGCAATTCTGCACAAATCTCTTCCAAACTGATACATAAAATCAAGGGACATAAAATCTCGGTCAAGTTCGTTAATGGGCAAAATCGGACAAAGGGGATGGAAATAAGGAGGTGTTTTGTGAAAACTGAAAAAACCCCATAACTTCTTAATTTTTGTACATATCAAACCAGTTTAAAGTTTTTAGTACCTCTAAAAATAGCGCCAAAAATTCATGCATCACAGATTTTTGATAAAATTTAAAATAGGCTCAAGGGGCACAAAAAATAGGGTTTTTCGGAGAAAAAAATTCTTTACTTCGTCAATTCTCAAGATATAAAATCCAATAATTTTATTATACATCTCCTTAATATTATCTACAACTTTTATATTCACAAGTTTTTGATAGGACCAATTCGTACCAAAAAAAAAAGGGGGGGGGGGTTTGAAGAAGAAAAAATTTCAAAACTCCGTCAATTCACAAGTTATAAAATCTCCATGAATTTATCATATAGCTTCTTAATATTGTCTTCAACATTTATATAGACAAGTTTTTGATAGGGCCAATTCTTAAAGCAAAAACAAATTAAAAATACATAGCGTTTGAAGAAAAAAATCATCTTATTAAGGGTGCATCCAAATCCAAACTGTCTATTTTCTTACTCATTTTTAAATTCATTTTTGCTCTCAAACGCATCCAATTGCTAGATTCTCTTATTCAGAAACTATATAATGTACAGTAATGATGGATTTTTTGATAGAGGTAGAATATATTTCAAAAAATGATGTCAAAGTGGGCATTTTGAACAGAATTTCCCGAACCGATTGTGTTAGAAACGAAAAATATTGCCCTACTGAGAAAATAATTGTTTATTAATCAAGTTTTAATTAATTGAAAGAAAAATAAAAACACAGGTCGCTTATAAATCTTTTCAAAAATCACGTCAGCATGTTTCATATTTTTTTTTAATTAAAAATTAATCTGAAAATATGCCAGAAAATTTCGAGTTGTTGAGTATGGAAAAATATTGTTTTAATATCGCCTTAACATGATTCTGATAAAACCATCTATTTTATAAAAAGGAAATAAAAACTCGTCAAAAGCAGACAGATAAAACTGTTAAAGTGGATTTATATCTAATAATGATTTAGTTTTTGTTGGTGAAATTAGTATACTTAACTTCGAAATCTACCTCTGCCTGTAGGCCGGGCCGGCAGGGATTTTTTTCATATCGGATATAGGGTCCTGTTTGAAAAAGTGTAAAAAACTTTAAAAAATTTAAACCAGGCAGATCATGTAAATTATATGTCAATAAACAGCGTTGTAAGAGAAACCTTTGCTGTCAATATGTCTAAAAAAGCACTAAAAGTGAAAATATTAGATTTATTTATGCCAAAAACATAAAACTTAAGTAAGTACTTATGTACTTTAGTACAGATAATAAGTATAAAAGTCACATGGGTATTTTAAGGAAAAAAATAGCAAGGTAAATCTGTGAACAAACGGCTACGTAAGTACTTTATCTTTGACCAGGAGTCGCATTATATAGAGAAAATTTTATTGTTCCTACCAGAACCCTTAAGGGGACGATGGAGTTTTAAATCCTTAAAAATATTTTTTTTTATTTTTGTAAATTTCACCTTAAATATTATTCAAGGGTACATTATATGCATTAAGACATGCATTTATCGCAACAAAAATAAAAAATAAAATTTATTTTTGAGAAAAAAATGAAATTTTACGCGTCGTCTCAGAAATCTTCGAAATGCCCCCTGCGTCTCCCATATCAATGAAAATCCCCAATATTTTTTTTTAATAAAAGTTTGGTTTATATATAGAAATAAAATAGAGCATCGAATTTTATATATTTGAATTTAAAGGTTAAAAAAAATTTTTTTTGAAAAATTTTGAAATTTTTTCGAAAAAATTTTGATTTTTTTTTTTTACCTTAAAATTTAAATATATAAAATTCGATGCTCTATTTTGTTTATATATATAAACCAAACCTTTATAAAAAATATTGGGGATTTTCATTGATATGGGAGACGCAGTTGGCATTTCAAAGATTTCTGAGACGACGCGTAAAATTCAATTTTTTTCTCAAAAATATATTTTTTTTGTGATAAATGCATGCCATAATGCATATAATGTACCCTTGATCAATATTTAAGGTGAAATTTACAAAAATAAAAAAAAAATATTTTTAAGGATTTTAAACTCCACTGTCCCCTTAAAGAAAGGTGCGATCAAGATATTATTTTCAAAATAGTGGTAGGAACGATAAAAGTTTCTCTATAAAATGCGACCCCTGGTTATAGTACAATTTCAAGGTCTGGCTATCTCACTTTCAGGGGCAAGGTACTTGCATTCGTAAAATGTTGAAATAATTTAATGACACCAGTATTTACAAGAGAATCTATCTGAAAGCAAGTAAAAGTATATTTTCGCGTACTTAATAAAGGTGAAATTTTCATCATAAAATTCAGGTGCCAATGTGGCAATTAGGAATTAAAATTAAGTGATGCCATAACGGCATCACCGCCTCTCAAGGGGTCAAGAAATTTGGTTTGATACCACTCAATGCTTTTTTTAAATTTCATTACGTAATTTTAATAAGGTATTCTATCATTTTCTTTATTGTGAGCAAAAAACAATGGAGAAATTTACTTCCCGTAGTAAAAGAAACACAAAAAAATTATTCATAAATATTGGGGTAACTGGATCCAGCATGGTCCAGTTACCCCATTCTTGAAAAATTTATGGGGTAACTGGGATACCGGGCTTACATTTGAAACATGAAGTAAATATGTATAGATACCTAATAATATTAATGTAGTTATATGTCTAATCTTTAAAAAAAAAAAGGTTGTTTAATAAAAGTACTTACAGTATTTTAATAAAAAGCCGAGGAAGTTCAACCATATTGAATTGACGTTGTTTTTAAAAAAAGAAACGTAAATTTTTGACAACCTATCACAGCAAAGTGAGAGTTATGATTGAATTGATACACGTTGTTTTAGGAAGTAGAGATTAAGGGGCATTGTTCACAAAAGTTAAAATTTAAGAAACATCAACAGTTTTTTTATAAAATAGCCTATGGCCCAGTTACCTCGTGGGTCCAGTTGCCCCAACTAACCTTATAACTGCATTGAATTTAAAATTTCAAGTATTATTTTTTATTTGTAATGAACAACAAGGTTGTACTTTTTTATGTTTTCTTTTAATACTTGTTAAGTTGAGATATTCATTTATATATGACCTGTATTATTTCTGTTGTCAACATCCCTTCACTACGAATTTACGAAACAATGAATGAGGTGTAATTCGAAAAATGCTTGAACAAGCTTCTGATATAGTACACTAGCATTTCGTTAAAATGTACTTTTTGATATTAAATATTAGAATTAATTTAAAATTAAATCGGCATCATCGAATATTTTTCGCTGAAATTTTGTATTCAGATTTAATGCCATAGGCCGAGGCTCGTAAAACATTTTGGAGGAAGTCTGAATGAATAAGACGCTGTAATAGTGAATTTAGATGCAAATTTTCTTCTGTATCATCGAAATATGTAAAGATAGAATTGTAAAAAAGTTTATATATATATATATTTGAGATATATGTCTTTCATATATAAGTTTTTAATTTGCGTATTTCCAATAAGCAAAAATTTTCCCTTTTTTACATATTACTTATTGTTTTGATTTCATTACGAATATCACCCCCTCCACCCCCACGCTGCGGTATAAAAAATTGACAAAAAAAGTGTAATAAAAGATAAATAACAGATATGTTATCTAATCATTTTTAATATACTAGGGGGCTCTACTACCTAGGAGCTATGCTCGGCAACCCCCGCTCATACTCTAAAAATACGTTAATTTGATCGGCTTTAAAAAAATTACGGAAGACTAATTATAATTAAAAAACCAGTGGTGGTCTCTCTGTAAACGGATTTCCATTCATTTCCCTCTTACTTAGAGATTTTAAGGCCAAATCATCTGCTGTTAATTGATGTTTTCGTGTTTGAATAAATAAGATTAGTTAAATAATTTGAAAATCAGCTAATATGAAACGATCTAAATCAACAGAACCTTTGCTTACCGGAAATTTTTAAAAACGCTATAAGAAAATGATTTTAAATGTAATGTTTTTAAATCTGACGTAATTTTCACCAAACTTTTCTTTCTCTTTGTAACATTCACGTGAAAATATTTTTATTGTTTGAAAAGAAATATTATTGGGTCGATCGGAAAGTCCTGTCGTGTTGGGAAAATCAATTCGTATCGGGAAATTCTATCATATAATTATTAGACATTCATTCCGATATCTAATGTCTAATAATTACCGGGCAGAATTTTCCGGTGCGAATTGATTTTCTCAACACGACACGCCTTTCCGTTCGACCCAATATTATTTGCGCTGTCTAAGAATTGCAATAGTTTAAAAGATCATCTCGAGATAGGAAAAAATCTCTTGAAACGTGTAAATGTATTTTTCAATTTAAACTCTTTGGCAATAGTATTATTTGGTTATTTGAAATAGGACGTCATTTCCCCCACGTACGAATTTTAACACATTAAATAATTCATCATTTTACAGGTATTTATTTTTATTTTTTAATAGTCACGTGTAAACACTATTTTTATTATGTAATTTTCAATATTTTCGTGCTTTTAACACGTCATCATTTAATTCTAATTTGAAAATGTTTTTTTTTTTTTTTTCATGGTAAATAAGTTTTTAATTTATAGGAAATATTACGTTATATGACCAAAGGTGACCGGCCACTTGCGATTTTAGACGTTTTGTTAAATATCTAGAAAAATACATGAGGAATTATCCTAAAACTCCATGTGTGGAAACAGAATGGTACATGTCATATTATTTCTGTGAAGATATTTTTCCGAAACCCCATAGAGAACCGTCAACAAATTGAAAAATAACGAATATCTTTTGGATAACCTTGTAAAAACTAATTTAGCAAAAGCGTTCAAACGCGAGATTATTAATAAGTGGCTTATTGTAATATACTATGTTCATTTTTATGAGGATAGCATGTATACTCGTAGAGAAATTAATGTTTTTATAAAAACAGTCCCAAATTTCACAAAGTTTTTTTGCTTATAATTTCTCAATATAAAAAAAAAGGTTATTTTCAGAAAATATGACAAACAAAATTGTACATAATACTCTTCCATCAGAATTTTAAAAAAAAATAAAAATTGGATGAAAAATGAACAGGTTTACTAAAAAATGTTTCACTACACATGAATGCAATCAAAATATAATGTGCATAATGTATTAGCTAAGTATATAGAGCAACTTTTGTGAAAGCCTCAAAATCATAGCTCGAAAATTCTGAAAATGATCGCCGATATAATAAGCTCGAAACCTGCTGTTCCCAAAAGGACGCTATCTTGGCACTAATCAATAGATATTTGATAAAACCCCTCCTTTTTTTATTCTTTTTGGGAGCAACGGATTTCAAGCTTATTCTAAAAACCATTCTTTCATGATATAAAACGTTTAATACACAATAGGGCCAAAGGTGATCCGTCACTTGCGATTTTAGACGTTTTGTTAAATATCTAGAAAAATACATGAGGATATTTTCCCGAAACCCCATAGAGAACCGTCAACAAATTGAAAAAGAACGAATATCTTTGGACAATCCTGTCAAAACTAATGTAGCAAAAGCATTCGAACTGTAGATTATGATTAAGTGCCTTATTTTAATAAATTGTGTTCATTTTTATGAGAATAGCATGTATATTCGTAGAGAAATTAAAGTTTTTATAAAAATAGTCCCAAATTTTGCCAAGATTTTTTTGCTTATAATTTGTGGAGTTCTTAATATAAAAAAAAGTTCTTTTCAGAAAATATGACAAATTACATTGTACACAATACCCTGCAATCAGAATGAAAAAATAATAAAAATTCTATGAAAAATGAGCAGTTTTACTAAATAATGATTCACTGCCATGCCCAAATGTAAACAAAGTATAATGTGCATAATGTGTTAGCTAAATGTATAGAACAACTTTTGTAAAAGTCTCAAAAACATAGCTTGAAAATTCTGAAAATTACCGTTGATTAAAATAAGCTCAAAATCCGCTGTTTCCAAAATGAAGCAAAAAGATGAGGGGTTGTATCCATATATACATTGATTAGTGCCAGTATAGCATACACAATAACCTCCGGTCACAAAAAAAAAAGATTTATAGCGGCGTGATACCGACAGCGTTCGTTACTTTTTAGGGAGATTCTCAAAAGGTGGGATCATTAAACGTTAACAATATGTAATTTTTAAAATTTTCAAATTTAAGGCCAATTTTCCTTTAATAGTATAGTATTTTGTCTATAAATATAATATATTAATATTTTTAATAGTATGTCTACAAAATTATACACAAACATTAAAAGACAGCAACTATTCTGGAAAATTAATTATTAAAGCATTTAATTAGCAGTTGTGTACGTTACAAATTTTGGACATTTTTTGCACGTACGTTACAGATTTTGGATGTTATTTGGATGTTATTTTGGATGTTTTGGCTTAGTATTTGAAAAATTCTTAAGACTAAGAATGTAGTAAATGTGTCCTATAATTGTATGTGTGTACATATATATATGTCTAATTAACTTTTTGTTATCCGGTAATAATAATAATAAAATCAAATGCTTTGTCGCGTACGTTACTTTTGGACATAACAAAATACAAAAAAATTCTTTATAGGAAAGTCCTTCTATCTTCAAAAAAGCAATAAATCAGCCTGCCATCTCTTAACGAAATTATCAAAAAATCATCCGTTTCCTTTATGCATTCGTTGTTTACCATTAGAACCACCTGGAAAAAAGTTAAAACTCTTTTTCTTGGTGGTACATTGGAGCAGTTAACGTTATGAATGTCCGAAATTGGCCTTTTTAGCATAAAATAATAAAATAATAAAATTTTAAGATATTTATACAAAGCTTTTAAAATAAATTATGTCATTTTCTGTCTCTGAATAGAATTAAAAACTCAGAGTAAAAAAAAAAAATAATAATAAAGTCAATGATAATTAAAGTTATGTTTGAAAGGCTTAAAGTTATGACGTGTGTCTAGTGCCCATCTTTTGAGAATCGCCCTTTACTTTTTTTGTAATGAAAATTTTTTTCGAGTTCCGGTTTTCGACGGTTTTATAAGTTTTAGAGGTCAGAGATCCCCAAAATATGTTTACACAAAATGTCTGTCTGTCTGTCTGTCCGTGTGTCCGTATGTCGCCATTGTACCATCGAAAAGTGCATGAAGTTATACATAGAATTGAACCAAACTTTTTGTGTATGTTTTTGGCTATGGCTGGCAAATCCTCCTTCAATTTAGAAATATTCCGACGGAAGGGGGCGCTGTAATAGCGATTTTTGTGCTATTTTCAATATTGTACCAACGAAAAGTGTATGAAGTTATTCATAGAATTGAACAAAAATTTTTGTGTATGTTTTTGGCTATGGCCAGCAGGTCCTCCCTGAATTTCAAAACATTCCGCCGGAAGGGGGCACTATAATTGCGATACCTATGCCATTTTCATTATTCTACCATCGGAAAGTGTATGAAATTATGCATAGAAAGGAAACAAATTTTTCGTGTATGTTTCTGGCTATGGCAAGCAGGTCTTCCCTGAATTTGAAAAAAAATCTGCTGGAAGGGGGCGCTGTAATAGCGATTTATGTGCTATTTTCATTATTTACCATTGAAAAACGTATAAAGTTATGCATAGAATTGAACAAATTTTTTTGTATATGTTTTTGGCTATGGCCAGTAAGTTTTCTTTCAATTTAGAAATTTTCCTCCGGAAGGCGCCGCTGTACTAGCGAGTTTAGTGCCATTTTCATTATTGTACCATCAAAAAGTGTATGAAGTTATGCATAGAATTGGACCAATCTTTTGTGTAAGTTTTTGACAAGCAGGTCCTCCCTGAATTAGAAACAAAATGTGCCGGAAGATGGCACTTTAACAGCGATGTTGTGCCATTTTCATTATTGTATCATCGATAACCGTATAAAGTAATGCATAGACCTGAACCAAATTTTTTGTGTATGTTCTTGGCTATTTCCAGCAGTTTCTCCTTGAATTTGAAAGTATTCTGTTGGAAGGGGTTGCTGTAATAGCGATTTTTGTGCCACTTTCTTTATTGTATCATCGAAAAGTGTATAAAGTTATGCATAGAGTTGAACCAAATTTTTGGTGCATGTTTTTGGCTATGGACAGCAGGTCCTCCTTGAATTTGGAAATATTCCGCTACAAAAGGGGTGCCGTGATAGCGATTTTTGTATAATTTTCTCGATTTTACGAAGTTGTATTGACCATCGGCGGCTCCCGTTCTGCTAAGCCGGCTATTCGCAAACAGTTGAGGACAACAGAATAAGGAAAAACTTTTGTTTTCAGTAACTATCGTGATCTAGATTAACTCGTCTTTACTTTGATTATTAGACTGAAGCAGAAATTTAAGATGAAAATCTAAGTTGGTATAGTATTTAACTAATAATATTAAAGTATTAACATGTATCATTACTTTTTAAAATATTAAGATGTATGAGATACAAGAAAGTTTTGGGGCTGGCACATCCAACTAGTTTTTAGAATAGAGAGATTCCAACGTAGTTGAAGAGCCTTTATGGCTTCGGTTTGCCTAGCCGACTGTTCGACTGGCAGAGATCCAACTCTCGTAAATATACTTGCCCTGTAAATTTTATATGTTATTGACAGTTGCGATAGCAAAATCGCTATTGAAAATGAAATAAGTAAAATTTATAGTTCGTTTACAAAGACAGTCAAAAGTATTCTGTTGCATTACGGGCAAAGGGAAAAAAAACCTTTTCAAGTGCATTTTGAAAATGTTATATCATTTCACTCATAATGAAACTGATACGCGTGTTTGAAGTGCACTAAAACATGCATTCTGTAGAATAGGGGTTGTAAAGAATTTATTATTCATTAACATGGCCACACAAAAGAATTCCGTTACACAATGGTGTACTCGAAAAAACAGTTTACAGCGTATTTTAATTATGTTACCTCTGAATATAACGAAATTGATAAACATTACTGAAGATTACGAGAAGATTGTTATTTTAGAATATGATGAACACAGCATTGATCGTTTATTTAGAGGGACACACAAAATATTTCGGATACAGTATTGTATTCGAATTACTCCCTATTAACGACAATTTTTGGAAGTGCATTTTGAGTTGTGCGTTTTTAAGTTTAACTAAAACTTTGCATTTTATGCGGGGCATATAAATGCTATAGATCGTATACAGGGCTGCACAAAGGAATTCGCAGCCGTTACCGAGCATGAGCGTGAATTTATTAAAGCTGTTTTTTAACCGAGTTATGCACTTTCAAGCTGAAATATATTTAGTGTTAATAAGATATTTGTAGAATGTCATCATATACAGCGACTAGCAAAGAACAGGATATCTGATCGCCTATGGACGATATTTTCTGAAAGTGTGTTTTTTTAAGCTAGGGATTTTTGCTAGGGATTTAAGCTAGGGATGGCTTTGCTTAGGAATAATCCTGCGTTCGTGCACGAAAGTGTCAGATTTGGCGGTGGAGGAGTGTTGGTGTATGGTGGCATCTCCATTAACGGGCGCACTGACCTCTACATCTTTCGAGATGGAACTCTGACTGGTCGCCGATATAGGGATGAGATCCTCAGACCTATTGTAGTCCCTTACGCTGCAGCAATCGGAGATAACGTCATTTTAATGGACGATAACTGCAGGCCACATCGTGCAAACCTGGTGGAGGATTTCCCTTTCGAGGAAGGAATCGTTCGAATGGAATGGCCAGCGTGTTCTCCAGACATGAATCCAATCGAGCACGTTTGGGAAGCTCTAGGAAGACGAGTTTCTGGCCGCCAACAACCCCCACAAACTCTCCAATAACTGGAAAGAGCTCTTCTGGAAGAGTGGGGCAGAATACCCCAACTCGTCATTAATAGCCTCATTGAGTCCATGCCTCAAAGGTGTTCAACGTTGCTGGCCGTCCGTGGAAACCATACCCCCTACTGAAAATGATTTTCTTTGAAGAAAACACCTTTTCTTATTCTTTTTTTCTCATATGCACAAATTGTGTTTTTTTCCTTTAGTACACAAATGCGCAATAAAATGCATTTTTTTCTGCCAAACATGTGTAATTTATTCTCATATAACCTACTATGTCTGTCGACCATGTATCAATCAGCTAAACAGTTTACCAGATACAAAATCCACCTAAAACTGCAATATCCTTTAATTGTTTTGAGCAATGTATAATGGATGGACCTCAGCAGGTGAATATGTAACGCCATGTGAGTTTGACGAAACGTATTAAAACATGATAAAAACTGGAGTATGGAAATATTAACATATTTTAACACTTTAAGGTTCTCTGAATTTTTTGTAGCCATTTTTTAAACCTATTCCATATACATGTGTGTGTGTATTCGTGTATATTATAATTTTCACAAACAGTTTAGCTCCCTACAGCTCACTCTTTGTGACGAAACTGGGTTTATCTCTAATCTTGATTTAAGTTTTGTTGGAGAATTTAGTACTTAACTTTGAAATCTATCTCCGCCTGTAGGCCCGAGCCGGCAGGGATTTTCTGTTTGTTTCCAAAATGAACAATTACAAAAATTAGCTTTTGAAGCATTAACATGCATGACATAGAAGATAGTTTTGCGATGGGCATATCCGACTAATTTGACCATTAATTATGGTTTTTATATCTGAAAGTTGATCTATATTCGGCGGATCACGTCCATTCTCATTTATAAATCATGAACTATTGCCAGCTTCACTTTTAAAAATATCGTCATATTTCAAATTAATTGTCCAGAAAATCTAAATATTGTCAAGGTCTAAAACATTTTGTTGCGATTACAGAAAATAACGTAAATTCCGCAAACTTGTCAGTTTGTAGCTCCTTTTATCGGATATTTCTTTCTTTCATTTCCGGAGTGGGGTAGTAGTAATGGAGGTAGGCAATGCTATTTTTATATTAAATTCTGTTTTCATGCATTTTAATGTATCTTCAAATAGCTACTGAATTTCTATATTTACAACCATTGTTTTCTTTTTACAACAGAGCACTTTAACATATATTTAGAGAGACGACGTCTGGACGGTGGTGGGAGCAGAAAATTATGAAATAAAGATCGGCCGACTGAAAAAAAGCAGTTACAAAAAAAATGCTGCAATTTCTGTAAGGGTGTTATAAAAAGGTATTGCATTTGGAAATTGCCTTATAGTGAAAGGTACTGAAAATTACCTTGGCAAAATTTCAGCAAAATATTTCATTGGAGTCATATGACGTCAATTGCGGGTATATAAATTAAACACCAGTATGCATGAAGAAATTTGCAATAATATTTTATCATCTTCCATTGCTCGGTCATTTTGGAAATTTATGCATTCTCAGACGTGTTGCTATTGCTATAGTAGGTAATGCCCCCATTTATTTGCAAATGCGCACATAATTTTTAAAATATGACGGGATTTACTCCGGAGAAAGCTTAATACAACGAACTCCACACATGTGGTGCTCAGTCGTTTGATTAAATTATGAACCATGGACTTAATGTTTTTTTGCTAAAAAGAATAATTTGTAATAAATATTTCATTTTATTATTTATCAACATGAGATCATTAATAAACGAGACTCGAGAGTTTACATTTTCTAGAATTTCATTTATGAAGCAGCCATTTCTTGGAATTTTGAACCCATTTTGAAATTTTGTTTTTCATCTTCACGAATTTTTTTGTTGAGCGCATTTCAAGTTAACGGAATTTTTTGTGCAATCAAGATACATTTTTTTCAAAAAAGATTGGATTATATGAAAAATGGATCAAGCAGCTGAAGATAATTTTGCGACTGAAAATGTAGAAACTGCTCCCGGATCAAGATCAGAAGAAATTAATGAAGTTTTGGATTCAAATGAAAATGTCGTGAGCGTTGTGCCTGATATACAATCAAAACACAAGAAGAATAAGTCTGGAAATGCAAAGTCAAAAATCCAGAATGACAAGATCAAGGAAAAGACGGTTGCATCTGTTCCTGAAAGAAAAAGCCTGAAAAGAAAAGCTGCACATCCTCCAACTTCTGAAATGGTGATAGATTCCATTAAGGCTCTAAAAAAACGCAACGGCGCGTCATTTGAAGACATAAGCAGCCACATGGAAGAAAAGTATGCTGTCAACATGAAATTATTAAAGCACCACGTCGAAAAGTTCTTGCAGAAAGGTGTTGGTAATGGAGTACTTGAGAAAATTAAGAGAGATGGTGCGGAAGAAAGATTCAAAATCAAGAAATTGGAAAACATCAAGAATGATTCAAAAGGTTTGCCTCGAAAAGAAGGGAAAGTGAAACCAGAAAGAAAAATGGCTTCAACAGAAAAGCAAGTTAAAAAGTAATCAAAACTGTTTAATGTCCAAATTACTTTTCTGTTTTTGTTCTCTTTTAGTAGACATTCAAAATTGTTCAAAATTTATCTTATAATTTACTATTTCATAACTTCAATAATTTCAAAATAAACAACTTATTAATCTTTAAACTGATTTTTCTTTTATCAACCTCACAACTATCTCTGTCATTTATGTCGATCTTTGTTTTACTAGGATTTTACTTTTTGCGCATTTCTAAAATGGTAATGTTAATATGATGCATTTTAAATAAAAGAGGATTTCAGTGGACTGTTTCTATCTTTCCATTTTGGATCATTTATTTGGTATTTACGAACGGTACTACTTGATAATCCCTTTGACCGATTTCGCCAAATTCTACAAATCGCCAATCTGTTTGCCAAGTTATACTAATTGACATAATTTTTATTTTAAATAATGAAAGAACAAATAAATTAGTAAAACATTAAATAAAAATACAAATAAAGCGTCGAATGAAAAGTCACTTGATGACGTAACAAACCCGCGTAATGTGTTTAATGTCAAATGAATTCGACATTTACGATTATCCATTGGTAGCATTTAATCTTATAATTTGGGAAATATTTTTTGGTCGACGGAATAATCAAGTAGTATCTTACGTACTAACTACATGCCGGATAATCAGTAAGACAGCCACATATTATCTGAATAATATGGTACTAATTATGATTCGGACCATAAATTAGGTCCTCAAAAATGGTTGACAATTGCCAGTCTTGTTTATCGACTGCCAATTACGTTCAAAACAGTAATTTAACATTCTTAAATACATAACCCTGTTAAAATGGCAAACGGTAAGCAAATAAATAAATAAAATTTAAAACAAAAACTGTACTTATTAGTTATCCCGTCGACCAATTTCGCCAAATTATATAAATCGCCAAACCACTCGCCAAATTACACAAATTGATATAATTTTTACTTTAAATAACGAAAAAACAAATAAATGAGACTAACATTAATAAAAATACAAATGGTTTGTGTATATGACGGCCAATTATCAACACGTGGGATATAGGCCCTGGAGGGAGTGCCCTTCGTGGGGGTCTTTCTAAGGGAACCTAACCCGTATTTACGCATGGAAATCCACGGTTTCGAAGAAAACCACGAAAACTCCGAAACGGTTAGGCCGACGGGCGCGATTGGGTTCGAACCCAGCACCTCCCGTCTACCAGCTTCGAGAGCAGAACCTCTCGGCCACTGGTGGGGCATTAAAAATACAAATAAAACTTCGAAATAAAAATCATTTGGGCACAGATGTCAAATACGCCCCATATTGGCGCGATATCTTTCTGACGCCAATGTCATATACGCGACGGGTATTTAACTGGCGCCAAAGATTATTATTTTGCTTGATACGGTTACCCAAATGTTGTTGTTTATGGTGTTGATGTTTTCGCCAAATTGGCGTCGGAAAAAATTGCGCCAATATGGGACGTATATGACATCTGTGCCCTTACAATTTGGCGACAGTAATTTGGTCGATGGGATAACTAACAAGTATCACAAAAACTATGGTACTACTTGGTTATCCCGTCGCCCAATTTTGCCAAATTATACAAATCGCCTAAGTATTAGCCAAATTAGGCAAACTGAAATAATTTTTATTTTAAATAACGAAAGAAAAATTAAATTTGTAAAATATTAATAAAAATGTAAATAAAATGTCGAATTAAAATCGTTTGATGACGTAACAAATACGTTTATCGTGTTTAATGTCAAGTGAATGTGACATTTACGATCATCCATTATTGGCATTTAATCTTATAGTTTGGCGATAGTTTTTTGGTCGACGGGGTAATTAAGTAGTACGAAAATTATATACTACAATAATAAACTATAATTTAAAAAAAAAAAACTATAAACTATAATAAAAAAACGGTACTTCTTAGTTATCCCGCCGACCAATTTCGCCAAATTATATAAATCGCCAAATTATACACATTGACATAATTTTTTATTTTAAATAACGAAAGAACAAATAAATTAGTAAAAAATTAATAAAAATACAAATAAAACGTCGAATTAATGGTTTTATTGGCCGTTATTGGCATTTAATCTTACAATTAATTGATTAAAGGCAACCATTATTGGCAATTAATGTTACAATTTGGCGACAGTAATTTGGTCGACGGGATGACTAAGAAGTACCAAAGAAACTTAAAACTATAATAAATAAAGGTACTTGTTAGTTATCCCGTCGACCAAATTACTGTCGCCAAATTGTAAGATAAAATGCCAATAATCGTTGATCGTAAATGTCACATTCACTTGACAACACGTGTTTATGTCATCAAGTGATTTTTATTTCGACGTTTTATTTGTATTTTTATTAATGTTATAGTAATTTATTTGTTCTTTCGTTATTTAAAATAAAAATTTTGTCAATTTGTATAATTTGGCGAGTGGTTTGACGATTTATATAACTTGGCGAAATCGGTCGACAGGATAACTAACAAGTACCTAAATAAACTATCAAATGGTCAAAAAATAAAGGTTGCTGTAATTAGTGTAATTGGCGTCATGCTTGGCGTAGTTATATCTGACATGGTCTGGATGATATTTATATACCAATAATATTAACCATTAAGAAAATGTATGAATCTTATTAGTGTATGTACCGTAATATGTAACGAGTGGATAAAGTGTCAAAAGTGGGTATATCACCAAGCTTGGCCTCAAATAATAGCAATGTTAGCAAGAATTTGATTGTGGTTTAAAATGTAGCAAAAACTATATCAAGAAGTGGTAATTTTCCGTTATACGGACACCATTGTCGCCAAACGTAATATTTGGCGCAAAATGAAAATCACGTGAATTGAAACATCCTTCTATCCTTCTATATATAAAAAAAAGTGGTACAGATGTCATATTCGCCCCATATTGGCGCGATTGTTTTCGGTTGCCAATATGGCGAAAACATCAACAGCATAAACAACATAATCCGGGTTACCACATCAAACAAAATAACGATACTTTGACACAAGTTAAGTACGTGTTGCCTATATGATATTGGCGACAGAAAAAAATCGCGCCAATATGGGGCGAATATGACATCTGTTCCGAAATTCCATTAGTTTTATTGTTTCAGCAGTGAAGATAGCAAATAAATTTGTGACATTGATGTTTTTAGACTATGCATGTTTTTATTTATTGGGGTGAATCGTAGAATACCCTACTTTTCCCCAACCTGGCGATAAATGCGCCAAAGTGGCAACCTTGGTATTTAGTATTAACTTGGTATTAAGTAGCAACCTTGGAAGTATTCTCCGGTCGCACCATTTATTATTCCGATAAGTGTTAAAATAATATTTTTTTTTTTTACTTAATTGATGATTAGAGTTAATATTTTTATTAAACTCTTTTGAATCATATCTATACGGAAAAAAAAAAAAAATGTAAACACATTGGAATTCTCTGAACCCTGCCCAGAGCGGTTTGATTGGTTCTCGTCGTTGAAGTTACGGTCAGAGTCAAATTTATGTTTTGGGCAGCGTATCAGAGTCCTCTGGCGAGCAACTTCATACATTAAACGCAAATCGGTCTGCCGGTAGTAGTATCTAAGTATGCCTTGCAAAAAGTAATGCTTTGGAAATGGAACAAAGAAAATCTGCGTAGATACCGTGAAATGCAACTGATTGGTCAGAGTTTTATGACGCTATAAGGGAGGTTACTAAGGGGAGACCCGTCTCTCTGTCACCAAAAGTGACGCCAACTTAGCGCTATTTCCAGTATTTCGCCAAATTTCCATAGACTCCCATTGAAATACAATAGGGTTTACTTGCATGCAGGAAATCAACAAATTGAGATATTTCAATGCAACAAAAACTAATATTAGCTTATGAATAGAGCTTAATTGAACTATTTACATTATTTTTAAGCACAAACAATAATTTGGGGTTGGCTAGAAAATAGGAATTGCTTCGCTATACCGAATGGAATAGCTAAGCGATTACGCGGGGGATTGGTGAGCGTAGCGAGCAGGGGGGCGGTGCCCCCCTAGTTTGAAAAATAAAAGAAAAAACATTGTCGATAGTAAAATGAGCATTTTAAGAAGTATGCATATTGGCGCAATTTTTTCCGACGTCAATTTGGCTAAAACAGCAACAGCATGAACAATATCCGGATTGCCATATCAAGCAAAATAACGACACTTTGGTGCCAGGTAAGTACCCGTCGCGTATATGACATTGACGTCAGAAAAAAATCGCGCTAAGATGTTATATATTCCCGCGGCCGCTATCTTGAATTTCTCAGCGATGTTTTGTTGGCGTTTACCGATAAGGCAACCCCGACGAGTGACGTGTTATGGCAACCCCGTTAAGTCTAATATGCGCATAAATCAGCTTGGCGACATTTACTTGGCGGAAAAGAGGTTTTCACGCCATGAAAAAATCCAAGATGGCGGCCGCGGGAAAGTATAACACCTGTTTCCAAAATCGGACCAATATGACATCTGTGCCTTTAAAAATATAACATTTGAAAATTACGGACTTTTACGAGCTAATTTATTAAATCACAAATGTGTACTTAGTTATCCCGTCGACCAAAAATCTATCGCCAAACTATAAGATTAAATGCCAATAATGGTTGATCGTAAATGTCATATTCACTTGACTTTAAGCAAGTTATACGTGTTTACACCATCAAGCGATTTTTATTTCGACGTTATTTTGACGTTTTATTTGTAATTTTATTAATACTAGGGGATCGTACCCGGGCTCCCCGGGTAAAAAAAAGAATATAGGTAAAAACATTTTTTTTAATTGGAAACTAATATTTTTTTTTATATGCAATAAATTTTTTAGATTGCCCACTTACATTACAAAAGCATTTTTCATATGGAAAATACGAATTATACAATCAAATAAATTTTTGAAATTTATCAAAAGCGATATTTTCTTATTAGATATTGAATATGCTAAGAGTTATTTGACCAAGATTTTGCTACTTATGGCGTCCTTTATATTCTGATAATTACAGAGCTTATACATTTGTGTTAAATTTGTGTTTTATTTATATTGTTTTATTTATTCAATCATTGGGAAGTTTTTTTTTAATGGATATTATCTGTAAGAAAAGGATGAACTCTTTATTTTGTTTTAAGGGCAAACGGATTAATCTTTCGTAATCGAGATCCGTGGGATATAGATAAGTTAAAAAATATTTCATTCTTTAAATTTGTTTTTAAAACCATAGACAATCAGTAAACTGAGATGAACTTTGCAAACAAATTCCATTTGAAAAAAAAATCCTATTTGGTGATCTTAAAATTTAAATTGTACGATTACAAATTTGTTAGATTTGTGTTTTTTCAATATTACTAGGGGGCTCGGCCCCCTACGAGCTACGCTCGCCAACCCCGGTCCAGACACCGCAGACTCTAAATGCACGCTAATTTGATCGGCTTTAAAAATATTTCGAAAGATTGAATTATAATTTAAAAAACAGTGGCGATCTCTCTATAAACGGATTTCTATTCATTTCTCTTTGATTGGGGAATTTTAACGCCAAATCCGTTGCGGTACTACTTGATTATCCCGTCGACTAATTTCGCCAAATTATATAAATCGCCAAACCACTCGCCAAATTATACAAATTGACATAATTTTTATTTTAAATAACGAAAAAACAAATAAATTAGTACAACATTAATAAAAATACAAATAAAACGTCGAAATAAAAATTACTTGATGACGTAGACACGTGTAACAACATTTCAAAATAAGCTAATATAAAAGGAATTAAGTAAACAGAGTCTTTGTCTCCTGGTATTTTTTAACAAAGTGAAAAGAAAGTTCTTTTAAATGAGACATTTTAAATAAATCGTTTTTAATCTGACGTAATTTTGACCAAACTATTCTTTCTCTTTTTAATATACTTTTGTTAGAAATGAAATATTATTTGCGCTTTCCTAACAAAAATAGTTGAAAAGTATCCTCTTAAAATATCAAATAAATGTCTAGCGCAATTTCTAAATTTAAACCGTTTTGCAATATTATTTTGTGTTCATTTTATGTAATAACTGTAATGTAACGTAAATATGACGTAATTTCTCCTATTTAAGATTTCTAACGCATGTTAATAAATTTATTGTTTTACAAATTCCTTTCTCTCTTAAAATTCACGTGTAAATATAGTTTTTATGACGTAATTTTTAATAAGTTCTTGCTTTTTGTACATAATTATTTAATTCTAATTCCAAATGTTTTTTTTTCTGTTTATAATAGTCACGTGTTAATAAATTTTTAATTTATTTACACGTATAAATATTTTTTTTTTGAAGCAAACATTATTGTTTCCGCTGTTCATACAGTTGGCAACAGTTTAATTTAATATCACTTTCTAAAATCTGTTAAAAATATCTCTAGAAATGATGAAAATCTGAATTTAAAATAGAAATAAAACCTCAAAAAATTAGTCAAAATAAAAAAATTAATGCAATCTGCACTCCGGCAAATTCTTACGCATAAAATGATCTAAAAATGATTAAATTCCTATGAACAGTTTTTGCTCCTATAAAACTTTTTTAGTGGAACGATTTTGTCCAACTTTAGCATTAAATATCTCTTAAAATAATTCTTCGATCTGAAAACTGTCTGCATCGGCGTGTTTATCAAACATTTCTGTATAATACTACCGATTTTCATATTTTTGTATGCATTATTTTTCTTAATATTAACGAAGAAAGACCTCCGGTCACAAAAAATTCAAAACCGGCGGCGGCGGCGGCGGCGGCGGCGGCGGCGGTGACAGCGGTAGTTACTTTTTTCTAGAATAGAGAGATTCTTTTATTTGTTTATAAAAGAAGCATTAATTTCGTTAATTAATCTTTCTCAAATATGTTAGAGTGTTAGTTTTTCAATATTATTCTTTTATTTGCTTATAAAGGAAGTATTAATTTCGTTATCCAAAAATAGTCAGAAACAAATGCTGAAAAGTGTTTGTTGCTTTATGTGCAAAAAGTTTATTATTATTATGTATTGAAACTGGCACGTGATAAGATAAAATTTTAAAAAATCATGCTTCAAAATTAGTTTAGAAAATATAATACATGAGTCAATTAAGATTCAGTTTTTAAACAAATTACATTTGAAAATAAATTTTTTTCCTGTGCGACGAAAATTGAAAATGTAATATGGTCAGAAGATTAAAAAATTGCAATAGAGAAAATTTCAAGACCGAAATTTGATCGTGAAGTGTTGCCATTCGCAAAATGACGTCAGCGTTACTTACAGATACGTTTGTTCTTTATAACATAGATAATTAACCAGTATAATATAATAAAGATCAATTATTAGGATGGGGTTATCAATTGAGGCTCTTATGCTTGGTATTCCGGAATAAAAAACAGCATTTTTCACCTTCTCAAAATTTGCATACGCACTTCTCATACCCATATTCATAATTTTTTTTAAAATTGTATTTTGTTTGATCATTTAAAAAGAATTGTAACTCAAAACTTGAAGTCACGATTGTCAGCAACATCTTTTATGTGATCAGACGCACTCTTTACTTCAGATTTTAATCTCAATTCCAGAGAGCAAAAATTTCCGTAATTTATGTTTTTTAGACGCATTTGTGTTAAAATGTTTAGTTTTATCTAAGAAAATGTTCGTTTTATTTTAAATATGACTTCATTTTCACTTAAATAGGCATTTCGCCTAGTGTCTGAAACTTGGTATCAGTACACATGCAGATGGAAAAACAATATAGAAAATTTATAAGGAAAAATGCGTGTTTTCAAAAGCAGTATGTCATTTTCCGTTATTATGCCCCTAATATAATATTCTGTTCCTAATGGGATTTTGGGACACTAAACCCTATACAACAATTTTTATCAACAATTTTGAATTTTTATCAGAAAATAGCATGAATAAAGATAAAAATACCTCTATCTCTCTTGTCTGCAATAATGAAAGCTACCTAATTTTCACTATTTTGAAAAAAAAATTCATAAAATGCTTTTAAAGTTAAAATATAAAAGTGGGGATATTAAAAAAAAAAAAAAAAAACAGATAGTGCGATCACACCAACAAATGAAGAGCTTTCAATTAAAAAAAAATATTTGTAAAATTGGTTCAGCAGAAAGATTAGAGCAAATGACTAAAAAACACACTTGTGTTTTAAATATATAGATTATATAAAATTAGGAAAAATTAAATTAATCAAACTATGTTATTCTGATAAAATTATAGTAGAATGTCCTAAAGAATAACATTAAAATTTTATTATTCGAGAGAATTTTGGACAAAAACTTCAGGAACATGATATTATTTTGAACCACGAATTATTTGTTTGCTTGTCTAACTCGGCGAAGCAAATCCATCAAGGCGAGAAACATCAATTTCTGTAATATAAATCGCTATTATTTGCGTGAAACTTCTCTTTTATAAAGACACTCTAAATTTTTGTAAAACAATGCGTTTTCTGTGTTGATTTCGATTACATTATTTGTAAAAGTGAAGCTTTTTAACCTGTGAAGAATTTCAAAGCAGCTGGCCTGTGAAAATGACGCACTTCTACAAAACATAACTCAGGTTTAAGAATTAAAATACACGCTTTTTTATAAAATGACGTCATTTGTACCCGCTAAAGCAATCCACTTTTACAATCCAGTTTTAAACTTCGTCTATCGAAAAGCATGCATATGACGTCATTATCACGGAATAACAGACAATATTCTTGACATAACCCATAATTTAATTTCAACTTTTATTTCAGGTTTTATGAGAAAATGGCAACAAAAAGATACAATATCTCCTATTTTTGACTATTTTCCGTTTACTTTCAATGACTTTCAATAGAAATGGGGTACTTTTGTTGCCACGATAAGAAAAATGGTATTAAAACTATAAAATATTAATATCTCAAAAATAAATTGAGATACAGCTTTCAAACAAATTGCATTTAAAAGAGCATCTTTTTCCTTATACGACGGTGTAAAAATTTAAAATGTGCGATGTTTAGAAGTTTAAAAATTTGCAGTAGAGAAAATTGCAAAACAAAAATTTATTTCAAATTTCAAAGTGTTGCCATTCGCAAAATGACGCATGCGTTACGCACAGATATGTTTGTCCTTTATAATAGGACTAGGGTATCAAACTCGAGCTCCTCGGGTTACCGATTATAGATGAAAACCATTTTTTTACGTGTAATATATATTTTAGATTGCCCACTAACATCAAAAAGAATTTTTACGTGAAAAATATCAATTATGCAATCAAATAAAGTCTTAAAATTTATTAAAAGCGATAGTTTCATATGTCACCGCATGCCAGGAGTTATTAAGCCAAGATTTTGTGACTTACGTCAGTCTTTGTGATCATTTCGGGGCTTTTAGCGCGTGGTTCAATCACATGTCTGTTAAATTTGTTTCTTATTTACATTATTTTATTCATTTTCTATAGAGGAAGTTTTAATTCTTTTATGGAACATTAGACGGAAACAAATTCTGAACTTTTTACATTGTTTTAAGGGCAAGCGGATTAACCTTTCGTAATCGAGCTGCACTTGATAGAGATCAATTTAAAAATAATTTATGCTTGAAAATCTATATATATTACGCTATCGTACATTGCACAGAAATCGCGATTATTTATTAATTGTTTAATGGCAAAGCCCGAATGAAACGCATCTCATTGGTTATTGTGTTATATTTTTAACAATGGAATAACGATAAATAAATAAAAAGTTTAATTAATAAATATAGAAAAAACAATTTATATAATTAAAAAAATAAATAAAAGTAAATAAACAATTCATTAATAAATAAAAAACAACATCCGGGTTACCATATCAACCAAAATAACGACGCTTTGGCGCCAGTTAAGTACCCCGGTGCGTATATGACATTGGTGTCAGAAAAAATCGCGCCAACGTGGTGCGTATATGACACCTGTGCCATCTTTTATTCATCTCATTTAAAGTGCAATAAATAAATAAATAAATGAAGATACTTTTTCAGTATAGGTACTTGGCGAAATAGAGAAAAGGTCCATGGCGAGAAAAGAAATTTGGCAACGCATTTTCTGGCAATCTATTTAATCAAATTATTTTTTTCGTATAAAACTAAATAAAAGTTGCCATGATCGCAAAAAGTTCGTACTTTTATGTTAGCTGGGCGCAATTCTCGCCAATAGCATTTTTTAACTCGCCAGCAGCATTTTTTATTTTTCGAGGGATAAATTAAAGCAATGCTTTGATGTTGAAATTAAATGGTTTATGGTATTTATTCTTTTTTTTTCTTTTTCTTTTTTTAAAGATTTTTTTTTAAGTGAAAGTTGGTATAATGTTTGGCGATTTATCACCTGTGCCCGAGTTCTCGATTTCTCTATTAGAATCTTCCAATTTGGCGAGAGATTGAGCAAGTAAATTAAATTGTGAATAAAAGTAATATGATAAAATGCCTAGCATACATTTAAGGGATACCAAACTGGTCTCTACGGGCGACTAGTTATTTTAAAAACCTTAATAACTCAGTCAATTAAAATACAATTTTCAAACAAATTGCATTTGAAAGTAGAATTTTTTCTCTATTTGACGGTTTAAAAATTGAAAATGTGCGATATTTAGAAATTTAAAAAATCGTTGACATAGCACGCATTTTAATTTCAATTTTTTTTTTCGGTTTTTATAAGAAAATGGCACCAAAAAGGTACATATATTATTTTCTTTCCTCCGTGATTATTTCCCTTTACTTTTAACCCTCCACGACTTTCAACTGAAATGGAGTACTTCAGTTGCCACAATTACAAAAAATGTATTAATAACTACAAAAAAATTAATATCTCAAAATTAAATTGATATACAGCTTTCAAATAAATTGCATTTAAAAGAGCATTTTTTTCTTTATACGACGATGCAAAAATTTAAAATGTGCGATGTTTAGAAGTTTAAAAATTTGCAGTAGAGGAAATTGCAAAACCAAAATTTTATTTCAAATTTCAAACGGTTGCCATTCGCAAAATGACGTATGCGTTACGCACAGATATGTTTGTCCTTTATAATATATATATATATATATATATATATATATATATATTGTACTAATTTATTTGGGTACTTCTTAGTTATCCCGTCGACTAAATTACTGTCGCCAAATTGTAAGATTAAATGCCAGTAATGCTTGCCATTAATTAATTAATTGTAAGATTAAATCCCAATAATGGCCAATAAAACCATTAATTCGACGTTTTATTTGTATTTTTATTAATGTTTTACTAATTTATTTGTTCTTTTGTTATTTAAAATAAAAATTATGTCAATGTATATACTTTGGCGAGTGGTTTAGAGATTTGTATAATTTGGCGAAATTGGTCGACGGGATAACTAAGAAGTACCTTTATTTGTTCTGTTGTTATTTAAAATAAAAATTAGATTAACTTGTATAATTTGGCACGTGGTTTTGCGATTTATATAATTTGGCGAAATTGGTCGACGTGATAACTAAATAGTATCTAAATAAGTGAACAAATAACTGTTATACAATCTTCTTATCATAATAAAGAAAGGAGTTTGTGTGTGAGTGAGTGTGACGACGGTGTTCTGAAGAGACCACTGCACGTAGAGCTACAAAATTTGGGGAAAAGGTACGTCTATATATGAAGTTTTGCACCTCGAAGCCCGATTTTCGACTTTTGATTAGATTTTTTTTACTTAATTTTTTATGCGATTTTTAGCGCATTTTTGTTTCGAGGCGATTTTTCCATATAAGTGAGAAGAATGTGGTTTCTTGCTTTTAACCCAATATAGTAAATTTTGTTCTCTTTTCAAAAAAGTTTATTCGGAATTCGCGCAGCAATTTTTGAATTTTTAGAGAATTTTTTATGCGATTATTGAACAGCATGAAATGCATGACCCTACCTATAAGGGGGGGAGGGTTACCGTAGGGGGATTCATTTTTGTCGCCAAATAACGCCAAGTTTGTCGCAAACTTGGCGACATATCGCCAAACTTGGCGAACAAAATGAGTCGCCAAAAGTGACTCCAACTTGGCGATATCACTAATATTTCGCCAAATTCCCATAGACTTCCACTGTAAAACAATAGGATTTACTTGCTTACAGAAAATCAACAAATTGAGATATTTTAATGCAACAAAAACTAATATTAACTTAAGGGATTATATTAATTATATTTAAGGGAGTCCAAGTAAATTAATTACGAATAAAAGTAACATGATCTAATGCTTAGCATGATTTCCAAAACATAAATTTTAAGAAAGCCCACAGATCAAAGGAATTAGATTTGAAACTTTTGTCCAATTATAGTAAATTTTGACTATCGTGATTTTTGAACTTTTTGTGATTTTTAATGCGATTTTTATGTTTCTTCGCGATCTGCTGCAATTTTTTGACATTCCATTTTTGATCAAAAGTACATTCTGCCCTCATTTCAATAAAGTTTATTTGGATTTCGTATAACAATTTTCAAATTTTTCGGAATTTTGTATGTGTAATTTAGCGATTTGCTACTATTTTTCCACATTAGTGAAAGGAATCAACTTGTAATCTTCGAACATAATATATATATATATATATATTCTCTTTTCAGAATTTGAGAAGCGATTTAAAATTTTTTCGCGATATCTTATCGTGATTTTCAGAGCTTTTTCGTAATTCCTGCTGTTTTTTGACGTACCCGGGCAACGCCGGGCAAGTTCGCTAATAAAGTAATAAAATAAATCTCATATTAAATAATCATTCACGTGATTCACGTTCCATAAACAGTAAATCACAATGTTTCACGTGGTTTAAAATAAAAATCCTTTCCACGATCAGGGTTGAAATAATTGGCGCATTCCCATACATTTTGGCATGGTGCCCGGATAACGGAAAAATACCAAGAAATGTTTGAATATTTACGGAGTATTTAGGAAATATGAACTGAATGTTTAGGAAAATATTTACTCTCATTAAATCAATTAATTTTTACAAAATAATTATAATAAATAAAACTGAAAAAAAAACGACGATTTTTAACTGTTGTGATTTATTTTACAATATTCTACAATATACTGTCAAATAACATGCAACATAAATAAATTTTGCGAAGAATTCCATATCCTGTTCCGGTTGGCGCGATAAAAAATGTCAAGGCCCCTATACTAGAAAAGTACCATTAAAAATATATATTTTTATCCGATGGCGTCACATTTTTATCAAGGTTGGCGACACTTTACAAAATATTGCCAAATTTAACAATAAAACATAAATTTCCATAAATGAATCCAACTTTTCTACAGCAGACGGATTTGTCGAAATTCTCAATCTTCATTGGGTTCCTGCCCCACCAGTGGCCGAGAGGTTCTGCTCTCGAAGCTGGTAGACGGGAGGTGCTGGGTTCGATCCCAATCGCGCCCGTCGGGCTAATCGTTCGGAGTTTTCGTGGTTTTCTTCGAGCCGTGGATCTTCATGCGTTAATACGGATTAGGTTCCCTTAGAAAGACCCCCACGGAGGGCACTCCCCCCGGGCCTATATCCCTCGTGTAGATAATTGGCCGTCAAAAATCAACCCAACCCAACTCATTGGGTTCCTTGCATTTTAGATTCGTGTTTTCGAGTAAATAACTAAATCTTAAAGCCAAGGAACAAGGAGGCTAACTTTTCCTCCTAGTACAGGCCGGATGAAGTTATCTGTAATGGAAGTCCCCTAAAAATATAGTCTCAAGCAATTTCAAATACAGTTATACAGTTAGTTGCACATAAAGCTGTGAGAAGCAGGAAATTTGTGGAGGGAAATTTAGGTGATTGATTATATATTTATTGTCACAAAAAGTTAAAAAAAATAGAGCAGTATTTGTTAAAAAAAATTATTAAATATTTCAAAGTTTGTGTCCGGGGTTGCGGGGGACAACATAGTTGAAGGCAATGTTTCGGTTAGAGGGGATTTTAGATATTTGCAGTAGCTTCCATTGCAAAAAGATAAAACGACATATTTCAGCCGTTTGGAGGGAAACAATTCATGAAATTTTCGGTACATTTTCACTGACCATGACTCCCAGTCACCAGAAAAAAAAAATTCGCGTTCAAATTTTGATATTTATATAAATATATATCTGATATTTTCTTGTCATGCGATAGCATTCGTATTTATGATACGATTCGGATGTGACTAAGCATATGCACAGCTATACCAACTTCTCGACCGAGTTGGTTGGTGAGCTAGATCCGCCAACTTGTCTCGAAATAGCGACGCCATAAAGGTTCAAAAAAAAAAAAAAAACATTTTAAGTCCAAATTCTCTTTTCCTTAAACATTAGGCCTTGATAGAGGATTTTAGAACATTTCTTGTTTTGCCTACATCTCAAAATATCGCTGAGATATAGCAGTTTGAAATTCTGGTGAAATTATGAAACACGACAGTGGGAAAAAAATAGGGATGCTTCTAACTCGTTCACTGGTAAGGCATATTTTAACGAACGCGATTTCTCGAGAATTTAGTTTAATTATTCTAACTATTTTTGCTACTCTCATAGGCTGTGAATTCCATATTCATATCATAAATCTAGCAAACCAGTTTGGCCTCCTCTAAATGTATGCTAAGCATTGTATCATATTACTTTTATTCATAACTAGCAGTAGCACCCGGCATTGCTTGGGATTCTTGAGATAATATAGAGTGAAAAAAAAATAACTTCATTTCCACATAGTTTATGCTGAGATTGCGAGTTTTTCTGAAGCGTTCCTCAATGTGTATTAAACAGGAGATGCAAGAAGGTAAAGAATGAAGAACTAGAAAACAGGATTTCTGCTTTTTCAGAATTTAGTGTCGCCCCCGGTGAAAAAAAAATATATGCATATCTAAATAGTACAAAACATATTTCAATTCTAACACTTACAGCACACGCTTTTATATTATGTAAAATGACGTCATTTGCATCTGCTTGAGGATTCCACATTTATGATCCACTCTTAAACATCTAAAGTAAAGAATGCATAGGTCGTCACTATCGCGAAATAATACACAAATGCAGCAAAAAGATGCCGTCATTAAAAAAACTTGACAAAAAAAAATGTCTAATGATTCATAGGCTTTCATTTGTTTGTAACATTAATACAGATACTTAAAATTAAATATAGTTTATAAAAGCTCCATGTTTTAACAGAAATCATTCATTTATATTTTTTCAAATAGCACGTATTTTAATTACATTTTCTTTCGGCTGTTATGAAAAAATGGCAACAAAAATATATAATTAATATTTTACAACTATTTTTCCTTTACTTTCTACAGAAATGTAGTACTTCCGTTACCAATATTAAGCAAATGGCTCCAAAAACTACAAAAGCATTAATATTTCAAAAATAAATGGAAATGCTGTTTTCAAACAAATTGCATTTAAAAGTACTTTTTTCCCCCAATACGACGGTATAACAAGTAAGAAAAATCATGCGTATTGCATAGATTATAAAACAATTTCCAACTCTCCTGAAAGCTTTAACAAAACTTCGTTACTTAGGGAAATAATGTAAATAAGATAACTAAGTAAACATTTAAAAATCTGATTTCAGTAGTTACCGCCCATAGCCAAAGATGTATTCCAATTCTTTTGAACAGCCCTGTTTTCGATCTGTATGTTGATATATATGCTATATAATGGGAAAATTTAGTTTAGCAAGAAAATGCATAACAGGTTAAATTCATCTTTCAGCAATTTATACTAATAGATGGAAACATACTTGAATACTTTTGTACAGCCCTGTAGTTTACCTAGTACCTTTATTACACGCCACCATTTAGCTAAAATTTAATTCAAACTAAAACACGCTTAAAACTACTGAAATTACATTTCCAGAAATTATCACCCATAGACGGCCACGTATCCAACAATTTGCGTGGCCCTGTATATCATTTTACCTATATTCTACAAATATTTCTTAGTACACTAAATTCAGTTCAGCGTAAAAATACGTAAGTCCTTTAAAACCCACCTTTAAGCAATTTATGCTCATACTCAGTAACCTTTACGAATTCATTTCTGTAGTTCTGTATATGAACTATAGCATTTATACGTACTTTATAGTATGCATAAATATAGTGAACAAGTAGGTAAGTGTGATCACAGATCGCACAGAGTGTTTCGTTTAATATTCCTTTCAAAACACTTTATCCTTTTGAAAAATCTGTTAGTTCCACATTTCGCAACCAAGGGCGCACTCTATTCTAAACAAACCTCTATCCTAACGAAACTCCGTTTTATATACTATTGGTAAGTATAATAGTCGAGGGATTGGGCTGATAGCACCCGAGATAAGTAGGTGCCCCTGGCGGTGAAAAGTGGAAGTAAAATATGTTAGGCTATGGTGCATTATATGAAAGAATGGTCAAAGGGGTGTCGGCAAAAGTTGGAAAAGTGCTCCCCGGATGAAGAGGGCGGAGGTTAGAAAAATTGCTTAAAATACACAAGTTAGAGCCCGGAGGAGTAAATTAAATAAGACTTTTTGAAAATTTTATGATTTGCCTTGTGGTCTCAGGTATTCAGCTATACGTATGCAAAACTTCATGTCTGCAACTTAATTAGGGGCTCTCTTAGAAAGAATTGCTTAAAATACATATGTGGTAACTCAAAGGGTTTAAACGTAAGACCTTTTCAAGATTTTATGATTTGTCGCGTGGTCTCAGGAGTTCTGCTATATGTATGCAAAATTTCAAATTGTTTAAAATACTCATGTGGGAGCTTAAAGAGTTAAAAGTACGGCTTTTTCAAAATTTTATGTTTTGTCATTTGATGCGAGCTGTTCAGCTGTAAGTATGCGAAATTTCACTCCTCCAACATAAATAGGGGCTCACTTAAAAAGAATTGTTTAAAATACTCATGTGGGAGCTTAAAGATTTAAAAGTACGGCTTTTTCAAAATTTTATGGTTTGTCATTTGATGAGAGGTGTTCAGCTATATGTATGCGAAAATTTACGCATCCAACCTAAATAGGGGGCTCACTTAGAAAGAATTGTTTAAAATATACATGTGGGAGCCCAAAGGGTTAAATGTACGAATTTTTCAAATTTTTATGATTTGTCGTTTGATGTGAGATGTTCAACTATAAGTATGCCAAATTTCACGCCTCCAACCTAGCTCATGAAAGAATATTTAAAATAAATATGTGGGAGCCCAAAGGGTTAAATGTACAACTTTTTCAAAATTTTATGACTTGTCGTATGATCTGTGGTGTTCAGCTATAAGTATGCAAAATTTCAAGTCTCCAACATGTATAGTTTCTGAGAACGGGCTCTGTGACAGACGGACAGACAGACAGAGGAGCGAGACGAATAGGGTTTCGTCAGATGAACGAGACCCTAAGAAAGCGCATATCATATTTAAAAATATATTTCGAGCAGTCATTACTAATATACAGTAATTCGGATACAATATAGTATCTGAAATCTTTTCAAATACACCGCAAACAATTTCCCCTATAGCATTATGAACGGAATTCTTTTGTGTGGCCCTGTAAATGAACAATAACTATTCTTTGCACCGCATATTCAACAGAATGCATATTTTAGTGGACTTCATAAATGAATATCAATTTTACTATGTTTGAAAGAGTGTAACACCATTAAAAATCATTTGAAACGATTTTTTCCCATTGGCCGTAATGTAACGGAAAACTTTTGACTGTCCCTGTGAATGAACTAAACATGTTACAAACTTCATTTGAAATAGGAAACGTGCTATGGTAGAGGTCACTATCATCCAAAAATTTTAGAACGATCCGAGCATATTTACGAGAGTTAGAGCGTGGACAGATGGCCAGACGGATAGACAAACCGAAATCATTAACACTTTTCAACTTTGTTGGAAAGTGTTAAAAATTGAAAATGTGCGATGCTTAGAAGTTTAAAAAAATGCTATTGAGTATTTAATCGTATTGATTTGTTTTACGGTTGAATTCTGTAAGGTAACGTTATTTTTTGGAGACTGCACAAAATAAGCTGGGAGAACGGAATAGCATACCGTACCGGGGGCTAATAAAAAGCATTATTTCTCTCATTTTAACACGTATATTATACATACCAGGGTAAAATATTAACAATCGTATATTAGTTGCATTAGAGGATGCCGTCATATGCTTAGGAAAAAACATGGGAAGATGAAAACTAAATTGAATACATATAAAATACAATTTAATATAATATAATAAAGCATACTTTTTCTGATACACGTGAAATACCACTGCTTCGATTGATACATGTTGTCTTTTTCTTGAAAATATTTCAATTACGATTTTGCTTTTTAATAATGAATATAAAAAAAAAAAAAAAACGTTCAGAGACGTCCACTTTTGCACCACATCACATCTTTTTAGACCCCGATACGCTATTTCTTTCTCCCAGAAATTAAAGTGTCGTCTCCAAAAAATAACGTTCCGTTGTATAAGCCAGCCGTAAAACAAAGCAGATGTACTGTTAAATACTCTACTGCAATTTTTTAAACTCCTAAGCATTGGGCATTTCCAATTTGAATTTCCAACCGTCGTATTGGGGGAAAAAAGTACTTTTTTATGCAATTTGTTTGAAAACTGCATCTCAATTTATTTTTTAGATATTAAAGTTTTTGTAGTTTTTAGTGCCACTTGTTTAAATTTGGCAACCCAAGTACTCCATTTCTGCAGAAAGTAAAGGAAATATAGTTTGAAAATAGTAATTATATCTTTTTGTTGTCATTTTCCCATAACTACTGAAAAAATGTAATTAAAATATGTGCTATTTTGAAACAAGTTGGAAATTGCTCGTCAAACGTGGCAAATGAGGTGCGTTCGTACTATAACTAGTTTTATAATTATTTTTTGCACCCCATATTGTACTGAATGTATAATTTTTTGCACTTCATAAAGCGCATAGTCTGATACATCATTAAAATGCACTTCCAACATTTTTTTCCCATTCCCCGTAATGTAACGGAACACTTTTGACTGTCCCTGTAATTAAACTATACATCCGATTTTCCTAAAATTTGAAATAGCTCAACAAAATTTTACAACAATTATATCTTTAAAATTTCAGACCATTCGGAAGGCTGTAATATCATTAAAATGCACTTGCAATAATTTTTCCCATTGGCCGTAATGTAAAGAAAAACTTTTGACTGTCCCTGTAATTAAACATACATCCGATTTTCCTAAAATTTGAAAGGGCTCGACAAAATTTTGCAACAGTTATATCTTTAAAATTTCAGATCATTCGGAAGGCTCTAATATCATTAAAATCCACTTGCAGTAATTTTTCCCATTGGCCGTAATGTAAAGAAAAACTTTTGACTGTCCCTGTAATTAAACTATACATCCGATTTTTCTAAAATTTGAAAGGGCTCGACAAAATTTTGCAACAGTTATATCTTTAAAATTTCAGATCATTCGGAAGGCTCTAATATCATTAAAATGCTCTTGCAATAATTTTTAACATTGGCCGTAATGTAAAGAAAAACTTTTGACTGTCCCTGTAATTAAACTATACATCCGATATTCCTAAAATTTGAAAGGGCTCGACAAAATTTTGCAACAGTTATATCTTTAAAATTTCAGATCATTCGGAAGGCTCTAATATCATTAAAATCCACTTGCAATAATTTTTCCCATTGGCCGTAATGTAAAGAAAAACTTTTGACTGTCCCTGTAATTAAACTATACATCCGATTTTCATAAAATTTGAAATGGCTCGACAAAATTTTGCAACAATCATATATTTGAAATTTCAGACCATTCGGTTGGGTAGTTTTTGCTCTGTTACATGCGGACAGACGGACGGACGGACAGACGGAGGGACAGACGGACGGACAGACGGACGGACAGACGGACGGACAGACGGACGGACGGACTGAACGACGACTATAGGTGCTACGTATTTATATAATTACGAACGCACCTAAAAATAAAAATGAATGATTTCTGACAAAACATGGAGCTATTATAAACTATATTTATATTAATTGTCTATATTGCAAACAAATGGAGGCATACGAATTATTAGATAGCCGATTTGTTTTGTCGAGTTCCTTAAGTGACATCTGTTTATTTGGATTCATGAATTATTCAACGATAGTGACGTCATATGAATACTTTACTGTAGATGTTGTTTAAGACTGGATAGGAAATAAGGAATTCTTCAGAGGATGCGAATAACGCCATTTTATACAAAAAACAAAAGCGTGTGTTTTAAGTCTTAAAACTGAAATATGTTTTTTATTATCCATATTTATATACATATTTCTTTTCCTCGGGGCGACGCTAAATTCTGAAAAAGCTGAATTCCTGTTTTCTAGTTTGTACTATTTTTTTAAACCTTTTCTGAGCGTGATATAATGCAGTGTTTTATTTTTGTTACAAAATTAATTTGACAAAAGCCTTTCATTTCATTTATGAAAACATTGCTGATTTAATTTTTAATTAACCACAATTTTTAATAAAGAAAAAGATGTTTTAATGAAATATAACTTATGTCAGAAGCTGTTTCAAAAACCTTTTGAATCTTACACCATTCATTGTTGTGCCTTTTGTAAATGCTTGAAAAAAGGGATATTGAGAACATAAATAATACATACGATGATTGTTTTAATATGCTTAGTAAAGCTAAATTAACTTTGTTTCGCATGCGTTAGCTGTAATAAGGCATTTTTCAATGCATACAAGCAATGGATCCAGAACAATTTTTTGTAAAAGAAAGTATAGTAATGTGTTTAAAGAACATCTCAAACAAGATAAATTAAGGAACATTTGTGTATGTTTATTTTGATCGAATTTCTCCTGTTTTACAGTGAAAAAATGATGAGAACAATTTTATTTTGACCAAGAATTTATAGATGGTCGTCAGAAAAATCTTCTGTTAAAAGATCAATGGTGAGATAATAATGCCATTGATTTGAGCGAGTGACATGAAATTAAAAGTCAAGTAAAAAGATCAAGATTGCAAATCTTCATGTAATCTAGATGTAAAACGAATGTTTTGCGCATTTTTCATAAAAGACTTCACATGAACAAAATCTCTTCTAGGTGGATACTTCAACTTATTTCTATGATTCAAAATTGCAGCTGCCATTTTAAAAGAATTAATGCAGAAATTTTGGTTCTAGGAATTTTGCTATTCCATTTACTAGTATCCAGATTTAGTTCCAACTGACAAGTATCTGTTTCTGAATCTCATAACTGAATATATTATTAAACAAAAATATTATTTGAAGAACAAATTGAAAAAAACAAAATTTATTTCCTACATTGTTTAAGCCCGAGAAAGGACAGATATTAAGTTATTTCATTCAATTAGTTCTACATTTAATGTTAAATTTTTGTAACAAATTAGTTAAGCCAATTGAAGATTATAAAATAAAAAAAAATTCATTCAATATGATACTTAAAACACCCTAAAAATTAGATTCCGTTCAAATGAAATCGAAATAAATCTTAGACTTCTTCCATTTTTAATTGAAAATATTTGTATTGCAGATTTTGTTTTATGTTTATGACAATTGTGCATAAAATGATAAGACGCATGCAAAATACAAAACTTTAAAAAAAAGTCTAAGATTTATTTCGATTTCATTTGAACGGAATATAATTTTTTAGGGTGTTTTAAGTATGATATTGTATGAATTTTATTTTTATTTTTTAATCTTCAATTGGCTTAACTAATTTGTTACAAAAATTTAACATTAAATGTAGAACTAATTGAATGAAATAACATAATATCTGTCCCTTCTCGGGCTTAAACAATGTAGGAAATAAATTTTGTTTTTTTAATTTGTTCTTCAAATTATGTTTTTGTTTAATATGTCAAGTTTTTTAATAACTACTGCACTCAGACGAACATATTTCAAAATTAATAGAGAGTACCCTCCTCAGGCTTTGATGTATGCGGTATTGCGTCACAATGTGAGAAGCAGTTTACCAATGTGTAATTCAAAATGTTTCACCACTGTAGTAATGCAGGTTGCGGTAGTTTGGACAAAAACATGTAATCTGAACGTAAAAAATCTATAATCAAAACATAAAAAATTAACTTCACTTAAATTTAGATACCCTATTTCCCATTCAGGAACGCTATGAAAGTAAATGTAAATTGTGTTGAATCCTTACTGCTAATATTTAACAATATTATAGCTGTGATACAGTAAAAAATAAAAAATAAAAGTTTTACTTAAATTTTTAAAATTTATTCTCTTCTAAGGGGTGATGTAAACACATCAGAAAATTATTTCCTAAGTTTAACTTGGGGTATAAATAGGAAAAATCATCTAAAAAAAAATACATTTTAAAATTTAAGTTATGTAATTCCCCACTAAGTTCGCTACCTGCGTAAAAATAACTATCCATTAGAAACTTTTTACTAAAATATAAACTTGACCAAAGCAAAAACTTATTTTGAAAATATCCTTTTTATTTCCACTATGACGGCCATATTCACCTTTTGAATTTTTGAAAAAAAAAAATCTAGCTGAATTTAATATTTCACGTGAAAATCTTTCAACTAAAAAGATATAAATTATTATTACGGCTTTTGAATTTTTTGGAACAATGAAGTATAAATGTTACGTTTTCTATGAAAAATGCCCGTTGATTTTCAATGAAAAAAAGCGAAAATTGGAATTATTAAGACAAATATTTGAATAATGTAAAAAAAAAATTGGACCTTGTTTCTTTCTGGGTTATAATTCACTCATATGCAAAGGCATTTTATCATTCGTTTTGACCCTGACGACAGGCAAACGTTTTTACACTTTAAATTTATAATATCATTAGAATTAGTAAAGAATAAAAAATGTGTGGCATCAGGGAAAAAAAAAGGTGGGAAGAAAAAAATGAAAAAGTTATGATCTCCATAGGCTTTTCCATGTTAAATTAACATTGAGAAGTGACACTGGAAATAAATAAGTATTGCGCTGCCGCGCAATACTTAAATATTCTGAAACAAATAAAACTAAATAACTAGATCAGTTTTAATTTTAAATGTTTTAGCAATATTCTAAACGACTAAAGAATATACTATTTAGAACGTTGGTCTAAACATCTGAATCTGCACTATTTTTTATAGTCGTATTGGATCAATAGATTTATCGACAAATCAATAATAATTTGAATAATAATTTGAATAATTAATTTAAATTAAATATTGTTCATGCATAAAGTGACAATAATAAATTAAAATGGATTTCTAACTTTACGTAACTAACATTGATAATAATTTATTGAATCTTTATTGCTGTAAGTAAATCCAACTCTGCCATAAAAAATCTAACATTATACACACTCGTATTAAGCAAATTTTAAGGATATTTCTTGTCTTCATAACAAAGTATCCCTTCCAAAGCTCATAATATTATGAATATGTCAGTCGACTTAAATTTCCGAATGAAACGCAAACTTTAGAAAGTTCCTTGTTTCAGAAATCGTAAATCTTTATATTATCCTTCATCACTATCTGTATTCCACTTTCTCAAAACGTTAATTTCCAAACATTTCTTAGTTCGTGATCCGTTAGATTTATGTATAAGGATTTGTATATGACACATGAGTTCATGTAATATCTTTGCTTATTATACTTTCCAACGAGAAAGTTTAAATTCTTTACCATTTAAGCTGAATGTTTGCTTAAAATACACAGCTGTAAAAATGTATGATGTAGCATAAAATTTCAAAGCGCGCTTTCTCTATTCCACATCAACTTTTAATGCACTCTTTCAAAAAGATTTTACATTTAAACTGAAAGTTTATGGATAAGGATAGGGAAAAGAAACTATTTTGAATGATGCTTTTTATGTATCTTTGTACGCAAATATACGGGATATATTGAACGACTTTCACATTTAACATTTAAAGCAAAGATATTTTATGTATAAATAATATTCTGAACAATTTAGCTATAAAAGAGAAATATTAATTTTTAAATTTGAACGAAAATCTATATTTAAATAGCGCTGTAAAACATCCTCTTCATGTTTAAGTAATCAATTATAATAACGAAATAAATAACAAATTATTTTTATTTTATTTTTTAATCTTAAAAACGAATTGTTAAACAAGATAAAAGTGCAAAAATACAACGGTTTTCGAAGATTTTAATTTAAAATCTTGTGCTACAAAAATAAAGTAGGGTAAAGTGGAGACAGACGCCGCGGTGGACAGATGCCTCAGAGATTGTGTAGGCAACACTAGCGCTCCCTAGGCCAATTTAAGAAGTTCTTAGTGTTCCTCTGTTCTGTGTGCTATGTTGTATGCCTTTCCGCCGCTTAATTGCCATTATTTACATATTTATGCAAGTTCTTATGGTTCGAACTTACGTGGTAAGTTGCTAAAGTTATTCTAATAAAGTTTTATTACACATTTTAAGCCAAATAAACAATGATTTCATCCCAAAACCGATATCAACTGTAGACTAGATTCTTGTAGAATACAGACATGTGCTTGCCTTTTTCTCACGTCCCTCACATGACACAAAAGGACGGCGCGGCATCTTATCCGCCACTATGGGACAGATGCCGCACCGAGGTTGAGGGACAGACGCCGCAAAATATATTTTTGTTTTTCGGTTCAATAAATTCATCACTGCCATTTAAGTAAAACTTACATTTAAATGAACGTATATTAGGGCATTCTGCTACTTATCAAAATATTCTCAGCAACCATGTTGATTCACCATGTGTGAATAAGAGAAACGTAGGCCGTTTACAATTCTCACCATTTAAACTGTTAAACAAAATAGCTCCTATCCCAATGGCTAAAAGACCTATAGGGGAAATTGGGGCAAAATCGGGTACCATAAATGTTTGTTGTTCTCAAATGCAATCAAATTGGAAAACAAACTCTGAACATAATATTAAATAAAATCTGAACATAATATTAAATTTTTAATATTAAATAAATCTTTGGCTATGCTAAAACATATTCTTTTCGATAAAAAATACAATTGATTATATAAAAAATAGCTTTTTGTAGACATATACAAAAATCCGTTTTACCCCACTGGTTGGGTAAAACCGGGTACTCATTTAAAACTGCTGGAGAACTGATTTTTTTTTTCAAAAAAATTCCTGTTTACTACAGCGAAAAAATACATTTTTGTTATATTTAAAAAAAACGAAATTGCACATGTATTTCTCCCTGTGTCAAAAATAATTCTGAAGCAAATTCTACAATGTAATGCCCACCTATTTTTCACTGGAAGTCTTAGAGTTATTTTAACTGCGAAAATCACAGACAAATTTGTTATCATATTCTTCTTCATACAACATGCTTCGTGTGTCGATCCGCGACATTTCGAATATTGCATCTAACCTTCTTTGGATTTAGAATTAAAGTAAAGTTCATTGCAAAAAAATCCGGCTTCATTATCTTCTTTATCTTCTGAGGATGTCTCATCAACTTTTTCTGTTTTCTTTTCCCGTTGATTCTCAATTTCTGATTTCTTTTTAACAATCTCCCTTTTTCGTTCTGCAGGCTGTTTTGCCTTCTTTTTCCTTAATGTCTGTTTCGAGCTCTAATTTATATGGCAAAGTAGTTAAAATAATAGTTCTTTTACTAGCTCTTTTCTCAATCCTAAAGCCTTCCTGGGGAGGGGGTAATAACATTTTAGGTGAAATTGGAAATGCAGATTGCTGGCTACACAATCTGAGGTTTCAGTGGAAGAGGCTTTGGATGTTGTCATATGCTGGATGTGTGATGTCAGCACATTTCATTATCCTGTTACGTTTCAGAAATATTTACCGCTGCAGCTATGCAAACCTATGGCTGCGTCGACCTATATGTGTTTTCAACACATTCAGACAACAACATTCAGAACAGTCTTTCATGGGTTTCTCTGTGATTTCCGAAGGAGAAAACTGGTCTGGAAAAACATCGTTGTTGTAGGGGAAAATCCCTGTTTTCCTAACGTTCCGATTTTAATATTTGCAACTACTACTCTAAATAATGTAGCTGTGAATAATTTTCCAATTTAGTAAAATATTACAGATCGCAAAGAGTTGGAATGTAACCACTGCCTCACCTCATGTTTATAGTATGAGTTTAGAGGTCCCATGAATGACACATCAAGTGTTTAACAGTACTTAACAACATTAAATTGAAATTTAAAGATCTATGCTAAATTACTAACTATCCTAAAAATAGCATTCCATGAGTGTAGGACAAAACCGGGTATACCCGGTTTTGACCCACTCTAAAGTACCCGGTTTTACCCCAACATGACACAGATTTAAAAACATCGCGTCACTACTCTCAAATCTTATAATTAAAGGTCAGCAAAACAGTTAAGATACTAGCCGTAAAGCAAAGAATTAGATATAATACTTACCAAAATTTTATATGCTGACAAACAGTTAATATATTCGTAAAACCTAGAGCCAAACAAAATAATTTTTAAGAGAAATTTCAAACGCAATACTTCGCACGAAAAAATAATCGCACACAATAGCCTTTCGTTCAGCTATAAATGCCGTAATGACTTTCGACACGCAATTCTTCGTGTTGGCCGATAGATAAGAGTTCAAATCAATGAAGAATCTACACTACTCGGTTTTGTACAACTCTCCCCTACAGCCAAGTAAGAGACAGAAAAAGATACAAATATTGCAAGCACAGAGTTTATAAACAAGAAAAATGAAGACAGAAATAAAAAGCAAAAGAAACTAGAAAGCGTCAAAGAACGATAACTTGGCGGAAGTAAAATGTATAGCAAAAGGAATGGGAAGATCAACTTAAAAACACCTTACTTGAGGAAGAAACTCAAATATGAGTCATCTTACGACAATGAATAAATTGTTCCACTTATTGATTCTGATGGCAGTATTGGATTGTAATTTGATGACTTTGAATATGTTGAGTGTCTGAAGTCTTATCAAGAAACAGAGTCTAAAGCGGCCAGGATTCAGTGCATCAAATTCAATCGATAGCTGCATGAACAAGTCACACTTTAAATTAAAGTGTGGTGTGATTATGGGCAAATGGAAATGCAAAATCAAAGAATCAGAAAAAAGGACAAAAATAAACAGATTAATGCCTAAATAGAATAGAACTAATACTTACATTAAGAAAAAACTGCAACGTTCCCCTGGATGTAAATCAGTGATTTATATCTTTTTTGTAATTATGCTGTCTATTGTTTCAGGTAATTATGCTATCCATTCATGTAAATTCAAATGTTTTTCTTTTTAGTTTCATTTTTTGTCTTAAGTTTTATTTTTAGAGCTTACACTTTTGAATTTTCGTTAAATTTTTCACAATTTAGTGATACATATAATTTTTGTAAGTTTACTGTTATTTATTATCATTTTAAGTAGTTAGAGAAAATAAAAATGTGATTTGCTTGAAAAAACTAAACAGCCAAACTTTTTTCTCCATGCGGCATCTATCCCACACTGCATGCGGCATCTTACCCAGCACATAAATAATTATGTCAAAAAATGACGTTTGGGAAAATAATTATGACGACTTTATTAAGAGGGTTTTAACTTGTTTAACATAGAAATTAGATTCTAAAGGGTTTGATTAATGATTTTCGGTACTTACAAGGAAGGTCTCCATACAGGCATGCTCCGAAAAATCTGAAAAAATTATAGAATGTTCTTTTCATGAGGATAGATATGTTTATTTAAAAAAATTCGGCGGAAACTCGATACAGTGCCCGTAAAAAATAATGAAAATTCCTATATTTGGCGATTTATCAACGGTTGGCGATGGAATAAAATTTCAAAAAATACTATTTTATGTCAAATACTCTGTAAGGTAAAAATGTTTCATGTTGAGCTTGTTTAAATAAATTTAATTTAAATAACTTTAGTTTTGTCAGTTTTAGTTTGTTTTAACCATAGTTTAGTCATATATATATTTTGTAATGAAAGTTAACTATGAAATTTTATGAATTAAAACAAAATTTAAATTAATTATAATTGTTTCAATCTCAAAATTAAGTCCAATTGAGCACTGTCGATTTAATTTTGTTGCTAAGGAAACAGAAACTTTTCCGATATTGAAATGGAAAACTGCAGCATTCTTCATCTGACCTTTATTTTAAAATACGCTTACATATATGAAAACATATTTCTCAATATGAAATTTTTTTTTATTTATGAATTTTTTTAACAGTGATAAAATTAAATAACTGCAGCAACAAGCAGCATAAATATGTAATACAAAAAATATATGCATTCAACTCTTTGATTGTTTAAGTTTGAATTCATTAATACTATTTACAAGCATTCTAAAAATCAATGAACAAGCAATTTTCAGATGCATTAAAATCGTTTGCTTTTAGCGAGGAAAAGTGCTGTTCGCCAAATCGCATGACGCTTTCGACTTTTCGCGCCAAATACTCGAAAGTATTTTATTTCTTTGCATATTTTCTACTGTAATTATGCCGCTTAATTTGACTGATCCTTTATTACATACATAAGTAGTGTAATTAGTATTTTTTTTTCAAAATATTCTGAGTATGCCCAGTAAGGAGACTTTCCTTGTTAGTTTGTTGTTTTTTGCTTTATTGTACATTTTACAAAAAGAAAAGTAAAACTGCGGCATCTTTCCACTCTTTACCCTATTCATTAATTAAAAAAAAATCTAAATAGATTTAGCAAACCAAGTTATGTTTTACTGTTACGAGATTTGCTATTTATGTATCCGGAACTGGCATCAGTGGTGTTGCTAGGCGACATCTGACATATCCATCTTAAAGTTGGACATTGTTGAATATATATGAACTCAGAAAGTTCTGCCATACAAAATTTATTTGTAACGGAATTAACTCGTGAGACTTTTCGTGTGATGAGTACGCGGATTATCTCAAGATATCGCGGATTATCTCTTATCTTATATACTATCGCGGATTATCTCAAGATATCGCGGATTATCTCTTATCTTATATACTATCGCGGATTATATCGGATTATCTCTCGCGGATTATCAATTATCCCGGATCTATCTAGTGAATCGATCAACTCATTTTGACTTTTGGCAATAAAGCACCATCCAAAACGTTCAAGGACAGATTTAAAGAAGATCGTCCAAAATCGGTTGTTGTTCCTGAATCCATCGATGTTTTGCGCGAACTGATAAAGCAAGATCGTCATGTGGCATACCGTGATATTGAGGCATCCCTGGGCATTAGTATGACAAGCACACGAGTACACAAGGTTTTACATGAAAATTTAGCCGTGAAAAATATTTGTGGGCGTTGGATTCCTCATAATCTGACAATCGCTCAAACTGCTTGTGTCTATATTCCTGTAATGAAATGCTCAAAAAATACAATCGTGGCACATCAAAAGCCATGTATAATATCTACACAGGGGACGAATCATTAATCTATGCGTATGAGCTCGAAAAGTAAACAGAAGTCGATTGTATGGGTCATTCAAGATGAGCCAAACCCAGCAAAAGTTGTTCGCACAAGAAGCACTTCAAAGCAAACGGTCACCTGTGGTTTCGGGATAAATGGACATGTGACTACTGTTCCTCTAGGTCTAGAGAATCGTAGAACGGACAACTCTGAGTGGTGTGCAACTCGTTTGCCAGAAGTCTTTGAAGAAATAAGAAAAAACCTCCAGCGACACAGGATCTTTCTTCACCATGACAACGGGAGTTCTCACACATCGGCCCAAACAACTCAATATTTGACCAGTCAAAACATCGAAATGATGGGCCATCCGCCATTTGGAACCCAAAGATTTCTTTTTGCTCCCGTCTGTAAAGAATAAACTACGTGGTCAACGACTTTCAATGCCAGCAGAAGAGGCAGATACTTTCAAAATGCATGTTTTGGAGATACATCAATCGGAATAGAAAAAATGCTATTAAAATTGGCTAAAACGTATACAAAAGTGTATTGATCATCACGGAGAATTTTTTGAGAAACAACAAAACCATTTTCAATGATAAATATTTGTTTTTAGTTCATATTCAACATACATAAATAACAATCTTTGTAATATCTATATTCTAAAAAAGAAATAACTAACGCTGCCACCGTAAGTGAATTTTTTTGAGACAGGAGGTTTTTCTCAGCCAATATTAAGGAAATTATTGCATATAAAATTATGAAAACGTTTGTTTTATAGAGAAATGTTCTCTAAACATGCTGAAGTAGACAGTATTTAAATAGAAGAAATATTTTAAGAATTATTTAACGTTGAAGTCAGTCAAAATAGTTCCTTTAAAAAAGTTTTATAGGGACAAAAACTATCCGTGCAATTTAATCATCATTTGTAGAGAAGTATTTCACAAACATGATATTTGAGTATCTCCTCTGCATACCCATGGACTGTCAAAATGCCATTCCAAATAATACATAAACCTGTGCGTATTTCCTCAGTAAACCATACTCGCTATAATACGCCAATATGAAATTACGGAACTTTCCCGAATAAGTTATTATATAAACAATCTGAAAATGAAAATGGAGAAAATAACTTTTCCATAAATCTCCAGATTAGTGTAGCTGAAAAAAAAGAAATAAGACGGTACTCAACACTCTCAGAAAAAACTGCAAATTTACGCCGTTTTCTCTTCAATTTTCACGGGCAACAGCCTTATTTGATGAAAAACGGTCAGATCCACTAAAAAAATACGGTACGACCCCTTACATCTTTCTTTTCCAGGGTGTAACCATTCATTTTAGTCGTGTTTTGAAAAATAGTGTTACTTAACCGCGACCGTAACATATTTTTTTACCCACCAAAAAAGAGATTCTGTGATGATTATCTACCGTGCTACGTGGTACGGAACAGTAAGTAAAGTTTTATTGTGTTTTGAAGTGCATTATATCTTTGCCTCGTAAAATTACGGGCTGCACACAATGATGGGCATGGATTTTTTTTTACGGGGTATGACTGGAATCTCTGCTGCCGGCCTCTGCCCGTAATTTTATAGGGAAATTTTTAGATACATAGAAAATTAAGGGCAATCCACATATTTTTGCAGTTCTAGCCCATCTGTTAGCAAGAATACGGTACGACCCCTTACATTTTCCTCCGTGAGGGTGTACACGTTGTCACAAAATGATGGGCATGGATATTTTTTTTACGGCGTATGACTGGAATCTCTGCTGCCGGCCTCTACCCCTAATTTTACAGGAATATTTTTAACAGTGAAGACGTCTTTTTTTCGTGATTAAATAAAATCTAGGAGTCTGGAGAACTTTATGTTAGAGGCATTGTTGAAATCGAGAAAAAGCGAAGAAAAGGAACACTTTCACAACTACTTTCCGGCAACCTATTCACTGCTTCCTACACCAGGCATTTTCCCGATATATCTACAATTTATTTAATATACAGATGCCGTATGTCTGTCATTATATGCAAACTAAAGTAATTTATCTAATACGTGTAATCAGATGCAATTTTTAAATAGATACATAAAACAGCACAATACTTCACCAGTTCTAATTTCACACTTGTTTAAATCATTTGGCAATAAATCTCACTTTTTTAAAACCGAGCTCTTTTTAAACAATTTTTAAAAAAATCATGCGTCAAGCATAGATTATGAAACACTTTCCAACACATTCAGAATAATGTAACAAAACTACACCGTTTAAAAAAATAAAATATTATGTCTAATTCAACCATATGGAAACGCATAATACATTTCAAAACACAATTTCAGCTGTTCCCATCCACAATCGGATAATTATGCGAATTTTTTCAGCAGCCCTGTATATGATATATAGATTTGAATCTATTAACTACATGCATGCCAAAATTTAGTTCACTTAAAAGATACATATAGTACTTCACTTGAAATTTACCTTCAGCAATTTCCTCTAATAAGGAGAACGTAAAGTGAATACTTTTGTGCAGCCCTGTATTTGAGGTATACAATTTATATATAACGATTAACATGCAAAAATTAATTTAATTTAAAAGCGCATACCGAATTTTAAACCGTACATTCCAGCAATTATTACTCAAAGACAATACTGTACTGTAACGATTTCTTTTGTGTGTCCCTGTAAATGAATAAAAAATGCAATGAATGTTTTGTTTAAACGTGATCATAGTTAAATTCAGTGATTTATATCAGTTTCAATACATTTGAAATAGCATAATGTCATTAAAATACTCTGCAAACGATTTTTTCCCATATACCTTAATGGAAAACGTTAGAGTGCCCCTGTAAATGAACGATTTATCCTACATACTTCATATACAATACCAAACATGCTTTGGTGACCCTAAATAGCTTTTATCAATTGCATGAAAATCCGAGTATATTTACGGGAGTTAGAGCGGACGGACAGACGGACTGACAGACAGACGGCCAGACAAACCGAATTCATAAACACTTTTCAACTTTGTTGGAAAGTGTTAAAAAGCGCCACTGTCCGTATAACAGGGAATATACCGCGAAGTTTGTTAGATCCATGTTAATCATTCAAGTTGTGGAGGAAAGTTTCTTAATCGGGTTTGCAGCCAACTGCATATTTTAAAAGCGTCGCGTAATGCCAATTCAATTTCACTGTTTTATTTACTATATGTGTGGGAGGGAAGACAAATACTTACATTTAAATTTAATCTTTTGCTTCCATGTTTATACAACTCTTGTTTGTATAATTATTTAGAACCTAGTTGGCCTATAACCCATAATCACTCGCAATATTATGTATCTAATCCAAAACAACTCGTGGTAAATGATTCCGCCAAGATACAAACCTAAAACGTCAGTCATAAGAAGAAGTGGTATCACATAAACAGAAGCGATATAGAAGTGCATACTCTGAGTGTCGTGTAAAAATCTATCACTACTCATAATGTTTCCAAAGGACTCGGAATGAGGTACAGTATGTGGAAACTGCTTGGCGACCTGCAGGCTTTTATAATGTTTGTTCTTTCTGCACTTATATATGACTATTTGTTTAACAATTTTCTTCTTGTATTACTACTCCCATTAAACTCTGAAAATTTGAAGCTTTTGGTGTTTACATGCCCATTCTTATTTAACATCATAGGATCGATTTGTTGAATTTATTTACCGTTATTTGAACGAGAAATACCACTTTTACGAGGAGGATTTTCTAAGTAAACATGTAATTAATATTTTGAGTTTGGAAAATAATAATAATAAATAATGATCATATGAATATTACTAAAAATGCACCTAATAATAGACGTTAACTAAACTAAGACATATTACAGTGAAGCCTGCGTAAACGGAATTTCACACGCCAAAGGAAAAATCTGTTCAAGTAAGGCTTCTGTCACAATAGTATTATATAATATTCCATATGTCGGAAGCACGACATTTTACGTTTAAGAAATAATTCTGCCATAAACAGGATCAATTTTACCAGTTTTCCCTTTAATTTTGAAACAGTGTACTATTGAACGTATTTATGTAATTAAAAATTATGTTTAAAATATTGAAAAGTACAATTGTAATAATAGATGATTGCCACAATTACATGCCATTTCCTGCTTGTCTTACAAATCTTTCTGATTTATTACACATCTTCCTCCTACAAATATTTATAAGAGTGATTTAAAGGGAATTTAAATTAAATTTTTCGATTTTCACAAATTTTCGAAACTGATATAGGTACTGCATATATTTAACATACCCCTGCAGGTCGCCAAGCAGTTTTCACATACTGTACCTCACTTCGAGTCTTTTGAAAACATTATGAGTAGTGATAGATTTTTACACGACACTCGGAGTATGCACTTCTATATCGCTTCTTTTCATGTGATATCACTTCTTTTTATGACTGACGTTTTAGGTTTGTGGCTTGAAGGGATAATTTACAACGAGTTATTTTTGATTAGATATCACGTCTTTTTGTAAGGTATTTCATTTGCATTATACATATTCCATTTTAATTCAGAAATAAAAGATAAACGAAAGATGACAGAAGTAAAAAATTAATTTAATAGTGATGCTACAAACTTTTCAAAAGTTTAATATACCTAGTAAGACATAAAGTTGGACTTTTTAAAAATAATTCAAAACCATTTTTTCGATCATTACAAATCTCAGAAGAAATCATTTATTTTTTAGAAATTATAAACGAATTAACGAGCAATATTTTTTGCTGTTGTTCTATAAGCTATATGGTCATTCATTAATTAACTCAGCAAGGATTTTATCCTAATAACTTTTGAAAAACTGCTTTTACATTTTCAAAATTCACATCATTTTGCATAAAATATGTAAAGACTTATAAACAGACTGAATAATGAGCATTTGTTTTATCACCGGGCGTACTTGAAGTAATTTTTAAATAAGATTAGTTTTTTTTTTATTTCAGGAAATCCATTGTCCCCCCGATAAGAGCGGTAGAAACTCAGATTATCTGATTAAGCTTTTTTTTATATATATAATGTTTTGATAAGCTTTAACATTTGTTGGGTTTTCTGAATTTTCAATGCATGTACTTTCTAAATTCCTAATTGTTTTTAACGTGACTAACAGGACATACTATGTCGTAGAATTTCCAAGTATTTTCTCATATATTCTGGCTGAATCATCAAATAAATTATAATTCATTTCAATAAAAGTTCAGAATTTTATATTTCATCATTATGAAATGATTTTCCCTAATTTCGGTCATATTTGTAAATTTTTAAGTAGCTCTATAATCTGATTAAAAATTAACTGAATGTTATTTTTGGCATATTGATAACATTTTTTAATTACCAAATTCAAAATAACAGAGTCGATTAGTTTTATAAATTTCCTTATTAATCTTTTTAAATAAAAAAAAAAACGAAAAATTCCAATAAAACTGCGAAATATTCACATCATTTTGCACAAAATATGTAAAGACTTAAAAACAGACTGAATAATGAGCATTTGTTTTATCACCGGGCGTGCTTGAAGTAATTTTTAAATAAAATTAGTTTTTTTTTTTATTTCAGGAAATCCAACGTCCCTCGAATAAGCGAACAAAACTATCTGATTAAGCTTTTTGTTTCTTTTTAAATGTTTTCATAAGCTCTAAAATTTGTTGGATTTGCTGAATTTTCAATGCACGTACTTTCTAAATTCCTAATTGTTTTTAACGTGACTAACAGGACATACTAAGTCGTATGCTTATCAAGTATTTTCTCAGATATTTCGGATAATTCAGCCGATAAATTATAATTAATTTCGATAAAAGTTCAGAATTCGATATTTCAGCGTTAAGAAATATTTTTACCTAATTTCGGTCATATTTATAAACTTTTAGGTAGCTCTATAATCTGATTAAAAATTAACTAAATGCTATTTTTGGCATATTGATAACATTCTTTAATTACCAAGTTCAAAATAACAGAGTCAATTAGTTTAATAAATTTCCTTATTAATCTTTTTAAATGAAATATATAACGAAAAATTCCAATAAAACTGCCAAAAATTCACATAATTTTACACAAAATATGTAAAGACTTTAAAAGACTGAATAATGAGCATCTGTTTTATCGCCGGGCGTGCTTGAAGTAATTTTTCAATAAAATTAGTTTTTTTTTAAAAATTATTTCGGGAAATCCAACGTCCCTCCTATAAGCGCGACAGAAATTCAGATTATCTGATTAAGCTTTTTTTTTTCTTTTTAAATGTTTACATAAGCTCTAACATTTGTTGGATTTTCTGAATTTTCAATGCACGTACTTTCTAAATTCCTAATTGTTTTTAACGTGACTAACAGGACATACTAAGTCGTATGCTTATCAAGTATTTTATCAGATATTTCGGATAATTCATACGATAAATCATAATTCATTTCAATAAAAGTTCAGAATTCGATATTTGATCGTTATAAAATGATTTACCCTAATTTCGGTCGCATTTTTAAATTTTTAAGTAGCTCTATAATCTGATTAAAAATTAACTAAATGCTATTTTTGACATATTGATAATATTCTTTAATTACCAAGTTCAAAATAACAGAGTCGATTAGTTTAATAAATTTCCTTATTAATCTTTTTAAATGAAAAAAATTACGAAAAATTCCAGTAAAACTGACAAAAATTCACATCATTTAACACAAAATATGTAAAGACTTAAAAACAGACTGAATAATGAGCATTTGTTTTATCACTGGGCGTACTTGAAGTAATTTTTAAATAAAATTAGTTTTTTTTTTTATTTCAGGAAATCCAACGTCTCTTCGATAAGCGCGACAAAATCAGATTATCTGATTAAGCTTTTTTTTTCTAATGTTTTGATAAGCTCTAACATTTGTCAGATTTTCTGAATTTTCAATGCACGTACTTCCTAAATTCCTAATTGTTTTTAACGTGACTAACAGGACGTACTAAGTCGTATGCTTTCCAAGTATTTTCTCATATATTTCGGATAATTGATCCGATAAATTATAATTTATTTCAATAAAAGTTCAGAATTCAATATTTCATCGTTATGACTTGATTTTTCCCAATTTCGGTCATATTTGTATATTTTTAAGAAGCTCTATTATCTGATTAAAAATTAAGTAAAAGCTATTTATGGCATATTGATAGCATTTTTTAATTACGAAGTCCAAAATAACACATTCGATTAGTTTAATAAACGCCCTTATTAATCTTTTTAAATGAAAAGAAAAACGAAAAATGCCAATAAAACTGCCAAAAAATTTATTTGAAATAAAATGATTGCATAAAAAAAAAAAAAAAAATGAAAAACAAAATAATGTAATAAAACTTTGTAAAATGATTTAAACTGGATAAATTGCGAAGTTTGGAATGTTGAAAATAATATTTGAGTATATGTGAGTTTTAGTATAAAAGCAATACAGAAGAGAACATTTTCCCGCTTATTTCAATATGGTAAACAGCAATCCTGAAGTTCTGTCGAATTATTTTCGTGACTATAAGTACTCTGTGATTCACTAAAGTGCTTACATTATCTGTCTGAGCATGTTCTGTGGTTTCTCCATAATCGGTATTTACCTAGAATCTTTCCATAATCGAGGTCCACTGGTACGTTTCTATAATCTAGTTTCTCCTGAACTATCAGCCGGGCATTCCGCGATGATTATTGTGTGCAGTACTTCCGTCAAAAATCATTCCGGTTTCGTGCAAAATAAAATTTCAATTTGATTGTTATGTAAATTTCTGCAAAAATACCCATAGTATTGGAATTTTAAAATGGTGTGTGCTGAATCTAGAAGCATCTTTAATAAAGTAGATAATCGAAGCATCTTTCATAATGTAGAAACATGGATCGTTGAGCTTTTAGATGAAGAAACTGAATTCATACGCACAGGGGCGGACTGGCCCACCCCGCTACCCCGCGATCGCGGGGTGGGCCAAACGGATGTAGTGGGCCAAAAAATAATAAATTGTTCGAGTTCTGTTTCTTTTCAATAAAACTAAAAACTCATTTTTTCTTTTTCGTGAAGCGTGTTTTTTTCCTTTGATCAGGTTAGTCTGATTTCTCTTTTCTCTCTAACATCTAAAATCTTTGGAAGATCAAATTACTCATTTTGTATAGAAACCGAAAGATAGGGGATAAAGTAAAAAGCACATATCGCTCAACCGCAAGAAAAGTGGCACATCGCGCAAAAATTCATTTTGCGTTTTATTCCACAGATAGATCTGTCATAGGTGCGTTTTGATACAGAAAAAGTTTCATAAGTGTAGTTATACGGAAAATCGCTTTATTACGCTCTATGTCCATTCGTGACCACATAAGGGGCGGTGGGTTGTGTGGGGAGGTAAAATTATTCAAACTTCGAAACTTCATTTATGTCTTTATTCTTAAGGCTTTTACACTTTTACTCCTGCATGCAGAGCTAAGTGCTGTAATTTTTTTTACAGTAAAATCATGTAAATTTTCTTTGCCTCTCCTGTGAATTTACTTTTGCCATGATGTGTCACTTTCTTGTGGATGAGGAATATAGTGAGTGAAAGGTGGGAAGTACTTCGATGGGATATTTTGCCTGCGGACATTTGCGTAGTAACAAAAGGTAGACAAGGATTAGCTTACATATATTGGGATGATCTACAGATTAATGATCTTGGAAAGCAAGGATTAGCTTATAGAGAAAAATGAGAGGAGTCCCCGACAGACTTGAATAATAGTGACGTTAAGCACGGCAATTTTTTAGAATTGGTAACACTGCCATGTAAATATATTGAAATTTTGCACGGTTATCGTGGTTTAGCAAGGCTATCAAGAGAAGCCAAGAAAGAAGATCTTCAGAGAGTATGAAGAAGACTAGAATAGGGCAGATAGAAGAACAAAATGAAAATCATAATTGGCATGGAAGAAGTTCATTGATTTCATTCCTGCCCAAGTCATTTATAAGTAAGTTAATTGCTCATCTCTCCATTCAGATCCAAATAAACATTGCCGATGAAGTAAAACAGTCAGTTTCCTTCAATATTGAAGTAGATTTCACACAAGATACATCGGTAACGGGGCAGTTGGCAAGTTGTATTCGTTGTATTCACGCAGCATTGTAAAGAGAAGGTTAGTTTTAAAAATTCGTTGATGCTCCCAAAACAACAGGGGAAACTCTCTATCCACAAGTAAAAGAAGGACTTAAAAAAAGTTTAAACTCACTTCTTCACAAATAATTGGCACTTCTTTCAATGGCACAGCAAATATGAGTGGGAAATATAAAGGTTGGCTGTCGCAACCTAAAAAGGACAATCCAAATATGCAGCATGTGCAGTGATATCCTAAATTTCGTCCTAAAAGATGCAAAAGAATGTTGGTAATTGACAACGGACTTCTTGGACTCAATGCAAGCTACAACCTTGTTTAGCTCAGAGGATATAAGCGAATGAAAGTATAGACTTCAGTGAATAATCAGCCTGTAGGTGGAAATAAACTTCATCGCCGATTACAAAAAGAAAACGCTACTAGGTGGTGGAGTAAGGATCGACTACTTAATAGCATGTTTGAGAAGTCTTCAAAACCTTTTAAAGATCAACATTGCTTAATTGACTACAAGGTATCACCGAAATGACAATTTCCTATCACATGTCGCTAATTGATAATTGGTGCAAGTTTTAGTATATATTAATAGCGACCCTTTTAAGCAACCTATCCAATATATTTACGCCCACATCGAAATATCTGCAGATAAGCGGCTTGGCTACATAACTTCTACTAACAAAATCCAAACCCTGAAAACCAATCTGCTACACAAAATAGATCTCCAGAACATTGAGTTGAAATTGAGTTTCCCACTGGAAAAGAGAATATCTATATCGAAATGTCTATGTGGTGAATATTATCACAATGAGGCAAGAAGTATTATCAGATCACCATCAGAAATATTTAAGGTAAATGTTTATAATATCATCTTAGACACAGATATTCAGCAGTTGAGTACGCGATTTACTGGAAATGACTTGCTCATGAAAGACATTGCCTGGTTCGATCCTTGCCGCGTCAGTGAGGTTAAATTTTTAAATGAATTTGCTGAAGAAGCTCTTAGTACTCTGTTTGACTTGGCGAAAGTAAAAAAAGACTGTGTTAGGTTCAACCGAACAGGCCAGCCTACAAAAAGGTTTTAGATTACATCCCTGCCGACAGGGGAATTTAACTGCAATCCGCAAACAAGTGGCATAAACCTCTAAAAATAAGATCCTCCCAACCAAAACATCGTCTGAAAAGAGTTGCTGCAATTTTCCCTGCACTATGCTGATTATAATCAGTCACTATTGCAGCAACAATCTCGATGTAGCAAATTTTCAGTAGTGTACAGAAAAGAAACGAGCAATTTAGAAGAACTTCTTAAAGATGATGAGAATCGCTGTAAAGTTAATAAAAAATGTAAAAAATTATTAGCTTGTGCATTAGAATTATTGTGCAAGTTGAATGCCTATCATCATATTTATCCACATTGTACATAGTCTATAAATACATATTAATTTTATCATGCACTCAAGTGTCTTGCGAATGAGTGTTTTCAACGCTTAACATTATAAAGAACTGCTTGTGTTTATCTCTAGGACAAGAACCGTTAGAAGATTTTATTCGATTCAGTGTTGAATGATCTTTTGATTATGATTGTTATAATATAATAGAGAGAGTTTCCTCAAATTCAAAAGAAACGTCCAGATATCTGACTCTGACATTCTAATTATTTAGTAGTGAGGGTGTAAATAAATTGATTCAATTTTCAGGTACTTTATTGATATTTTAAATAAACATTAATCAATGTACAAAATGTATATATGTTGATAATTTCAAATAACAAAATAAAATGTACAAATGAATACAATGATATTTCAAATGACAAATTAATCAATGTATGCGTGTCAATTTTAATACAACTAACTCTTTCTGGTCAATGCTGACACTTTCTAGTATAAAATTTACAATGTCGTGTACAGACAAGTCTAATGTTTTATTGACGGCATAGTGGTTAGCATGTTAGCCTTCCACGCAAAGGGTCCTGGGTTCAAATTTTGGGTGAAGGATGGATGTTCCTAGGTGTTGTCAATGTGCATAGGTTACGGTAAGCTGTGATCGATTCGCATTTGGAGCCCCTTTACAAGTAGCCATCATTATTCTAACGATATCTTTGGCAGATGCTGACAGCGCAATTGATCCACAATTGGACTAAACAATTTTTTTAATACAAAGAATACAAATATCTGAACAGAATTCCCATAAGAAAATTAAAACGTTTTTATTTATTATGTGTATACCTTTTAATTGTTTAAAGTTTACATATTCAAAAAATAAATCAAAATTAAGCAAGTTAACCTTCGCCCCCCCCCCACCCACCCCGAGTTAGAGCAAAGGGCCATTGTAACAATGGGATTATCGCTAAGTGGGCCAATGCCTAAGTCTAGCGGGGTGGGCCAAACTACACCAGTCCGCCCCTGCATACGCAACTTTCAAGTAACATGATAAAATTTTCTTGTGATTGAAATAGTACAAATTTATTGAAATACATACCATTCAGTAAATATTCATCGGTTATAATGTAATAAATATCTTTTAAGTGACCTTGTAAACGAACCGTAAATGCTTCAATGCCGCCTTACAATAGAGAACTTAACTGGGTCGAATGCAATAACATCTACCCTATTAAAATCCGTGCACGTACCTATCTATGTAACCTCAAAAACTCGGAAACCACAGGGCGCAGGATTACGAAATTTAGCACACGGGTTGCTTGTAGTGGAATCATGAACGATTGGGGCCAAAAATTAGAAAACATTTAATAGATTGCTTTTAATTTTATGTTTTTGACGAATTTTTGCCTTTTTATGTTCAACCCGCAATCGCGCAAGTTCTAACCAGTTCTAAATGTTTACTGCAATGTGAGATATACATATTACGTACGCCACGCCCCAATACTAAGAAACTGTAGCGGGTATTACTATAATTCTTTTAGCTCACATGCAAATATAAGTAGAGAAATACATATTACGTACGCCACGCTGCAATATAGGAATCAATTACTTTAAACTGGTATAATTAAAAACTAATTAATAGTTTCACATGAAACTTTCAAAGTTTTGCACTACTCATAAAAACACTTCAAATGCCGTAAACCGCGTAAAAATCCGATAATTACACATTGCTGTCGCCCTGTCAATAGATTTTGGTCTGAACAAGAATTTATACAGTGCAAAAAACTGCACTTTTAAAATCGCATTTACTAAAAACCTATTCGCCGGATTCCACTTTACTTTTGTTTTCTGTGTCACATTGCACACCCCATTCCATCGAAGTAAGAACTTTGTTTCTATCATAAATAGAACTTGAGCTATAGAGGTATCAAAATCCCGTTTTGGTCAGTCCGGAAACTATAAACTAGGTAGAGTAATAAAAAAATGTTCAAAATCTTTTGGCATCAATCGCGGAAATTCCTTTCATTTACGGTTCATTGCACTTTTGTTTCTTATGCTTGGCGAGAAACTCTGTCGAGTTTCTATAATAATCATTAGCAAAAAATATATAAAAGATTCCATCTGTGATTATTTTCTATGAGAAACTTCCGTAGTCGGGCCCAAAACCAATTGGAGAATTTAATATCATCATTATTATAACTCTTATCATTTAAATCAATATTGTTGCTAGCATTACTCTTGTTTGACTCCAACCTTACTTGTATATCTAAATGCGGAATATTGGCTATTTTTCTTGTAGGAAGATTGGTTATAGCATAATAAATAATTTTATTTAGCAAACCATGTACGACATGCAGTTATTACTTTTATGTTAACCGGGCGCAGCTGATAAATCGTAAAATATTGTTCCGATATCATATTCATATTTCATTTGATTAAAAATTGTATCATCTTTATCATGTATCCATTTTTATGTTCCTATGTTGTAATTTTCGAAATCGATCTTTGACCAGACAGGTTCGACAAATATCTCACAGTACGTCATATTTAAAGGAAAAATACATAATTTTCATTTCTAAATCATACAAACGAATCAACATGATCTCATAAATTAATTATCGAAACAATAACTTTTCTCTTTAAAAGTTATCTTAACTTATTTTTCTTTTCATTTATAAGCAATTTGTTTAAATTGACAAAGAATTAAACATTTTCTTCGTAAGTCGGAAGAAAGAGAAATTAGAAAGTCTTGAATTACGCAAGCAGCATTAATCTTTCCCTCCTCTTTGTCATTTCATCAAGAAGTGAGGACAACTTTAAACACTTCATAATGCTTTTAAAATCCTCCTAGCTCAGCTCAAACACAAAGTTTTAATTAGATTTATCTTCATGACAAAAGACAGAGTTTTCTTAACAACACTGAGTATTGATGCGATAATTTGATTATTAAAGCTTTTGAGATCCTTATACACTAAGTCCGACATATTTATTTACTCAATGAAAATCACACGTAAAAAATAAATTTCAATAAAAAATAAATTAATTAAAAAATACATAAATTTTCATAAGATAAAAGATATATTTTAAAACTTTCTCTTCGATATAAAGTGAATTACTGTACTGATATAAGTTGTATTTGCATAAAATACAACAACAAATACTAACATAATATAAAAATACTAGGGGGCTCTGCCCCCTGCAAGCAACGCTCGCCAATCCCCGTTCAGACGCCGCAGAATCTAAAAACACGCTAATCTGATGGGTTTTAAAAATATTAGAGAAGATTGAATTATACTGAAAAAAGTTGTACAGATCTCCCTGTAAACGGGTTTCCATTCAATTCCCTTTGATTTCAAAAAATTAAGAGCGAATCAATTGCTGTTAAGACATCCAATGGTTGTTTTCGTTTTTGATTAAAGAGGATTAGTTAAACATTTGAAAAGGAGCTAAAATAAAATAAAGTATACAGAGTCTTTATCTCCCGGTACTTTAAAACAATCTCTATAACAATAGCCTAAGTCATGTGACTATCATCAACAGTTCCAGGCGGACCACTTCCCTTTTATACTCTAGGTGCCATTTTGATAATTTAATGTTAGCCAGGCACAGGTGATAAGTAGCCAAATATTATTCTATCGCCATCCTTTCATCTATATTATAATAGTTGAAGTCATCAACTGCCATAAACAAATACGGTCTGATCCCTTCGCCGTTCATATGAAAGTTTGGCACAGATGTCATATACGTCCCATATTGGCGCGATTTTTTAACGACCCCAATTTGGGGAACGCATCAATAGCATAAACAAGAACATCCGGCTTACCATATCAAGCAAAATAACGATACTTTGGCGCCAGTTAAGTACCCGTTCCGTATATGACATGGGCGTTAGAAAAAAATCGCACTAATATGGGACCGTAAGTTTTCCATTTTGATTAAAAAATCAAAATTTTTTTTTCGAATAAATCTACATAAAATTTCCCATGGTTGCAAAGAATTCTTGATACTGTTACGCTTGACAGATGCAAATCTCGCCAATAGCTTTTTTTCGATTAGTTAGCATTTTTTTTTTTTTTTTCGAGTGGTAATATTTGGCCAGATGTCATATACGCACAGCAGGTTTGGAGTGATTTTTTTTTTTTTTTTTTTTTTTTTACGAAAATTTGGCGAAAACCTCGTTTTCAAATACCATTTACATATGCATTTTTCGTATTACTTAGTTATCCCGTCTACCAAAAATCTATCGCCAAACTATAAGACTAAATGCCAATAATGGCTGATCGTAAATGTCACATTCAAATGACTTTAAGCAAGTTACACGTGTTTACGTCATCAAGTGATTTTTATTCCGACTTTTTATTTGTATATTTATTAATGTTATACTAATTTATTTGTTCTTTCGTTATTTAAAATAAAAATTATGTCAATTTGTATAATTTCGCGTGTGTTTTGGCGATTTATATAATTTGGCAAAATTGGTCGACGAAGTAACTAAGTAATACCGTATTTTTTAATTATTTTCTATTATTTTCTAAAGGAAATACAAAATAATTTATATAATTTATAAAAAGAAATAAAAGTAAATAAACATTTATTATCAAATAAACAACAATAGCCTGGGTTACCATGTCAACCTTTTCTGAAATATGAAAAAAATATCTGATTAAAATTTGAGTTGCCATCATTAGAAAAATGTATATAAAATTAGAAAAAATTAATATTTCGAAAACTAATTCGAATTTAAAAATTCTAATACCAGTTTTGAGATCTGAGGATCAATGCTGATTTTTGGTGTTAATTTCTTCGCAAAATATTCCGTATTTTAGGAGAAATCTCTTGAAACATAAATTTAATCAGTTGTTTAATCAGTCGATTCATATATCCGTTTCATAAATTCGTTTCATATATCCGTTTCCTAAATTGGTTTCATTGGGATTTTATATACATATGCTAGATAAAATGTGGCGGGAATATTATTTGATTGTCAATATGAGAGACAATTTAAATCTTTTTTTCTTACCTTTAAGGAATGTATATATCATCTTCTTATAAACAGTCTTGTTAACGCCATTTGCTTTTATAATAAAATAGAAATTAAACAATGAATTAAAAGAATGAATAAAAAATAAACAAAATAGGAACTGATAACTTATGAAAATCAATTACCTTAAAAAGATTTTTCTTCCAAAAGCAAAAATGTTTCTGAAAACCTAAAGTATTCACAACTGTTAACTTTTCTTTTCTTTTCTTTTCAGTTTCCAACATTTTACAAAAGTGTTTATGCATTGAGTTTGTCTGACCGTCTGTCCGTGCTCTAACTCTAGAAAATATTCTCGGATTGCTATGTAAATGATATATCTTATTTTAGAATGTGTCAACACTTATTTAAATATTGAAATATTACGGACCCATTCGAATGATCATTATTTGTTTGCATGATTAATAATGAATCATAATTTTTTAAGAATAAAAATACAAAGACTTAAAAACATAGCAGTTACAAGGAAGGTCTCCTTACAGGACATACTCAGAATATGTTGAAAAAAAAATGCTAGTGAAACTACTCCTCTATGTAATAAAGGATCAGGTAAATTTTGCTGCGGAATTTCAGTAGAAAGTCTGTAAAAAAAATAAAATACTTTCGAATATGTGGCGCTAAAAGACGAAAGCTACACGCGATTTGGCAAGCAGAATTTTTCCTCACCAAAAGCAAACGATTTTGACGAATCTGAAAAAAGCTTGTTAATTGTTTTTTAAAATGCGCGGTATTTAGTTAATGAAAAATTTATTATATATATATATCATGTTTTACATATACATATTGCTTATTACTGTAGTTATTTAATTTTATCACTGTAAAAGTATTTTCTATGTTTTGCAAGTTGCAAATGTATATTTTAAGTTACATCCAGCTGGCATTTGATTTTTAATTGTTTAATTTGTTTCTTTTATATTTTTCAAGTTGCAAATATTTACTTATGAGTATTATTACATTTCCAGCAATATTAATTAAAAATGTTCTATAAAGTAATAAATAATTCACCATTTTATTTCTTTTATTACCGATTTGAATAAAATTTTGCCATTGCTTTATCCTCCAGTCCGAGTTTTTTTTTTTAATTTGAACAGTTATTCAAAAATAAAGTCCGCATGAAGAATTCTGCCGTTATACATTTGCATATCGAAATAGTCGTTGTTTCCATAGCAACAAAATCAAATCGACAGTGCTCAATCGGACATATTTTTGAGATTGGAGCAATTAAAATCAATGTAAATTTTGTTTTAAATCGTAAAATATGACAGTTAAATTTCATTATAAATAAAATATGGCAAAACTATAGTCAAAAGAAATTAAAATATACAAAACTAAAGTTATTTAAATTAAACTTATTTAAACAAATTCAACATAAAAAGTTTTTCCCTTAAAGGGTTATTCGACACAAAAGCGTATATATTTTTTAATTTTATTTCATCGCCAACCGGTGATAAATCTCCAAATAAGCGAAATTTTCATCATTTCTTTACGGACGCTCTGTCGAAGTTCCGCCGGATTTTTTTTATAAACATATATATCCACATGAGAAGAACACTCTGTAATTTTTTAAAATTTTTTCTGAGTATGCCCGTATGGAGATCTTCCTTGTTAATATTGTTTTATGCAAATACTCGAGCGGGTATTCTCCTCATTTGGTAATATTTTTGCAATTTTACTATTATCTATTTTCGAAGCAATTTTTGTAAACATTGTTTAAGATATGTACCTACCCTCAAATTGCTGCTTTTGCAAAAATTTCGATTTTTTTTTTATTGTTATAAATTAAAGTTCAAACATTTGGGATTCAATATTCAGCGATAATCAAAAGCAAAATTATAGCCAAAATTTAAACCGAAAATGTACTTTCTGAAGCCGGAAATGACCGTTAATAGAGCCACATAAGGTAAACAATACATTTTAATACAAAAATATAAAAACACCTACAAATATGATGGATTTTACAGTTGTAAACTTTATACATAATTTTTTGGGCTATATCACAATCTTAATTTGTGTTTTCTTGAAAACAGCGTTTTTCATTGCGTACGTTACGAGAAACATCATTTCTTAAAAAGTTTTTAAGATATCGAAATAAAATTTTGCCACAAGCTTTCCGCTCATCCATTGGTATGATTATGATATGAAGCAAATATAGCTTGTAAGTTTGTGTATATTAATTTAAGAGCTACTTTTTCTGGAAAATACACGTTTTATTTATTTATTTTTTTTTTAATCATGTTTTGTATACAAAATTTGGTATATGTTAGTTAATTTAAGAGGTATTGCAAATCTTTTACTTCGTAACAAAGGTAAGTGGTTTGCTAATTGTTAACCCATTACCCGCTGGTGTTGCGTTGACGCAACGCTTAAAAAAGAAAAAAAAATACTTTGCCACCACTATTTTAGAATAAAAAAACTGACTTATTTATTGGGAGAAATTTTGATATTTTATTACATCGAAAATTACCTTTCTGAATATGTGGTGACAAACGACTTTCAACAAGAAATTTGAATATTTCTACTTTATCGTTTTGGCTGTTAATGGTTTTAAAAAAAGTAAAATATACTTAACAGATTTCGTTACAGAAGGTTTGGCATAAACGCAATTCTTTACTTAAATTTGATTATTGATTAGGGATACTGGAGGAACAATAAAATTTCCCCTATATGCTTCGAGACCAGATTACATTAAAAATAAGCATGGTTGTAATGATGCTTTTTTACCCGACGGCGAAGAAGGGTTATGTGTTTCACGCGTATCTGGGTATGTGGATTTCTTTATACCCTCGAAACATACCAACGGCAGGATGGATTTTAATGAATGAAGTCTCTATCGATTCGTCTTAACCGTCCGATGGTTATAGGCTAGGATTTTTTTTAATAAATTCGATATGGGGGCCGTTAAATACAAAATGGCAGTAGAAGCGAAAAAAAATTTACGCACCCTATTGAGTGGCATATCATTGGATAGGTTTTTAAAAATGAAGACGATGTTTCATTGACTATTTTACAGTCAGAAGTTCCATTTAAATATTACACAACCTGGAAGTTGTGTAGGTAGGATCTCTAGCTTTACTGAAACTCTAACCTTCATAGAAATTTATAGGCCTCATCAAAACAATGCTTATAGATAGGAACTAACAATTAAACACAACTTAAAAGTCATCAATACAAGTAAATAAAAAAAATAGGTAAGTAATATAAAAAATAGTTTCACATTCATGAGGAATAATTAATTAGTTCGCTTTTTACGCAGTCGGGTTTTTTAATTTTTACTTTCTTCTATCTTTACAAGAAGAAAGTATTGGATTCATGAAAATTTTCGAATTCCGGTTTTCGACGGATTTACACGTTTTAGAGGTCAGAGATTCCAAAAAACATGTTTTTACAAAATGTCTGTCTGTGACTCTGTGAGTCTGTCTGTCTGTCTGTCTGTCTGTCTGTCTGTCTGTGTGTATGTGACACAAATTTTGTGGGCGCTCTATCTCAAGAACTAATGCACGGAATTTAACAAAAATTCATATTCAGTTAGTCCCTGATACAAATTGATGCTGATTAGTTTTTGGTGCAAATCGCTCAACAGGTGGCGCTGCTATGCTGCCTTTTTTACGATTTCCGCAATTACTCTATCTCAAGAACTAATGCACGGATTTTCATGAAACTTCAGATTCAGTTAGTCCTTGACATGAATAGACAATTTAGAGATTTTGGTGCAAATCGCTCAACAGGTGGCGCTGCTATGCTGCTTTTTTTACGATTTCCGAAATGGCTCTATCTCAAGAACTAATGCACGGATTTTCATGAAACTTCAGAGTCAGTTAGTCCTTGATATGGCTTGATGCTGATTACGTGTTGGTGTAAATCGCTCAACAGGTGGCGCTGCCATGCTGGATTTTTTACAATTTCCGCAATGGCTCTATCTCAAGAACTAATGCACGGATTTTCATGAAACTTCAGATTCAGTTAGTCCTTGACATGAATAGACATTTTATATATTTTGGTGTAAATCGCTCAACAGGTGGTGCTGCTATTGGGCATTTTTTGCAATTTCCGCAATAGCTCTATCTCAAGAACTAATGCACGGATTTTCATGAAACTTCAGAGTCAGTTAGTCCTTGATATGACTTGATGCTGATTACGTGTTGGTGTAAATCGTTCAACAGGTGGCGCTGCTATGCTGGATTTTTTACTATTTCCACAATGGCTCTATCTCAAGAACTAATGCACGGATTTTCTTGAAACTTCAGATTCAGTTAGTCCTTGACATGAATAGACATTTTATATATTTTGGTGTAAATCGCTCAACAGGTGGCGCTGCTATTGGGCATTTTTTGCAATTTCCGCAATAGCTCTATCTCAAGAACTAATGCTTGGATTTTCAACAAACTTCAGATTCAGGTATACCATGATATGAATTAGTGCTGTTTATGTTTTGGTGTAAATCGCGCAACAGGTGGCGCTGCTATGCTGCATTTTTCAGAATTTCCGCCACAGCTGTATCTCAATAACTAATGCATGAATTTTCATCAAACTTCAGATTCAGGTATACCTTGATATCAATTAGTGCTGTTTATGTTTTGGTGTAAATCGCTCAACAGGTGGCGCTGCTATACTACATTTTTCAGAATTTCCGCTATAGCTCTATACAAGAACTAATGCACGAATTTTCACCAAACTTCAAATTCAGATATATTGTGATATGAATTGGTACTATTTAAACGATTTAATTGACGTGACTTATATAGAAGAAAGTTTTGTGATGGCCACAACATACTAGTTTTAATTTAGTTTTTATTTGTTTACTATATGTTTTAACTTATTGTGCAGCAAATAACAGATGCACCATATTTCCGTTGAATATGCTGGCTTTTTAAACCGCTAAAATGCAATAAAAATTAAGTGGTCGATTAATACTGCATGTATAAAAACAGACATCAGATGATCACAGTTGGTAGTTGCAGCAATAGGAACAAAATAAACGTCGACGATTTTCTTACTAATATGAACCACAAGATTTGTCATTTCCAACATATTTTTCACACAAATGAAAAAAAGTTTATTATTATTGTGTGTAAGTATTATTCCAAAAAAAACCCAGAATGTCTTTTAAATTAAAAGTTCGTCTTAGACACCGAACACATCCATAATATGCAATTTTGAGGCTAAAAAAATAGGCTCAACTTATACACTAGATCGACTTATAAACAACTTAATGGTATTATACAGCGTGGTTTCAACCTGTATGTCAAAAATGTAAAGGCAGGTAGAAGGGATCTAAATAAACAGATTTTGTATAGGAATGTGGGTGCGGAACTGCCGCGTTGTGGATGTAGAGGGTGCTGTTGAGTTCGGCGGATAAAAGCACTTCGCTGACTTGAATCGTCAATCCTCGCAGGGATTTAGAGCAAAATGCATCATTACACCAATACGGAGCTTTCCGACATGCCTTTTATGTGAGGCTGCACACAAAATCTCTCTCACACACTGTATGTCTAACAGCTCTCGAGGCTATTGAAGGACTATCCTATACTTGCTCAATACTGATTCTTTCACAGCAAGAATTCTGCGATACCTTCCAGTGCCCGTATCATGCCTTGAAACATAAAGCGATCTACTCGAGTACAACTCCCCATGAAAACGCAATGTACATCCTCTGATCTGCCGCTGCATTTCCTTGCGCAGACCCGTACATGAAATGCATGTCAGCAAGCTCCGCATTCGCGTAACAGCGCATGTAGCTCAAAACCCGTGCGGATAATAACTATTCAAGCCAGCGAAGTGCTTTTATCCACTGAACTCATCAGCGCCCTCTACTGCCTCAACGCTACATTTCCGTACACACATTCCTATACCAAATCTGCTTATTTCGGTCCTCTCTACCTGCCTTTACATTTTCAATACACAAATAGTTCCGAATCACCCTGTATAAACGGTAATTTTGAATATAAGAAAATCTATTTATTATTAATATAAGATTTTGAGAGGAATAGGTTATTTCGATGCTGATGTATTAAACTCATCAGATATTTTAAAGAGCCTGAAAATCGCATAGATTCTTGTGAAATGAAGATGTTATTTTACATTATATTGCTATCCTTGATTTTTAAAAAAAAGTATTTCGTATTAATTCGTAAGATAGTGTTTAGATATCTCCAACTGAAAACAAGGATAACCTTCTAAAGAATTTGAAATTGACAAGCATTTATTGATTAATTAGAATAAACCTGAAACATTTTAATGGGAACGAATTTTGTATCTGGGAGGACGGCAGTGCGTCCGCCAAGTTCACTCAAGCCGTAAGCTACCTTTTCCTGATCCATTTCGGCATACTTTTCACCCCCCCCCTCATAACGTCATTTTAGGGAGAGATATAGAAATTTTTCTTTTATACACATGTTCGTATGATCAAACTGAACTAAGGTTCCACGATTTCATGTTTCTGTATTTAGTAGTTTTTGAAATATTAAATTCCGAAAAAGCGCTTTTTTGTCACTGACTCACTTCCCATCATTAAATAACTAAGGTACTTCTAAAAGTCAGAGAATCATGAAATTTCACAAGTAAGTCGGGTTTGTAGCACAATTAAGCAGAAAAATCTGAAAACACAGAATTTCCGCCTCTAAACCCTTCAAACAGGGGGTGTTGATTTGGCCGTAAACAATTCTTTAAACATTTAAATTGTGCCAATGTTGGTCGCCAAAACTCGATTACAGAGTTTTGAAGGGGTCATGTAATTTCAAGCAGAATAAAATTTTATAAATATGCTTTTCCAAAGTTGTTTGTTAAATAGAAAAAATGAATATACCTAAACATTTTAATCAGTATAGGTTATGATATATTTACGATATTAAAACAATAAAACATTTAACAAAATATAACCGCAATTCGGTACGTTTCAGATATAGTAGCCTTGGCGAAATAGCGAAAATAGCCTTGAAGAGAAAAGAAATTTGATAATAACGTATTTTCTGGCAACCTATTTACTGTATTATATGCACAAGCAATTTGTTCTATATGTATACAATTTATTTACTGTAAGGAACCCGTTTATTTATTTTTATATAAAAAACAATATTTTATACATGTATAAATAAAATGTTTATATGTATATAAATACATATATAAATAGCATAAAAGTTCATCAGGTTTGTTTTCATAGTTGTTTATATCATTTGGCAACATATCTCAGTTTCTGAAGTCCGAATTGTGCCAAGATTTTTAAAAAATGCCAAGGTCCCTATTGTGGAAAAATATCCTAATTCTCATATGAAAGTTTAAAAAATCTCCAACTAATAAATCTGTCTTTAACGATGTGCGACAGATGCGGCGTCCAAAGACCGCCGCTAATGCTATTATATTGTATAATTAGCCTACTTACTGTTAACGTATTGTCAATTTTAAATCTGTAAATGAAAGATTATAGTTATAGATAAGATATGTTGGTCGCCAAAACCCGATTACAGAAAATTAGCCTGAGTTATAAAGGTGTTACATGATTTCAAGCTGAATGAATTTTTATATGATTTTACAAAAATCTTAATAAGGCAAATCTTTAAGTATATCTACCAACTTTCTATCTTTTACTTCATCGAGTTAACGGCTGAAATTTTAGGATTAGTTAAAAATCGATTAGCGTATTAAAATGTAATTGGTCTGCCAAGTCATATGTTTGTGGAAACCACCTATAGACTCGATTTTACCGGTTAATTGGTGGCTTTTCCATTGTGTTTTCCTGCACCCATTCCCCCATGTTTCCATACTTTTGGATGCAGGAAACTACAATAGTAAACCTATCAGTCAACCACTAAAATTAGGTCTTCAGGTGGTTTCTACCAAGATATAACTTAACAGACCAGTTGCATTTTAATATGCTAATCAAGTTTTAACTAATCCTAAAATTTTCAGATGTAAACTCGATGAGGTGAGGGTGTGTGCAGACGCCTCCCTGTCTATTATAAATGTCGGAATTCTAATCTCAATAGAAATCAGGTCAATCAGGCAAACATCCCTAGTATTTATGGAACACTATTCCTTTAAGTGCGTTTTAGTGATGTTAATGAACTTTATGCATATGCATCATACATACTATACATATGCATATAATACGTAATACATTTGCATCATACATATTATGAGTATGTGTATAATACATAATACATATGCATCATTATGACGTCAGAATAAACAAAACATTTTTTGTCGCTAAATTTGAGAATTGACATGATATATTACCAAATTTGGCGACACTTCGCTAAATGTCGCCAAGCTTGGCGAGTATTTGACGCTAGTGGCTATTTTTCAATGAGTTAATTATTAATGTAAGCTATCTGTTTATATTTTTCCGCATATCATCTGATTAGTTAAATGGTATAACGTACGAATATTTCCAAAGTGCCAATAGTTTCGTTCGTCACTGCACAAAACCTCTGCTATTGTTATTATATTGTACTGTTATTATACTTACTGTGACTATGTTGTTAATCTCTACTCTGCTAAAACTTCTGTATTATATAAAGAGAATTTACGGAAACTATTAAAGATCAGAAACTGCCAGTTCTCTTTATGATTATTATAATTCTATAATATGTAACCTGTTAATCGATATGTACGTTAGAATGAATCTTCTATAATCCGGTTCCTCGCATTTTAGTTTCCAGGTTTCGAATAAAATTAGCTAAAATCTTAAAACCATGGCACATTGGCTAATTCTTCAACACGATCAGATGAGAAGAATGATAGATTTTCAAATGGATCATGGCAGTGAGCCCGTAGACCTTCTATTCTTCCGCAATCGGGTCTATTGAAAATGTTAACGTGAAAAAAAAGATATTAGCATCAATATGGTTTAATGTAAATGCAGATATTGTCAAAGGATTTCATAAGAGCCATTTCACTTGCACCCAATCGTATCGGTTAAAATACAACAAATGGCAGTGAGCCCAATTAGAAAAGATTACTTAATAGGATTAAAAATTTCCACATTAGAGAACGAATCGTAACTGATCAGGAAACATGCAGAAGTGAGTTAAGAGGTATTTGTTACGAAAGATGAAATACATAACAACACAAAATATATGATGTGTTTCCATGATCGTAAAGAGTTCTTGATTTCTCTATCAAAAGCTTCCGACTTGGTAAAAGAATGGGCAAGTAAATTAAATTATGAATAACAGCAACATGATGCAACGTTTAACATGCAATTAATAGAGTAAATAGTGGTTTCTAGAGGCGGCTAGTACTTTAATATAAAAAGAAATAAAATATAAATTTTTAAAGCTCAATAATATAAATTTAGGTATTTTTACGCTAGTCGGGCGCAAGTGGCAAATCGCCAAATACTGTTCCCAACTCCATTTTTCATATTGCATTCATTTCATTTAAAAATATAAACTTTTCAGTCATCTCATTTAAAATAGATGCATTTTCCTCCTTTTATATAATAGAATATTTAACATAGAAATAAACAAATAAATAAATAAGAAATAATAACATAAACCAAAATATTTTATTTGAAAATCAAAGCATTGTTTCTAATTTACACATGTGAAAAATGAAAACTGCTATTGGCGAAAAAGCAAAATGCTAATGAGGAGATTTGCTCCCGGCTAAGTTTTTTTTTATTATTTTAATATAGTTTAGAAAAACAATCTTGAAAAAACATACAAAAAGTAGTGATACAAAAAGTTTTCGGTTTCCCAACAAAAATTTTTCGGTAAAAAAAAAAGCGCCAAGTTCTCCTTAATGTTTCGGCCAGAAAAAGTAGTGATATCGGAAGTTCGCACAAGTTAAAAGCCAAGTATCCCAAATTTTTCATTGAAAATGGCTTCCTGCGATTTGGCCGTTAATGCCTTCGAGAGGGTTTTTCAAAATTTAAAGTATGTACAAATGAGTTACATGCCAACTACATTTTTCAATTATTTTAGGCATTTTGTGGCACAAAGTACAGAAATAAAATACATATTTAAAAAACCTTTTAAATCATTTCAGTCTATTTAAATACTTAGAAGTTAAAAATAACAAAATATTTATATTCAGAAGATAATATCTCTAATTGCTAGAACATAATTAGTATCAGCTTTTAACAGTTTATAAATCGAATACCTCTTAATGTATGGAAACAAACTCTAATAAATGTTCAAACGAAAAAATTCTCTTTCGTCAATGCACAAGATTTCAATATTATACAATAAAGTACAATGTAACATATTGTGAGATTTGAAGTAAGTAAATTTTGTTTTATTTCTTGGGTTTTACGTTAATGACTTTAGCTTTAGACCGTACAAAATGGCAATTAAATCACAAGTGGACTAAATGATCTGTAATCAAAACTAATGTTTGTTGAAATTGAATGGTATTTATCAGAAATCTTTTACTTATAATGTCTTTATGTGAATTTGCCTCTTTGCATTCTAATATTACTTTTAATATTTAAATAATTCATAAATGCGTAATTTCCAATCATTAATTTTGAAATGCTGTAGAAGGCATTAACGGCCAAGTCGCAGGAAGCCATTTTCAATGAAAGATTTGGGATGTTTGGCTTTTAACCCCTTGAGGGGCGGTGGGATAAAATATATCCCACCTAATTTAAACCAGATTCTCTTCAGAAACTTTTAACTAAATTTTATATTTTTATCTTTGGGGGATATTTGTTGAAAAATTGCTCATCTTTATTTAATAATAAAATTTTTTGATTATTCCGGGGAAAATTCAATATTATAGAGACATTATTGCTTGCCCCTCAAGGTGTTAACTTGTGCGAACTTCCGATATCACTACTTTTTCTGGCCGAAACATTAAGGAGAACTTGGCGCTTTTTTTTTTTTTTCACCGAAAACTTTTTGTTGGGATTTATACCTTTTATGAGAACTTTTATAGCGCTGATTAAAATATTAAAATATTTTTAATTAAATTATTAAACAATCATTAATTAATTAAATTCTTTAATCATTTTAATTGAAAGTTAATTACCAAAGATGTTTCCTAAAAACCGAAGTTACAACTAGACAACAAAAAATATATGTTGTAGTTTATCAAAATATCTTACCTCAGGTCGTATGCAGCAGTCACATCATACAGCCATTTTTTATAGCTAATAGTGATGTTATTGTTTCTAGGGCTGTTATGGCAAACAGCAGCTCTCTGGAAGAAAATTTAACGCTGCACACATGTTTTGCAGCCGTGTACAGATTAGTGTAGTAACTGTCACAATTACTTTTTATTTCCTTTGAAAAGTAGGGTAAAATTTGACTATTGCAGATAATCAAAGAAAAAATTATTTGAAAAACAAATTTTTCTGTACCCATATATGTTTATATGATTTTATTTTCAGTACTTAAGTAAAATCACTTTTAAAATATAAAAAAGTCAGATATTTTCATAAAAGAGTATCGTGTGTCTTTCATGTGAAAACATCTGTGAAACGACAAACTCTAAATGAAAGACAAATCTACGCTTGACTTTTATTAAGTTATGCCAAATTATTTTCAAAAAGTTAGTTATTTTGTATGCAATATTTAAAAAAAGCTTTTACACATTATGCAAAGAATAAGTACATAATATTTTGGGAAACTTCGGTATTAATATACCAAAATAATATTTGCATTTTTGTTTTTAAAACATGCAGCAAATTGCCGAGATATACGCATTTTGTCGAAAGTATTTTAATAGATGTCAAAATATAGGCAAAGTTATAATAAAAATAAATTTCCAAAGTCTCAGCAGAAATTTAGAACACTAGTAGTTCTCACTGGGCATATGTCAAAGTATTTTGCGGCCATTTCACATTAATTTTTTTCATGGAATATGCTTCTATCCAACTGGAATATTTTCCCTCACGTGAGTAAATACATTCTTTATGGGGCAATGATTTTCTCCTGGTATGCCTTATTCATAACATAACTGGGGAAAATATTTAATTCTTCAACAAATTCACAAGTTCAAAAGTAAAATCACAAGTTCAAAAGTAAATTCAGTTGAGTAGACTTAAATGAGAGAATTCAGTTTATGTGAAGCAGATTAAAGTTCAGCATTAACGTCTTGAGGGGCCGTGGAAAGTTTAATCAAGATTTCCACCAGAAACTTTTAATTAAATTTTACTTTTCTAACTATGATGGAAATAAGTTGAAAAAATACTTTTCTTTATTTTGAAGTTTTTGTTTTCTAAAATTCCGCTGTAAATTTAACATTACAGAGCCATAATTACTTACTCCTGAAAGAGGTAACCGTAGCAACAAACAAATACATGGTGTTCAAAAAATTGTTTACACAATTAAAATGATTATAACGTCATCTTTTATTAAATTTTGTCCGCTGGTATTTTTTAATATTCAGCGATTTTTAATGCATTTTTTGACATCCGGAAAAAGAATTTGGTATCAAATTATTATCCTACTATAGTAAATATTTTCTTCCGCGATTTTTGTTTTCTTTTAATGATTTGTAAGATGATTTGTAGCGATTTCTTGAGTTCCGTGGTAATTTTTTAACATTTCTAAAAGGATTTCGGTTTCTAACTTTTAGCCTAATATATTAAGTTGTAACGAAAGTTTTCCGTCAAATCACCACTACATAATACTAATTTTAATGTATATAATTATCTGTAATTTTGTACATAACCTCCATTCCGCCAAATCTTCGCATTGTCATAAGATACAACACTAGTACCTAAAGCTCTACATTTTATTCGGTGGCATTCTTCAGCTGAATTTTTGCAACAGAACTGGAAGTAAATGATGGGTCTAATCTGGGAGCGTGATAGTTCCATTTCAGACACCTTGTACTTAATGATAACGATATTAGCGATTTTTTTTTTGTGATTTTCTGAGCTTTTTTACATTTTGTGCTGTTTTCTGACAGACTCAATATATATATATATATAGAGAGAAACCAATATAAGATTATATTTAGCCTGAACCAGCGCCCCCCCCCCCCCTCATAGAACAAGAAGAAAATAATTATTTGTAAAATTTTAACAAAAACTAGGAAAAAATAATAGGCTGCGGCCTCATCGGCAGTGGGTTATATTTCAAAAGCAGCCGAGCATTCAAAAAAATGTATATAAAATATGCATTAGTGGCAGTGGGTTTCGGCGAGAACAGTGATAGCAAAATCAAATGTTAAACATTCGATGGCTATTATCACATGCTCCCCCACCGGACCCTACGCCAACATTATTAAATGAATGCCTCATCTGGAACACAGTAAAAGATGCTAAAAATATGTTCGTTGAAAAAACCACACTCAACCAACTAAGCCACATTGCCACAACCCAAATATAAATCATAAAACAAACTTAACAAGGCAGAGTCCAACATCCAATCAACCAATCCAAATTCATCCCAGGTCTGTTGCCAATCGACGTAGCACATCATCATAAAACCGTCCTTGAACAGGCTTTAGGAAATATGAGTCATTCACTGACGTCAAAAAGCAATCGATCAGTAATGAAGAAAATCCGCAAAATCTGAATATTTTTTTATAAAATTTAAAGAAATATTGTTTTTGTAATATAGAATACTTTTAAAATGAAACAATTCCTTCTTAAACAGATGTTTATCTGTACAAATTCTGAAAAAGCGAAATATTTGACTAATAATTATATTAATATATATACGTTTGTAAATATTGGAGGACCAGTGAACAAGTTGATTGACCTGAAATTGAAAACTATTACGTTTATTGTAGGTTGAAATATGTACTTTGTTACCCACTAAAATTATTTTTAAATCACAGTAATCAGCCTCCAAACCATTATTATTTGTTTTCTAAGTCAGGGAATCAGGATAAATTTCTTGAGAAATTTCATTAAAATCGCTATTGAAGTTTAACACGATCAAGTCGTCTATGTATCTGTAAGCCAGGAATTGGACGTCAGCTTTATTAATGCTCTACTGAAACTCATAAAAAAATAAAAATAAGTTAGTAGCTGTAGATGAGTAGCTAGTACCCATCCCAATTCCATTAATTTGTAAGTATATTTTAGAACCTATATAAACGTAATTGTTGTAAAGGCAAAACCGACATAATTTATTAAAAAAATTAGAGTTAAAATCTGTAACATCTAAAACCAATTCCGCTGTCTTTAAAAGTGCCTCCTGTAAACTATTAATAGGAATAGTAGTAAATAAATTTTCAAAATCATATGTTTGTATAGAATGAATACTATTGCTTTTTAATTTTTCTGCAATCTCGAAACTATTTGAAATAATCCAAAAACGATTACTGTCTTTATACTTGTATTTTAACATGTTCAAAACTTTTTTAAGTAAAACTTCAAAATTCCTATTAAAATTATTGCCAATACTGTTGACATTACTGCAAATAAATCTGTATTTTGTAGGTACTTTGTGAAATTTAGGGGTCAGAAAAAGAAATGGAAATGATAGATTTTTACTACGTGGAAAAGAAATCTTTGTTTGCTTAGAAAAAGCCAAATGCTTATTAATAAGTGTCTGCACTGAAGATTTACATACTCTGTAAGTTATACCATTATTTAACTCTGCATTTAGCATTTCAGCATAATTTTTATTTCATATGATTGCAAAATTACCAGTAGCTTATATATATATATATATATATAGTGGTAGACAAAACCTAAGGACGGATGTGTCGGTAAACGATAACAAGCGCAGATTGGAACGAAGTAGCTTGTGGAAATTTACATACAGGAGAGCTGCATTGCAGATCAAGGTAGCGATGGAAATGTTTGATTACTGCATGTGTATCTCACATGACGGAGTTCAGACTGGTCTTCAGGTATTCAGTGCTTGCAGCCTGTAAATGCTGTACGTTCCATTTGAACAGGTCGGAAGAATGTTGCGCTTTGGAAAGTGAATCCCTGTCTTGTAGACATTTAGATGATTGTACACGCGGCCGGATTATTGGAAATCTGGAACAAGTACGACAAATTACAAATGTTGCTCGGGAATTCGACATCGTCAACAGTGTTATTTCCAAGCGTTGGGAAGCGTTTCAAACGTGTTCCAGCAAGCGTAACTAGGTCGTATTCGAAGTACAACGCAGTACGTAGCGTAGCTGGTTAAATGACAAGTCAAATCTATGCAGTAACTCAGATATTGGGTGAAAATTACAGCATTTTGCAATATAAAAGGTACCTTTTAAACATTTTCCAACGTAGTTGAAAAGTGTTTATAACTTAGGTTTGTCTAGCCGTCTGTCCAAGCTCTAACTGGCGTAAATATACTCGGATCGGCCTGAATTTTTTGTATGTTATTGACATTTACTAAAACAGGATCTCAATTGAAAATGAAGTATGTGGTATTTATAGTTAATTTACAGGGACGGTCAAAAGTATTCCATTATATTACGGTCAATGAGAAAAAAATCATTTGAAGTTCATTTTAATGATGTTAGACCATTTCAAACATAATGAAATTGATATGAGTTAATGAAGTGCACTAAAAGAGTGCTTTCTGTGGAATATGAGGTGCAAAGCATTTGTTATTCATTTACAGGGTCAGACAAAAAGAATTCCGTTACATAATAGTCTACGGGGAAGAACTGTTTGCAGCGTATTTTAGTCCTGTTACACTATTTCAAATGTGTAAAAAAACAGAAGGAGACCACTGTGAATTTGTACAGCATTTAGCTGAAGTTAACCAGTTTATAAATATAATATAAAATTATGTAGCGGGTTAAATACAACCTGAACTGTTTTAATACTACAACCTGAACTGTTTTAATTTTATACATTAACTTTTATTTTATTTCATTTGTTTTTTACAACTCAACTCAACATAAAAAGGAGTTGGCTCCTTACCTGTAACTGTAACTGACGGCATTCTGTTGTTGCCGCTCACACAGAGTTGTCTGACGTGCGTTCATGAAGTGCTGATCCTTAAACGTATTTTTCTGTTTTAATAATAATGTTTTTATTGTTAAGTTTTAACTTGTCTGTGTTTTTTTAAACACTTCAGCAACACACCATCACCTAGAGAAGACTTTTGAATCTTTTGCAACGGAAATGTGGCTAGCTGAACAAGCGTACCCACACTGGTGACCTTAAAATGATTTGAACACGCCGTCAAGTGATCGTATTGGATCCGAACGAAGAGGCATAAGTTTTTTACAATTATTGCTTAGATTGATCTAACAGATGTCTCCACAGCCAACAGAGGCCATATTTTGTGATACATTTGCCACACGTGTGTGCGGGGCCGTGTGGATATTTCTGCTGTTAAACACGTGAGTGTGCGGTGCCGCGTGCAAATATATCAGTGTCTGAGCTCATCATGGTCGGTAAGTCCGTTATTTTCTTATATTTGACCCCCATATTTTTATATATCATCAAATGTTTTCCGGTAATCATGTTTATTGATACATTAAAATTTTTCGCTCTGTCACTGGTGCTCTAATTCGGCTCATTTTAACGAATCATATCGTAATGCAAGAGAGTTTTTTTTTAATATAATGCATTGTATATAATTTTGTGTATATGTTTTTCTTGCACTTGTATTTATATTGTACTGTTGATCGTATTTACGTATATCTTTTCATAATCATGTCGGACGATCTTGCAACTGATGTAGCTAGTCAGGTTTCTCATGTAGGTGTTAAACCCCCACCGTTCTGGAAGACAAATCCTTCGTTATGGTTTTTGCGCCTGGAAGCCCAATTTTCGTTAGCTAAAATCACATGTGAAGTGACAAAATTTAATCATGTTGTGGCGGCGGTTGACGCTGACGTTCTCATATCAGTCAGCGATATTATTACAAATCCGCCAGGCGATCGACCATACGAGTCTCTAAAAAACGATTAATCGATTCACATTCGGAGAGTGCGGAATCGCGCATTCGTACCTTATTGCAGGGTGTGGAGATCGGTGATTTACGCCCATCTGAATTACTCGCTCGCATGAGAACCCTGGCTGGCGATACGGTTGGAGAACCCTTATTAAAATCTCTTTGGCTTTCACGTCTGCCCCCAACTACGCGTAGCATTGTTGGCGCATTGAGCGATGAATTATCAAAACTTGCTCCTGTTGCAGACAAAATTCATGACTTGGCAGCTCCTCAAATAAATGAAACAACTAAAGTCCCAACCACCAATGCCTCGTCCCTGGAATTGCAAATTGCACAGTTAACCCAACAGGTTAACGAGTTAACCGCAAAAATTAACCAACGGAGTCGCTCGAGAGAGCATCGTCCTCGTGAAAATAATTACCGGCGCAGTCGATCCAGGGGGCGTTATAAAGAACCTTCAAATAATCTTTGTTTTTACCACACAAATTTCGGCTCTAAGGCTAGGAAATGCACTTCCCCATGTTCCTTTCGCACGGAAAACTAGACCGGCGATCGCACCATGGCCACAATAGCGACCGCCATGTTAATCGCATTTTTTTGGCCGACCCTACTTCAAAATTGAATTTCTTAATCGATACCGGGGCTGATATTTCTGTTTTGCCAGCAAATTACTTTAACCCCTTGGGGACGAGCGACACGTATACGTGCCGGAAATAGGCCTAAGGATCCTCGTTTATCCTCACCAGTAAAATTTTACTGTAAAATTTATCTTATTTAATCCGAGCATTTTTCCGATTTGAATAGGCACAAATTTCTGTTTTTTAAAACTGGTAGCAAAGTAATAAATATTTCGTAAAAAGCTCCCGTCGCGAAGGGGTTAAAAATAGTCATGTAGATGAGGGTTTAGTCCTCTATGCGGCAAATGGAACAAAAATACAAACATTTGGCACAAAACGTTTGAATCTTGATTTAAATTTGCGCAGAAATGTCACCTGGCCTTTTGTCATTGCAAAAGTAAATCAACCAATCATTGGCGTGGACTTTCTGAAAAAATTCAATTTGCTCGTTGACGCGAAAAACAATTGTATAATTGATGCAGAAACTTTATTGTCGTCTCAGGGAAAGATCGCTAGAGTTCTTCCTGGGAGCAGTACTCTAAGTGTACTTATCGGCTCTACCAAATTTCACAAAATTTTAGCAGAATATCCCGAATTAACTAACCCCTCACGGGAATGCAAAGTAAATAAAGCTCATCCAATTTATCATCATATAGAGACCAAAGGCCCCCCTGTATTTTCCAAACCGCGTCGTCTATCGCCGGAGCTCCTAAAAGCAGTTCGTCAGGAGTTTGAATTCCTCATGTCACAGGGCATTGTTAGGCCTTCAAAAAGCCCATGGGCAAGTCCACTCCATATGGTTCCCAAGGCGAATGGCACCTGGCGACCATGTGGAGATTATCGTCGTTTAAATGCTTCCACGATACCGGATCGATACCCATTACCCCACATTCAGGATTGTACACAGCTATTTCATGGGAAAAAATTTTTTCATCACATTAGATTTAGCCCGTGCCTACCACCAAATTCCTGTTAATCCCGACGATATCCCCAAAACCGCAGTAACTACTCCTTTTGGCCTTTTCGAGTTTGTGTTTACTCCTTTCGGCTTAAGGAATGCAGGACAGACTTGTCAGCGATATATCCATGAAGTTTTAAAAGGATCAGATTTTTGCATCCCATATTTAGATGACATTCTCATTGCGTCATAAAATGAGGAGGAACATGAATTCCATCTTCGGCAAGTCCTTGATCGCTTGCAGCAGCATGGGTTAAAATTAAATCCCGCTAAATGCATTCTCGGAAAATCTTCTGTTTCTTTTCTTGGCTGCCTTATAACACCTTCTGGTGTGCAACCGCTTCTCGAAAAAACTCAGGCTATAGCCAATTTCCCAAAACCCCAAACAATTGTTGATTTGCGACGATTTCTGGCTATGGTAAATTTTTATCGACGTTTCATTCCTCATGCTGCCCATACTCAGGCCCCTTTACATGAATTACTCAAAGATTCAACAAGGAATGACAAACGTCCGGTACCGTGGAACAGTGTTTTGACACAGGCTTTTGAAGCTTGTAAACAAGATCTTATAAATTGTGCAACTCTTGCATACCATGCTCCCCATCAACAGCCAACTCTAAGTGCTGATGCTTCAGATTTAGCTATCGGGGCTGTATTAAATGTTGTGTATGATGACAAATTACAACCTCTTGCCTTTTTTTCACGTAAGCTCAGCCCAACTAAGCAAAATTACAGCACCTATGACAGAGAGCTCCTTGCAATTTATTCGGCTGTTAAACATTTTAAACATACATTGCAAGGAAGACATTTTATAATATATACCGACCATCGTCCATTAACTTATGCTTTTTCAAAAATATCAGAGTCCAGTTCCCCACGTCAGCTCAAAAAACTTGATTTTATTTCGCAATTTACGACTGATATTCAGCATGTTTCCGGATCTAAAAATATTGTGGCTGACACTTTATCTCGCATAAATGAGATTGGCATAACCAATGCTTTTTTTTCCTCCATGGCTACAGAACAGGCCAGTGATAGAGAATTGATGGAATTATTGTCAAATCCTGACACATCTCTTCGTTTCCAAAAATTGCATGTTGCCCCGGAAACAACGCTATATTGTGATGTCAGCACTGGCAAAATTCGACCATATGTTCCAGAAAAGCACCGCCACACTGTGTTCCAAAGTTTACACAATTTGTCCCATCCTGGCATCAGAGCTTCCAAAAAACTGTTCCAACAGAAATTTGTTTGGCACGGAATGGCAAAGGACATTGCCAAGTGGGCACGTTCATGCATGAGTTGCCAGAAATCTAAAATCCAACGGTATACTCATAGTCCTCTACAAAAAATTCCTGTCTCATCGGAAAGGTTTGAGCATGTCCATGTTGACATCGTGGGACAGTTACCTCCTTCAGAAGGTTATACCTACCTGGTCACATTTATAGACCGTTTTTCCCGTTGGCCAGAAGCTATTCCTGTGCAGGACATTACTGCTGACACCATTGCCAAAACTTTTGTGAACCATTGGATTTCAAGGTTCGGTGTTCCAAAATTTGTCACCACAGACCAAGGGTGACAATTTGAGTCCCACCTGTTTTTGTCTTTAAGAAAGATTTTAGGCATCCATCGCATCAGGACATCCCCATATCATCCAGCCAGTAACGGCCTTGTGGAACGCTTCCACCGTACGCTGAAACAAGCCTTGAAGTGCCACAACCATGCACGATGGACTGAGTCTTTACCCATTGTTCCTCTGGGCACTCGCACCTCTTACAAAGTAGACTTCCAGGGTACGTGTGCTGAGATGCTGTATGGCACAACATTAACCTTACCTGCTGACTTTCTGCAGCCTTCTAACCCCTCAGAACTGTCTCGTGTTGATCCTGCAACTTTCCTCCAACATTTGTGTGACACCATGCACCAGTTAACTCCAGTGCCAACGTCAGCACATTCCAACAAAACCCCTTTTGTGCATCCATCACTGGAAACGTGCACACATGTTTTGGTGCGGAATGACACCGTCAAAGCACCATTGACCCAGCCATACAATGGACCCTTCCGAGTAATTAAACGCACAGCTAATCACTTTACTGTGCTGATAAATGGAAAAGACGCAGTGATTAATATTGACCGCCTCAAACCGGCATTCCTCATAAGAGAGGATTTAACAGCTACATCTCCAGGCATAAATCCAAACAACCCGCCAGCTGAGACTGTCAGTCAAGATGAGCCTGTTACTGTCAGTCAAGATGTGCCGGTTGTGGTGACACCACCTCTGCCTTCCAAAACAACTACCCGTTCTGGCAGAAATGTCAGATTTAAACCTCGCTACTTGTGAAGTTGTCAGTACCTTGGGTACTTGGGGGGGGAATACTGTAGCGGGTTAAATACAACCTGAACTGTTTTAATGCTACAACCTGAACTGTTTTAATTTTATACATTAACTTTTATTTTATTTCATTTGTTTTTTACAACTCAACTCAACATAAAAAGGAGTTGGCTCCTTACCTGTAACTGTAACTGACGGCATTCTGTTGTTGCCTCTCACACCGAGTTGTCTGATGTGCGTTCATGAAGTGCTGATCCTTAAACGTATTTTTCTGTTTTAATAATAATGTTTTTATTGTTAAGTTTTAACTTGTCTGTGTTTATTTAAACACTTCAGCAACACACCATCACCTAGAGAAGACTTTTGAATCTTTTGCAACGGAAATGTGGCTAGCTGAACAAGCGTACCCACAATTATATACTGATTTGTAATTTCAAGTAAAGAAAGTGAATTTTCTTTACCTGTTATCATCTCCACAAAATGTAGCACTTATTATTTCGTTTCCTTCTGATTGATGATATGCTGTAAATTATTTAATAATATTTACTTAATTGAAAAAGAAAGATGTTCCAAGAATTGGTGAGAACAGATTCACGTCATTAGGTCGTTTCTTGGCTATATAACTTTTTATTCACACATCTAGGTTATATAGAACACAATTAGTAGATACAATGATTTACATGATATATTTCGGTTAAAGGTGAGCGTAAGAAGACGGGTATCACAGTTTGTGTAGATTAAAATAAAGTAGATGCTAATTTTAAGCAAGAAATATAATTGACATCGTTGTTGAAATGTCGAGCTTTCAAACAGTAGATTTAAGAATTAAATTAACATAGAACCGGCTTTGTTGAGAACCATCCGAAAGGTGAAAAGTTTTGGGCCAATCAAAAGTATCTAAAAGGATTATAATGGGTGTAAATAAAGGAAAACTGTCAAGTCAGTTCAAACCATTGTTCCCTGGAGAATTATGTCTGCGAGACACAGTCTTAAGTCTTCTGGGAATATTTGAAACTAACTGGAATTCTAGCTGACACGATCACTAGTTCATAAAGTTCTTACGTTTCTCAGTCTAGTTACGTCATCTACTGTCTGTTTATATAACACTGAAGTTTTTCTTGAATATGACGTGTTCACAGTTAATATTATTTTGGGCGTTACACACTAAAGCACATTATAAACAGTTCACATATCTCACAAACAGAGTTTCACAACGAAACGTGTGGAATCGAGGATTGGAGATTTCCAACAAAATATAATGAACTTTATATACATCACTGAGGCTTGCTACAAGATACTTGATGTGTAACTTGATGTGCATAGTATTTATTGTTCATTTACAGGAACACACAAAAGATTCGGATGCAGTACTGTATCTAAAGTACTGTCTATTAGCGATAATTGCTGGAAGTTCAAATTGATTTATGATATGCGTGTTTAAGTTTAACTAATTCTTTGCTTACTACGTGGTGTGTATAAATGCTATAGATTATATACAGGGCTACACAAAAGAATTCGTAAACGGGGTATCACGAAAAGGGTTTACAGGTGGCTGTTAATAGAGTTATGCACTTACAAATTGAACTAGTACTTCTTATAATAAGATATGTTTTTATAATATAAATAAAACATACGGGGTTACGTAAAGAACTGGAAATATGGCCTCCTATGGATTTAATGGTTTCAGTAGTTTTAAATATGTTTTAAGCTAAATTAAATTTTAGCTTAATATGTGACGGATATGAAAATCTGTTGGGAATATGAAGGACTTTGCAAAAGAATTCAAGTATGCTACCTTATATTAGTAGAAATTGCTGAAGGTGAATTTTCAACCTATTATGCGTTTTCTTACTAATCTAAATTTTAGCACAATATGTACAATATTTGCAAATCTTTTGCTTAAATACAGGGCTACGGTAATTGTTGAAATCTGTTTTCAGATATGTTATGCCTTTTCTAAAATATTTTTTTAGAAATTTTTTATCTTATTAAACGGCAAAGTTTCTTTAAAGAATTATGGAAGTATTGGAAAGGGCTTCATCATTCATGCATGGTTTGTCTATCTTGTTTTTAAAAATCAAGTTGTAAAATTTCAAATATAAGAAAACAAAAAAACAACAATATTTTCCTTATTTCAACACTATCTTGAAATCATTCAAAACTAGAGTATTTGAAAGATCTTTTCCTTATTTCAAAACTATCTTGAAGTGATTCAAAACTAGAGCATTTGAACGTTATTTTCCTTATTTCAGAATTATCTTGAAATGATTCAAAACTAGAGTCTTTTATTAATTGTAATGCTTCTAATTTTTCTGCAAAAATATTTTTCAAGCGTATTACATAGTTCATGCATGATCATATATAAAGTAAATCATGTCTTTGATTATGAATAAATGAACTCAAAGTTTAGCTCATGAAATCTTTATTTAGCTGTATTGAATTTTGCCATCATCATAGAAAAACATATAAATAATAGCATTTCATATAATGGAAAATCCTTGTTCATTAAACACGAAGCATTTTTACTGGCATGAAATCCTAGAACCGCTTTAACAGAAAGGAGTATTTTCGGCACAAGAAACATTAATATAAGCTGCAGGATGTTTCGATAATAAGTCATTTTAATTTGACACTATGTGTTTAAAAATCAAAACATAATCAGTCCATAAGATACGATTTGTTGAGAGATTGTAGATTTAGGCAGTCTTTAAAGCTCTATATATTGCAGTTTCCTAATCCACTATTTACACAAACAGCAGTTTCCTAAGAGGATTAATTCTTCTGTTATTAAATTTAGATTATCTTTTAAAATAACTGCTAAGATTTTTATTTATTTAATGAAGTTGTTTGTGCTGTGCTGGTTAATGAAACTTTTAGGCTAATGTCAGACGGACATCTTTTTGCACGCTTTTTTGCTTACGTATTATACCTACACAATATCGCTAGCATTGTGTAGGGGCAATACGTAAGTAAAAAAGCGTGCAAAAAGACGTTCGTCTGACATTAGCATTAAGAAGAATCTCTTATTGCCCGACTGCCAAGAAGGGTTATGTGTTTCACGTGTATCTGGGTATGTGGATTTCTTTATATCCTAGAAACATTCCAACGGCTGGATGGATTTTAATGAATGAGATCTGTATCGATTCATCTTAACCGTCCGATGGTTATGGTCTACAATTTGTTTTTATAAATTCAAAATGACGGCCGTAAAATAGAAAATGGCGGTAGAGACAAAAAAAAAGTTACGGACCCTATTGAGTGGCATATCATTGGATAGGTCTTTCAAAATCAAGACGATGTTTCATTGACTATTTTACAGTCAGAAGCTCCGTTTAAATATTACACAACCTAGAAGTTGTGTAGGTAAGATCTCCAGCTTTACTGCAATTCTAACCTTCATAGACATCTATAGGTCTCATCAAAACAGTGTTTATAGGTTGGAACTAACAATTAAACACAACTTAAAAGTCATCAATACAAGTAAATAAAAAAATAGGCCAGTAATATACAAAATAGTTTCATATTGATGAGAAATAATTAATTAGTTCGCTTTTTACGGAGTCGGGTTTTTTGATTTTATTAAATTTAATTATTATTCTTTTAAAGCAGAGTATTCATGATAGTGCGAGTTCAATTTTATCGAATTTTGTGATTCCCTGGCAAATTATCCAGGTTTCAAAGGCCTATGATACCTAGGAATACAGAATATGTACTTAAAAGGGTATAGTTTAGAAAGAATGGTTGAACACATTGAGACTACACAAGTCACGCAACCACACCCGCAGACTAATGTTAAACCTATGAAAAAGTGTTTTTCGAATTTCTCACTTGCATTTAAATATTTACTTATTTATTTTCATAAGATATTTGAGTTCGATGTCAAACTGAGTATTATTTTAAATTTTCGATTTTTGTTCCATGTTCTTTTTCTGGATCACTCTTTATTTCGGAACCGGTTCCAAATCTGAAAGGATCTTTTTATGAACTAAAAGAGTCATTCATTTAAAAATATTGAAATGCAAACGATAAATTTAAAAAGAATGCCCTCATAGGTTTAACATTAGCTTGTGGGCGCCGCCCCATGCCTAACATAGGTTTTTAGGGTTAGAGTACAGCTAGTTAATGTGACGCCACCATGACGTAACAAATGGTCAGAAGTGTGATAATGACAACCGTGACCAGATTGTAGCTTTCTTCATTCATCGCATAATGACAATAAAGTAAGTGCAATTTGGTGACTCCACCATGACCGCTTTTTCAGTCAGTTGCAAATCGTATCAAAATATTTACATATCGACTTCAAAGTCATTTGAATACAGCTCATCTTCAGCAACACTTGATGACAATGGCGACAGTGAGAGTTTCATTCGTTCCAATAACATCACTGATAAAAAATGAAAACATAATTATGAATTATTACCCGTTATTCATTTTTCGATTTACCTAGATGGCAAATTTTCACTCGGATTTTTCGATGATAAGTCATTTTAATTTGACACAATGTGTTTAAAAAAAGAAAAATAGTTCATACGGCTGAATTCTCTGACTGCCATCCAGTGCACAATGCATCCTTTTTTTAAAGTATGCTCTTATTTATCACTGGGAAAAAAAATAATAATAAATCGTAAAGTTCAAATTAGTAAGCTTTTTTTAAATTTTCCGTAAAAATTTTGTAGAAGTGGGTCCAATAATTTTATAAATAAAAGCGTTAAAACTTTCACTAATGTTAGATATTCAATGGTACCTGATCTCTAAAGTAAATAAACAAATAACTATATATATATAAACCATAACTTTGACAGATTAATACAAAAGTAATGATTATTGATAGATACACTATGAAACATGTTGAAACCTTCGATGTAAAAGGGTAAACGCAATTGATAATGTAATGATTTTCTTTTAATAAGGAGCGTTTTATTTATGGTAACGATATACCATATGACTCTTTGTAAAATTAAGTTAGAAACGGAAAATTGTTATATATATGTAATGGATAAATCCTACCGGCTTATCTGTAATAGCTATCTGTAAAGATATCGGGTTACTGGAAAACAAATTCGTCGATCTAGTAGCGATGTAGATGAAGAAGATGCATGAAGCATGGCGTTGGAGCATAGATGTACGAACATGTAGTAAGTGAAACTAGATCAACAGCTTCACCCATTCAATTGAACACCTTAATCTTTGTATACGATCATCACTTCTCATTAAAGATGATTGGCAGTCAAGTGGCTAATGACAAAAAACAATGGAGATGAAGATTGGGATTTCTCCAGAAGACGAGTAACGAAAGCAATTCTGTTCACAGGATTTTATTCAATAAGATCTAGCAGCAGTTCTCCCAACTCGCGATGCAGTGCCATCAATAACTTCGATGTAGAAACATCTATAATCAATAGTAATCATTTGATTACATAAAAAGCGTAAAATCTTTGGAAAGAACGTCATTTTGTCAAACACACAGCCAGGAGGCGGTTTACATTAAAAAAAACTCAGCAAACTCTGTTGGAGAGTCTTGCGTAACTGTTTTTTACTTAATAAGCGTAGGAATACAATTTTGACGTAGTACACGTTCTAAACCAATTAAGATGTAAAGATATCACGCCATGGAAAGAGTGCTGACAGAGCGAGTAGAGGGATAATAAAGCAAAAAGGAACCCCGTAATTAAGCGCGGGAAGGTAAATTTTGGCTGGAAAAAAATAAAAACGGCTACCAAAGAACATTCTAAAACGCGAAAGATCGGAAATGGAACATTTCATTTAAGAATACTAAAAGCGTATTAATTAAGTGAATTAGACAAGTTAGACATTAAATTAAAGTGAATTTAACAGAATTAATGATAGAGTTTATTTAAGAATAAGGATTTAGTGAATATAGAGTAGTAATTTAGAATAATACAGGGAAATCACGGAGATAGATCTAATATTGTAACATATATACTCGTACATATATAACAGTCACTATAATGCGTAAATGAAATATACCAATAAGTCAGTATTTTAAACATTTTATTTCTTTTTCTCCTTTAATTTTTACATGCTTTTATGAACTTAAATTTCAATTCATTTTTCATCAACTTCCATATTATATACAATTCTAAAAAATGTGTACAATTGTGTGTTCCCTATGATGATGCAATAATGTACCTATTTTCACAACTTAATTGTTAAATTAATAGATTAATATTAAATAATTTATTATTATACGTTGAGAAAAGTATTTAGAAATCCTGTATAAATATTTTAAATAAACCTTTTTTTTTCACTATTATAATAATTTAAAAAGAAACTTATTCTTTGTTAATAAATTCAGTAGCTAGCGCTTTCTACCAACATTAAAGTAACGCGGTGTATTTTCCATTAACAGGGCCCATGCCAAATTCACATATTGTAAGGGAAAATAGAAAATATGAAAACATTCATAAAAACCATTCATTAAAATTGGTTACTAAAATAGGTGTAGATGGAAAATATATACAAAAAGGTTTTCAACATTTAAAAACCCTAGATATTAAATATATATAAAGCATTCCGGCCGCTTTAGGCTAAAGCTAATCCATAAGATTTTGGCTTAGCGAAAGCGCTCGGAAGGCTTTGTATATTTTTAATATCTAGGGTTATTTAATTGTTGAAAACATTTTTGTATATATTTCATCCACACCTATTTTAATAATAAATGTTAATAAAAAATTTTTATAAATGTTTTCAAATTTTATATTGTAAACAAAGGTGCATTTATCGTTTCGTATAATCTATAGGGTGACTCCGCCAGTAGTTGTTACCCTTCCAATTTTTTTAAATATTGCGCAATTTCAGGCGCAAATGAATTTTACACGTGGCACTAGATATAATATTTTTGTTTGAATGTTAGTGAACCTATTATTACATTGTTGTCAGCTGTCTGCCGTAAGAGAAGAAATTTAATTAAAAAAATATTAGAAAGTGTAAACATTTAGTTTTTGATTAGTTAGAGACAATTACGGTAAGTTAAAACAATCCACTTCCAGCTTGGTTTTTTCAACTACTAGTTTTATAACAATTATTGTTAATTACAGCCCATTGACGATATTTTAAAGATTAAATTTTAGATTTTCGAATGATTTCTTTCGCCTGATCAACCACTGGAATAAAGGCAATTAAAAAACTATTTATAATTTTTTTGCTATTTAATTTTGAGCGGAATTCATTTTTGTCCATTATAGACGTTCATTAAGGGTTATAGCAATCATGTTAGTTTACTTCTAAAATTTAAAAGGGAGGAAATATAATAAAAACCCCGTAGCACTGACCTTATTTGATCAACTACTGGCGGGGTCACCCTGTATATGTTTTATAAAATCAGTTTATTATTAAGTGGAAAATTTTGGAACAACATGAACTGCAGTCTGCATGAACTGTGAAATTAGGCGTGAGTTTAAAGAAAAACATTGAATGCTTTTAAAAGCGAGTTGAAAAGTAAAAAAGTCCTTCCGGCCAGTGCCGGGAGGAAGAGGTAGCTTTCATATTCCCTATTTTAAAAAAGCCAACTTATATTATTCAAACACACGAAGCTCAATTTAGTGGAAACCGAATATAGGAGATTCAATACTAATTTTTATCAATACTAAATCATTATGAATGAGAATTTCGCGAAATTAGTCAGCTTTATCCAAGCTGCTTTTATTTAAATTAACTTATATTTGGCTGCCAAATTCGGCGATTTCTTAAATTGCCTGCCATTTTAAGACAACATGGTTGATGAGGCTAACCAGTGAACTTGGTCGAGATCTTAGTAATTGCTGTGCACATGCTCACTCACATCGGAATCCGTTGATATATACGAGTGCTGTCGCAGGCAAAAAATCCGATTTTTCAAAATGTCACCCACATTAGAAATTGAAACTGCTATATCTGAGCCTTTTTTTTTAAGATAAAGACAAACAAAAAATGCTCCTGAATCCTTATATCAAGGTCAAATACTTAAGAAAGAAACCTTTTTCAATTTCTAATTTTTTTGCACGTCACTTTAAATATAATTTGTTTTAATTTAATGGTCGCCATTTTGAAGCAAGATGGCTGATGAAGCTGGCCAGCAAACTTGGTCAAGATATTGATGTATACTATCCACATGCCTTCTTCCATCGAAATAGGCGAATACGTGTGTTATCGCGTGACAAATACAAGATCGTTTCAAAGTGTTAGAAATGCTAGAAATTCAAAGTGCTATAATTCAACCATTTTTTAAGATATAAACAAAAGAACAAATTTTCAGAAACAAAAACTGCTCCAGAATCTTTGTATCAAGGCCAAACACATAAAAAAAATCTTTTTTCATTTTCCAATTTTTTATTACCTCATTTTAAATTTTAAATTACATTTTTGTTTAAATGGCAACCCTTTTGAAACAAGATGGCGAATGAAGCTGGCCAGCGAACTCGGTCGAGACATTGGTATGTACTACGTACAGACCAAGTTACATCCAAATCGGTTCATAAATACGCCTGTTATCGCGTGACAAAAATCAGGTCGTTTTAAAATGTCATCCACAATAGAAATTCAAAATGCTATAACTGAGCCATTTTTTTAGATATAGACGAAACAAAACCTGTTCCGGAATCTTTGTATTAAGGTCAAACACATATGAAAAAAATCTTTTTCATTTCCCAATTTTTTGGTATCTCATTTTAAATTTAAAATTTTTAAAATTTTTTTAAATGGCCGCCATTTTGAAACAAGAAGGCGGAGGAAGCTGGCCAACGAACTCGGTCGAGATATTTGTATGTACTATGTACACACCAAGGTACATCCAAATCGGTTCATAAATACGTCTGTTATCACGTGACAAAAATCAGGACGTTTCAAAATGTCAGACACGCTAGAAATTCAAAATGCTATAACTCAGCCACATTTTAAGATATAGACGAAACAAAAACTGCTCCCGAATCTTTGTATCAAGGTCAAATACATAAGAAAAAAATATTTTTTCAATTTTCAATTTTTTGGTACCACATTTCAAATTTAAATTTTTCTTAAACATTTTAATGGCCGCCATTTTTAAACAAGATGGCGGATGAAGCTGGCCAACGAACTCGGTCGACACATTGGTATGTACTATGTATAAACGAAATTACATCGAAATAGGTTCATAAATACGCCTTTTATCGCGTGACAAAATTCAGGACGTTTCAAAATGCCAGCCACGCTAGAAATTCAAAATGCTATAACTCAGCCATTTTTTAAGATATAGACGAAACAAAAACTGCTCCAGAATCTTTGTATAAAGGTCAAATACATAAGAAAAAAATATTTTTCCATTTGTAATTTTTTGGTACCACATTTCAAATTTTAAATTTTTTAAAAAAAATTAAATGGCCGCCATTTTGAAACAAAATGGCGGATGAAGCTGGCCAACGAACTCGGTCGAGACATTGGTATGTACTATGTACACACCGAATTACATCCAAATCGGTTCATAAATACGAGAGTTACAGTGTGACATAGGTCAGATATATATATATATATATATATATATATATATATATATAGATAGATATATATATATATATATATACATATATATCAATTTTGAACGGAGGGTGGTTTCGGGGTCTGGGGGGTCATGATCGATGAAAATATACCAAAATTTTTTGAAATCGCTTTCCTCCGAACGGCTGCAATAGGTAGCTTTTTGTAATGAAAGCTACCTAAAAACTATTTTTACTTTTATATTTATTAAAGGTATTTTCTGAAAAAAGAATTCTCTAAATTCTAAATAAGGAAAGCCACTTTTTTTCAACGTAAAACTTTCAGAGAGAAATGAAAAGCCTTTATCTCTCTCAGAATATTTTCTCTTAAATTCAACTTTCCAGAAGAACAAGGCAGTATTTTTACACCGTGAGTGTGTGAACCTTATTGAAAAATTATTCTCCCGAGTGGCAATGATCCAAAAGCTTTTTCATGGTAATCACGCGGAAAAAAATTTAGAGGTTATGAAAATTTCCAGAAAGGCTTTCTCATTATTGTCATGCATTATTAAAATTTATATGGTTCACGCAACAAGTTTACGATATTAGTTTCTTTTATAGCAGCTTTTTATATATCTTTTCAATTCAAGGTAGTGTGCTGAAGGAATTAAATTAAGCTTAGAGAATGCGATAATTTTTATTTTGCATACTTCTCGAGTTTTCCTAGGCAAGCTGGCAATTTTGAAAATAAAAGAATTAGAAAATCTTATACGGGAAACAGGGGAGTGTTGACCATAAGGGATGCTTGACCCACCCTTCAGTTTCCATATTTAAAAGAATTTCGGAGTTTTGCCAATATGTCGTAACCAAAGCTACTGCTGGAATGTTTAAAGAATTGTCTTTGTTTCATGCAGATAATTGAAACAGGCGTGAAAAGATCAATTGTGAAGCGTTTTCAACATTAAAAGTGTATTTTTTAGAAATATTTTGTAAGATTTTTCTAGATAAAATATGTCATAGAAATTTAAGTAAGTAGGTTTTAAGTAATTCATAAATATTTAGCTTTTATTCCAGGCATAAAGATTATACAATAAATTACGCTTAAGATAAAACAATGTGCTATTTTTAAAAAGTAGCTATGTGGGGAGTCTTGACCCCATCAATGTGAGGGGGGAATAACCAGATGGTGAAAGCTCCCTTAACTACATGTTTTTACAACTCTCTTAATTATACACTACGATGAAAGGTTAATGGTTATATTAGTAAAATAATGTACATTTATTCTGTAAAGCTACAGTAAAATGGGATGATAGAAAGGAAACGTTTAAAATTGATTAAAGGGAGATGTGGAAAATTGCTATAGCATCAAGAAAAAGTTTAATTAAAAATAAATGGGAAAGTTGATAGGAACTTTTTTTCATTTAAATTGTACTCATAGTAGGTATATAGAGAATTGAAAAGTTTAGAAAGGAAGAAAGGAAGAAAGCTGCAGACCTAAAAAATGTTAAGTCTTGATGCCTCTGTAAAAGAATATAGCGATGATCAATACTTTAGGAAGGTACGTAGACAAATTTCATGAAGATGCACACAATGAGATGAAACCAAACTATGTAACAGCTAGTCTTGTCAGGTAGAGCGTCAACAAAAGTAGGTGTTTAAAGCGGAATTTTTCTCATGTGCCTTGTACTTCGTCTAAAAAAGTCTGTTTACACATCACATTTTCCAAAATAATTTTTAATAATAATTAAAACATGTAGCATAAAGTTATTCTGCCTTTTTAAACTGATTTTACTCCTTTGAATAATATTTCAGTATAAAATAAAGTGGGCCAAGCTTCCCATAGGTGGGTTGCCTTGACCCATTATTTTCTTATGATTAAAATCAATCATTTTTCAATTTTCTCTATATTACACTTATGAAGCAATTTGATTTTGATAAGTGATCATATAAAACTTTATTCTAGGTTCAGTATTTAAAAAATAAAAAATCAATTTGTAAAAAATGAATCAATCTTCCGCAGTGTCTCTTATATGAAACTTACATCACTATATGGCCATTAATGACCGGACACTTTCAATTATAAACATTTTTCGAATATTTAAAGATATATTTCTTGGATTTTTTTGGAACTTCAAGATTATGAAGAATATGTATGACTTCATATTTATCAACGGCGCGGCGGTTTGATCAGAAGGACAATTAGGGGGCAAACAAAAAATCAAAGAAAAATAATAATGTTTGGGATCACCCTGTAAAATAAAATGCACAAAATGATCTATCGCTATAGCTTACGAATATATGGATATTGTACAATATATGAATTCATTTGTGGAAGAATAGAACGTATATTCATGGAGATATATAGTGATACCTCCTTGAACGGCCACCTCTGAACAACGAAATCCTCTGAACACCGGCCACATGTTGCTGGAACCAACCACGTCCCATATTTTTAACATTAGTACTAACCTCTAAATAAGGAATTCTGAACAACGGCCATTCAAAAGTCACGAGAAAATTTTTTTATAGCTCCTGGTGCAATTTTATATTTATTTGCAAACCGAAATATGAAGTAAATCAAACAAAATTTACTTGATATGTGGACAAACAGAAAATGGAGACATTATTAATAATGAGGAAATTTTACATAATATTCTTAGAACGGCAGGCATAACTAACATAAAGGCCAGCTTATTTATGTCTCTAGTTAAAAATTTGGCAGTTACTGCCACATTTGATTCCATACAGCAAATGGTGGAAGATAAAAGAAAGGAAGAGGAAATAGATAATAGAATCACCCAAAATTTCCAGTATACACATATACCGGAGATTTGAAGAACCTTCATAAATTCAAAATTTCTCATTAAATGATAATGATGATAAGTTGTATAGCAAATCAAGTCATATTTTTTTCTTTAGAGGAAGACATTTGCAGCAGAAAAGCAAAGCAATTTCAAATCACTAATTTTCTCATTATATTAAAAAAATGATGATTAATTTAAATGACTGTGTATATTTCTATTTAAATTTATGTAATTTTGATTTATTTTTAAATTAAACTTCTGAATTACACCCACCTCTGAAGAGCGGTCACTTTTCACCGGTCCCACGGGTAATCGTTATTCACAGGTATCGATTTTTTTTTTTTAAGTTAAAAAAAAAGTTGCATGTTTTTTGTTTATATCGTGCAAGGTTTTTTACCAAATTTAACGCCAATGTCAGAAAATTTGACAATATGTAGTAGAAATTATATGGTGCAATTGGAATATAAATAGGGGAGAGTAGCCGAATTTGGACCACTTCACTTATTTTCAGGTGTAACTCACTTAATTTTTGGAATATCTGCATAAGATCATTACACAGGGTCAATCTATTCATCTAATAACTAAATAAATATTTAGATCAATTTCTTTTTGAAAATCTTAAATTTTATTTTAATTTGAAAAATTTGTCGAAAGTGGTCCAAATTCAGCAACTGGTTGCCTAAGTTGGACCCCCAGTCTCCTAAATTGGACCAGATAATATCAGATGTTTTAATGACTAGGGAATATAACTAATTTTATTAAAAGCAAAGTTTGCGATTAATGAAACAATCAAACAAAATAACAGCAATGAAATATAATGAAATCAAATATTTGAAAATAAGAGTAATTGTTTTAAATCAAAATGCATTCAAAATACACTGCTCAAAACAATTAAAGGATATTTGAAGTTTTATATAAAATAAAGATATAAACGAAATTTTTTTTGCCGAAAATAGAAGAAGAGAATCACAAATGCAAATTTTTCTGGTTTTCAAACTGTGGAGTATGCAAATTTTGAGTTCGACGTCAAAAACGTCGCTTCAGCGGCAGCGAATGAAATTTGACTTTCAACTGGATAAAAGAGAATGAAGACAAGGATGATCGGCATTCAGTGATTGCTTTGTTTCGATGAGTACGATGTCTCAGCGAAGTCATTTGACAGATTCAGAAGATTTGAGAATTGTTGGTAGGTTAGAAGGGGGCCAAACTCAAGCCGAAGTAGCGCAAGCCATTGGAGTGTCACAAAGTATCATTTCCAGGATCTGGAACCGTTTTTTTGGAGAGTGGATGTGCAGGCCGAAGACCAGGGCAAGTTCATAGACGGGCAACAACGCCCAATGAAGATCGGTATTTAGCGTTAACAGCTCGGAGACACCGAACCATGAACGCTACTCTTCTCCAACAACACCTTCGCTCGGCTACAGGCACCACGATTTCAACTCAGACTGTCCGAAACCGGCTCCATGCTGTAGGTCTGTATGCTCGCCGACCGATGGTATGTGTTAGATTAACATCAAGGCATCGTCGCGACCGCAGGGAGTGGGCAACCGAGCATGTCAACTGGAGAAGAAATGAATGGAGCAATATTCTGTTTTCTGACGAGTCCCGTTTTTCTGTGCATCCGGATAATAGGCGTATTTTCATCTGGAGGGACCGTGGCAGTAGGAATAATCCTGCGTTCGTGCACGAAAGTGTCAGATTTGGCGGTAGAGGAGTGTTGGTGTATGATGGCATCTCCGTTGACGGGCGCACTGACCTCTACATCATTCGAGATGGAGCTCTGACTGGTCGCCGATATAGGGATGAGATCCTCAGACCTATTGTAGTCCCTTACGCTGCAGCAATCGGAGATAACTTCATTTTAATGGACGATAACTGCAGGCCACATCGTGCAAACCTGGTGGAGGATTTCCTTTTCAAGGAAGGAATCGTTCGAATGGAATGGCCAGCGTGTTCTCCAGACATGAATCCAATCGAGCACGTTTGAGACGCTCTAGGAAGACGAGTTTCTGGCCGCCAACAACCCCCACAAACTCTCCAATAACTGGAAAGAGCTCTTCTGGAAGAGTGGGGCAGAATACCCCAACTCGTCATTAATAGCCTCATTGAGTCTATGCCTCAAAGGTGTTCAACGTTGCTGGCCGCCCGTGGAAACCATACCCCCTACTGAAAATGATTTTTTTTGAAGAGAACACCTTTTCTTATTCTTTTTTTCTCATATGCACAAATTGTGTTTTTTTCCTTTAGTACACAAATGCGCAATAAAATGAATTTTTTTCTGCCAAACATGTGTAATTTATTCTCATATGACCTACTATGTCTGCCGACCATGTATCAATCAGCTAAACAGTTTACCAGATACAAAATCCACCTAAAACTGCAATATCCTTTAATTGTTTTGAGCAGTGTATAAATCAAAGTTACCAGTAATTAAGAATAGAAATTATGGAACTAATTGTCAGTTTCTTGAATATCATGTAAGGAGTGGTGCAAAGCTTATACATGAATTTTGTTTGTTTTTGTTTTCCAGCGAACACAACATGGAACCGTATATGGCAATCTGAACACTCAATCATTTCTGCTATTTTATTTTTCTTACAAATTAAGCAAAACCAGTCATCACTGTCTAGATTTTTCTTTTTAGATTCTGAATTATCAGATTTTTTTTTTTTTCAACAGAACTTTTCTTTACATTATGTTTGTAGTTCTTCTCTTCCATCATTTTCTTGCTAATTGCATTACGCCTATTTAAAACTCGATATTCCAATTGCTTCTGTGCTGTGAAAGCTTCCTTTTTGTCTTTTTTTTTCATTTCAAGGTTTAGTTTATATGGCAATGATGTTAACGAAACAGTTTTTTGTCTCCCTCTGTACTTTAATTTAGCTGAATTTAGCAAGAGAAATAACATTTCTAATGATTTTTTTTTGCTTTTGGGGAGGATTTGTAGCTGCAGCCGTGATGCAGGTCAATTTTTTCACAACTAACTTTCTGCTTTTTGTTTCCTATATCTTTAACAGCTTTTGCTGTAACGGGTGTTTTTTTTTCCAGACAGTTTGTCTTTCTTTTTCAACATTTTCATCAAGGTTTGAGATTTTATGCGTTTTAATGGCAAAAAAGTACAATTCCAGCCTCTAGAACTGTAAAAAGTCTTCCATCACAAATATCCTACAGGAAGAAAATGTTTGAATTTAACTCTGTAAATCAAATATGCCGTAGGAATAAATAATGCAAAGAAAATAAATACAATTATATACAATGTAAAAGACATTGCAAACAAAATTTATTGCACAGACATGTAAAAATATTTTTATAGGCCTAAACTGTATAAAAAAAAATTAATCCAGATATACAAAAAAAATTGCATGGAGATAGTAATCCATTATAAAATAGAAAAAAATTGTGTACAAAGCGTACCGTCCTCGAAATTCATTACTTACTTTTCAAATGTATGATCACATATCTGATCCAATTTAAGCAACTTAAATTGGCCCAATTATGGCAACTGCGCCATTTTTTAAAACAGTTAATTTCAAGACTAAGAACAAAAACGAAATCAAACAAATCCGCGTGAAAAATATGTGCAATAAACAGATGAATTCATATATGTATATGAAAACATGACAATTTACCTTAGTTTTAAAATATTCACTTACGTTTAGTAGGAAAAAATTAGATCAAAACAGCTAACTTTAGGTTTTTTAAAATTGTCTGAAAACTGCACGTGGTAGGCAGCTGCTTCTTCTAATCAGGAGTGACGTCATTCTGATTAGTAGGATTTCAGAGGTAGATGTAATTTCTTCCTGTAATTAACGGCAGAATGGCAACGGTCCAATTAAAGCGGCGGTCCAAATATGGCTACTCTCCCCTATATTAAATATTTTATGAAATATGAGCAGTTGAATTAAACATTTTTTATCTGCGTATGCCCCCACGATAAAAAATATAAATTTTTTATTTGATAGTCAACTCTATGGAACAACTCATAAAAAGAGCCAGTCAAATATCGTGAAAATTCAGAAAGATATCGGCAATAGACTGGGCTGATTTTTAGTTATTCTCTAAAAACAGCTAAATGATAAGGGGTTTTTCATAAATTGTCATTTTTAATTTTTGCTATTTTTAATTTCCATTTTTTATGGATGCTTTAGATCTTCTTGGAAAATCACAAGAACGAGCCTATTCCAAGAAAAAAAAAGTATTAAAATCTAAGCATTTCGTCTAAATCTGGTCATTGACATTCATTAAGTACAAAACAATTTGCTGCAAGCCAAACAATAAAAAATGACAATTTGTGGAAAACTCCTTATCATACAGCAACTTTTAGAGAGCAACTAAAAATTCGCTCACTATATTGCCGATATCTTTCTAAATTTTCACGATACTTGTCTGGCTTTTTTTTATGGGTTGCTCAATAGTGTTGACTATCAAATCATAAAAATGCCTTTTATCGTTTGCGCATGCGCAGATAAAAAATATTTCATTCAACTGCTTATATTGACATTCAACTGCTTCATGAAATATTTAATATATTTACATTCCAATTACATCATATTATTTCTACTACATTTTGTCAAATTTTCTGAAACTGGCCTTAAATTACGTAAAAACCATGCATGATATAAACAGAAAACATGCAAAATTTTTGAACTTAAAAAAAAAATCAATATATCTCCATGAATACACGTTCTATTCTTTCACAAATGAATACATATATTGTATAATATCCATGTATTCGTAAGGTTTAGCGATAGAGCATTTCAAACATTTTATTTTACAAGGTGATCCCCTAACATTATTCTTTTTCTTTGATTTTTTTGTTGGCCCCCTAATGGTCCTTCTGATCAAACCGCCGTTGATAAATATGAAGTAGAACATATTCTTCATAATCCTGAAGTTCCAGAAAAATCAGACAAATATATCTTTAAATATTCGATAAAATGTCTAAAATTGAAAGTGTCCGGTCATTAATGGTCATATAGTAGGGTAGACCGAGGCACGTTTACGCATGGGGCACGTTTACCCAGTGCACTTTTTCCGAAATGAGTTATAGCTGGCGCCCCACCAGTCATGACAGATTGATGCTGCTCCCTAGTGGGTATTCTCACAGGTTTTTGAGTGTCAGTCCAGTTTAGGTCTATCAGTAGGGAAGGATAATCTGTTTTCTATCAAGGTGAGTAAAGTTTGTGTTGAACTTATTCAAAGATGTTGTGAACTAATAATACTTAGTTAAGGATAAACAAATATATGGACAATAGCAGAATTTTATCCTTTTTTGAGAACTGTATTTGTATGAAAAGAAATGTTATTAATTTTCGTTGCACGTTAAAAATAAATACAAACAGGGCGGCGGGTCACGTTTACGCATTGACATCGGGGCACGTTTACGCACGTTCAAAATGAAGAAATTACGTAAAAAATGACTAGTTTCTATGGAAGCAGAAGAAGAAGACAGCAAAGTAATAAGTATGAAAACAAAAATTGCAAAAGGGAAGAAGTTTGTACACTTTGGAATAAAGAAAATAGTGCATGAATCTGATGACGAAGATGACAACTGTGTATGTATTTATTGTTTGAAATCATATAACCAATCCAAAAAAGGTCAAGACTGGGTTCAATGTCTTAGATGCAAAAGGTGGTCCCATGACAAGTGTGCAAAAGGAAATACTTTATTTTTATGTTTGTAAAAACTGTAACAGTGACGATGAAGATGACTAAATAATTTCTGTTTTCAATTAGAAATAAGCTCTATGTTCTCAGTTCAGCCTATAAAATGTTCTTCAATTAATTCTCTCTCTTTTTTTAAACCGTGTTTTATGTTATAAATAAAACATTTCAATTTGATTAAATATTTATTTCACTTATTCCTTGGTATCATTTATAATATGCGCAAACGTGCCCCACTTGATTCGTAAACTTGCCCCGTTCTCGGGGCAAGTTTACGCAAAGAACTTGCACCGAAAAAAAAAATTACGGTTAAAAACACAAATAGGGCAACAACTGAATACACAAATTTTGACTTTATTAACTCCTTTATAAAACCACAGTGTCTAAAATTTCCTAAGTTGAGACATAAAAATTATAAAATTCATAGAAAAAAATCCGCGTAAATGTGCCCCGGTCTACTCTATATATTGCTTCGAAATGTCGAAAATATTATCCAGTTCTCAAATCAAACAAAACGAAAAGTAGGAGTGTTTCTTGTGCTGAAAATATTTCTTTTTACTTTAGGTAGCAAATATTTTCCTGTATGTAATAATTTAAAGTGTCGATTTCAAAAATTTGAGAATACAGTAAAACCTCTATAACGGACACTCCCGAATAGCGGACACCTCCCAACACATAAATTTTTGTATATTTAACCTCTGAATCACGGACAATCCCAATAGCGGACAGTAATTTTGGTGATAAAGGATGCAAAATAATTTTTTAACGAAAAAAAAAAAATGGAAAAAAAGTAAAAAGCCTCTAAATTTATCAGGGTAATGTGTAAAGTGTCATGGAACAAAGTAACAAACAAAAAAAAATCATTTTAGTAAGGCTCGTTCGTAAAATTAAAAAAGTAATTAACTGGATTGTATTATTGCATACCATAGAAGAGAGAAATCAGAGACGTCACAAGGCGTCATATAATCTGAACAAAAGAAAAATAAGCACTGAAAGCATAACATACGATTTTATTTATATACTTTTACTCTTTTATAAAACAAAGAAAAGAGTTACTTTATTTTATTTTTTTTTTCATTGGGAAATTGCGCACTGATTTTTTGGCAGTGAGAATTAAAGGCGCCAAGAATGGGACGAGAGCAGGAAAAAAAAATATTTCGCAATGTCAATTACTGTTTGATTCTTGTTTGCGATTAATATTTCGAGAATACCCTCAAAAAGAAAGTGATTAACTTTAAAAGTAAAATTTGAAATTGTAAGTGTATCTGAGAAAGAGAAATTCATTTTACGGATATTTGCTGAACCTTTTAAAATAGGTAAAACACAGGTGGGAGAGATTTTACAAAATAAAGAAGAAAAAAAAATGTGGTTCTCAGTTTTTATTACTAAAATAGGTGCTAAGAATACAATTAACAGGTTTTAAAACATTAAAACCAATAATCAGATGGTAAAAAACTTCCCGAGCGCTTTCGACCAAACCCTGGTCATCATCAATAGGGTGAAAAAATGAGAAGAAGACCTTCAAAATGCATAACGGTATAAATAACGCAGGGCGATTCCAAAAACTGTAAAAAGGGGGGGGGAGGGGGACGGATGAGTTCATACAGCTACATTGATCATTCCAATCCAAAGATTCCATTGACACCAAGTAGACCAAACCAAATGCTCGGTATATGACAGGACAATGTATCATTACAAGTGTTTCTACCTCTGGTTAAAATTTCAATAGACTCTTTCAAAATACATGTGTTAAATTGATTTGTATGTGTGATGATCTTTGCTTTACTAAAAAGGATGTCAATATCAGCTTCTAAATTTAACCGAGCTAAAGCTGTAGATGGTTTCCCCTTTCCTATATCAGCCATATGTTCTTTCAGCCTTTCCTGTAGCCTTCTGGTTGTCATTCCAATGTATGTATAAGTTCTATTATTATTTTTATATCTGAATGGGATAATAGAAATTCCTGTTTTGTCATATGAATTAACTGGATCAACTTTTCTGTGAACTAGATTTTGCAGAAAAGTTGATCCAGTTAATTCATATGACAAAGGAGGAATTTATATGATCCCATTCAGATATAAAAATAATAATAGAACTTATACATACATTGGAATGACAACCAGAAGGCTACAGGAAAGGCTGAAAGAACATATGGCTGATATAGGAAAGGGGAAACCATCTACAGCTTTAGCTCGGTTAAATTTAGAAGCTGATATTGACATCCTTTTTAGTAAAGCAAAGATCATCACACATACAAATCAATTTAACACATGTATTTTGAGAGAGTCTATTGAAATTTTAACCAAAGGTAGAAACACTTGTAATGATACATTGTCCTGTCATATACCGAGCATTTGGTTTGGTCTACTTGGTGTCAATGGAATATTTGGATTGGAATGATCAATGTAGCTGTATGAACTCATCCGTCCCCTCCTACACCCCCCCCCCCTTTTTACAGTTTTTGGAATCGCCCTGCGTTATTTATACCGGTATGCATTTTGAAGGTCTTCTTCTCATTTTTTCACCCCATTGATGATGACCAGGGCTTGGTCGAAAGCGCTTGGGAAGTTTTTTACCATCTGATTATTGGTTTTAATGTTTTAAAACCTGTTAATTGTATTTTTAGCACCTATTTTAGTAATAAAAACTGAGAATCATTTTAATGTATTCATGTTTTAACTTAAAGTATTAAGGTGAATGTGTCGTTTCTCTTACATATAGTTTTCTATATATATCTAAAAAATGTGGATTACTAACTCTAACGAGAACATAAAAAATGCGAAATTGGAGAAGACTAATTCCATTGAAATTGAACCTATAATTTTGAATTGGTTTACTTCAGTTCGTCCAAAAAACATTCCTATCAGTGGATCTTTGATTCAAGAAAAGGCTTTAAAAGTCGCTAAAGGACTCGGATTACACGATTTTCTTCCAGTGGGTGCCTGGAAAAGTTCTGATCTCGACACAACTCCTTTTTCAAAACAATATGTGGAGAAGAAAAATCTGTAGATTTTAAAGAAGTAGAGGATTGGCATGAACGACTGCAATCAATTTGTGAAGGTTATGGGGAGAAAAACACTTTTAATGCCGATGAAACTGGACTTTTTTAAAGAATTTTTCCGAATAAGACTTAGTGTTTTAAAAAAGAAGACTGTGTCGACGGAAAAATGTCAAAAGAACGACTTACTGTTTTTTTTTATGTTGCAAAGTGTTAGGAGAATTTGAAATTCCTCTTATTACTGGAAAAATCTCTGAAATCCAGGTGTTTCCCGATAAACATTCAATTTAATCAATTTAGCATTGTGTGAAGAGCGAATAAGAAAGCGTGGATGATCAGTCATTTAATGATCGAATGGTTAACTTCCTTTGATAATAGGATGAAAAACAACAAAGAAAAGTTATCTTGTTTTTGAACAATGCCACTTGTCATCCAAAACATTTGAAATTCGACAAAGTTAAAATTGCGTTTTTCCCCCAAACACAACTTCAATACGCCAGACATTTGATCAAGGCGTAATGCACAATTTTAAAGCCTGGTACAGAAAGATTTTTTTGCGCCACATTCTTTCAAACTTAGATTCTATGAATACACTTGAGAACTGCCTAAAATTAGTTAATACTCTCGATGCTAAACTTTGGATATCCTCAGTTGTAAAAAAACATAAAACCGGAAAGCGTACGGCAATCCTACAGAAAAGCAGGCTTTATATTAAAAGAAAATGAAACAAACGTTGCCGACACAAATGAAGAATTAAGCGAAATATGTGAATTAATGAAATGTATTAGGAATGAAGTAACTGCCGAAAATTTCATTAATATTGATGATGAGTTACCTACTGAATAAGAATCAGTTGATGTATGTGATTGTATTCCTTCAGAATTTTCAACAAAAACTGACTCTATTAGTGATGATGAAACAGATACTAAAACTCCAGATGCTGCAATATCGAGAATTTCCAAGAAACGGCAAAATACAGTGAGCAGTTACACATATTTTTAGTAAAAAAAGTTGATTCAGAAGGATTAAAACTACTGACAGAGTTAAAACTTCACATTGAAAATCAAATTACATGTAATGGCAAAAGCAAAATCAAACTTTTGTAACAGATTTTTTTCGTAAGAATATAATAAACATTGGATAAAAGTATGCACGATTTTATTTCAGTTTTATTGCTTAAAAAATAATTTTAATTGCTGATTAATCATATAATAGATTATATTAAATACGTGAATAATCACAATGCTAACAAGTCGTAAACCAAATTAGTGAAAAATGTCCAAGCCGGAAATCGAACCCGGGATCCAGGAATAGATCTCCAGTGCTCTACCACTAAGCCACAAGGACGATGCCCAGCTTGGCATCTCTCACTTATATAATTTGGTAAGGCTGCAACCGCAGCACAAGATGGAAAAGTCTTCATGAGCACACATTCTAGTGGCGAAACATAAGACACAAATTAACCCAGCATCAGTGAATATACAATTTTTAATTAATTTTTCAACTACTTTTCGGCAGTGAAATTACGCTTGAAATTAGTGAATATTAAATACGTGAATAGTCACATTTCTAACAAGTCGTAAACCAACTTAGTGAAAAATGTGCAAACCGGGAATCGAACCCGGGCCACTGGAATAGAACTCCAGTGCTCTACCACTAAGCAACAAGGACGATACTCAGCTTGGCATCTCTCACTTATATAAGTTGGTAAGGCTGAAACCGCAGCATAAGATAGAAAAGTCTTCATGAACACACATTCTAGGGGCGAAACATGTGACGCAAGTTAACCCAGCATCGGTGAATATACAATTTTTAATTAATTTTTCAATTATTTTTCAGCAGTGAAATGACGCTATGAAGACTTTTCCATCTTGTGCTGCGGTTGCAACCTTACCAACTTATAAAAGTGAGAGATGCCAAGCTGGGCATCGTCCTTGTGGCTTAGTGGTAGAGCACTGGACATCTATTCCAGGGGCCCGGGTTCGATTCCCGGCTTGGACATTTTTCACTAAGTTGGTTTACGACTTGTTAGCAATGTGATTATTCACGTATTTAATATTCAATAATTTCAAGCGTAATTTCACTTCTGAAAAGTAGTTGAAAAATTAATTAAAAATTGTATACTCACCGACACTGGGTTAATTTGCGTCTCATGTTTCTCCACTAGAATCTGTGCTCATGAAGACTTTTCCATCTTGTGCTGCGGTTGCAGCCTTACCAATTTATATAAGTGAGAGATGCCAAGCTGGGTATCGTCCTTGTGGCTTAGTGGTAGAGCACTGGAGATCTATTCCAGGGGCCCGATTTCGATTCCCGGCTTGGACATTTTTCACTAAGTTGGTTTAAGACTTGTTAGCAATGTGATTATTCACGTATTTAATATTCAATAATTTCAAGCGTAATTTCACTGCTGAAAAGTAGTTGAAAAATTAATTAAAAGTCATATAATAGAGATTTTAGGGCACATAAAAGTCAATTATGAAACAGTAAGCATTTATTAGCAATTTTTGAATATCTGATGTTTTCCCAATAGCGGAAACATCTGAATAGCGGACAGTTTCCGTGCTCCCGAGGTGTCCGTTATTTAGAGGTTTTACTGTAGTATAGTTTTATTAGATTAATTTTAACACAATTATTGCAATTGGTAAATAATTCATATGAGTTCTAATTTTCCAACTGTGCGAAAAATGTCTGGGCCAGGATTCGAACCAAGGGCTTTCTTGGCTGATTAACGAAAATTATAACTTGTATTAATTATTTACAAATTTCAATAATTGTGTTAAAACTTAACTAGTATAATTACGTATCCAGCATTTACTGGACTTCCATAATCTGCGATTTATTCTGTGAGCAGATTCACATATCAGGCCAGATGTTACGATCCTTCAGGTTAGCTGGGTGAATTAAGTCCTCCAGGTTCGTCCGGAATAGCTCAGTTGGCAAAGCATTGGGAGCTTCCGCAAATACCTCTCTGGACGTATCTCACCCTGTTGGAAAATTAAAACTTATATGATTAGTATAGCTTCCTATATATCCTTAAACTCTCAAGTAGGCAAAAAAATCATATTTATATTAAAATAATAGAAATTCTGAACATGTTATTAAAAACACCTAATTTTTGCATCATATTTGAGTATTTTGCTAAATATTAGTGTAGCATACACAGGAATTCATTCGGTGAAAAATTTTAAGGATATTGCACATTTAAAATTTTAAACTCCAATGTAAAAATTATTATTAATAGTTGGAAAACGAACTACAATGCCTGTAGTTATAAACTCAAAACATATTTGCCAGAATGAAATGTCATTTCAGATACATTATTCAAGCTTCTACAAATCAATTTCTGTTAAAACATTTATAGTAGACAATTAATATTTTTTATCAAAATTTTATTTAGAAAATATTAATATGTTAAAATTATTTTAAAAAGTTGAATTGTAACACATAGATTTTTATCAAAAATTTATTTAGAAAATATTAATATGTTAAAATTATTTTCAAAAATTGAATTGTAACATATAGATTTTTAACAGAAATCGATTTATAGAAGTTTTAAATATACAGATCATTCAGCCCTGCAGTTTTCAGTTATGCTTATAAAACTACCCCGATTCTAACTAGTTTAGCAACGACTTCAAATGAATTTAATATTAACCTCTTCGCGACGGGAGCCTTTTACGAAATGTTTATTACTTTGCTAGAAGTTTTAAAAAACAGAAGTTTGTGCCTATTCAAATAGAGAAAATGCTCGGATTAAATAAGGCAAATTTTACAGCAAAATTTTACTAGTGAGGGTAAACGAGGATCCTTAGGCCTACTTCCGGCACGTATACGTGTCGCTCGTCCCCAAGGGGTTAAGAGATCCAAACATTAAACCTGCATCATTTCGAAACTATTTGACCGATTGATTCTTGTTTGCTTCCTAAGCTAAAGCTTTTCCAAAATGTCAAATATGTAGCCAAATTAAGTGTCATGTCAATCACCATGTTTCATACTGTGAATATCAATTAATATTACTTAAAATCGGAGAAGCCGATGCATCAAATGTCTAAAATCTTGATAAAATTTGATTTTAAAGTAATTTATACTTCTTTTAGCAAAATCTAATTCACAAATCTCAAACATCCAACAGAGAGATTTTCACATTGGGGAATTTACAAGATGTCTTTACGAATACGATAAAATGTACTTTAGTCAAATGAAGCGACCTTTTAAGGTTCGCTCGGTAGAGCATAAAAGTAATGTTAAAAATTATGACATTAAACTCTTCGCTATTGCTAACCATTGTTATTTTAACAATCACAGTTTTATATTTTCCGAAGTTTCAATCAATGAGAAATGCTCATCAAGTTACGATCTAGATATTTGTGAAGCTTATCATGTATGGAAGAATTCTAACAGCTTCATTAATGGTATGTCCAGTAAGCCCAAATTTTCTAAAGCCTGGCTGCCATTTTTTAAATTCACTCCTTTTCGTTTTCCATCCCTTTTCCTCTTTCTGCTTAAGCTCTCCAGAATGTCTAAGCATTTCTCATTGATCACTTCGTGTGCACGGTAACAATTGTCTCTGCTGTTGATTTTCAACACTCACCGCCGGGTCGCCATTGGCCGTGAGCTCGCTCTCTTGCTCACATATTTCTAGGTTTTAAACATTAATTTGAATCTTTTCACTATGGTGGAAGTTTAGAAGCACCGAAACAGTTGTATGCACCATTTTGTATACACATTTTTACAATTTGTGCTATTAAACGTTGTCCTTGTATTTCTTGAATTATCATTACTCGTATATTTAAATGCTAAGATTATGACAGTGTGCCTAAGTTTACAATTCTAGTTGTAATATTTGTGAAACACCCAAAATAGCTGTTAAGAAGATGGTAATATTCAAATTAAAAATTTTCTCTTTTTATTTAAAAGCTCCATAAACTATCACTCACATGAAACAAGCATTTCCTAATTCCGTATAATATGTTTTGATATAGGATAGAAAAAAAATTTATCGGTAAGAAAAAAAGGATTTTTAAAGAAACTAAAGTTTGCGAAATTATTACATAAAAAAAAGCTTTACACATTGTATATATATGATTCAAAATCAATTAACAACTTTATTAAAAACTCAAACTCTAAAAATACAGGTAACTGTGTATTAATTTTAACAAGCATTAATTATCATAAAAAAATGTGAAAATGCTTTCTCCAAATTGGCAAGTTTTCCGCAATTTTAACTCAATATATCCATTTCAAATTCATAACTTTGGAAACTATTGTTTGTTTTGCTATTTAATACTATTCATTCATTAGAAAATAACATCATTAACATGTTTGGGGGAAAAATTTACATGGAACATTTTATCATTCTTTACAGGAGATTTTAAAACTGCTTAAAACTAGTTAAAATTTGAGTGCATTAAACTCACACAAATTAATTTAAGAATGATTCAGATAGTTTTAAAAGAAAAAAATTGAATAATTTCAGCAGAATACAATCAAGTGCGATGCTATTAAACCTCAAATTAATTTAAGTTTTGCATTTAGGGAACGGTGATAAATGCTTTATTACCGTTTCCCTAACTTTAGGTGATAAATGCTAAGATTTTACGATAACTCAGTGAATATTTCATTTTTTTTTTTATTAGACAATACAAGCTTTATATTTTTCTAAATTCTAGGAAAGAGGTCCTGAACAGAAATAATGTGCTTTAACACATATATGGTCCCTTGTAAAGTAAATGCTGTGTATAACAGCTATAATTTTTCAAATGTATGTTTTTAAACTCCTTTGAACCACTCGGTTTGCAAGGAAACATCAAATAAATACATTATTTTACTATTATTGATTTCCTTTGCATCTTTTTTAAGGACAGTCTTTTATGAACACTTACATTACTTGAAGGTAATAAACCCGTCTCGTCCATGATGCTCAAAGAAGATTTTTCCTTCAGAAAACAAATATTAGCGTGACTCCCGCTGAGAGAAATAGAATGGTTAATAACGTAGAATAAAATTTAGATGTATTATGGATATGAAAGCTTATTTAAAAAAGAAAAAAAAAATCAAATAACGTTAGATAGAAATTATGTTATATAATTACTATAATAAAAGCAAAGCTGTCGGTCACAAGAATTAATTACATGAATAAAGTGTACATCTACATAGAGATATATTCATACCTCAGAAACATGAAAGGAATCTGAATTCATATGCTCTTTTAGTGAATATGAATTCATATGCTCTTTTAGTGAATATGAATTCATATGCTCTTTGAATTTATAAATTAAGTGCAAAATTTATTTTCAATTTCATGTGTTCACATTTCATGTCTAAACAGTTTAACAATGATTTTAAGGTGTGTGTGTGTGTGTGGGGGGGGGGGGGGTGTAGTCCGGGATACAAAAATTTCCAAATTTTCTATTTAAAAAATATTGCGTTAAAAAGTCTCTGTGTTTTTCTGCTTAAAATGACGTTTAAATCATGTTTCTATCTTAATTAGAGCAGGAAATATTTGATTTTTCGTTTTGGTTTGACTTCAAAATCTAGCTTTCAAGCAATGAAGATGATTTATTGTAAAAATGCGTTTTTCTTCATGATGGCTTTTTTCACCATTTCTCTTTATTTAAATCATTATAAGTCAAGAACCGTTAAAGATAAATTTTTCAAAGTTGGAAAATGTCTTTTTCAATCATTTTACTTTAATTTTGATTCAGCAAATTAGAAAAAAAATATTTACTTTTGAAAATATGATTTTCTTAAAAAAAGTTACACCACTTTTTTTTTACTTTAAATATTTTTAATTAAAAAAAATAATATTTTTAAAAATGCTGAATCTAAATTAAAAGTCATATATTTCTGTTTATTTAAATGAAAAAAAAATTAAATTTCTACAAATAATATTTCGAGTTATAACGATTTTAAATTATCCCACTTTTTTAGGAATTTTAAATCTTAATTAAAAAAAATATATATATATATATATGAGAAGTTTGTTTTGTTTATAAATAAAATGGTTAACCATCACAAAAAAAATTCAAAATTTTAACTCAATAAATATAAATTATTTTAAATTGTGTCCCGGACCCCCTTAATCTCAGTCAGATGATATGACGGTTTAATCTTGTTGTAATATGTCATTTACCAAAAGTCTTAAAATTCTTTTTTCGCCTATTGTCATTGGCCTATTGTCATCAAATTAACTATATAGTAAAGCGAGGAGAGTTCGCGCCGTAGGAGAAATTGCGCACAAACAGATTCGACGGGAAGGAGTAGAGTGCACGCCCAGCGACTCCAGGTAGTTGTACAGCAGCATTAGTACAGTGTCTACATGAAGGTGCATATTGATTGTTCCAAGCGTCTTGGATAAAGCAGTGGTATTTTTTTTTCTCAAAGTAGGTGCTTGAATTTTCATAACTGTTCGTCAGAATTTTTATAGAGCGTCAATAATACAAAATATTTTGAACTTAAACAATTTCTTATAAACTGCTAACCTGGACTAAGTATGCGAACACCAGAAATTCATTTTAGAAGTGGCCGTATTTAAATAAAAGATCGCGCAATCTCTTCTACCAAAATAGGAGAGTTTGCGCATCTGCTACTTAGGAGAGATGGCGCATTTCCCCATAAGTTTAATGCTAGGAGAGATTACACAGTTTATTGATAAATTTGCATGAATTGCAAATTACGTATAAAACATATGAATGAATCGATTTTGAAATAATTTCGGAAAAACACTGTCACGAGGCGTCTTCTCGTGTAACGGTTCCCGATAGTAATTAGTACTGATGAGACCAATGAGTAATCATGCCTCTAAACAAAACAAAAAAAAAACATTTAATAATTAAGAAAAAAAAGTATTTACAATTTCTAATATATCAACGGGCTAGGCCCATTGCCTATCTCTCCCGTGGTTTCAGAGCATTCGATAATAAAAACAAACACAGTTTTTGCGACCAGCGGCCAAACATATGTTCATCCTTCCAGTTCAAGGGCCTCTCTGCTCTCTCCCTCCAATGTTTATTTTCTTTCCAACCCTCGCATCCCCCATCCGCGGAGAGTCCACTTCGAAATTCCAGAGATGCATTAGGGGTGCGAGGTTGTTAGAGTGTTCGGGGGGGCCACACGAATGTGACACCTCCCTTCCACTTTCTTTCATCTGTTTTCAACCGATGAACAGAAAGTCACTAAATAATCACTATCTGAAGTCATGGTGTCAGTCCATATCATGATATCAGTCCATAACACCAGTTTTTTTCACCTTAATAAGTAAATATTGTTCTCAAGTGGAGGTTATCGTTTAATTTCCCTTGTACCAGATCCATTTCCCCCATGAGTGATAATAGGATCGAACCGCATAAACTTCTTAATACCTATCAGTGAACATTCAGTACATCATTCCAGTTTTTTTTCTTACTTTCATTAAAAAAAAACAGATATATAAATAAAAACACAATTACTATTAAAGAAATCTTCAATTTCATTACTCTTACTTTGTTTTTACAACATCAAATCCACTTTGATAACACATTAAAATTCAATGTAACAATCCTGCTTATACCTAGAATCAGTGTATAATTCCCATAAGCTCACACAACTATGTGATCTGTTACATTCATTCTGCCAAATTAGCATAATCCACCACATTATATTATACATTTAATCGTTGACTTACAATTTAAAAAATCATACAACAATTAAATTTAATATTCATTAACGAAAATGAGATTTCCACTATTATCAATCTCAATCTACTCATTTTCATTACAATTTGGCTGTATAATTTCATTTCTACATGTTATACTTAATTATCATATTCACACAAACTTATCACTTATTAAATATTTTGCCCTCATGGAATATACAATTTAAAACACATTAAATACCATTATTAATAATACACACACAAAAAAAAACACAATAATATTTCATAACCTAAATTACCATTCTTAAAAATATTCAACAAATTCCCACTTAAATTATTCCATAGGCACCAGACGCGAAAGCGAATCTGCATCCTTGTTTGTAGGACCTGGTTTATAATTAATAACCGTGTCATAACGCTGAAGTGCCAATAACCATCTTTGTAATTTTGCATTCCTCGGTGCACTTTCCGTTAAATATTTTAATGGATTATGGTCAGTATACACATATACTTTGGACCCAAATATCCATGTTTCAAATTTCTTTAAAGCCCAGATTAGCGCAAATGCCTCCCTCTCAATAGCTGACCATCGTGCCTGGGTCCCCGACAACTTTTGGCTGGCAAAAGTGATTGGCATTATTTTTCCCCTTTCATCATACTGGCCTAAAGAGGCCCCAATTCCCACTTCTGAGGCGTCGCACGCAATCACAAATGGTTTTTCTATATCTGGTGTATTTAACGCCACTGCTCTGCATAATTTCGATTTGAGATTTAGAAACGCATTATCCTCCTTTTCAGTCCACGGTATCTCATTAGGGATGTTCTTCTTTGTCAAAGCCGTTAACGGTATAGCAATCTGAGCAAAATTTTGGACATATTCTCGGTAATAATTAAATAATCCCAGGGCTGATTTTAACTGCTTTTTATTCTTGGGACTCTGGAGAGTTTCAATAACTCTTAACTTTTCGGGGTCCGGCCCATGCTCTCCAGATCCTACTACATGCCCTAAATACATAACTTTTTTTTGGACAAAATGACATTTCATAACATTAGCCGTAAAATTAAGCTCACCCAGAGTACCCACCACTGCTTCTAAATGTTCTAAGTGCTCGTCCCACGATTTTGAGAAGACAATTATATCGTCAATATAACTATCAGCATATTCTGAATGCTCAATTAACACTCTATTCATCGTTTTCTGAAATGTTCCAGCACTCCCATTCAACCCATATGGCATTACTAACCACTGATATTGTCCTTTCGGACCTATAAAAGATGTCAATTCTTTGCTCTCCTCCTCCATTGGAATAGTCCAATATCCTTTTAAAATATCTAGAGTTGTAATATATTTAGCGGCCCCAGCTTTATACCTTAATTCAGTGGCATTCTGCATTGGGAATGGGGTCGTTTTAGTCGCTGCATTAAGGGCCCGGTAATCAACGCATAACCTGATACTCGCATCCTTTTTTGCTACACAAACTATCGGGTACGCTATCTCTGCTTGGGACGGTTCTATTAATCCTTTAGTTAGCAACTCCTGTATTTGTTCTTCCACTGCAGCTTTCAGTATTTCGGGCACCCTATAAATATGAGGTTGCTTCCTCTCAATATCAGGTTTTAATCTAATTACGTGACTTCCAACTTTTGCCCGCTTTACCTCCCCACTAAAAATTTTTTTATTCTTTTTCAAGATTCTCTCTAACTGTTCCCTTTTCTCTTCCTCTAAGTGATTTAATTTTTCTGCTATTATCTCCTGAAATTCCTTATCATTCTCAGCGACCTCTCCCCCCGGAGCATGTTGAATATCCCCAAACTCTTCATCTGCCTCATATACTAATCCTATCGTATTTACTGGATGGATATACGGTCTTAACTTATTTTGGTGTAAATTCTTAACACTTCCATCTGGTAATTCTACAAAAAATCAATGTTCATTTCTCTGATCCACAATGACTCCCGGACCGGTCCATCGTGAGTATAACTTATTGGTAGAATCGGGAATTAAAATTATTACTTTTTCCCCTACTGAAAATTTCCTAGACGATGATCTCAAGTTATATCGATTAGCATAATCGCTTTGCTTTCTCTTAGCCACATTAGATGCGAATTCTGCTGCTGATTTTAAATTATTTTTTAATTGCTCTAAATATTCGGTAAGATTATTTCCAACACCTTCAGGTATGACGGTTTCCCCTTCCCAGACAGTCTTTAAAACTGACAACGGACCATTTGGTAACCTCCCATACATTAGTTGAAATGGTGAAACCCCCGTCGTTTCATTTGGGACTTCTCTCATAGCCCATAATAATAATGGCAGTATTTGATCCCAATTTTTGCCATGTTTTCTCACTGCATGGTGCAACATATTCTTCACTGAGCCATTAAAACGCTCCACAAGTCCATTGCTTAAAGGATACCCCGGAGTGCTCAATCTGGGAGCCGCCCCCAGGTGTTTTAAAAACTCTGAAGTCAACTCAGCTGCAAAATTCCTTCCCTGATCCATCGCCACAACTTGGGGAATCCCTGTTCGCACAAAAATTTGAAGGAATGCTTGACATGTTGCCTTAGCATAAAGAGACCGTATTGGGATTGCTTCCGGCCATCTACTGTATTGATCTACTACCGATAGAACATATTTATGACCTCGGGCTGAATTTGGCTCAATAGGTCCAATTAAATCAGCATTAACAACTTGAAACGGTAATTCAGGGCGGGCTACCGGTTGAATCGGTGACCTGTCACTCACTTTAATTTTTCGCCTCAACTGACAGTCCTCACAAGCTTCGCAATATTTCTTTACTTCCTTCCTCACACCTTCCCAAAAAAATGATAGCTTAATCCTTTCTAAGGTTTTTACTGACGCCAAATGACCCCCTGTTGAGTGATTATGCGCAAGTCTCAATATTTCTTTTCTTCTACACTGAGGAACCACTAACTGTTTAACGCTTTCATTAATAACTAGATTCTTTTTATATAATAATCCATCCTCCACAAAGTAGTTATTCTTTCCACTTCTACCTTCCTCCCAGGCCCTTTGCAGTGTCGGACATTCCCTCTGTTGTTCTCTAAGCAATTTTGATTGACCCCCATATTCCCTAGGTTTCCCTTCTTCCATATTAATCTCGGCATTCTCATTTGAGACCTTTTCTAATGACTGAGCATCTTCCTTTATTTCTCCCACCATTGGTAATCCTTCTTCCTTATTAGTTGTTACCTCATCCGTTTCTTTAGCTTGGATATTACTCACATTTTCCTCCCTTCCCGTATTTTCTAGATTCTCTAATACTACAGTGACGCTATAAAGTTTTGCCTATTTTATCAACTCATCATAGACCGCCGGAGTTATGAGTGCCGGACTGTTTAATTTCTCCGTTACTGCAGCGACTATATCAATTTCCGAAGAAATCGCCTGATTATCCTCCCATAATGCCACAGGTAATGTGATAAAGTCCGCTTTCTGCATTTCTCCTATTGCAGGAATTAAATAAATGTGACCTCCAGTCATAAACTTATCCGGAATCAAGTCTTTCCGAAACACGCAAATTTCAGCCCCAGAGTCCAAGATCCCCTCTACTTTTTGTCCCCCAACATTAAGCTCTACCATCGGTAATAATTCTTTATCCTGCCCTTCCCTCATCTGATGTTTCTTAGAATTCACCGCGCTCAATCCCACTTTTGCCTTAACACAACTAACTTTTCTCTCTTCATTGCGGGTTATTTCCTTTCGCTGTGGGCACTGATATCTGTAATGCGGACCAGAGCAAAGGAAACATTTCACTTTTTGTTTCTCTTTCCCCACACCGTTCTTACTTCCTCCCTCGCTGCTACTGGGGGGGGCGAGCACTTCCTCTCTCCACTACTGGGGTTACCCTTTCCTGCCTGAATGGCTTAAATTCTCTTCTCTGATCTCTCTCCCGATAAAAGTCTCTCCCTTTCGATGACGGAGTGGCCTCTGCATATATATCTAGTGTCTTAGCAAGATCCACCGGTGTCATCCAATTGGACCCCTCTTTCACTAATATATGTGATTTTATGCTGCCTGTTAACGAGTCTTTAATTTTATCCGATATGATAAGATCTTTTAATGATTTGAAATCTTTCACATCCCGGCTCTCTAAATAATATTCAAAGTTGGTTTTAGCCTTCGCTACCCATTGTACGTAACTTTCGTTATGTTGTTTATAACATGCCTCAAAATTCTTTTTGTGTTGTAATGGAGTCAACGCATTTTCCGCTAAGATACACTCCTTAATGGAGGTATAATTAGATAATTGGTCGGTTCCCAAACTATTCGTTAGACTTCTAATAAAGTTTCCAAGCCTGTTCAGAATTATTTTACCCCAATATTGCTCTGGTACTGAATAAATTTCAAACAGGGTTTCTGCCTGGTGAAAAAAGAAAACCCAATTTTCTATTTTTTCTGGAATGCGAGGCATTTGATCTCTTACTATATGTAAATATTTTGCTAGTCCATCTTCAGAATTATTTATTATTTCCCCCTGATTCCCACTCGAGCCCTGTCGTTGTTGAATTTCGAGTTCCTTAAGTTTTATTTCATGTTCGCGGGCGCTTCGCGTTTTCTCCTCACACTCAAGTTGTTTTCGTTCACTTATAATTTGTTCTAGCAATTCTTTTATCATGGCTTCCTCATAATCCGCGTGTTCCAAAATAATTTTACTGAGTTAGATTTTGGTTCCCTTTTCAGGCACTTGTTCACCCAATTCCTCAACTACTTGAGCTAAATCTGCCCTACTACCTTTCATTAGAAAGGTCATTTTCCAGCCCTTTTCAGTAACCAAACAGAACAAACAAACAAAAGAATTCTATGGTACTTAATTAGCCCCAAAATTTATATATAGTTGTATATATATATATATTCTAAATTTCAATCTGACATAAAACCATTTTATCCCGAGCATTAAATTTGTTTACAACATATAATACAATAATAATAACAATAATAATACACTAAAAAAAAATATCTGAATACGTTTACATACAATTATGCCGGTTAATCCCACCATCACTCATTCCTAACAGACAACCACAACCACTTTTTTTTTAACATTACCAATTAAATTAAATAACCCACTATTATTATAACCTTATCCTTTTATAACAAAACATACCTGTTTCTGGTACAAACGGAAAAAAAAATAATCTCCACTCACCAGTCATTCCCAGTATTCTTGCTTCTTCCTTCCACCATAAATATGCCGTCCAGATGATCTAAAAGGCTTGCTTCTATCTCTTCCAGCCTCTCACCAGCTATGGCGTCTTCCATCTATGTCCATCAGCTTCACCATCAATACATCACGACGTTCTTTTTCGTTTTGCTGCCCTAACTGGGCATAAGCATCCATAGAGGCACGCAATGTGGATCTCATCAGTCTATCGGTTCCGGCTGCGCCAATGTCACGAGGCGTCTTCTCGTGTAACGGTTCCCGATAGTAATTAGTACTGATGAGACCAATGAGTAATCATGCCTCTAAACATAACAAAAAAAACATTTAATAATTAAGAAAAAAAAGTATTTACAATTTCTAATATATCAACGGGCTAGGCTCATTGCCTATCTCTCCCGTGGTTTCAGAGCATTCGATAATAAAAACAAACACAGTTTTTGCGACCAGCGGCCAAACATATGTTCATCCTTCCAGTTCAAGGCCTCTCTGCTCTCTCCCTCCAATGTTTATTTTCTTTCCAACCCTCGCATCCCCCATCCGCGGAGAGTCCACTTCGAAATTCCAGAGATGCATTAGGGGTGCGAGGTTGTTAGAGTGTTCGGGGGGGCCACACGAATGTGACAAACACATACTTATCAAAACTAAATATGGCGACAAATCAATTTGCAAAAAAATAATTTTGGAGATAAAACTTTTATTAATAAATTAATAATACAGTTGTTATTAAATAAATTTTATGTAATTATTTTTGTTAATAAATTAATAATATATTTGTTAATAATTTAATTAACCCTCCGAGCGTCTTGCAAAAGGGTAAAATTGTAATGTTGTTTTCTTTGCATTTAGTTTTAAATGCTAAGAAAATATGATTCTTTCAACATTATAAAAAAAACTCAATTACAAATATGAATGTAATCCTTGAGAGTATTAATCATTTTACAATTTATTTAAATTTCATTAAATCTATAGAATTATATTATCTTAATTATTGTTTGTATTGCTGAGAAACCTGGAGCTTAGTGAACGGAATATTACGCCCCAGACACTTAGAGGGTTAAATATCTATATATATATTTTTTTTAATTTATGAGCAATTAATTTGCTAATAAATTAATTTTGTTAACTAAAATACATTTTCTAATACAATGTTTTGGAAACGCTTTCACCCATTCCAAGTAGCGTAATTACATCGAAATCAAAATGAAACAGAGTGCAACTAATGTTACTAATTCACAAAATATACATGAAAAAAAATTTAAGAAAAATGCCGCTACAAAAAAAAAAAAAAAAAAAAAAAAAAAAAACAGTTGAAGATAAGGTGTTTCCGCAAAAATTGAGATAAAAAAAACTCGTGGAAAAAAACCCGAAAGTCAATGAGGATAAGTGCACTGAATTTCTGCAACTGTACCAGGAGACAACTTCGACAACTGACTGGATCCAATGTATTACTTGTTGCAGGTGATTGCACAAAAGGTGCGCGATTTACAACAATAAGTGCATCGATTGTAGACGACGACAACTTCGGTTAGCAAACAAAATACAATGAAACTGTGGAAATGGAAATGAAGTAATTTTCAAGTTAAAAATGTTATCAACTAGATTAATGTTATTTTGTAATCTTAGTAGGGCTTGCTTTTTCTGATATTTTTAACTGTTGTTAAAATTCTTTCTTTTATTTATTATTTAAACATTTGGTTGAAATATTCACTCCTGATACAATAATATTTACTCTCAAAAACCTTTCAACAATGTCGATTAAGTGTAATTATTATTGTTAGCAATTTAATTGTAGTTACTATTAGTAACAATCTCTTCTACTTATGTGCGCAATCTCTCCAACCCATGTGCGCGTTCACTCCTACCCTGTAAGGAGAGATTGCGCAAAATAGTTTTCTTGGTTTTATTACTGCTGTCCTATTATATTACAGTATAACAACAAATTAACAATGGAAATGCATAAAAAACAAATAAAGTCAAAATTATTCATGCATAGTTTAGCTAAATATTAATATTTAGATTTTTTATTACTATTCTTTTGAAATGTGCGCAGACACTCCTCGCTTTACCTTATTTGTTAGTATAAATCTCAGTAAACCTTCACTTTTGGGATTCAGATAACACTTTTTTATATTATTGACGTAAAATATAAATTTTTAACTGAAAAGAAAACGCATTTAAAATGTTTGAAAGGCGTATTGACGTTTTGGCAAATGATGCAAACAAAACCTTGTAAGAAAGCGGATTTTTAAAAATTGGATGAAAAAGAAAAATAGAATTTTTTAAGAAAATAAAATAGTTTTTTGATTGTTTTACACTATGATCCCTTTCGTAAAGTTCCTTTCCCAGTAAACTAATTTCTTTAAACTACAACTAGAGAAATATACAATATGAGAAATTACAAATGGTTTGGGAATAATTTTTAAATAAAGTTGAAGTGTCCAGCGAATAACAAAATTAGTTCCAAACTTCGTCCATAGATGGCGCTGTACATTAATTTATCATGAAAAAGCAAAAAAAAACACAAGACAATCTGTTACAGATCATTTTATTTTGTCAAAATCTGTTACAACGCAATAATTCGTGTAATCCATTAGCATAAGTCTGTGTATGTGTATAGCTCGAGCCGCATCCAAACGGAACTCCAGTTCAATCCTCGTGTTTGCAATTGATTGCGGAACTAACTGGGTGGAAAGTTCCTTTGAACAGTAATGATGGATTTGGTTTTGAAGTACCAACCTACGAAATTAGCCCTTTCGTTGGGAGTCGGCATTACTGTGTCACTGCGTCAAAACTAATCTGAAAATGAGAAAAAAGCATGTTTGAAACCAAACATACGAACAAGTGGCGCAATCTATGATCGAAGTCTGAAATAATTATTTTTATTCGCTTGAAGAAAACTTTTCATCGTGAGAAGCATTTTACTCCAAATAGCACACCTCTGTGGCACTTACTTGATTTTATATTGAATTTTATATTGTCTCAAGAGCTTTTGGGACACCGTATATTATTAATGAAAATTCATGAAAAATGTCTTCAGCACACTTTCTTCGCGATTTATAATAGCTTATAATACACTGTTGACTTTTAATAATTTACAACTTAAAATTATGAATAAAACTTTTACTTCTTGATAGTTATGTTCAACAGCTTTTGAATTATTTTTGCTGCTTTATTGTGCTTTAAATTAATCTTTTTTAGTATTGATGCATTGAAGTCTATCTAATTTTATTACGGACACTTCAACCTAATTTTTAAATTATTCACAAATCATTTGTAATTTCTAATGTTGTGTATTTTTCTAGTTCTAATTTAAAGAAGTTAGTCTACTAGGAAAAGAACTTACGAAAGGGATCGTAGAATAAAACAATCAATAAACCATTTTATTTTCTCGAAATCCATCATTACTGTTCAAAGGAACTTTCGTGCCCAGTTAATTCCGCAACCAATAGCGAATATGTGGATTAAATTGGTGGCTCGATCTATACATAGACTCAGAGTTGGACAGTATCGAAAATACATGCATTTGAAATGCATTTTCATCATATATTGTTTTTTTTTTTTTTTTTTTGTATTTTAAACTGAGTAAAGGAAAGTATTTTGGTAATGCATTTTGAAATGATTTTTGCAGGTATTTTGTATTTTGAAAATACTCAAAATACATTTCTGCCGATTTCAAGCTGCTTCTTTTAAACCGCAGATCTAAGATTCACAAAAGCAAAATAAGAGATTGTTTGTTTTGTCTAGTCTTGAGATTATAATGAATGCATCTGCTCTGCTGAAGCATTTTTGCTGAATGGTTACATTTCTAACCTTCTAGTTTTATTAGTTCTAACGGTGATACGAGAATGGCAAATACTACTGTGTGATAAACAGGAAGAATCATTAGGAGTTTTGCTGTGCATTGTATTTTTTTTTTTAATATGATAGAAATATACTGCAGTTAGTTGACTCGTGAAAGAATGGCTCAGCTCACGATGATAATGTATCACGTGAATTAATTAATTGGAATAATACAGTTGCGCTGTACTAGATGGGAATCTTTCTTTTAAAAAATGTCTGTTGATAATGATGTTAGAGTTAAGGTAACATGCCAAATGGGTAAAACAAGGTCCACCAATTAAGTGGAACTTTTAAAGTCACAACTAACTTTAAAACGCATTTAAAGGTAAGATTTTGGTTTTATATCTTATACATGAATTGAAACATCATTTTTTCTAGTTCTTTTGTATTCATTGTGTCAGCGTTCGGGTTCAATTTACACACTCGTGATATTCATTTAATTGAGAGTGAATTTCATTACATAAATAGTCCTATGTATTTATATTTTTTTTATTACAAGTATAGCATGTATATGTTTAAATACTGTTTTACAATATAAAAGACGGTGATTTTCAATATGTTATGAATATTTAAAGTCATTTTAATTCAATCATTCAAGATCAGAGAACTTTAAAACAGACCACGACGAAGACTGATTGCATTGATGGGAAGCACTTTTAATTTTTTAAACACTAAAAGAACATTACTAAAACAAACTACTACTAAAAAAAAAAAAAAAAAAAAAAAAAAAAAAAAAAAAAAAAATCCGCACATTATGATATTTCTAGGATTTAAACAAAGGACATTTTGCATGTTGTTTATTTTATATATCTCTTTAAATTATTTCTTATTTTTTATTCATGGCAAGCATTCATATTTTCGTTGCAGTGATAGAGGCATTAATGAATTATGTATATTTTTAACAGACTTCCAATGAAGGAGGTTATGCAATTCGTTTATATCCACGCATAACTCTTGAACTGCTTCAATTTTCAATCTCGCCCTCACTCTTTTTTTTTTAAAGTTTTCTGTTTTCAGGTGATAACGTTTCGATTTCACTAGGACAATAATATAGACCTTTTTTGATTTTCATAAAAATTAAGCTATTATCACGAAATTTTAATATATCATCTTGTACTGTACGTCAAAATGAGTGATATTAAATAACTAAGAGAATTAAAATGAGTGTGAATTACTACTGCTCTGCAGCAGGTATGTAAACAGATTTTATCCGAGCGCAAATCAACACGCGGTGCTGTTTGGGTCGTGTGGGAGCTAATTTTTCTCGTTGCAGGCCGGGTTCGAGTTCGCTTGTCCCTACTTCGGGTTTAGGCGTAACCCTCGGGAACTCAATGCCATGATAGTAAATAAACATGGCGGACGTTCCCGTCCTATGAATGCATCACAAAAAGGCATGAATACTCCTCTCCAAAACAAAACAAAAAGTACTTTTATACTAAATAGCTTATAATCGCCATATAATAATAAATACAGACCTTTAAATACATTCCTGTATATTCATTTATGAATACTTTAATTAACATATATTAAATTATTTAGTTTTAAAAATGGTTTATTATTGATACTTTTTACACACGGTTGTAATTCCTTACGTTAATAAAATTTTTTTGCATTTATGTTTGAATATATATATATATAATTAAATTTTAGTTTCAAGAAAATAACTGAGAAAAATTTTAGAATATTTATCAGGCTATTATTACAGTCCATAAAACAATAGTAGTATATTCATATTTACATGTATGTTTTTAACATTTATTTATTTTCATTTTTCCAAAACATTTTCATATCGATAGTTTAAATTTTATAAAATAAATAAATAAATAAATAAATAAAACGATTTATTTTCCAAATATTAGTTAAGCAAATAAAATTGTAATAATTAAATAATTTCATGTATGTTTTTAAAATTCATTTATAAATACTTTCTCCAAATTTTAAAGAAACAATTTCTTGTGATTATTGTGATAATGATTTTTAAATACAGGTACTACAATTTTTTAAGCAATTTTAAAATATTTTATGCCATTGCTATCCATAAGCAAGCAAAATATAAATTGATAATTTTTTTTCGGATAGTAATAAAGCTAGTGAAATTATAAGAATTAAATAATTTCATGTATGTTTTTAACATCCGTTATATACATTATTTTTCTTCAAAATTTTAAAAAAATAAATTCTAGTATATATTCCTATAATGATGTTTTTATATACAAATAATAGATTTTTATATACAAAATGATTAAAAAAAAGTATTACCATACATGCTTTTTACATTAATTTCCAGAAAATTTGATAAGAAATTGGTAGAAATTGATTTTTTTTCAGCGTATTAATGAAGGAAAATGAATGATAATAATAAAATAATAATTATCTGTGTACTTTTTACTTTCATTCAGAGACTTTCTCGAAATTTAATAATAAATAAATAAAATAATAATATTACAGTTTTTAAAGCAATCATTTTTTGTGTTTTATATCATTGTATTGGATCTTATGCAAACAAAGTGAAAATTAAAGTTTTCTTTTTGCAAACATTAACATTAATAAAGTAAGTAAAATTATAACATAATAATAAATAATTCCATGCCTGCTCTTTGCATTGATACATGAATATTTTTTTTTTTCAAAATTTCAAAGAAATAAATTCTAGTGATATTTTTATAATGATATTTTTTTTGTATAAATGTAACTATATAACAGATTATTTTAGCCATTATTTTAATGTTTTATATCATTCTTTTGAGTCTTAAACAAGCAAAGTAGAATTTGAAGATTTTTTGTAGATAGCAATGAATCAAGTAAATTTATAATAATAATGAAATAATAATCCCATTTATGCCATATACATTGATATATATTTTAAAAATTTCAATGAAATAAATTTGAGTGATTACTTCTATAATGTTGATTTTTAGTTACAGACTTTTTAAACATTTTTTAGTGTTTTGTTAGTTATAAAGATTTTTAAATTTTATTTTATTATAAATAAAGTATAATTATAAATATTAATAAAATGGACTTATATAAAATAATGATGATGATATTTGAAAATATATTGTTCGAGATTAACATGTTTATTTCCAATATTTGCAATAAAATTATGCATATTATGCAGACATATATATATATTAATATAATCATTATATGTATATTAATCATTCATGTTTATACACTTTCCAAAATAAAACACAATAAAAAATATTCGGAAAAGCTAGCAAAAACTTTACTTACCCTTTCTAAATATCCTGATTAATATGTTTATAAATATTTTCTAAAAATACAATTTAATAATTTATTTTTTAAACTTTTTAATTTTGCGTTCATTAATATCATTTATTTTTTTATCATCTAACATTTTTGTATAATTCTTTAAACAGGTATTTGAAAATGAATTTATAATTTTAAAAACGTTATCTTCCTACTGGACACTGGACGGAAGCATTGTCTCCCCCCTCTGTCTTTTTAGGAGTGTCACGGCCTTGAGTTCCCCAGGGTTACGGTTTAGGTCGGTTCTGTTTGACTCTTGTGGCACGGGTTTGATGCGGTGCTGAAATCCTAAAAAATGTCGCGGTTACTGGCAGATTCAGTTCCAGCTGAAAATTGTGCTTTTTAAAAATCTTAATAAAAGTATAGGGGAAGGGGGAGGGGATATATCTTCTTAGTCTCCTCGCCTGAACAGTCTCTCTTAGGCTGTGAAGTATGCGCTATAGCTTTATTTATGAAACCGAAAGTATACAGAGATTCTTTAAAAAAAAATCTAGATGCTATATGGCGTATACCTCCATATATCCTCCATTATACCCTGGTTTAGTGACCTATTTTAAAAAGAAAGCTCACTATGTTGTTTCAACTGAAAAAACTATTATTTTTTTAAATATTACTATGCAAAACATACATAGGCCGAAATTACCGGGACCGGCCCGACCCGCAGAAAAAACATTTTAGTCCGGCCTTCCCCATACAAAAAAAATATATTGGTACAGCCCGGTACAAAAACTAAAGTTTCGGCCCAAGTCCGACCCGGTATAAAAGCTAAAATCTCTTAACGAACTCGGCGGGCGGCTCAATATAAAAACCGAATGTTCGGCAAGATCCCAGCCCGTACAAATCCTTGATTAAGCAGTAACAAGTGAATTTCTACAAAATATAGATTTTACGCCGATATGGTTAAAAATCGTCTTGTGCGAAAGGAATTCCGACAAAAAATAATTATTTTAACTTTTTTTTCATGTTTATACTTTTCATTTAAAAAAAAAAGCATGCTGGACTGCGATATTTATTTTTTTTTAAATGAATCTCTATTTTTATGTTAAAGTTTTAGTTATCATTTGTATCGCTAATCCACATTTCATGGCTTGGAGACTTAAAAATCTGAAAAGATGCTATGCAGTAGAATTTTCTAAGGCGGAATCGACAAGGACAGACGAAAATTCTCTATAGGCAGGTTTTTTTCTTAGCAGGTACATAGTTTGTTTTGAATGAATCATACTATTTTCGCACGTGTTATTACATTCCTTTTGCATGCATCAATACTTTTTTGTTTAAGACAAGATTTGTCATAGGCAGGTTCTTTTTCACAGTTTATTTTTCTGTACAATAATTTTATTGCCAATATGTATTATTTTAAAAATTATAAATTTAACATTTTAATAGCAGAATAATGGGGATTCTTTAAAAAATATATATTGTGCAAAAATCGTTGGGCCGTGCCGGATTTTACTTATTTTTGCATAGAAAAATCGGGGCGGGCCAAAAATTTTCATACGGGCTGGGTCGGGATCGGGCTTGAAAATTTTGAACAGTGCAGACCTCTATGAAGAATGAAGTACCGATTCGTCCCAATATAAAGAAATAAGGCCCTGACCGGAAAACATGATGCCGAGGTCATGTCCGGCCTAATTTTCAGAAAAAATAAAACCCGTGCCCGACCTAGAAAGTCCAGGCCAGGTCCAGTCAGAGTGTTGTGAGTGAAAAATAACTCTCCAGGCAAGGCCCGTGAGGGCTTCTAATCTTATACACAAACATTTTAAATTTTAAATGTATTTCGTATTTGGATTTTTTTTAATTCGAAAAGTATTTTGTATTTTAGATTCTAAAACTAATGTATTTTGTATCGAAAATGATTTTTCGATGTATTTTGTCCAACTCTGCATGGACCTATGCTAATGGATTACACAAATTTTTGCTATGTAACTGCTTTTAAGAAAATAAAATGATCTGTAACAGATTTTCTTGTATTTTTTATGCTACTTTATAATAACTTAATGTACAGCGTCATCTATGGGCGAAGTTTGGAACTAATTCTTTATTCGCTTGAAGAAAACTTTTCATCGTGAGAAGCATTTTAGTACAAAGCTCATTCTTGTACAATAATTACTTAATTTTATATTGAATTTTAAAATGCGTCAGGCACTTAATGTTAACGATGACAAATAACATATTTAATTATAATTTACTCCATAGTAAATAAAAAACAAATACGCAAATACAGACAATTTAATTAAGCAGTATAAAAATACACAAAACTCTTTAAAAAGTTACTTCATAATAAATTTGATTATTCATAACAACATTATTTTGATGACCATGTATAACAGAAAGCAAAAGTTCAGCACTTGTACATTTTATTTAAATTTTCAAAGCCCATAAAAAAAGTGACGTAGAAGTTGTTACTCGTTTTCTTTGTAGATTACATTTGTTTAATTTTTTTCTGTGTGTTCTTAATTGCACAAGGTCCGAAAAGGCTGCAAAATAGGCATTTCTTTTATTTCTTAAAAAAAAATTGCGAAAAAATTTCCTAAAAATATATTTCTTATTTTATATTTTAGTAAAAAGGAAAATGCATATTGGATTGTCCCTTAAATTCATGAAGCAAATTTTGTTACATTGTACGTTTTATATAAAAATTCATAGATAAATAAAAAGCTGTACCAAAGATTTTGAACACAGTTATCGCTTAGGGGCGGTAATAAATAACAATGCACTTTCAACTGTGTTTTGTGCTACATAAGTTGTTTATTTAGATACATGACATCGGATGGAAAATTAGTGTTTTTTAACAGTCTACTGATAGCGTTGAAAAATGATTCATAAACTATGCGTGATACATGATTTTTCTTTGTTGTTAAAAAAATATATTATGTTTAACAGTCATTTATATTTTACCATACATTTTAAAACTATGGCATGACAGTCTTTTCGACTCACTATGTGTACTATTCCCTTTTAAAAAAATACTCTGATTTCTGTAAAGTTTGAATATTTTATTTATTCGAAATACAGATTCCTCTTCGAAAACTCATTTCTCGAATTTCTGTGTTTGGAATTAGAGTTATTTAGTTTGATACGGCAATTTTGTTTTTGTTTTTAAAGCAATTTTCATGTCGTAACAGCTTTTTACAAAGGTTAAGTAAAAATACAGAAAATATATAATTTCATTGATTATTATTTGAAAAATACACATATCATTAAAAGTCATAATGTCTAGCCTAAAAAATCATTAAAAGAGATATGCCATAGTAGAAAAATATTAAACTAGGGTTATCTGATTCTAAGACGAGAATGATTTTTACCCTAAATGCTAAACGGTTTGACACTGGAAAAAGAATTGACAATGCTAAAAATTGACAGCATTGTCAAAATAGAAAATTTTCGTAAAGAAATAGCTTAGAATCACTATTTAATTTATGTTTAAACATTTTATTATTTAAAAAATAATAATAATCTAATAATTATTACTTTAGTGCTTTATTCTGTCTTCTAGGGAAAAGAGCATTTAAAGTAAGTTATGTGTATTTTTTATTATGTATTTAAAATGTATGATATAACGTTCTTTTGAGGTTAGTTTATTCATTTGTTTACAAAATAATAATAAAATAAAAACGTCGTTTCCTTAACCACTAAAGTGATGATAAGAATCTTAACAAATTTTAATGTAATTTATTCATAATTTAATTAATCCTTTTATGCCGATACTTTGTTTGGAGAACATTTAAACATTAATTTTATTTACACTATAAAAACCCTTTCTTCTTCTTTAAACAATTTTCTATCTTTATAAGAAATAAATTTGTGCTGCCACAACAAAAATGCTTTTATCGTTATCGTATCATTGTACGATTTTAGATACGACACACATTTAATTTAGTAACGACTATAAAGTAGAATTCCATTTTATCAACAAATACTTTTAAGAATACATAGATATTTTGCCCTGAAGCAAGTAACGGGTTAGAAACCGAGTTATTTTAAGATAAAAAAAAGGGGGGGGGAACATACATATCGATTTTACCATTACATTACAAAACTGAGAACTTCAATAACCTGATAGATTTTATTCATTAAAATTCTGGCCTATAGAAACTTTATTTACCTTGTACTAATTTATGTCACACGAGTAAAAGATATGCATATTTTTAGTTGATTAAGTAACAATTAATTAATTTTTAGCTTTCTTTTAATGTTTTTATTATTATTTAACGAATTTTTTTCGATATTTTTTCCATAAATTCCTTTGATGCAAAAGATGTACTAACACACAGAAATGGATTTATCTCAGAATATAATATAGATTTTGCTATAGATTTTAGGTCATATATTATTATTTTTCGGATCATTTTTTAATTCTGTGAAAAAATGTATTTTAACAGGAAACGAAACTTCTTATTTATTAGTATAAATTAATTGATAGGTTTTTATCCATGAATTTGATGCCAACGTATTTGCCTTCTAGGAAACATGGCTTCATCTCAATGAAAAATTTCATCAGTTATCTCCGCAAAACCGTCTGGACTACTAGGACAAAGGAAAGTACTGTCTTGGGAATTATCTTCTGTTGATTGTCTGTGAAATTTTGATGGATTTCAGGAATTCCAAATCAAAATTTTTCATTCTGATGGGCAAATGATTCAGAGGGTTTCTGATTTATATATATATGCTCCACATCATGGTTATCAATAGCAAAATCGCCTCAAAGTGCCAAAATTGTATGAAGCAGTCGTTTCACGACCATCTGGAAGTTTACTGTGAGCATCTAGGTTTGCAGAGCTAAAATAACTAAGCTCTATTTATAGCACAATTGGTCCGTATTTATTAACACATGTACGGTTTTTCATCAATATTGGGCCGGGTTGAAACAACTATGTAGGTAAGGAACGTCCATTGTAGGATATTATAGCATTTATGAATATACGTTCATGAGGTGTAGCATTGGTCGCTGCGCATAGCAGTGATCGAATTGAATGCAAAACAGGTTGTAGTACTACCTCATTACCATCCGGTATCATCTTCTTCGATATTAATGACATACAAATGGTTTTTTATATGATAACATTATATCTTTTTACGTGGCAATTTATTTGAGGGTTATACACAGTTTTTCGGCTTGTGGCTATTTGGTAAAAGGAGTTAAAAATTCTTTTTAACTCACGAAAGGTAAATAACAACCGTTTATCAAATAGGGTGGTATTCCATAATGGAGAAAATATTTTTCAGATGAGAATCATCAGAAATGTATGATGACATGTGATATTTATTTAATGACTAAGCAATGAGGAAAAACAAATTATTTTAGTTTTTATTGACTTTGAATATATTAATTGGGTTTCACGAATCCTCGTAAATTATTACTTTGAGCAAATAGGTATATAAAATAAAGGATGAGTTTAAGGAAGAAAATATTGCGAAGAAAAATTGCTCCTTTTTAACACTTTCCAGCGAAGTTGAAACGTATTTATGCATTCGGTTTGTCTGTCCGTCTGTCCAAGCTCTAACTCCCATAAATATACTCGGATTTTCATGAAATTTATAAAGGTTATTTAGGAAGCATGTTTGGTATTGTATATGAAGCACATAGGATTAATTGTTCATTTACAGGCGCACTCAAAAGTATTCCATTACATTATGGAATTCCATTACACTCTCGAGACGCCAACGTATCGCCCGTTTACAGTGGTGCCATGTGGATCGCAATTGGACTGATGACGACTGGTCTACCGTGCTCTTCTCAGATGAGAGTAGATTCAGTCTATCGCCTGATTGTAGACGTAAACTGATATGGCGCAAGGTTGGCAGAGCTTACTGTTGCGAAAATATTGTAGAAGGAGATCGATGTGCAACTTCAAGTATCATGGTGTGGGCGGGCATCATGTTCAATGGCCGTACGGATCTTTACTTGCTTGACCAAGGGTGCATGACCGGTAGGCGGTATATTGAAGACGTCCTTCTTCCACATGTTCCACTTTTTCGAGGTGTTTTCGGCGAGAAGTTTCGTTTTATGGACGATAACGCACCTTGTCATCGCACATAGTCTGTACAAGATTGTCTTGAGACCGAATATATCCATCGTATAGAGTGGCCAGCACGTTTCCCTGACCTGTAAATGTATGGGATGCCTTTGGGAGACGTACTGCTGCTCGGCAATTTCCTCCTACAAAAGAACAATTAAGAACATTTCCTAAACAATTCGAAATTTAAAAGGGGTGAAAATGCGCAAAAAGCGTTCTAAAAAAGATCTAAATAGTGATTTCTATGCAATCTCAGGAAATACCAAACCGATTTAAGAAATAGTGGTGTCAAAATGATAGTGACAACTCTTGCTCCAAGATAGGCTATATTTTATTAGGCGTTTTAAAAAACCTTTTAAATGGCGATTTCTACGCTATTTTAGGAAGTATCATATCGATTTCAAAAGTAATGGTTGTAAATCGATGGTGACAGCCCTTGCTCTAACATAGACTCTATTTTATGTTTGTGTCACAAGTTTGTGTATTGAAGAAATGTACCCCTCCAAATTTGAAAAGGAAAATGATGAAGTAATCCGGAAGTTATTTAAAGGTATGCATATTTTTTAAAAGATACATTAGAAATATGCATACCTGTTAAATTTCTAAAAAATATTATTTAGAGTTAAGAGATAAAAGTTTTAATTGAGGATGAAGGAGACGGCAACTAAACAATGAAGCATGAGACCGCACAAATATCGGACATACAGTGGTCGAGATTTTCAAAAGATGAATGATATTATCAACGATAAACGAAACAAAATAGAAAGCAGCAGAATAAGGAAATTAACATAGTGACGATAAAATTGAAAATGTTCCCCATAGTGTTTTTTTTTTTACAACGGCGCTTGCACAGGGGATCTTTGGGCATATAATCGTTTTTGACACAAATACCTGGGAATTTTTTTTTTAAGATTTCATCTTACCAATGGTAGCCAAACATTGAATTACCTAGCTCTCTTGTGCTGGGTTTTTTTTTTTTTATCACTAGGAGGCTATGCATATATTCCGCAGCCGTGCTACTGCGAATATGATATTTGCAACGGCATCTTTTATACATTTCGGCTTTTGAAAATAGTCTCAAGAGCCGGGAAATAACACTATGTGCTACATAAATTTCACGTTCAACACCTGTTATTTGTCAAACTTGTCTGAGGTTCCCTAGAAAACAGCTAAATATAGAATTATCAGGGATACCTGAACCTCCAAATTTGAGAAAGAAAATTGCGAAATGGTGTAAGATGTTGTTACAGGCATACATATTTTTTAAAACAATGCATTAAAAATTGAATTGTTTGCAATTTTGCATCAAAAATTTGAATCTCTATGGCTTTGTGAAGAAAAATTATGAAATAATTCAAAGTCGAAAGAAGGACAGCTTCAAGGGAGGATAAAGCGATTACTTCAAAACAGAGAACTAGAACACCTGAATGTTCTAAGTATGCATATTTCCTATGTGCATTACACAAAATTTTTAGGGGACGTGAATTTATAATTTTATATGCTTGTTTACTTAAGTTATATTCATGTTGTTAAAGTGTACATTATTCAGCAATACATATGTTTTTAGGCTTGAATTTTTAATGTAATACGTTTCTTTATTTCAGGTATATATAATTTGAAAAGACGGTATAAAGATACCTATACCACCAAATTTGAGAAAGAAATTCGGGAAGTGATCTGGAATTATAGTTACAGGTATGCATATTTTTAAAAACTCTGTTAAAAATATGTATTCCTGTGAAATTAAGAAGAAAATATGTGAAGTATTTGAAAGTTGAGAGAAGAAAAGTTTCAAGTGAGGCTGAAGTAGATGGCCATGAAACAAAGGATCTGGAGACTGCATGGATGTCCTAAGTAATCATATTTCATAGGAACATTATCTATTTTTTTTTTTTTGGATTGAATTCACAATTTAGTATATTTCTTTATTTCAGGTATACATTATGTTTAGAAAGATACGATAAAGATACATATCCCTCCGAATTTGAGAATGAAAACGATGAAGAAATAAGGAATTTTTTTTACAGACATACATATTTTTATAAAGATGCATTAATCCTTTGTATCACGTGTTGCATATCGGCATCATTGTTGTTATCTCCGAACATATCAATTGATATAAATTGTTCATAGGAGTCTAAACAGACGGCGATACTGAGTTAATTTTTTTTTTTTTTTTTTTTTTTTTTTTTTTACCATTTAAGCAGTTTTACATCATTATTGTTAAAAAAAAAATTGTAATTGTTTTTTATTAAAAAAGGTTGGAGACGCAAATATATTTTTTATAGTGGTAATTTCGTATACTTTACAATATTCTATTAGAAAATTTGAGGTATTTTTTAGAAGTAGGTAATTCTATGTTTATTGCATATGTAAAAAAGTACCTTTTAGTTGATAATTTTTTTCTAAATTTTTTAAAATTATTTTTTACATGCTTAAAATGATGCATTCAGTCATATGAGTAAATATTTTTCAAATTGGAGTTGTTGGGTCACAAAGGGTTAAATAGATCTATTTCTGGGAATTTAAGAAGAAAAAGTATGAAGCAATTGAAAGTCGGGAGAAAAAGTTTTTACAATGACGATGAAGTTGATGACCTCGAAACAAAGAATCAGTAAAAAGCATGAATGACCTACATATGCATATTTCCCACGTGTATTCCTATTTTTATTCCTAAAAGTTAAAAATTTTATGAGAATAGCCTCATATATGTGTGTGTTTTGAGGCTTGAATTTGTAATTTAATACATTTCTTTATTTCAGGCGTACAATATATTTAAAAAAGGTAAGATAAAAGTACATATCCCTACAAATTTCAGGAAGCAAACGATGAAGTGACAGGAATTTTGTTACAGGGAGACATAATTTAAAAAACATGCATTAAAAATGTGAACTTTAGGAGTAAAATTTTGAAGTAATTGAAAGACGAGAAAAGAGAAGTTTGAAGTGAGGGTGAAGTAGATGAATATGAAACAAAGAATTAGGAGAACACATCGATGTTCTAGGTAGACATATTTCCCAGAAATATCATCGAATTTTTTAGAAAGTGGGAATTTATAATTTAGTATATTTCTATATTTTAGGTATGCATTATGTTTTAAAAGATAAGATAAACATACGTATCCCAGCAAATTTGAGAATGGTAACGATGAAGTATATGGAATTTATTTACAGGCATACATATTTTTATAAAGATGCATTAAAAATATGTATCAGAAAATTTTCAGAACAATTATGAAGAAATTGAAAGTTTCAAGAAAAGTTTCAAATGAGGATAACGTAGATTATCTCGAAACAAAGAATCAGGAGAATATATTGATGTCCTAGGTAAGCATATATCCGAGTTGTATTATTATTATTATTTGATTTAATTTACGATTCACTATACATCTTTATTTCAGATATCCATCATATTTAAAAAGATAATATGAAGATACTTATTCCTTCGAATTTGAGAAAGAAAGCGATGAAGTGATATGGAATTTTGTTACATGCATACATATTTTTAAAAAAGATGGATTAAAAATATGTATCCCTGTTACTTTGAGAAATAAAATTATGAAGTAATCGAAAGTCGAGAGAAGAAAAGTGTTAAGTAGGAGTGAAGCAGCTGACCACGAAAGAAAAATCAGGAGAACACATTTATGTACTAGGTAAGTATATTTCCCAGGGGTATTATAAAAGTTTTATTTTGATTGAATTTGCAATTTAGTATACATCTTTATTTTAGATATCTTGTTTAACCTCTTCGGTCCCTGGGTCCCCACACGGGGACCTCTGTTCTTTTCCTTATAAAAAATAAAATGTCTGATTTTTTTACATTTTCTCATCACTTCTTAATAACTGAATGTGTTTTGCGTTCAAAATAAGCGAATAAATGGTAGCATCTAAGCTGATTCCCACATAAAATAAATGTTATTTTCATCTGAATTAGCAAAATGCCTAAAAATGCACAAAAAGACAGTATGAACAAGAAAGTGGGAAATTTTCATAAGTATTTAACTTAAATCTTTTTCAATAAAATTTTTTTGAGGATTTGTAGATTATTTACTTGTTTAACGCTCTTAAATTTGTGATTGCGTTAATTTAGGTTAATAGTTATTAAATTGATGTTTTTAAGGGGTTTTGAAGTTTTAGATCCATATTTTTGAACCTAAATTACTAAGCGACTAAATGATCAATTTCAGAAAAGATATTTTTTCTGTCATTTATGATGTCATTTTGTTTGGAAAAAACCCAATGAATAAGAATTTGTATTATTATTTTAGCTTCGGAACTGAAGAGGTTAAAAAGATAAGGTGAATATACTTATCCATCCGAACTTGAGAAAGAAAAACGATGAAGTGATATGGAATTTTGTTACATGTATACAATTTTTTTAAAAAGATGGATTAAAAATATGTATCCCTGTTACTTTGAGAAATAGAAGTAATCCCAACAAAAAGTTTTCGGTAAAAAAAAAAAAAAAAAAAAAAAAAAAAAAAAAAAAAAAAAAGCGCCAAGTTCTTCTTAATGTTTCGGCCAGAAAAAGTAGTGATATCTGATGTTCGCACAAGTTAAAAGCCAAACATCCCAAATCTTTCATTGAAAATGGCTTCCTGGGACTTGGCCGTTAATGCCTTCTACAGCATTTCAAAATTAATGATTGGAAATTACGCATTTATGAATTATTTAAATATTAAAAGTAATATTAGAATGCAAAGAGGCAAATTCACATAAATACATTATAAGTAAAAGATTTCTGATAACTACCATTCAGTTTCAACAAACATTAGATTTGATTACAGATCATTTAGTCCACTTGCGGTTTAATTGCCATTTTGTACGGTCAAAAGCTAAAGTCATTAACGTAAAACCCAAGAAATAAAACAAAATTTACTTACTTCATATCTCACAATATGTTACATTATATTTTATTGTATAATATTGAAATCTTGTATATTGACGAAAGAGATTTTTTTCGTTTGAACATTTATTATAGTTTGTTTGCAAACATTAAGAGGTATTCGATTTATAAACTGTTAAAAGTTGATATTAATTATGTTTTAGCGATTAGGGATATTATCTCCTGAATACAAGTATTTTGTTATTTTTAACTTCTAAGCATTTAAATAGACTGAAGTTGTTTAAAAGCATTTTTCAAATGTGTACTTTATTTCTGTATTCTGTGTCACAAAATGCCTAAAATAATCAAAAAATGTAGTTGGCATGTAGCTCATTTGTACATATTTTAAAATTTGAAAAACTCTCACGAAGGCATTAACGGCCAAGTCGCAGGAAGCCATTTTGAATGAAAGATTTGGGATGTTTGGCTTTTAACTTGTGCGAACATCAGATATCACTACTTTTTCTGGCCGAAACATTAAGGAGAACTTGGCGCTTTTGCTTTTTTTTTTTTTTTTTTTTTTTTACTGAAAACTTTTTGTTGGGATATCACTACTTTTTGTATGTTTTTTCAAGTTTGTTATTCTAAACTATATTAATATGAAAAAACTTAAATTTCGGTACTTTTATGTTAGCCGGGATCAAATCTCCTCATTAGCCTTTTGTTTTTTCTCCAATAGCAGTTTTCATTTTCCACATGTGTAAATTAGAAACAATGCTTTGATTTTCAAATAAAATATTTTGGTTTATGTTATTATTTCTTATTTATTTATTTATTTATTTCTATGTTAAATATTCTATTAAATAAAAGGAGGGAAATGCATCTATTTTAAATGAGATGACTGAAAAGTTTATATTTTTAATGAAATGAATGCAATACGAACAATGGAGTTGGGAACAGTGTTTGGCGATTTGCCACTTGCACCCGGCTAACATAAAAATACCTAAATATATTTTATTGAGCTTTTGAAATTTATACTTTATTTCTTTTTATATTAAAGTACTAGCCGCCTCTAGAAAGCAGTATTTACCGTATTACTTCCATGTTAAACGTTGCATCATGTTACTGTGATTCATAATTTAATTTACTTGCCCATTCTTTCGCCAATTCGGAAGCTTTTGATAGAGAAATCATGAACTCTTTACGATCATGGAAGTACATCATATATTTTGTGTTGTTATGTATTTCATTTTTCGTGACAAATATCTCTTAACTCACTTATGCATGCTTCCTTAGCAGTTACGATTCGTTCTCTAATGCGGACATTTTAAATCCTATTAAGTAATCTTTTCTAATTGGGCTCACTGCCAATTGCTGTATTTTAACTGATACGACTGGGTACTAGTGAAATGGTTCTTATGAAATCCTTTGACAATATCTGTATTTGCATTAAACCATATTGATGCTAATATCTTTTTGTTTCACGTTAACCTTTTCAATAGACTCGATTCCGGAAGAATAGAAGGTCTATCGGCTCACTGCCATGATCCATTTGAAAATCTATCATTCTTCTATTCTTCTCATCGTATCGTGTTGAAGAATTAGTCAATGTGCCATGGTTTTAAGATTTTAGCTAATTTTACTCGAAACCCGAAAACTAAAATGCGAGGAACCGGATTATAGAAGATTCATTCTAACGTACATATTCATTAACAGGTTACATATTATAAAATTATAATAATCATAAGGAGAACTGGCAGTTTCAATGCTTTAACAGTTTCCATAAATTCTTTTTATATAATACAGAAGTTTTAGCGGTGTAAAGGTTAACAACATAGTCACAGTAAGTATAATAACAGTACAATATATTAACAATAGCGGAGGTTTTGGGCAGTGACGAAACTATTAGCACTTTGGAAATATTAGTATGTTATATCATTTAACTATTCAGATGATATGCGGAAAAATAAAAATAGATGGCTCGCATTAATAATTAACTCATTGAAAAATAGCCACTAGCGTCAAATATTCGCCAAGCTTGGCGACATTTAGCAAAGTTTTGCCAAATTTGGTAATATATCATGTCAATTCTCAAATTTGGCGACAAAAAAAATGTTTTGTTTATTCTGACGTCATAATGTATTACATATCTATTATGTATTATACACATACCTATAATATGTATGATGCAAATGTATTACGTATTATATGCATATGTATAATACGTATGATGCATATGCATAAGTTCATTAACATCACTAAAACGTACTTAAAGTAATAGTGTTTTAAAAATAGTAGGGATAATTGCCAGATTGACCAGAGTGCTATTGAGATTAGAATACCGACATTTATAATAGACGTCTGTACACACCATCACCTCATCGAGTTTACAACTGAAATTTTAGGATTAGTTAAAACTAGATTAGCATATTTAAATGCATCTGGTCTGTTAAGTCATATGTTCGTAGAAACCACCTGAAGACCTAATTTTAGTGGTTAACTGATAGGTTTACTATTGTATTTTCCTGCATCCAAAAGTTCGAAAACATGGAGGAATGGTTGCAGGAAAACACAATGGAAAATCCACCAATTAATCCGTAAAATCGGGTCTGTAGGTGGTTTCCACAAAGATATGACTTGGCAGACCAGTTACATTTCAATACGCTAATCGATATTTAACTAATCCTAAAATTTCAGCCGTCAACTCGATGGGGTGATGATCTGTGCAGACGCCTCCCGGTCTTTAATAAAATTTGTTTTAAGGAAGTAAAAGATAGAAAGATGGACAGATAAACTGAAAGATTTGCCTTATTAAGATTTTTGTAAAAGCATATAAAAATTCATTCAGCTTGAAATCATGTAACACCTTTATAACTCAGGCTAATTTTCTGTAATCGGGTTTTGGCGACCAACATATCTTATCTATAACTATAATCTTTCTTTTACAGATTTAAAATTAACAATAAATTAACAGTAAGTAGGCTAATAATACAATATAATAACATTAGCAGCGGACTTCGGACGCCGCATCTGTCGCACATCGTTAAAGATAGTTTATTAGTTACACATTTCATTTAATTAAAAGGAGATTTTTAAACTTTCATATGGAATTAGGATATTTTTCCACTATAGGGACCTTGGCATTTTTTAAAAATCTTGGCGCAATTCGGACTTCAGAAACTGAGATATGTTGCCAAATGATATAAACAACTATGAAAACAAACCTGATGAACTTTTATGTTATTTGTATGTTTATATGTATTTATATACATATAAACATTTTATTTATACTTGTATAAAATATTATTTTTTATATACAGATTATTTATGTTGGTATATAAAAATAAATAAAAGGGTTTTTTACATTAAATAAATTGTATATATATGGAAAAAATTGCTTGTGTATATGACACAGTAAATAGGTTGCCAGAAAATACGCTATTATCAAATTTCTTTTCTCGTCAAGGCTATTTTCTGTATTTCGCCAAGGCTACTATATCGGAAACGTACCGAATTGCGGTTATATTTTGTTAAATGTTTTATTGTTTTAATATCGTAAATATATCATAACCTATACTGATTAAAATTTTTAGGTATATTAATTTTTTTCTATTTAACAAAAATCTTTGGAAAAGCATATGTATAAAATGTTATTCTGTTTGAAATCACGTGACCGCCTTCAAAGCTCTGTAATCGAGTTTTGGCGACCAACATTGGGACAATCGAATGCGTAGGAACTGTTTACGGCCAAATGAACACCCCCTGTATGAAGGGTTTAGAGGCGGAAATTCTGTGTTTTCAGATTTTTCTGTCTAATTGTGCTATAAACCCGACTTACTTGTGAAATTTCATGATTCTACGACTTAGAAGTACCTTAGTTATTTGATGATGCGAAGTGAGTCAGTGACAAAAAAGCGCTTTTTCGGAATTTAATATTTCGAAAACTACTAAATATAGAAACATGAAATTGTGGAACCTTAGTTCAGTTTGACCATACGAACATGTTATACACATGTTCGTTGAAAAAATTCTATATCTCTCTCTAAAACGACGTTATGAGGGGGTGAAAAGTATGCCGAAATGGTTCAGGAAAAGGTAGCTTACGGCTTGTGCGAACTTGGCGGACGCACTGCCGTGCTCCCAGATTGAAGGTCGAGAGAAGAAAAGTGTTAAGTAAGAGTGAAGCAGCTGACCACAAAAGAAATAATCAGGAGAAAACATGGCTGTGCTAGGTAAGCATATTTTTCAATTGTATTAGTTTTAGTATTAGTATCAGTATTAGTATTATTTTTTGATTTAATTTACGATATACTATGCACCGTTATTTCAGATATCCATCATTTTTAAAAAGGCAAGATGACGATACTTATCCCTCCAAATTTCAGAAAGAAAAACGATAAAGTGATATGGTTTTTATTGCACGTATAGTGGAGACTGGGGAGGGTTGACCCATTTTTTTTTACAAGACGATTTTTAATTTTTTAAATATTGAACCTAGAATAAAGTTTCATATATCATTTTATTCGTTATATAATCAGTTATCAAAATAAAATAGCGACATAAGTGTAATATATAAGAAACTTGAAAAACGATTGATTTTAATCATGAGAAAACAATAAGTAAAGGCTGTCCACATATGGGATGCTTGACCTACTTTATTTTATATTTCCCAGTTGTATTAGTATTAGTATTAGTATTAGTATTAGTATTATTTTTAATTTAATTTATCATTTACTATACATCTTTATTTCAGATATCCACCATGTTTAAAAATCTAAGGTGAAGTTACTTATCCCTCCAAATTTGAGAAAGAAAGCGATGAAGTGATATGGAATTTTGTTACATGTATACATATTTTTAAAAAGATGCATTAAAAATATTTATCCATGTTACTTTGAGAAAATAAATTATGAAATAATTGAAAGTCGAGAGGAGAAAAATATCAAGTAAGAGTGAAGCAGATGACCGCGAAAGAAAGAATCAGGAGAACACATGGCTGTCCTAGGTTAGCATATTTTCCAGTTGTATTATTATTATTAATATTATTATTATTATTATTATTATTATTTGATTTAATTTACGATTTACTGTACATCTTTATTTAAGATATTCATCATGTTTAAAAAGGTAAGATGAAGATACTCATCCCTCCAAATTTCAGAAAGAAAAATGATGAAGTAATATGGAATTTTGTTTTACATATAGACTATACTTTGTTATACCTAAATGGGGAGGGTTTAAGTGTGTCAGAAAATGACATGTGCGATCATGGAGCGGTAGTGAGACAAAAAATGTTTACGATCGGTTGAAGTAGTGAAGCTTATTTCTATGCAAATGACAAGGACATATTAAGAGGAGGCAAGGATATAAAAGAATTGAGTAAACCACTATTTTCTGTTTCATAAGGAAATGGAATATTTCTGTCAATGGAGTTCATAATGATAATATTATGAAGGGTATTGTCAATTAAAGTGAATTTATCATCTACATAGCGATTCCTAAATGCAAAAGGCAATTTATTGAAGAAGGTGCATTGAAAATAGTGCATGTAAATATCTGCAAGGATTTGTGTCACAGTTGTGCTTATGGAAAATCCGTCAGATTGTGTCAATCAATTCCATCAACTTTGGCAAATTAATTCAGAATTTTCCTTCTGCTAATCATATTATAGTCGCCTTTCATGTGAAACCACTTTTTACAAATGTTCCTGCGAGTCATGTTCTGTATTGTCTAGAAAAGAGACCGCATTTTTCATTTTACATATTTTAAAGTTCAAGAGTTATTATCTCTTATTTGCACATGTCTCGCACACGACTGCCTCAAACCGCTTTTTCTTTCCGAGGAAATTTCTACAAACAATCCGGTGACTCATCCATTAGGTTCTCCTTGTCTCTAGTCCACGCAAACATGCATTATTTTGAATGCATTCTTTTCAATAAATTTTGATTAACATTCAAGTTTCACTATGTTGATCACACATTCACTTTAATTGACACCTCTCTTCTCAATATTGATATCACTCTTAACATTATGAACTCAAATTGATAGAAATATTCAATTTACTTATTAAACGTAAAATAACGGTTCGCTCTCTTTTCTGGATACACTTGTGATACTGATAAAGGATTCATTGGTACTGTTCTATTTGAACTACGACATCACTGTTCCTGAGATTCACCTCAATTTTCTTTTCTTTCCAATATTACAATTGTTTTTTTTTACTTTTCCCGAATTCAACATTCTCATTTCGAAAATTCATAAATAATATGATTTCAAAATAATTCTAAACCCTGCATACAAACTCACTCTCTCCGAGGTGTAAGGCGTTATTTAGATTTCTGATTCTTAGTCTATCTAGTTTATGACTTGCTTGTTTGGTCTTTCCTACATGAAAACTATTTGTGCTTTAAAAAGTCGAATAAAAGAGACAAACAACATATTCATAAACAAGAAACTAATAAATTAGTAACTGCAAAACATTGCTGGTAGATGACCTACACAATTGCGTTTAACTCAACTAAAATTATTTCTAAACCAACTTCTATACTTGAACTTAACCTTTTGGAAGCATTCTATAAGTAGTATCATATATATATATATATATATATAATTAGCCTAAAACATTATTTACTGTGGCTTAGCTATTCACTTTTTCGAAGTAATTTATTGTCGTTGATAAATATGGAAATATTCCGTTCTTGGAAATATTATATATAAAAAAACCTTTTATTAATTTTTCATAACATTTTGTTCACACTATCAGTTCCTTTTTCTGTATCATTCCTTTTTTTCTGTTCAGTTCTTTTCCTGTTCTCTGTAATTCCATGTAATTATATTGCTCAAAAACCTATTCTTTGAATCCGCGTATGCTATATATACCGGGTGTCCCAAAAAGGACTGACTGATTTTAAAATTCAATAACTTGCAAACGGTGACAGATATTAAAAAAATTCTTGCAGGAGGGTTATGCATAAGGTCAAAAGTTTTATTACAGTGATTTTCAATTTTAGTTCAATTTACAAACAATAGATGGCGCTGTAAGCAATAGTCGCTAAATACAGGCTCGATTTTTGGTCCTTTATCTTGTTCCATGCAGAAAAAGGAGATGGAGATGTATTATCCGGGCCACGAAGTACCAAAAATCGAGCCTGAATTTAGCGACTATTGCTTACAGCGCCATCTATTGTTTGTAAATCGAACTAAAATTGAAAATCACTGTAATAAAACTTTTGACCTTATGCATAACCCTCCTGCAAGAATTTTTTTAATATCTGTCACCGTTTGCAAGTTATTGAATTTTAAAATCAGTCAGTCCTTTTTGGGACACCCGGTATATGGGCAAAATTCCTCTTACACTGTTGACGGTACGCTGCATTCTACTGAAAGATAGTCTGCAATAGTTAAAAAATTTCTAGTGCTTAATAAAAGTTTTTATCTGCCTGTATTATGCATTGCGAAATGTCATCTAAATTTTCAACCAATGTTCTCTAAACCTTTTCCAATTCTTAAAAATATATTTTTAATTTCGACAAAATATTTATAGTCATAAATACAAACACGTTTTTGAAATAATCAATGAAAATATTCAATTACAAAAAAAAAAGCAAAAAAACATTTAAAGTATGCTTTTTAAAGTGCACTTAAACACGGAAATAAAAGGAGCTTATGAGAGTAGTAAGGCATTGTATCTATGCTTAATTATTACCTTCTTTCATTCTGTTAATTGAATTATTTCTCGTACTTAAAAAAAGTTTTCTTGTATTTCATTAAAATCCTGTTTTAATGGATTGAAGCCCTTTCGAAGAAAACTATCTAAAATCCTCAAAATTTTGTAATTGTAAAAGATCTAATCCCAAACTGTAAAGATTTCAGAAAGTAACTTGTACATATGGATAATTCATAATGAAAGTAAATCAGGCCCATCAAACATTATCCAGAGATATTCGAAGTTAAAGAAATGGGTCTACGACATTTTATTCAGAATCGTAGCAGAGCGCAATGTATTGCTCACATTTTAAATCAAGAACTTTTATGGCGTTTTTTATGGCACCAGACAAAGCAAGAATCCATCTTCATTATTTACTTTGGTTCTAAAAGTATAAAATCAGGAAGTTGGGACATAGGTGTATAACAACTATTTTTTTATTACATGTGAGTACAAATAACATTATCACTATTTTAACATACATGTCTAAGAGCGCTTTTATATTTGCCGATACAACACCGATAAATCTTGCACGATTGTCATTATCCGACATCGATGCACTGAAAATGTATTCATATATACTAAACGCTTGTGCATCTAACGACTGCATGACCATTTTGTCGTGAAAATATATATCAATTCCTTTTCCATGCAATCGATGTCGGATAACGACAATCGTGTAAAATTTATCGGTGTCGTGTTGATAACTGGAAAATCGCTCCAAGTACTTGTTTGTAATATGTGCGGCATCACATATTACAAGACACTGAAAAAGAAGATTATCGCATAAATTGAGAGAGAAGATCAGCATAGCTTCATCTGTCGTGAAGGATGCTAGTTAAGTAGTATGAACATCCCATCTTATAAATTCTCCGAAATGGTCACCATCTGATATTGATCTCATTCCGAAATTAGACTATGAGTTTTACGGTTTCGATAGCCATAAAATATTCTCAAAGCCGTGAAAAAACATCTGATTCGAATCAAATTTCATGATGAGAATGGCAACCGATGGTTCCCACATTGTGGCGTTGGCATTCCCCTTTGGAGAATCTTGGAGAAAGATGGATCAAAATACTTTTCAAAATTGTCATTTTCATGGTTTACAAACCTGTACTTATAATCTTCTTTTTATACAAAACATATTCTGATTTTGCAAACAAAAATTTTCTTAGAATTGTAGTTATCACTCAGTTGTTTTTTTTATTATTAGAAATTTACATAATTGCCATCAACGAAATAAACATACAAGTTCCATCGATCGACATGCCACTCTAAATATTATTAGATTTAATTTATATCTGTAAAGAAATCCGAGTATCGTTCCTATGTCTTCGTTATTTTTCCTGAATTTCGAAAAGCTTAACCATTCATTGTCCCAGATCACTAAGGAAGAGACACTATTTGATTCATGCTTGATGGGCTCTTTTATGAAATTTTACAAATACTTCAATTAATTTAAATTATAAAAGAAGGGCTCTATTAATAAAATGAATTGTTTCGAGTGAATTTCTGAATCACAAGAATGGATTTTAAATGTACTTTTATTTTTTTAATGATTTTACTTTAAAAATAAGGTATTAATTAATGTATTAATTTTGAATAGAAACAATAGAATCTAATTTAAAAGAACTTTGAAAATACTTTAAGCATTACGTAAATAATCTGATGAGAAATTAAATGAAAAGTCTTAAAGTGTTACGATGAGAACATTTTTTAATAATTAACTGTTTTTTTTTTAGTTTAAAATGGATAATTTTTATTATAATTCTTCTTCTTTATGTACATTTAAAATTTTCGTAAATTGCTACTTTGGAACTAAGAATACTTTCGAATAAAAGCTATGCTTTGGAATGTAAATTAATAGGAAATTGACTATTATTCGGTACGCTTTTATTTTATGAAACAATTCTTTTTAAATAAATGAATATTTAAAAAAATTTGTATGGGATTTCCTGTTTTCTTAGAGTTTTTTTTTTTTCATTTTTTAACTTATTCAAATATCCTACTATGATAGAAAAATCACGCAGTAAATTTAGTTTATGAAGAATTAGTCCCATTCTAGAAACAACATTTATAATGATTAAAGTACTTATTCACAACATAAAAGTTTCAAGCTTACGTTATTCCATTATTATAAGTATAATTTTAATATGCTTTATTTTTTCTGTATTTTTATATCTTATTTTTATGATTACCTGCAGATTCAATTTATCCGGATTATTTTCCGAGGATAAAATAGTCTCCAATAATGCACAAGAAAATAATAACGAGAAATGAAATCATCGCAAACTTTCTATTACGATAATGAATATCGGAAATCTGTAATTAGTCAGACATTTCATCAATATCCTCTTCCAAATAAACTATTCCTTTATTAAATGTTCCTTCTCACACATAACACCTATGCTGTCTATTGCGTGTACTCATCATTTATACAGAACTTCAATAAGCTCCCACACCGTTATTACAGATCGTTAATGAGGATGAAATATAAAGAATCACGACTGAATTAACATCTTTTTATGAAATTCTGTTTCAATTAATTGAGATTCTCCCAAAAAGAAAATCTGCACTGGGAACATAAATTATTTTTAATAAATACATTTTGAGAACAATGGTTTCTAAATGATATCATGGTTTTTGAATGATGCATAAAGATTATAAAGAAATAACGTGCTCCTCAGGTGAGGTGATCTCTGTCTTAAACAACAATCAAATGATTAATTATTTGGCAGCATGGACAATGCGACAGTAGATTGAAAACCTGTTTAAGTTTGGTGTTGTCAGGAAAAAATTGGCACGCATTTCATTTTATCTCACCTGCTATGTATCTCTCTTTCCATCAATATCCAACATGAAAGCCTTCAACCTGTTTTAAGGATAGTCGCTTGAGAAGCAGAACAGTAGTGCAGTTCCAATAATAATACACCGGGGAACACACATTTTGTTGACATATTTCTGGCACTTGTTTTTGGCTAATTATTGGCATCTAAATCCAAAAATAACCCAGTTTGTTTCTATTACGTCAACATTTTAAGCTACAGGATACCCCCAAAGTCATACTTAATGTGGATACAAAGGAAAATAAAGAAACAATTACCAAATATATTATTCATTCAACGGCTGTTTATACTTACTATAAGCTACAAAGTGTTCAAACAAATAATAAAAACCTTTTACAAAAGGAAAGAAGTACATATTAAGACAAAAATTTTCACTTGTAGCTTTTACTGGAGTGTTCAATTTGTGGACAATCTCGCTTGATGCTCCAACAATATTCAGCCATCACATGTTTATCCCATTTCCTTGATACTGTTCTTCCACGAGCTTCAAATCTTGGTGGAATCGCTCCACCTGCTCATCACTGACTGCACCAAGATTGTTCGGGAAGTCAACAAGATGGCTATACAGAAAATGAAGTTTTATGCTCATGTTACAACCAAGCATTTTGAAGCTCTCTAAACGTTGCTGGACAATTTCGGTGTAATTTGCTACTCGCATATTTCCAAGAATGTCTTTGACAAGGTTTTTGAATGCTAACCAAGCATTCTTTTGGAGTTCTCTCATTGTTCCGATGAAATGTTCATCTCTAATGAGCAGCCGAATCTGTGAACCGACAAATACACCTGCCTTTATATTTCCAAAAGCCAGGTTTGGAAATTTCGAAATGAGATACTTGAAACAATCTCCTTCAGTTGACAAAAGCTTTTACAAACTGTTTCATTAGACTCAGAGGTGGAAATATGATGTTCTTTCTGTCGACAATTGGCTGATGCAAAATGTTTGGATCACCAGGTTTGAGAATCGATCTTGGTGGCCAATTCGACGGGAACTAATGCTTCTCACGAACTCTGCTGTCCCACTTACAGAAAAACAGGGATACTTGGTATATCCACGTTGCATTCACTCCTCCGCAATCAGAGAATGATTACTTTAGCCTTAGTAGAAAACTAAAGCTTTCTATGACTCACGCCCGATTCAGCGTAAAGTGGTTACATTAATATAAGCTGTAGAGAAAAAAAAATTGACGTGATAGAAGAAAACTAATTGCAGTTTTGAAATCAGCGCGCTTTTATGACTTAAAAACAGCTGAAAAATCGAAATCAACAGAAATTGTGTTAAAAATTGTTCCCCGGTGATTTATAAATAAAGCATTTTTTTCTCAAAAGTTGTGAAATCCCTCGGAAAAAAAACCTTGATGACGTACCTTCTTCGGAACTACTACTGCGATTTCAACATATGTTCAATTTATGTTTTTTGGTATTACAATTAAGTATATACTGTTTTTTTTCGCAAATAGAATAAGGAGAAAGAAGTTTTTTAGAACGTTAATTAAATATATTCTCTATTCTGAACAAATAAGGCACACCTATATTTAGCAAGCACTTTTTCAATCACCCAAACCTACGTATTTTAATAGTTTTTCCTTTGAATAGTGAGCGAATTCCATTACTTAAAGGTTTCACTGCATACATGCACTGTCAGAAAAAATTCGTTTTTATACACTAAATTTTTCTTCATTTTTTAATAAATAATTTCCGTCCTCCTAGAAAATATGTTTTATCCATCAACTCTTCCCGAAAGTCTGAAAAAGAAGGGAAAATTCCGTTTATTACCAGCATGCATGAGTATTGGCTATAATAATACTAAAATTTGAATTTTTATTTTAAAAATGAAAAACAAACTAGTCGGATGTACCAATCCCAAACTTTCTTCTATCTCATACATGTTAATACTTCAAAATTCGCTATCACACTGCCAAAATTAAATGGCAATCTATGCATCTCATGAGGATTCTAAAGATATGAAATTCCGTGCATTAGTTCTTGAGATATGACTATCGCTGAAATCGTCTAAATCCAGCAAAATGCTGCCTAGCAGCGCCATCTATTAGATGATTTATACCAAATCCTAATCAGCAACAATTTATGTCAGCGTCTGACTGAATCTGAAGTTTGGAGAAAATCCGTGCATTAGTTTTTGAGATAGAGCTATAGCGAAAATCGTGAAAATTCCTGCATAGCAGCGCCACCTATTGGGTGATTAACACCAAAACCTAATTAACAACAACTTGTATCAACATACAACTAAATCTGAAGTTAGATGAAAATTCGTCCATTAGTTCTATAGATAGAGCTATTGAGGCAATCGTGAAAAAGGAAGTACAGAAGCGCCACCTGCTGGGCGATTTACACCAACACATAATCAGTAGCAAGTCATATTAAGGACTAACTGAATCGGAAGTTTGATGAAAATCCGTGCGTTAGTTCTTAAGATAGAGCTATTGGGGAAATCGTGTAAATCCTACAAAATTCATCATAACAGCGCCACCTGTTGGGCGATTTACACCAAAACGTAATCAGCATTAATTCATATCAAGGACTAACTAAATCTGAAGTTTGATCAAAATCCGTGCATTAGTTCTTGAGATAGAGGTATTGCGAAAATCGTGAAAAATGCAGCATAGCAGCGCCACCTGTTGAGCGATTTACACCAAAAACTAATCAGCATCAATTTGTATTAGGGACTCACTGAATATGAATTTTTATTAAATTCCGTGCATTAGTTTTTGAGATAGAGCGCCCACAAAATGTGTGTCACATACACACAGACAGACAGACAGACAGACTCACAGAGTCACAGACAGACATTTTGTAAAAACATGTTTTTTGGAATATCCGACCCCTAAAACGTGTAAATCCGTCGAAAACCGGAATTCGAAAATTTTCATGAATCCAATAATTTCTTCTTGTAAAGATAGAAGAAAGTAAAAATTCAATAAATTAAAATTTCTTATTTACTTAAAATTAAGAAACAAACACGAAAATAAAAGTTTTCGAATTTAAAAATAAATAAGAATTAATTTCTCAATCATTTAAGAATATTCATACTTTATTTTTTTAAGTTAAAAAAAAATTCGCATTTAAAATATATTCTAAATGAACACATTTAATATAGATATATTAATTAAAATGAAAATATTAAATGGAAAATTGTCGATTTTACTCAAGCATCAAACAAACAAACATTTTTTTCGAATAAAGTGATAATATCCATATTTTTCAACTAACTATCGACTTAAATATATTTATAATTCATATTTTTATCCTATATTAATACTACAGTGTTAAATTCCCATCCACAATCTCATAACGATGAAATTTTCCCGAATTAACTTAAAAATTCTCAGCTTTCTAAGGAAATGAATCCATCCATATCCATCTGAAGGAAACATCATATATTTACTTCAAACTGTTCTACTGCCAAACAACTGTAGCCAAACGGTTACGAATCGTACTCATATAAGTAATGCACCTAGCTCGACTCCAAGATCAGCGAATATCTTTTTATCCCCACTTTCTTCAATTGGCGTATATTTTACCTCCTATAACGAAGGAAAAAAAGGAAGATTCTTCAAATAAAGGAAATATCCCGGCAGCACTGCTGCGAGTAAAATTTCCGTGATTTAAAGAAAGTATTTCTGAGAGAGTATTTGTGTCTAACAATCAATCAATCAATCCATCTATCTATCTATCTATCTATCTATATATGTCTATCTATCTATCTATCTATCTCTATCTATCTATCTCTATCTATCTATCTATCTATCTCTATCTATCTATCTATCTATCTATATATATATATATATATGGTGACCCTGCGGGTAAGCAGAGTGAGATTTCTGCAGATTCCGATAGAGATCATAGAGATGAGCATTTTGATGTTTAACATGCCGGGTCTCTAAATAAAGCGGCATAGTTTAATTACGTTCGAAAGGTAGTACGTCGTAAAAGTTAATGAAATCAAAGAAGAGATTTTTAAATGTTTTCCCATTGTGGAAATGATATGACAAAGTTCGGATTCATGGCTGTGAATGATTTTCTTCAATATATGTGGTACAGTGGTTTCACATCACGTTTTATCACTTTTTTGAATTCTTTCAATTTTAGGGCTGTGTGCGATAGTCCTTATCTTACAAATGATTCCGTTAATAGAATACGCGCATGTTCATATACGGAGAGTGGCGTAATCAATATGTCGAACTCGGTTAATGCGGGAAGTCAGCGAATTGTAAAAGGCTTTGTATTTACAGTTACTTGAAATATCCGTGAAGATAATAACAAATAAATAATTACTACTAATAACTGTTCTAATTATCCCAATGCTAAAACAAATTTAATATCATAAAGAAAACATAAAATTATTTTCTTAACTATGTGAGTGTCATTTTCTTTAATCGGGTCTTTTCTTTAGACAAAATCACGGTGAAGACAGTTGATCTCTAAAGAACTAGTAATTCGAAAGCATATGGACCACTCACAGATGTATAAAGCGACTATTCGCTCCCCTTTCATACGGAAATCTCGGCGAACATTTCAGTAGTCACTGCAATTTTAGAGCTATTGATTTCACGTGTCTTTATCCGTTTAATACGTTAGGCGCCACGTCAGTCACCGGTGACCAACACTGAACTTTTCGTTTAGAACGCGTCATTCCCCGATGACTGACGGTGTAGAATATGATATGAAATTATATATATATATATATATTGGTTTAAGTAATTACTGAAAATTTATTTAAAATTTACTTACCTTTTATTTATTACAGGATTATACTTTCTTAAAAATTACTTAAAACATTGTAAATTTTTCAGCTGCAGTGTCAGTCACCGTGGCATTCACCGTGTTAAGAGTACAATAAGAGACACGGCAATTTAATATTGCCTAGAGTCTGTATTTAATATAAGTAACAAATAAAAAAATTCTAGACTCCGTCCTTTTTATGACTTAGTTGTAAATCCTTCGTGGACCAGTATTTGAGCATTCTTTATGCTCCATGTTTCTTTCATTCTTTCAAGACCTCAAGATATTCCATTGCAGTTTCATCGGTTGTGTGTGTGCGTGTGGAGGGGGTGTCTCCTTGAAAATAAAAATTCTGCCTCATAACAGTGATAAATAACTACATTTTGACATGCACTTGTAATGTAGAAATATTATCGCTGTGAAAGAAGATTGTTCGATAAGAAATGAATTCTACGAAATATATCACTGAAAATTACGCTGAAATGAACAGATGATTGCTCGTAGTGGCCAAGATTCTGCTTTTGCATCTTGTAAAAAAGCATGAAAATCTTAGTACAGTTTTAATGATGAAGCATGCTGAACGTGGAAATTGCTCGTTTGAACTGTGACATCGTTTAATTCGTGCTCTTATTAAACGAGTTTGACTCCATTCTATTATCAGTATGTTCTGCTAACAAATCGAAAGTTATCTGTATACGGTGAGGTCTAGCACCATCTGTTATAAACCGGTAATCATTGAATTTCTCCATATATTATAAATATGGAATAACTGCATTCTTCACTATTTCCACATATACTTACGACGTTTACCGTTATAAAAAACGATGAAATGATGCTTTCGACAAATGATGAACACCAAATTGTAAGCATAGATCAGTGTAAAGGTCGAAGAATTGCATGAAGGGAAATTTTCACTTCCCTAGAATCTCCGATTCTGTTTATTAGCATATCTTTATCGATGAAAATACGCCTCATCACTGAACCAATTTTATTTAAAATCGACTTTGCTGTTTTTAACTATACTAATCATTACATTTGGGAATTAAAATCTATTAACGGCATCTCTCTCAATTTTCGTCTAATTGACTTGTATCTCCTAAGAAAAGAGAGCAACATCAAACTTTAAAATTCGATGATCTGTGCTTTTACTCACCACGTGTATTGCTGAAGTTGATGGGGTTGCTTCGCAAGGTTCTCTCTCACTTTTTTAATATTGTCAGTTGTTCTTGCAGTCTTTTCTTTAGATTTCATCATTTCCACATTACCCAACGTACTTCCAGACGGCTTGAATTTCTCATATCTTATTCTCATTCCTTTGATTTTTTTGTGGCTGTCGAATCTCTTGTTAAATGTCTTAGCGACTTCCATTGGCGATTACAGTTCACGATATATCAGCATCTTAAAAATACGATGATCAGTAGCCTATTTACTAATTTTTGCTCTAAACTGGGAATTTGCCTTCAGCAAGCATTTGTTAGATACAGTTTGATTGGATCGGGAAACGCTGATTTTATACGAACACGATCAACGGTTCGGGTTGACCATAGAATAAGAAATACTAAGATTTCTAATTCCATTGGGTAGGCACTATGTTTTTTGCGTTGTGAGTGAGGTTATCTTTAATGTTTCGTTTCGAGTCAGTTCCAGATTAAGTTTTGACTCGTTCGTATCTTATGTCTAATCTAAATTCTTTATCCCATTTAATTAAATTTATTTCCTTTTAATTTATTTATTTCCATCTGCAATGCGTATCATTTTTTTTATTACACTAGGGGGCTCGGCCCCCTACGAGCTACGCTCGCCAACCCCCGTCCAGACACCGCAGACTCTAAATGCATGCTAATTTGATCGGCTTTAAAAAGATTTCGAAAGATTGAATTATAATTTAAAAAACAGTGGCGATCTCCCTATAAACGAATTTCTATTCATTTCTCTTTGATTGGGAATTTTAACGCCAAATCTGCTGCGGTACTACTTGATTATCCTGTCGACCAATTTCGACAAATTATATAAATCGCCAAACCACTCGCCAAATTATACAAATTGATATAATTTTTATTTTAAATAACGAAAGAACAAATAAATTCGTACAACATTAATAAAAACACAAATAAAACGTCGAAATAAAAATAACTTGATGACGTATACACGTGTAACAACATTTCAAAATAACCTAATATAAAAGGAATTAAGTAAAGAGAGTCTTTGTTTCCTGGTATTTTTTAACACAGCGAAAAGAAAGTTCTTTTAAATGAGACATTTTAAATTAATTCTCAAAATATCAAATAAATGTCTAGCGCATTTTCTAAATTTAAACTTTTTTGCAATATTATTTTGCGTTCATTTTATGTAATAACTATAATGTGACATAAATATGACGTAATTTTTCCTAAGACTTCTAACGCATGTTAATGAATTTATTATTTTACAATATCCTTTCTCTTTTAAAATTCACGTGTATACTTTTTATGACGTAATTTTTAATAATTTCTTGCTTTTTATACGTAATTATTTAATTCTAATTTGAAAGTTTTTTTCCTGTTTATAATAGTCACGTGTAAATAAATTTTTAATTCGAAGCAAACATTATTGCTTGCGCTTTTTATACAGTTGGCAACAGTTTAAATTAGTACAATATTCTGAAATCTGTAAAAAATATCTCTAGAAATGCTCAAAATTTGAATTTAAAATAGAAATAAAACCTGAAATAATGAGTCAAAAAAAAAAATTAATGCAATCTGCACTCCGGCAAATTCTAACGCATAAAATGATCTAAAAATGATTACACTGCCGTGTCTAGTTTTTATTGCTATAAAACTTTTTTAGTGGAACGATTTTGTCCAACTTTAGCATTAAATAACTCTTAAAATAATTCTTCGATTTGAAAACTGTCTGCATCAGCGTGTTTATCAAACATTTCTGTATAAAACCACCGATTTTCATATTTTTGTATGCATTATTTTTGTTAATATTAACGAAGGAAAGGCCTCCGGTCACAAAAAAAATCAAAACCGGCGGCGGCGGCGGCGGTGACAGCGGTAGTTACTTTTTTTTAGAATAGAGAGATTCACCTATGCTAACTTCGTCTTGGATGCACGCCAACATTTTTTTCCACACTGAAATCATTCAATTTCAGAACATTCATTTTCTTGATCTGATGGCGTTTTCGTAGGACTCTTAGAATGTACGTGCGTGCTTACTGGGGACTGTTTACCTCTTTTCTACGTCCGTCAACTCTGCCGGCGGTGATTTGGGGCGTGCTGTTGGCTACGAATCTCTTCACATTGCTTCTTTTGTAGCACTACATTCTAACTAATAAAATATATTGCACTGAGTCAGAGAAGAGCTTTTTCCTCGTTACTTTTGTATAAAAATATGCGGCTTAAGTTTTTGTCGAATTTCAATGCCGTATTATAAAAGCTTGGTATATATATATATATTTTTTCCGTTAGTTTGGTTTGTTGGCGTAATTTTACTTAGCCTGCTATGTGAACATGTGGAATACGTTCAGTTCCTTAAGATGGACAGTGTCTCGAGAAGAACTCTCTATAAAGCGTTGCATTTATTTATTAAATAAAGACTTTTTTTGCTACAGTGGAATATTTTCTAAGGAGAAACTCTACCAGTTTGTTATAACCATTGCCTTTCATAACTATCTAGTAGACGTCAACTGCCTATATTTGTTTACTTCAAGCCCAGACTTACGTTATGACATCAATCATATTCAATGATAATAGGTGCTATAACCTCTTACAGATTGGATCGCCAAACATCATTATTATGAGTAGATATTACGATATTGCTACCTGCGTAACGCGGTTGCTTCATCTCTTATTAGCTGATCTTGTTTACTTTTCTAAACCTACACAGTAGCGATTTTCGCCACATATAGAGCACGTTTGGGTATAATGTAATCCCATTTACCTTTTTATTTGTATGTCAACATAAAAAAAATTAAGAAACATTAAAAGTTCGTAAGGAACAAATTCTGACTACTTCTTAACCCTCTCGCTGCGTAAGTAATTCTCAGCGATGAGCGTCTTTTACAGAATATTTAATCGCTTATCACCGGTTCTTTAAAGCCGAAATTTTTGACTATCGTAATCGGGGAAAATGTCTTGATTAAATCAAACAAAATTTTCGCTTAAAAAATAACTGGTGGGAATAACCAAATAGTACTGATTTGACGGAAAAATGCATGCCCGATGCGCAGCGAGAGGGTTAACACATTACTAATGCGTTTAAAGTGGAAGAAAAAATATATATCAATATTTAGCTTTTTTTTTTTTAAATTGCACTTTTTTGGTAATGGCAAACAGTCGGGTAATATGGAAGAGGGTCACAAGGAATATTAAAATTGTAAGAAAACCTACGATTTGAAAGAATAACAAAAAATATTTAATAAGTAAACCTTAGTACATCATCTATAAATCCTCGCATTTTTTGAAAAAATGTTTTAGTTTTTAGGCACGTCTTGAAACGGTTGTCTAGCTGATGCTCCATGTTACCCGAAACACCATCTTGAAAAACACAATCTGTCCACTTTTCAACAAGTTAGCATAGAGGAAAACGGGCTAAAACAGTAATAAATATAAATGTACAACTTTATACCGAAGTTGGTTAACATCACTGACAATGAGATTTTATATTTAATAAGAATTTTATAAAATTTACCTGCAAAAAACTGTAAAAATTGAGAATAGGATTTTATTTCACCGTGTCGCTCCAAAAACAGATATTCAAATAAAACTGAGCACAGTGCCTCATGGGAATACTAGGAAGTCGTATAGTAGCGTATTACGCTTGGCTGCAACACCATATGCGCAGATATAGTAAGATAAATATTTCATATTGTCCGACCGTCCTGCCTTTCTCTCTCTAACTCTCTCTAAATATGTATATATATATACATACATATATACATAGAACATTATGTATTAAATGCATTCGTCAAACCCAGAATCTTGCACCATAATTAAAATAAGAATAACCAACAAACATCTAAGAAATTTCAACAAACCTGAATAAGAAAAAACCAAGAAAAAACAACGAAAAAGCTGTGACCTCGTCAGCAGTGGGAATTTTGAAAAGTACAGTAGTGTTTCAGACTAATTACAATTCACAACAACTATTATTCAGTGGTGGCGATGGGTTTCGGGCAGAGTGTCGCAAAGCATAAATCAAATGCATAAAAACAATTGAAAGCATGCTTTCAATTGATATGCATAGCGCGAACAATCCCCCACCGGACGCCACGCCACAATAAACAGTACATCTCGAAGATACAACTGATTCAAAACGTATGTGTAATGTACACTGAAACAGCAATAAAATTATTTTACCCAAATCCAAGCCACACAGTCACAAAAAACAATAACCAACTTCCAGTGATCCATAATCTGTCCATGCTCGTTTCATGTCTGTTGCCACACAATTGCAGACATCCTTGTAAAACCGTCCAAAAAAGGCTTTAAGTAATACAAATCATTAACTGTCAATCGCATAGCAACTCCTTAAAAATGAAGACTGTCTGTAAAACTAGTATATCTATTAATGAAATTCAAAGGTATGTTATTTTTATAATACAAAATGCTGGTTAAATTAAAAAGTTCTTTAAAAAATAAATTTTTATTCGAACAGAGTTTATAGTAGCGAAAAATCTGACCTATTATAATGTTGACGTAAACGCGTTTATGGATATTTGAATTCCAATTAACTAATTGGTTAATTTCAAAATTAAAGTTATTCCGTTTATTGTAGATTGAAATGTGTATACCATTTGAAATGTTTACTTTCAAATCAAGATAATCAGCAGCACTATTATTTTCATTTGATTTTTTCAAGACTAGCATATCAGGATAAATGTTACATGATATCCCCAAAAAATCGTGATCACAGTTCAAAATTATTAAATCGTCGTTATATCTGAAAGCCAGAAAATTAACATCGTTATTGACATAACAAAATTGTAATTCATAAAAAAAATAAAAATAAGTTAGCTGCCGTTGAAAAATAACTTGTTCCCATTCCTATTCTATTATTCTATAAATAAATATTTGAATCTGTATAAAAAAAGTTGTTATATAAACAAAATTTGCATAATAATTTAAATAAATTAAAATCTAAATCAGTATCAGCTATAATTAAATAGACAATTTTTAAAAGGACATCATTTAACCTGCAATAGGAATATTTGTGAAAAGATTCTCAAAATTATACTGCAAAAAATATACTCAAATTTAAACGTCTCGATCAGTTTTAATCGTATAGAAAATCTGTTGTGTATGCATGATTGTATCTCTTATAAAATCTCTCAAGGGTGAGCAAATTCACGCTGTGGTGTTGTGTTTCCTGGAGTTAGTTGTAAGACAAAACGCATACCTACACCGGTTTGGTTTGGTTTGTATTTATGACGGCCAATTATCTACACGTGGGATATAGGCCCTGGGGGGAGTGCCCTTCGTGGGGGTCTTTCTAAGGGAACCTAACCCGTATTTACGCATGGGAATCCACGGTTTCGAAGAAAACCACGAAAACTTCGAAACGGTTAGGCCGACGGGCGCGATTGGGTTCGAACCCAGCACCTCCCGTCTACCAGCTTCGAGAGCAGAACCTCTCAGCCACTGGTGGGGCCCATACGTACACCGGTGGAAATTGATTCATGAAACCACGGTTTTTTAATAAGAACTTCTATAATATTCATTAAAAATGAATGAAATTTCATGGGATATACATAGTATGTATAACAAATGAGTTACAAGAATAAAAATTTATACATAATATTAAACAAAAATAAAAAATAAAAAATTAGATTTTTGTAATATGCAAACTTGGAAATTGATTTATAAAATATCACATTTCATTGACTATTCCGAAGTAATATGACGAAAATTTGCATAAAACAAGGTAGCGTAACATGCACAGTAGACATAAAAAGTGTTATATTTTGGAAGCAATACGTTTCAGTTATAGTTTTCACGATGGGTACACGAAAGATGTTGTCTGAAGGTAAAAAGAGCTAAAATCAATGCATATATAGGATGTGGAAAGTCTGCTACGGAAATTAGTAAAATTAATTAAAAGATCAGTTGGTGTGATATATAAATACAGAAAAGATCCAGCAAATTGTGGGAAGAATTTTAACAAAAATGTAATCCACGTTTAAGTAAGAGAGAGAAATGGTGGATTCTTCAACTTGCGTCGAAAGCCGACCACAGTTCAAAGAAGATTTGTGCAGATCTATCCCTTCCTGTTACTTCTAGAAGCGTTTGGCAAATTTTACATTCTTCACGAAGCTTGAGTTGGTCGAAAATGAAGTCTGATCCAAAATTACTTCTGCATCACAAGCAGATGCGTTTGTAGTATTGTGAGAAGTACATGACAATGGCTGACAATTGGAAGAAAGTCATTTTCTCCGACGAAAAAAAGGCTTAATTTGTATGGCCCGGATAGTTTGACGTATTATTGGAGGGATCTCCGAGAAGAATCAAAATCTACATACAGCAGAAATTTTGATGGCGGAAGTTTGGTGATTTGGGCAGCGATAGCATATGATGGCAAAAATAAAATTGTATTTTTAAATGGTCTCCAGACGTCTTTTAATTACAGTTTTGTTTTAGACAATTCACTTCTTTCATTTGCATGGCAATATTACGGTTTAGAATACATCTTCATGCAAGACAAGGGAGATATTCATATTTCAAATTTAATGAAAGATTGGTTTGACGAACATAATATTGTTCTTTTAGATCTTCCATCTATTAGTCCAGATATGTACAGCATAGAAAACATTAGGGGACAGCTTGTTGGAATGATTCATGCAAATGGGATTCAGTACACGTCACTTATGGAATTGAAAGCTTCAATTTGTCAAAACTGGAAATTAATTGAACAGAAATACATTCAAAATATTGTTTTATCAATGCCATCTAGAATAAAAGAAACTCTGATGAATAAAAGCGGCTTTACTAACTATTAATTTCAATTAAATGTGATATTTCATAAATCAATTTCCACGTTTTTATGTTACTAAAATCTAATTTTTGACCTTATGTTTTAGTTTATTAATATGTATGAAATTTCTCCCAGCTAATAAAGTGTCGTCTCCAAAAAATAACGTTCCGTTGTATAAGCCAGCCGTAAAACAAAGCAGATGTATCACTGTACGGAATAATCTCTACTGCAATTTTTTAACTTCTAAGCATCGAACATTTTCAAATTTTATACAGTCGTATTGGGAAAAAAGTACTTTTTAATGCAATATGTTTGAAACATGCATCTCAATTTATTTTTGAGATATTAATTTTTTTGTAATTTTTAGCGACGTTTGTTTAATTTTGGCAACTAAAGTAGTCCTTTTCTGTAGAAAGTAAAGAAAAAAATAGTTGGAAAATAGTAATTATATCTTTTTGTTGCCATTTTCCCATAACTACTGAAAAAAAATGTAATTAAAATACGTGCTATTTTGAAAAAAATATATAAATGAATGATTTCTGATAAAACATGGAGCTATTGTAAACTATATTTAATTTAATTATCTATATTACAAACAAACAAAGGCGTATCAATCATTAGATAGCCTTTTTTTTCTGTCGAGTTTGTTCAGTGACGAAATCTTTTTTTTTTTTATTTGTGTATTATTCAGTGATACTCACGTCATATGAATACTTTACTGTAGATTTTGTTTAAGACTGGATTGTAAATGAGGAATTTTTCAGAGGATGTGAATGACGTCATTTTATATAAAATAAAAACGTGTTTTTTAAGTCTTAAGACTGAAATATGTTTTGTATTATCTATGTTTATATACATATCGGGGGTGACACTAAATTCTGAAAAAGCAGAATTCCTGTTTCTAGTATTTACCTTCATTTTTCCAAGATTATTTGTTGAGTATAAAGCAGTCTATATTACAATCTATAACAATGAGTATCAAAATAATAACGAGAAATGAATTTGTAACCTTTTGATTGCGATAAAGAATTTCGATAAGTACTCAATCAGTGAAATAATCACACAAACACTTAATCCATATCCTTCTCGAAATAAATACTTTTCTTCTTAGATGACCCTTCCTAAAGAAAGAAAAAAAAACTATTCTTTGTATTGCCCGTCTTCGTCATTTTTACAGAACTTCAATATGTGTTATTACAGATCGTTAATGAGGAAGCGATGTAAGGAATCACGCTTCACTTGGCATCTTTTATGAAATTCTTAAACTGTTTCAATTAATTGAAAATTCTCCCGAAAAGAAAGTCTCCATTGACAAAATAAATCGTAATCGTTTCATATAAATTCCTTTTGCGAATAAATGTTTCTAAATGGATTATTCAGTTTTGAACGACTTAATTCATTAATTAGATAGTCTTTAATATTTCTGTATGATAGATAACAGAAACTAATTTAGTATATATGTAACATCTTATGACAGAATAATTAATTTCTGAACAGCAAATTTAAAAGTTATATATAAATTATATATTTCTTAATAGGTAATTACAGCTGCAGAAACCACTGAAGTCTGAACTTTTATTTTAAAAATCATTTTATTAGAAAAACATAAGTTAAAGTTGAGTATAAACATTTCAATACGATAACACTCTGCATTTCCTTACTATTATACTTGATTATTTTATGTAAACTAGAAGCTATGAAAATGTAATTTAAGAGAACACAAGCTATTAGGAATACAGTGGTAGCCAAAATTGCGGATACATTTAGGTAGCTTTCATTACAAAAGTAAAAAGTTAAATATTGCAGCCGTCCGAAGGAAAATACTTCGGAAAATTTTGCTATATTTTCGTCGATCATGATGCCCAGATCCCGACAATCACCCTCCGTTGAAATGTTGACTTATATATATATATACTTTATATATATATATATATATATATATAGGGGAGAGTAGCCATATTTGAACTGCCACTTTAAATGGACCGTTGCCATTCTGCCGTTAATTACAGAAATAGACGCCGTCTACCGCTGAAATCTTACTCATCAGAATAACTTAATTTATGATTAGAAGAAGCACCCGCCGACCATGTGTTATTTTCAGACAATTTTTAAAAGACTAAAATTTGCTGTTTTGATCTAATTTTTCCTACTAAACGTAAGTAAATACTTTAAAACCAAGATAAGTTCTTATGTTTATATAAATCCACCTGTTTAGTGCGCATATTTTTCACGCAGATTTGTTTGATTTCGTTTTGGAACTTAGTCTTGAGATTATTCGTTTTAAAAAATGGCGCATTTGCTTTAAGGGTCATTCCATGTCAATTCAACCCATTTTTTCATGGTTTGTAACCCGACCGACAGGGATTAGGATGAAACTTGGTGTATATACTAATTCTATCATGATATGAATACATCAGAAAATTTTCCTTCCTAGACCTCATAGTTTGTGAGATATGGGGGGGTCCAATTTTTGGATTTTTCTCAAATCGCACATTTCTGAATCTGTATTTTTAGACTGCAGTTCCATTTTCAAAAAATTGTTTCTCTGGATCTAAAATGCGATTCATCTTAAAAATATCACCGTAAGTACATCAAAAGATGCAGATTTTTTGTTTAAAAAAATATATATATAAAATAATTTTAAATATTTAGGGTCATAAAATTAAACCAAAGTTGAAAGTTATGGTTATTTTTCTAAATTTTTATGACTTTACGAAAAAAGCTATACACAAAAAGGCAAATGGAATTTCCAATTTCTTTTTATTTTAAATAAAAGTTTACACTTTGGGCTTTCTATTTATGAAATAAAAATGATGTCTTTCTCATGGCTTATGCAAAAAATTTGACTTATTTTGGGATGCTGTACCTATCATGAGATAAAAATCTTTAACTTTGCTTACGGTACCTAAATAATTGCTGCACATTTTAAATTTAAATTTATTAATCAATTTGATTTATTTTCTAAAATGAAACCTTAAAATCAGACTGATTTATTTATTTTTATAACGGTAGAAAATTTGTATAGTATTGGTACATATCATTATTATTTGAAATTGTGTTGTTCTCAACCTTATCGCATATGTTTGTCACATAAACGTACATCTATCATTGGATTGAGTGGTACAACATTTCTATAAATACTTTCACAATGGTAGTATGTAAAGAATATGTACAATATTTAATGGAGGGGGGTGTGGATATTGAAATCATAGATTTTTTTCTCATTTTACTCAGAAAAAACAAAACAAAAACTTTTACTTTGTAAACAAAATAAAAGAAGCGCTTATATTAAATGAATTCAACAAGTCATAAGAACCACAGTAATTATTTAGGTACCACAGTTTAAATTAGACATATTAGAGAAATTTTTTTGTTTCTTGAATGGTACAATTTCCTAAAACATGGCAAAATTTTTACATAAGCTAGGAGAAAGACTTCATTTTTATTAAAATTGAAATAATCATTAATTAAATCTAATACATTAAATAAAATTGCTTATAAATATTTAAAAAATTTAGATTGTTGTAAATTTCCAATTTCTTTTTGTTTTAAATAACAGTTTACCCTTTGGGCTTTCTAGTTATGAAATAAAAATGATGTATTTCTCATGACTTATGCAAATTTTGCTCTGTTTTGGGAAACAGCACCAATCAAGAAAAAAAAATCTTCCTATTTAGCTGTGGTACATAAATAACTACTGTTGTTCCTATGACTTGTTGAATGTATTATTCAATGCTTCTTTCTTCCTTTATTTTGCAGAGTAAAGTTTTTGCTTTATTTTTTTTTCTTCTGATCAAAATTGTGAAAAAGTCTATGACTGCAGTCTATCCTCCCTCCATTAAATTTTGTGCATAATCCTTATGTTTCCTTTATTTATTCATTCATATATTTTCTTTTATTATAAGTATTTTATTAAATTTAAACAATCCCTTAATTTTGTTTTTACAATATAACTGTAAACAAAAAATCTTTTGTTGGTATAGAATAAGAAAATGCAATAATGACTTTTTACCAATCTCATTTTCAATATGTTTTTTTTCTGTGTATATATGTGAGTTTGAATTAAAATACTTTATTTGTATTTAACATTTTTTAAAACTTTCTATCGTGGATAATTTTAATGATTTTAAATATGCTTTTTATAGTTTAAATACCTTATATTTAACAAAGCCTAGTTCATTTCTACAGGATGAAACATATTTCGACACCTGCTTGATATAAACAAATTCTGACAAAGGCAGGATAATTTTTTTTTGTAAAGGCAGGTGTTTTCGAATCTCTTAATCAAATTATTATTAGTCTGCGGTTTCTCATAATAGAAGGGTGATCTATTTTTCCTTGTGCTGCAAAAGAAAATAATAGATGAATTTGAAGTAACTAATTATGCTGCAAGACCGTCATGACAACTTCTGAGAGAAATAAGATTCTTGGCTATGCCAGAAATAAGAAAAGGTAAAGCCACAATACTATACAAATTTTCTACTGTTATAAAAATAAATAAATCAGTCTGATTTTAAGGGTTCATTTTAGAAAATAAATCAAAATGATTAATAAATTTAAATTTAAAATGTGCAGCAATTATTTAGGTACCACAAGCAAAGTTAAAGATTTTTATCTCTTGATAGGTACATCATCCCAAAATAAGTCAAAATTTTTGCATAAGTCATAAGAAAGACATCATTTTTATTTCATAAATTTTCAAAGTGTAATTTTTTATTTAAAACAAGAAGTAATTGGAATTTTCATTTGCCTTGTTGTGTAGAGCCTTTTTCGTAAAGTCACGAAAATTTGGAAAAATAATCATAATTTTCAACTTTGGTTTTTGGCCCTAAATATTTAAAATTAATTTTTTAAATATATTTTATTAAAATCTGCATCTTTTTATGTACTTACGGTTATATTTTAAAGATGATTCGCATTTTAGATCCAGAGAAACAATTTTTTGAAAATGGAACTGCAGTCTAAAAATACAGATTCAGAAATGTGCGATTTGAGAAAAATCTAAATATTGGACCCCCCATATCTCAAAAACTATGAGGTCGAGGAAGGAAAATTTTCTGATGTATTCATATCATGATAGAATTAGTATATACACCAAGTTTCATCCAAATCCCTGTCGGTCGGGTTACAAGGTCTGGTTGAACTGACATGGAATGACTCTTAATTGAGCCAATTTAAGTTGCTTAAATTGGACCAGACATACGATCATAAATTTAAAAAGTTAGTAATGAACTTAGAGGGCTGTACGCTTTGTACACTATTTTTTTAGTTTTTAATATTTTATAATAAATTACTATCTACATGCAAGTTTTTGATTTTTTTTTTTTGTACATTTGGATCAATTTCTTTATACAGTTTTGGCCTATATAAACATAAAAATATTTTTACATGTTTATGCAATAAATCTTGTTAGCAATTTATTTTATCCTGTTTGTATTTGTATTTATTTTCTCTGAATTCTTTATTCCTACGGCGTATTTAATTTACCGAATTGAATTCAAACCTTTTCCTTCTGGAGACTATTTGCGGTTCCGTGAGGGGAGGGGAAGGTTTTACAGTTCAGCAAGGAATGGAATTACATTTTTTCGCCATTAAAACGCATAAAATCTCAAACCTTCCGCAGGGAGTGGTTATTTCAAGGCTAGGGAGGGGGGGGGGGGAGATGTCCTGAATTCAACACTGTTTGAATTATATAATGTTTTACGTTTGATTAATCCTAGCGTATTTTTTTTTCATTATAGCATATTTTTAAACACTTTTTTAATAGAATTGAAAAATGTTGAAAACGACACAGACAAACTGTCTAGAAGAAAACCACCCGTTACAGTAAAAGCTGTTAAATATATAAGAAATGAAAAGGAGAGATTATGTTGTGAAGAAATTGCCTTGCAAGAAGGATGCAGCTACAAATTCCCCCCAAAAGCCAAAGAATCATTAGAAATATTTTCTCCCTTGCTAAAATAAGTTACATCAAAGTACAGATGGAGCCAAAAAAAAAAAAACAGCTGTGTTAATATCTTATTCATATAAAGAAAGCTTTGAAATGAAGAAACAAAAAAACGACAAAAATGAAGCTCTCACAGCACAAAAGCAATTGGAGCATCAAGTTAAAAAAATTAGGCGTAATGCAATTGGAAAAAAGTCTAATGATTCAAAATAATAATAAAAAAAATATCTAGACAGTGATGGTTGGTTCTGCCTAATTTGTAAGAAAAATAAAATAGAAGAAATGATTCACTGTTCAAATTGCCAAAAATGGTTTCATGTTTTGTGCGCTGGAATAAAAAAGGAATAAATGAAATTCATGCGTAAGTTTTGCATTACTTCTTACATGCAGGGCTTAATTTGCGCCGGAGCCCAACGGAGCTCAGCTCCGGTACTTTTCTGTTTTTAGTAAATATTTGAATATTTATCGAAATTCACCGGAGCTCATAAATAGAGGGCTCCTTAGCCCAGTGCTATATCTCTCCCGAAAAACCGAAGCCCAAATTACCTTTACTCCTTTCCCTCTCATCACCGAGTTTTTCCATTATTTTCTATCAAAACACTTGTATGTCACGTAATGTGTCGTACATGTAGGAAATGGGCTCAGTTTTTATATCAGTCTTTGGGCGTGAGCGGGCTCAAACTCAAACTGTCTTACATTCAAAATTTTCCCTTGTAGATATAAATTGCCATATATTGTTTGTTATTCTTACAGAAAGCAATCGAGCAGTGTTTCATCTTTTTCTATAAAAGTATCGAATCTTTCTTTTTTGCGTTAACACTATTTTCGAATCATAATCATTACCTTATATAATTGCAGAATTCTGCGATTAATTAACATTAAAATTAGGCAAAAATTTCTATTAGGAAGGAGAGATAAATTAAAAGTGAAATAGTTGACAGTTAAGTGTATGCAGGTAGATATATTTAAAATGTTTATTTTGCTAAAGAAAAAAAAAAGATGTTTTAAATTTTGCAAAAAAATGTATGAACTATAAATATGCAGATAAGAGTGAGGGCGAGGGTAGGGAAGGTGGTACGCTACGGTTTTCGCATTTCAGAATATTAGGGCTCCGGTACTTTTTTTGGTAGAAATTAAGCCCTGCTTACATGATATTCAAGTAACTGGCAATTAGTTCCATGATTTCTGTTCTTAATTACAATTAACTTTGATTTATATTTTGAATACATTTTCATTTAAAAGAATTACACTTATCTTCAGATATCTGATTTCATTATATTTGATTGCGTTATTTTGTTTGATTGTTTCATTAATCGGAAACTTAGCTTTAGTTAAATTCCCTAGTTATTAAAACAACCTGATATTAAAGGTATATATAAATATTATACAGACATACAAACAATAAATACAATAAACCCAACTGGAGTGAAAAAGTAGCCAGAGCCAGGAATCGAACCCGGGACCACAGTATACAAGACTGCTGCTCTAACCACTGAGCTACTCCGGCCGATGCCTGAGTCTGCAATTTCTCACTAATAAACCATGTTGGGGAAGTCACCAGCCATCTATACGACAGCCTTGGATGACCGTACAACGATGAATAGATTTTACTATTACATCGATCTACGATAATTATAATAAAACACTCATACTACAATATATATTAAAACACACATACATAACGCCTGCATTCAACAGTTAAAGGTATGTATAAATATTACACAGACATACAAGCAATAAATATAATAAACCCAACTGGAGTGAAAAATTAGCCAGAGCCAGGAATTAAACCCGGAACCACAGTATACAAGACTGCTGCTCTAACCACTGAGCTACTCCGGCCGATGCCTGAGTCTGCAATTTCTCACTAATAAACCATGTTGGGGAAGTCACCAGCCATCTATACGACAGTCTTGGATTACCGGACAACGATGATGTTTGTATGTCTGTATAATATTTATATATAACTTTAACTGTTGAATGCAGGCGTTATGTATGTGTGTTTTAATATATATTGTACTATGAGTGTTTTATTACAACCTCATATTGTTTGGTCCAATTTCGGCGACTATTTGCTGAATTTGGACCAGTTTAAAAAAAAATTTCAAATTAAAATAAAACTAAAATAAGATTTTCAAAAAGAAATTGATACAAAGACTTATTTAGTTAGAAGATGGATAGATTGACCATGTGTAGTGATGTATTGCAGATTAGAGGTCTGCACGGGCCCGGGCTTGGCCCGAGGCCCGTACCCGGCCCGGCGGAATGAAGGCGAATTTTCAAACGGGCCGGGCCGGGCCGGCAAAATTAGGACAATTTTTTCAAAGGGCCGGGCCGGCAAAAAAATTAATCGGGCCTATCGGCCCGATATAAGAATTTAAGCGAAGCAGATAAAATACAAGTCATTTTCAATGAATATGATTTTCTCGAGAAGTATAAAGGTGCGTCACAAGCCGATGCGAGTTTAACAACATCAATACAGAAATGTAACATGTCCATCATAGAGATCGGCATCGTACAGTTGCAAGATGTCTGATTCCGAGTTTAATTTTTTTTCAGCAGACTCGTGCCAGGACGGAACTGGTCTTATCGATCTCAGGATGTGTAGAACAGTCATTGTGTTTTGTAGTTTTAATAGTGATAATGAACTTCTCTTAACAGTATCTTTGGAAATATACCTTAAGGTGGTTCTCATATTTACTGCTCAACAATGCGAAGCTTTCAGGCACATTTTCTGACAAAATATTTAACTATAAAGGCATAAAATTGAGAGGCCTGCCTATTGAAGGCATTTGGAAACGAATAGCTTTTTCCATATTTGATAAATTACTTACAGAGATAAAAGAGATTCGTGTCACGTGACTGTACGTTTTTCTCCTTTCCTGTGCCATCGCTTCCGGAAATTCGATTCAAAACGCTAACTTTGACAGTGTTTTCAGAAAGATATATTGCTTTTATCTATGAAAAAAAAACGACATTTACATAGCTTCTGAATAAGAATGCTTGCCAATCTTACGCGTTTCCGAAAAGAAAAGAATTCATAAATGTGTCGAAATGTAGCTCCTTTGGATTTGAGAAAAGCCTTAAAATGAGAGAAATATTTTCACGAATCTACTTTTTATTATACAGCTTCAAAAGTTATCATGTTTTTAATCCTTTATTCTGATGAACTACATTAATCTTTTAATGAATTCTTATTTCCATTTTGAAATGTCTGTAGACACGATGACTAAAACACTGTAAGTAATCGGTAATGTTTACTATTGTGTTTTTTCTGTTTTGCGAACATCATAGTAATGTAAAATATACTGTAAAATGTTCCCATAAATATGTATGTAGTATTCATTAAAAGAATCGTAATTGTATGTTGAGAAAAAACGGATTTTTTTTTTTTTTTTTTTTTTTTTTTTTTTTTTGTAGAAATTCTGTCGGGCCGGGCCTGTTTTCCCTGATTTTTGTACGGGCCGGGCCGGGCCAAGATAGCTTTCGTTAGGGCCGGGCCGGGCCCGGGCCTCGAAATTCCGGCCCGTGCAGACCTCTATTGCAGATATTCTAAAAATTAAGTGAGTTCTACTAGAAAACAAGTGAAGTGGTCCAAATTCGGCTACTCTTACTCACAATTAACAATCGTCAGTGCCATATCAATGAGGGATGTGGGCACCATGTAATGCGAGACAACTTTCAACACGGCATGGCATACTCAGAACAATATGATTCAGTAGCTGTTGCGGCAAGTTTCCCCATTCCTCCGTCACTGCACGGATGAGGGTTTACTTGTTTGTGGGAGGAAATTGTCGAGCAGCAATACGTCTCCCCAAGGTATCCCATACATTTTCAACGAGATTCATGTCAGGGGAACGTGCTGGCCAGTCTATGCGATGGATATCTTCGGCCTCAAGACAATCTTGTATAGACTGTGTGCGATGACAATGTGCGTTATCGTCCATGAAACGAAACTTTTCGCCGACAGCACCTCGAAAAAGTTGAACATGTGGAATCAAGACGTCTTCAATGCACCGTCTACCGGTCATGGACCCTTGATCAATCACATAGAGATCCGTGCGGCCATTGAACATGATACTTGAAGTCGCATATCGATCTCTTTCTAGAATATTTTCGAGGCAGTAAGCACTACCAACCTTGCGCCATATCAGTTTACGTCTACAATCAGACGATAGACTGAATCTGCTCTTATATGAGAAGAGCACGGTAGACAAGTCGTCATCGGTCCAATTGCGATGCATACGGTACCACTGTAAGCGGGCGTTACGTTGTTGTCTCGAGAGGGGACACACACAACAGGTCTTCGGGCGTATAGTCCACTCTTTTTCAAATGTCTTGCAACAGTTTTAAAAACAATTTTAAAGTACATTTCCGATTCAGAATGAATCCGAAAAGTCCTTTTAAATTGTTTTTAGTGCTTTTATCTTTTTAATTTAGTGTAATGTAATGTGTGCTATTTTGGAAAAAAAAATTATAAATAGAAAGTCCCTCTTTAATTTTCTTCCGTATACAAAACAATAGAATCTAATTTATAGTAACAGGAGAATAAAATTTAGAAGCAGAAAAACTATCTTATATTCAATTAATGTCGAAACTTTCATCAGTTGCATGTTTCTCTACTGTCAAGTCTTCCATCAGTGAATGCTTAAGTGTGGGACTTTGAATACTAATTTGAAAATAGGTGAAAAAAAACTTAACTAGTCGTTAATTTTAACTTGTAAAATACTTTGTGCGTGATGGTTTTAGATGAATGCATTTTCTTTTATGCAAAGACGCAAAATTTTCCAACCGAGTGTCCTGAACTCGTGGTTTAGTAGCAGACAGACACAATAACATCATATTCAAATGATGAATCAATAATTATATAAACTACTAGGCTGAATAAAAGATTCGCAATTGAAGTGAGCGGGCTAGTTTGTGTGTATGAAATTCAGAGAGCTTATCGTACCACAACAGCTGCTGAAACCACTTAAAAAAATTCTACATAAAAAAGAAGAAGAAGAAGAATACAGCTCAGGTTTTCAATGAATAGTGTGCACGGTTGAAATCAGAGAAGTTTTATTTTATTTTTAAAAAGTCAAACAGAGTATATTGCAAATTTTATAAACGTTGTAACTCTAGGATTAATGGCGTATTCGAGCAAATAGCAAAAAGTTTCGGTATCGGGTTTACAGACAATTAGCGTTATTAGGGAGCTTAGCTTGGTGCAAATTAATTTAATTTTTAAAACCTGTTTTTAGTTATTTTTTTTTGTTTATGTGCATCCGTGTCCGCAACAAACATTTACATTCGAATTTAAACATCTCTCTAATTATATAACTGCTTGTTGTGTCTATTATATTACAATCTGACTATATGTTTGTATTTCACAACTCTCCTTTTAGAATACAGAACGCTGTTCGATTAAATTAACACCAGTTTAGTGCAACAGATAATTCTACTTTGGCACGTCATACCATTTATATATTTGATTTAATTTCATCTTTCTACGTGGAACTTATTCGATTTTATGTCTATTTTTTTTTTTTTTTTTTTTTTTTTGAAAATGCGTTTAACCTTGTTAAACGCATTTTCCGGAATAACATTTGGAGTTCGGCAGGTATGTTGTTACTAGTAGAAGTTTGGCGTAAATCTTTTCTAATTGTGGAAAAAATAGGATTTTTTTTTTTTTTTTTTTGCTTGTCTCAAAATCCGAAGGAACTCTTGCAATGCAATTACAACGCATCGGGTTGCCATCTGGTAGTGTATTATAGTAAAACCTCACTATGTGTTTGTATTTCACAACTTCTCCTACAATATGAAACTTTGGAAGGTAAAATTAACTTATCATAATAATTTTAAAAATTTGAATTAGTTTCCAAAATATTTATTTTCAAATTCTTAAAGAGATTTCTATAATGATGGCAACAAAATTATTCCACTTTTTTGAAAATGCAAAACGCAGGGAAAAATAAGGGAACATTGTCTGCTATCCGAACGAGTGAGCATATGTACAAAAGTGCTGTTTTGATTTGTTTTGTTTCTTCACAACTACATGGGATTTTTTTTTATAAAGTGTCACCTACAAATTAAACATGTTTTTTAATTGTGACAGCTTTCTTTTTTCAAAGATAAAACCCATTTTTGACATTTGAGTTATTTGAGTTAAACCAATCCGTAAGTATGTAGCCCACGAAGTTTTGCTTAAGTCTTCATACAGCTGTAAAACAAAATTTGTTAGGGATTTATCCATAAATATACAAAAGTATAATTTAGATCTCACATGAAAAAATAGCAGGGTAATTGGTAAATCGAAAATTTTTATAAGAAATAAAAAAAATAAATACATTGATTTTAGATAAAAGAAAATGTTTTACATCATGGAATTTTATTTATTTTTTTATTTTAAATTATTTTATTTTTGTACCTTCTTGTGAATGCAAACGATAACAGGGTACTGTTCCCTTGGACCATTGAAAAGTATAGTTTGTATTTATCATGTAAACGAATGATAAGAATGATCTGTAAATGCACGTAGTCATAATGATGCTAATCGATTTTATGTATGTAATTTTAAGAAGATATAATGTATAATTCATATTTTATTAGTATGTATTTATTAAAATTTTCATAATGTAAAACATGTTTTTGAATTTAAAATATGCCTAGATTATGTTTGCTTTTATGTATTATATCTTATTGAAAAAGAACATTTCTGCGTGAGATGATTCAGAGAGAAAATATAAATTAATATTTTCTGTGCAAATTTTACATTAGCGTACTCTGATCTTTTCTAACTCCGTGAAAATTTATAAAGAAATTTTTAAACTTCATACTGCTTTGATCGGATAAGCTCAAATAAAGTATCCAAAGAGGAGGTTACCGTTTTAAAAATGCAGATTTGTACAATTTTGAATATGCGGACGAACTTTGTTGACAAAATAAACTATACATCTTTAGAAATAGTTTTATACAAATAATAATGGAACTTAAAAAAAAAAACAACATCGCATTAATTAGAATTGAAATTTTAGCTATCTTTTGATGTACTGTACCTTAAAATCCCCCCCCCCCCGTCCCACCACCACCACAAAAAAATTAAATTATCTCTTTTTTTTATTCATATTAAAATTTACTTAATTTTTAATGTTGAAAACAATACTGCTATCAAAAGTTTGCGTGTTACAACAAGAGTTACAGAAAAAAGAACTTTAACTATTGCCTTATACTTTATAAGGAAATTATATTTCTAAAATATTTTTGTTCAAAACGATTATTTTGAAGCTTTTACGAACGAAATATTTCTTTATTTCACTTTCTTTACTACTTAATATAATATTTTAGGTGAAAGCATAGTGAAAATACATTATAAATTTCTAGCAATATGTTTGAGAAAAGTTTAATTTCTAACATTTTAACTTTAATGTTTAAGGATTTGAAACTATAAAAGTGTTTAATTCTAAACCTAAACATTTAAAAATTTCAGTTATAGTACCTGACTGACTGGAAAATACACAATTTTTCTTATAGTACGACAGTTTTCTAAATATAAAACTAGTTAACTTTTTTCAGGTACAACAGAAAAATGTTAGTTAAAGGTAAAAGATATATTTTAAGCCACAGTTAGAACGTCATTAACAGTTAAGAAAATTATTTTTTCACTACAGATCCTTTGTTAAATAGTATTTATAAGAGAAAAAAAAAATCATAATTTATTGTAAAAGCGTATAATACTCATTTGTATCATAAATTCTCAATTTTTTAATTAGTTTTTTAAATAATATTTCTAAACGATGCAATTCTTCCATAAGGCTGATATTGAGAATTTATGAAAAGTATTATAACTCCTTTCTAAAGGTGAAATCTAATTTTCTTCCCTTTATTTAATAATTCTGCAGAATGAGAAAGATACCAGATTCATTTTCATCTGCCGGAAAAATATTTTTCATAGAAGTTTTTCCGCTTTGTGAAGAAACAGGGCATAAACTCATTTGATTACCTTGCGGTCTCACAAAAAGTTTTTTATCCCACATAGCTTCAGTAGAAAAACTAATGATCCGACTGATAAAATTATTACACACATTATAAAAGTATAGCTTTTCGCTCTTTTTACCATGCTATTCCTTTATTTCGAATTATAGCTTTCTTTTCCATGTAATGATTAAAGAACACCACTACAGTTTCGATACCAATATTTGTAAGTTCTTATCGTTAGGTGATGAGTAGTAGAGAGAAGTTACACCGTCAAAGATAAAAATATGTACAGTCTAACTCGATTAACCCTTTATCTACTGCATTATGATCTACTACCATTTTTTTCATGTAATATTTTTTTTTTCACTTACTACAGTGAAAATTAAAGAATAAACATTAAAAAATACTCACCCGTGAGAAATTGAATTATTTAGAATAATTAATTAAAGTGGTACTTTAAAGTACCGTCAGTACACTATGACTAAAATATCGTAACAAAAAATCCACAAGGTATTTCAAATGGCACCAGAATATATTTTCGATTTAATAAGTATGTGAAATATAGGCTTTTTCTTAGTTACAAATAAATCTTTTGGCAAATCCCGGTGCCAATCATTTATTTCAACACTTTAGAATTGAAAATAGTTTGCCCCTGAAAGGGTTAAAAAAAGAAAATTTTTTTATGTTCCGATCTTTTTAGCAGTCCTTTAGTTATGCGACGTCTATGTTCCAGGGACAACATGTTCTCTCGCATGTTCACATATTCAATATATGAATTTACATATGCCATTTCTAGCATAGCAAAAACAATCCGGTACCACAATTTTTTCAATTTCCTATAAAAACTAGCAATGAAACAGAAAAGAAATACTAGGGAAATCATTACTACACTACATTTTAGTAATTAAATTTTATTGCAGATGAAAATCATGGATAACTACATAGATGAAAAGCAAACAAAAAGTTTTTCTCCAGCACCTAATGTTACTGACGCTACTTATAAGTACCACCGAGTAATTCCACTGTTAAAACAAATACATACACCGTTCACCTAAAATAGCTAGTCAAACTGTATTCTAAGATCATAATGAATACATAAAAAAAAAATCAAACACTTATCTTATATCCTTTACTGTGTTTGCAGCAATAAAAAGACGAGTGTGACAATCTGTACAAATTGTCGGCACAAAACCCATCTGTGTCAAAGATAGCCGCCTTCCTCGCTAAAATAACAAACCTAGAACTACTGCTGCCATGTATCCGGATAAAGTGGAGTTAAAAAAGTGTTTTTTCAAAGTACGATTAGAATATTAGGAATATTCACTATGGGATGAAAGTTTATAGTGAGTGGTACTTATAAGTACCATCAGTAGATAAAGGGGTAATATGAGAGTCAAGGGAGTTATAAAAGTCCTTGAATTAACTCTTGTTTGTAACACACGTAAAGATTAAAAAAATCTTAAAAACAAACATAGTTTAACTTAGAGTTAAACTAATTAATACTATTATTTTTAATTCGATCATACTAATTGATACAGTTATCAAACGAATTCAAATTTTCAAACTGAACGAAAAGGGAAAAAGTGTAATTATCTCAATGCTAAAATCAACTTAATATCAGAAAGTTGACATAAAATATTCAAGACCTTTGTAATATACCTTTGGGAGAGTCGTTTTCTTTAGATTGTCTTTGCTTTATACAGAATCATATTACTGTTGATTTCATATATCTTTTCATTTTAACAGTGCAATAAAACATGAAAAGGCATGTTAATGTAGCACAGAGTCCGGTATAAATACAGATTTCCATCCATTCTCCTTACTTTCCATGGCTCAATTGTGCATATTACAAGTGGTCTGTTTTTTAAACGTCTCTATATCTATACCTTCATTAATATTTCAAGCCTTCGTGACATTCCTTTGCATTTTCTTTGGCGAGGCCCTCCTTGAAGGTTGAAGTTCTGCCTGGTAAAACTGATAAACTACAGGGTGTTTCTAAAGCTATGTAACCCACATCTCAGCTATTATCTGTCAGAAATACTTGAATTTCGGACTATTGATACATGATATGATACACGATAGATGGCGTTGCTAGCACAGCACCAGTTCACATAGTTTCAAAATGGCACTCAGTGTTCTGGAACGTTTATTCATTGTAGAATGTTATGCGAAGAATAATTCCTCGCCGCGGACGGGGGTGAGTGGGCTGGGAGACAGCCGGGAATTTGGGGAGAAGACAGTCTGAGCAAAGAAATTGAAGCGTGAAGAAGGGAAACTTCCATAGACGTAATGTAAATCCCCGACCATCAGCGATACAGTGCAAACAGCTAAGCGGTAGAAATGATATAAAGGGCCGAAAGATAAAACGGGGTTTACTTGGCGCACTTTCGCGTGATCGTCAGTAGTGTTAATTATCAAAATGAGGAGTAACGCTGGGCTCACCGCTGTCCTCTGTCCGCGCGAAAGCTGTGCATTCTCCTCCCCTTTCCTCTTTTCGTGAATGGAACTTCCCTCCGAAGGAGAAACCCCTTTAGTGGGAATTAGGTCAAAGATCGTACAATAAGTTAGATGAATCTGTTAGTTGTTATGTTAGATTTCGAGTGAAAGTGGAACTTTCGATACGTAAAATTTATTATTTTACAGAGTGCTGCATCACTAAAGATTTTTCCATTGCACTATTCATCGGCTATCTACTTGCAATACGGAAAATAGATCATAACAAAATGCAGCACATAAACAGATCAAATTAAAAAATCTGTCATAGTCACTGTTAAGTCACAAGTCGAACTCACAAAGAAATGTCGTTTTGAATTCTCTCGGGATGTTGGCGCGAAGGCGTTACCTTAGGTTTACTACAAAAAGATTTGGCGAATTGGTAGATGCAATGAAGAATGCATATGATTGGATCTTCCCTTTGAGTGTGCTTCCCATCAAAGCTGTTTGTTGTTTGTACTGTTTCGGAAAGTTACGGTTTCCAAAGCCTTCTCTTTTTTTTGTTTGAGCACCCATTGGATGTCCCTACAGACAGCCTTTCCGACACTTGACCGGACCGAAAAACGTCCCCGACGTCACTGCATCCATTCCCACCTATATGCTGCATTGTGTGGCTGCAAATACCTGTCGTCGAGTGCAGCTGTACTGGACACAAGATGTTTCTCCTTTTTATCATTTGTTATAAAGTACGATTTATGCAGCCATTAAAGCATTTACAATGAGTATTTATTTTTTTCTTTCTTGTTTTGTGAAATATGAACAGAAGTATGGGTTGCGTGACATTAGAAACACCCTTTACTATATTTTGACAGATAATTCCAACTTTGAAATATTATCGCTGAGAAAAAACAGTGTTCGATAAGAAAGGTATTTCTTTCCTAATAATATCTAATTTTTTACCGCAAATCACCTGAAAATGAACTGCTTGTATTACACGTGATCTTGTTTTTTGTATCTCGTAAATCGACGAGCTTTAACGCTGAGTTGATTTTAATAAGCATATAATAATCCAATCTTGATATACTGTGACAATTGAAAGGTAATTTATAACGTGAGAAATGAGATAAAAAGTCTAATTCAGTAGTGTACTGCTAGGAGACTCTTCTAGGTACCATCCTCGAGTAGCTCATAGCATGTCCCTATACATAGGCTCCACGTACTTGGCTGTACCTCAGTAACCCAGTTATTTGAGGTGAAACGGAATTAAGGATGTATCTCCCCATATAATTGCATTGCATGTAAATATATTTAGTCATTGTTTACATAATGTATGTCAATTGATATTCCAATTGTACACATCACAATGCTTCTTTGAAATATTGAAATACCGAATTGAATATTAAAAGGGGAAGAAGGACGGTAGTATTTAGAGAAACACTTGGCTATGCATTAAATATTATAGTCTACTACGTTAAATATTATTTAATACAATTTGAAACACACTGTCAGTTTTATTTATTAAATGTTATTTCTCGAAATAGTTTTCTTGTATTTATTTTTAATGGTTACAATCACTGTCTATTTTATTAATTTTTCGCGTTTTTTTTTAACAATTGTACAACTTATTTACAACATCAAAATGTTAAGTAAATGATTTTTAAACATTTCTATTTTTTGGTTATAAGAAATATAATTATTGTAAAATCCGGCGTATAATGCACACCTACGATTTGAGACTGTATTTTTCTATTTTGATGTATATTCGCCGTATAACGTTCACCCTTTTCTTTATAAAGAAACCTGAAATGTACTTATACATGCGATGCTCTTATGTTTTGAAGTCATTCATTCCAAGGATTTTCATAGGCTTTCGAACAATGGTATTCTAAAGTGTCAAGCAATACGTGGATCTTAGAAGGTGGCAAAACATTTACAAAAAGAGGCCAAATGCGTCATGCCAGTCTAGAAATAATGTGTGAGTGGATAACAAAAGCATGGAATGAAATTAAATCTAATTCAAAACTCATTTAAAAGATGTAGTATGTCTAACAATCTAGATAGAACGGAAGATGATTACTTATTTATGGATCAGAGTGACAGTGATGGTGAAGATGACACAGAATTCTATAATGTACCTGAAGGTATAAAAGAAAAAGAATATGGATAATGAAAATTTTTAAGTTCATAAGGTAATGTCATTTCTTTTAAATAAACAGTATTTACGGTACATCTGGAAATTTAAATTTTTTATGCTCATATTTTCCTTATTTTTAAATTTATCAATTTTATATTTTGCGTATGACGCGTACCAGTAAATTTCGATCATATTTTTTGTATTAAAAGTGCGCGTTATGCACCGGATTATACGGTATATTAAAGAAAAACAATAGATATCTATTACCTTTCCTTGGAATTTTCATCTATTAATAAAGATAAATATACGAGTTTTTTAAGCACAGAAGTTGTTAGCATCTTCGCTTCTATTTTAACCAAAAAGTCTAACTGAAGGATGAACTACCTAGATAATAAATAATAACTAGCGTCAAATTTTCTTTTACACAAAAAGTCTCAATTCCATCATTTTTCTTGAAAACAAATTTACTCTAATGGACAACAACTAATCGAACAACACATTTACTGGTGAAAAAATACGATGTAAAAAGGTGTTTTGTATCAGGAAAATCAATTTATATTTTCTACTTTTCCTTATATTTTATCCCAACAGAATAAGGTTTGAAGAGAACTAAAAATATATGATATTCTGCAAATTTTTAGACAAAGTGTAAAAAGAGTCTTGGGAATTAATTTGATAGAAATTTTAATATTAAAATTCATGTTGGAAATCTGTGATTTTTCGTATAAAAGTTGCAAAAAATAAAGTAGATGTTTAAATAAACATTTTAAAAATTATTTTAAACCATGTGTTACTTTCCAATAGATCTGATGAAAGTTTCAGAAAGAAATTATCTTTAATGATTAATATAATGAAAACGTCGATGGTATTAGTGTTGTCATAAATTCAAAAAAGTATAAATTTTAGATCAAAATTAAATCTTATTTGAACGTAAGAATGGAACGTTTGTACAATGAGTTAGATTTTGAATGATATTCTGCAATATTCAGAAATAAACGTTTTCTAAATTTAATTGGCAAGCACGATATCTCAACAACATAAAGTATTGGTTGTTTTGAGATAAAATTATTTTCTTATTTCGGAAATTTGTAGCATTTAGTTTATTAATGAATTTTTTTAGCCAAATAATTTCTGTAATACATTTGTCGACGAAAGTAAAACTATTTTACGATTTTTACTTAAAAGAATGGTTTATTGAAAATTATTTAGAAGTTACACATATTTTTCTAAACAGTTCGTATAAATAAGTGCTCTAGATGAGTTTAGATTTCTTGTTTTCTTCTTGAAAAGATTATACATCATACAACAAAACATCATTTAGTATTATTAAAATAATTACTAGCTAAAATATATGCAATTTTTAATAAAAAATTTAACTTATGCGCATATTTCAGTGGTGGAACAGTGTCGTAGTAGTTGCGCAATTGTCACCACTAAATTTTAGTAGTATTAATCGGTTTAAAAAATTTCAGAAATTCTATCCAGAAATAAGACGAAAAATACAATTAAAATTTAGCGGTGTTAATTGATTCTCTGCTGCTACATTGTTTCATCACTGATATTTCTAAGTGATAAAAGGAAATATTATAATGATACAGACTGACCTTTTACGACTGATTAGAAGTTTTATGACATATTAGAATCCCAATTTAGTTAGGTGTATGTTAATAGAATTAAAGTGAGATCATTCAGGCATGTTAGACTATCAACAGAAAATATTTCGGGCCAAATATATTTTGCAGGATTATTTCATCATTTTGCAGGTGTTGAATTATTATAGCAGGATTATGAATTTTCAATATTAGATTTAAATGTACAAATCTAAATTTTAACCTATGTATATAGATGATATGCTTTTCAATATCATAGTAATTTGTGTTGACGAACGATTGATATCTGACTTCCAGACAGTAATGAATTCTTAGAATTATTATTCTGCAATCGTACATAGTTAACGATGGAAGGCATGAATGAAATCACTGCGGAATTTTTCCGTTCAACAAAAAGAGGCTGCATTATTTTTTTTTAATCTACTCTCGATCTCAATCTCAATCTCAATCTCAGAGGATATGTTTCTCAATGTTATGGTAATTTGTGTTGACGATCGATGGGCATATTACTTCCGGCCAGTAATGAATTCGTAGAATTATTATTCTGCAATCGTAAGTGGCTAACGATGGAAGGCTTGAATTAAATCATTGGGAAAATTTCCAGTCCAATCAAAAAGAGGCTGCATCATCATAAACGAATTCATTGAAATTCACATACTAGCAACAACTCCACTAGTCATCCAGTTTGAAACTCATATTTGGACTGCACCACGTCATAGCAAAAGAACGAAGATGTTAAGAAGTATAAGAATTACACCATTTAAAAAAAATCTCCATCAATTGGCAGGTGTTTGTTTAGATGTTGAAAATGTGTAAAAAAGCTAATACCCAAGACAGTGTAATGTGGTTTTATACTAGCAATTCGCTCCAAGATATGATGACGCTTCTTTTCGAAGATCCAAGTGACAATCAGAAAACAAAAATGGATTTTAATTTTCTCATTTAAAAATACTCTTTTAAAAAAACTCATTTTTCATTTCTGTTATTGAATAATTTTTTTTAAGGAAATCTAATGTGATCATGTAAATAATTCTAACATTTTACAAACTCACACTAAGCTTAAGCTTCTCTTTAAAATTGTTTCGCTAACAAAATGGCCCTTTAAAAGTTCATATAAATATGCATCTAGAAAACATTAACGTGTATCTGCTAAATAGGTTGAAATTTATCTCCGTATCTTCCGTTGTTTGATGGAGTTCCATACCTGAGGTAAATTCTATTGAGCTGTCTACAGGGCAGACCAAATACTATTGCCATTAATGTTATCTGAGTGAAATGAATCGGACGGTTGTCAGTCCAGGCAGCTCAATAGGCAAAGCGTTGGAAATTTAAGCTAAAAGTTAGATTTCCGGATCGGACACATTTTGACTAAGTTGGAAATTTTTCAATTCATAAAACACTATTGTATGCAAAAATCGGTATTAAAATTGGAAATTTTATACATGATTAATTTTTATATCCATCCTGACAAAAGATAAAAGAGATGGTCATCACGTCTGTTAAGATTATTTAACCCTTTGCACTCGAAGTTTTTTTTTATTCGTATTACCAGCAACTCGAAGCGATTTTAGTTATATCTTATTATTTTTTTAATTCTGTATGAATGAAAATGTTATGATATATATATAAAAAAAATATATATATATATAAAATTATTACATTTTGTGATCGTCCAAAGTGTGATATCTGTCGAAGCAATTGCCAATATGTAATCTTGTCTTTTCTAGACAGGTATCACAAAATTATTTGCTTTGTCTCCGTAGCGGAGCCTTCGAGTTTGAAGGCAAATTTTAAATGGCTCCGCTCCGGAGCTCTCGAGTGCAAAAAGTTAATAGGAAGTAGTAAGGTTTAATTTCTAGTCAGTTAGAAATTTCCAACTGGAATTTTTATTTATTTATTTATTTATTTATTTTTGTTCTTTTTTGTTGCATACCTTTATGTGTATTAGTTAAAGTAACATCCAATTTGAATTAAAACTGCTTTTTTTTAATTTTAATGTAACACTATTTTCTGCAATAGCGTAAAACCGTCGTCAAAAATATTAGTGACTAGTTTTATTTAAAATCCATTTTAGGGCATTTTTCCTTTCAGAATTTTTCAGTATTGATTTAAATTGATTCTGCCCAAAACAACATATTTTATATGTACGTTGGAAGAAAGATAATATATCAATGCAAAAACCCTTGACGGGTTAAAAGTTTCTGACGCAGCACTTTATCTTATGCTCTAAGAATTTTAAATATGGAACTTAAAAATACTGATATCAAATTTTGAGTGACGTTATGCTATTTCTTAAAAAATATATTTGTATTTATTTCACCATTTTATTTTTGTTTTATTTATAATCGCATGTGCAAAAGTTAGGTTCAACATGAAAAGCTGCATAAAATTTTATTCGCTGTTGCTTTATCATTTACATCTCTCATAAATTCAAAATATGTGTTTTAAAAGATATGATATAAAATTTAAGTGACGCCTTGATGTGACTTTAAAAGGTTTGTTTTTTAAAATTCAATTTAAATTATTTTTGACTTGGTTAAAATATTTTTTTTACATCTACACAATACTTTTAATTTTCCAATTCACTGTTAAATATATCACTTTCATTGAATCTATACTATGCATTGAAATGTATTTATTTCAATAAATTGATTTATCTTTTGTGTCACGCTATTCAAAATTGTGAGTAAGATTTATGTAAATGGTTTATTTGCGTCAAACTATCCTTTTTCATACATTTCATGTAGTTTGGACACAATGACGCAAAGAAACCATTTACATAAATCTTACTCACAATTTTGAATAGCGTGACACAAAAGATAAATCAATTTATTGAAATAAATACATTTCAATGCATAGTATAGATTCAATGAAAGTGATATATTTAACAGTGAATTGGAAAATTAAAAGTATTGTGTAGATGTAAAAAAAATATTTTAACCAAGTCAAAAATAATTTAAATTGAATTTTAAAAAACAAACCTTTTAAAGTCACATCAAGGCGTCACTTAAATTTTATATCATATCTTTTAAAACACATATTTTGAATTTATGAGAGATGTAAATGATAAAGCAACAGCGAATAAAATTTTATGCAGCTTTTCATGTTGAACATAACTTTTGCACATGCGATTATAAATAAAACAAAAATAAAATGGTGAAATAAATACAAATATATTTTTTAAGAAATAGCATAACGTCACTCAAAATTTGATATCAGTATTTTTAAGTTCCATATTTAAAATTCTTAGAGCATAAGATAAAGTGCTGCGTCAGAAACTTTTAACCCGTCAAGGGTTTTTGCATTGATATCATTACTTTTTTGAGGTTAGTGATAAAATGATTAAAAAAAAGATACTTATGGAATTTAATGCAGATTTAATTTTTACTATTTTATTACAATTTTCCTTATAGCAGTTTGTATATAAAAACAACTGGGTAAGTATAATCGCAGATCGCACAGAGGGTTTCATTTGATATTCCTTTAAAAACACTTTATCCTTAAATTAATAAATCCAAAATGTTAATTTATAATTATTAAATCCTTACATAGATGTAGCACCAATAGTTCTAATTTTCATGGGGCAGGGAACGCACTCTTTTAAACAAACCACCTTCCAATTGAAGTCATCAAAAACCAAGTTGAATAAGCCAGATCCCGTTGTGTTGTTTGACAAACAGCAGTCTCATGTCCCCTCCTTCCCCCCTTTTTCAAAAATTTTCAGACCAGTACCTAAGAATGGAACCGAAATAATTTTTTCTCTTCAGAAATTACGATAAAAAAATAGTATGCAGTACTCATAAATTTACTTTAATGCTATATAGGGTGATTATTAAGTTAATTATAACGTTTGGAATCTGTTGCATTGATGTCCGAAAGGTAGTTTCTGAGTTATGGAAGCTGGACCCATAAGGCGCCATAGAGGGGCGAAGCCCGCTAGTGTCTATCATAATTATATCTGCCATGTAGACTAATTGCGATATTTAATCAAAATAGCCCCTCATCCCCGGAAATATAACAAATACAAAATGTGTCTTTATAAACCTATCGTCAAATAGGTTTTTATTTCTTTTTCCCTAAAAAAAAACCATGATTTTTATATCCGTAACGTAAATAGCGGACGAAGCCCACTAGTTCCTATCATAATATATATTTTTAATAATTTTATATAGTCTATAATAAAAATCACACTTAAAATAGTCTAGTTCCATGAGTACTTGTAGTGTCAGTTACATGCTACGATTTTTGGATACCAGTATTTTAGAACGGGAAAATGTGACTTATTTTATCGGAGATATCTCATTAATTGAATAAGGTTAAGCAAACTTTTTGAAAAAAAGGTGGCCAACAAGCATGGCAGTTATCAGCTATGTGACTTTGTGCTAAAGTCCATTAATTTGATCTGCTTTAAAAAGATTACGGAAGATTGAATTATAGTAGAACCTGGATTAACCGAGCTTCGATTAATCGATGTTTCTGTTAACCGAGCCGATAACAAAGTCTGATTTTTTTTTTCCCTTTTGAATGAGCCTTAAAAATAACCACACTCTTTAGCTCACTGTCCGTGCTATACAGGCCCTTCTGCCCCCAAAAGCCCTCAACTCCAAAGAAACATTGGACCCTGAGAAGTCAATAGCGAACAATGCTTTGTTTCCAGTGGCTGTGTGAACTTTCGTAAATTTTTCAATTTGCATTTTAAAATTTACTACTGGTAGTTGATTTTCTTTTTAAATTTGTTAAGCTGTGAAACAGAACTTTACATATATTTACTTTTATTATTTAAAAAACGTTCTATATATTTTTTTTAAAGAGATGTTAAATTCGCAAGCACGGCGAGTTTTTACAAACAGTTTCTATTAACCGAGATTTCCGATTCCGATTTACTAACAGTCCCAATTAGCTCGGATAATCGAGGCTGCTCTGTATAATTAAAAAATCAATGGCGATCTTACTGTAAACGGGTTTCCCTTTTACTGAGGGATTTCAAAACCGAATCAGCTGATGTTAGTTGCTGTTTCCCTGCTTGATTAAATAAGATTAGTTAAACATTTGAAAATTACCAAATATAAAAGGAACTAAGTCAACAGAGTCTTTGCTTTATGGTATTTTTTAACAACGCTATAAGAAAATGATTTTAAATAAGAGATTTTAAATGTAACGTTTTAAATCTGACATAATTTTCACCAAACTTTCCTTTCTCTTTGTAACATTCAACTGAAAATATTTTTATTATTAGAAAGATAATATTATTATTTGCGCTACCTTAAAATTAGCAACTATAGTTAAAAATATCATCTCGAAATTTGAAATAAATCTCTCATATAAATATATTTTTTAATTTACACTGTTTTGCAATATGTTTTGCAATGTGTTTTGTAAACTGTTTTGGCCACTTTGGCCAATATGACGTAATATCCTCCATTTACGACTTTTACTTTTAACACATATCAATGAATTTATTATTTAAAAATTTTCTTTTTCTTTTAATATTCACGTGTAAATATAATTTTTATGACGTAATTTTCAATGTTTTCCTTCTTTTAATGCGTAATCATTTAATTCTAATTTGAAAATAATTGATTATTTTATAATTTTCTTTCATTTTAAGTAAGCATGTGTAAAAACAATTTTTATGACGTAATGTTTAATATTTTCCTGCTTTTAACACGTTATCATTTAATTCTAATTTAAAAGGATTTTTTTCTGTTTATAATAGTCACGTGTGAATAAATTTTTAATTTAAAGGATATATTATTCTTTGCGCTGTTTTAACATTTGGCAACAATTTAAAAGAACCTTTTCTAAAATATGTAAAAAATATCTCTGGAAATTCTGAAAATTTTAATTTAAAATTGAAATAAACCGTCAAAAAATTAGGCAAGTTAAGAATAATAAATGCACTCTGCAAACTTCGAGTTTCTATTGAATGATTAAATTGAATGAAAATGATTAAATTCCCATGTATATTTTTTTTTCCTATGAGACTTTTTTAATGAGACAATTTTATCCAGATTTAACATTAAATATCTCTTAAAATAATTCTTCGATTTAAAAACTGTCTACTTCAACATTTTTATCAAACATTTCTCTATAATACTACGCAATTGCGTCAAAAGATGGCGACACCAGAATTCTGATATGCTTATTATGTAAACTGTAAATATTGCAAAGAATTGTCTCGGGGTTATCAAACTTCATTGATATTTATAAATAAAACATTTCAACTAAATTATTTATTATAAAAGAATTATTACATCACAATAGCTTTTATGCAAGGAAAATAATAATTATAATAATAATAATATTATGGATGTCAGTGATTATATATTGATTGACCGTCATAATAATAAAAAATGATATTATAAAAAGAAGAGCTGAAATGAATTATTTTTTTTACGTTTCTGATCGTGTGATTTATATTCAAATAATAATCATTAATGTATATTTTTTGTAAAGTGATTGAAATTAAATATATTTATAAAATTTATGGTAATATTTTTATTGTTGAAAAATTGCCAAGAAATAATCATCATCAAATTGGCGTCATTATAATTGTAATTTTATTTAACTTAATAGCAATTAAAAAAATTACAAAGGAACTGAGAATAATGGTCAACTAGCAGACTTAAAAAAAAAAAAAAAAAAAAAAAAACATGTGAAAACACGTATCAGATAGTATCGAACTGCCTATCCTAAGGTCAGTAAACGATGGCCCTTAGCCACTCAGCCAGTGGGAAGACAAAATTTTTCTCCCCAAAAGTGGTTAAAAAGAAAGCATGTGTATGAATACAGTGTCATGCATTTTCGGTGAAATTTCCATAGAATGGCGAAGAAATATAGTCCGATTTTTCATGCGCATTATAAAACGAACAAGAGTCTTGCTGGAAACAAGTAAATTGTTATTTGGTTCACCTGAAACATATTTATTTGATTTTTAAAAAATCGCCCGTGTTATTTTCGAGAGAAAAAAAAAAATCGAATTATTTAACGAACGAGAGTTTTCCCAGAAAAAAGAAAAGTGTTATTCACCTCGCCTTAATCACATTTATATTATGTATCAATTTAAAAATAATCGTTAGAACCGTTTTCGAGATTTTCAAATTAGGAACTTCCTCGATATTATACCAACGTTTTCACTTTAAAAATGGCTATTTAGATCTCAAAATATACTGCACGTAGAAATACAAAAAATTCAGTATACGATTAGACTGCAGATATAAGACTGTTCTAGAAAATTCAGAACAATAAGACATATATCTGCTGAGTTATTAAAAGGCGGCTTTTCGCGTTTTCTTTGATGTCGAGTTAGCTGTATATATGAGTTCCGCCATCTACGAATTCTATGATACGATACGATACGATACGATACGATTTTAGGCTTAAGGCTGCGTCACTCGAAATACTACCGTCTTCCATGATAGAGTCTTGAATTATATTATTTTTATTAACCTTTTCTATCTTCTCACTCACTTCATCAAGGAATGAGGAGAAGTTGAAACGCCTTAATAATGCTTTAAAAATCCTCCTGGCTCAGATCATATGCCAAATTTTAATTAGATTTCTCTTCACGGCAAAACGAATAAAACTTGAACCCTTAAATAAAAAATAAAACCCTCAATAACTGGAGGAATATTTTGAGGTGATTCTGAAAGTTTCGCTTTTTAAATCCATATATTTTAAACACGGCCTATTCTTTTATAAAAGAAGAACGAAGGAAAAAGACAAATTTTAACAACAAAATTTACAAAATTAAAAAAATGTACAACGTTTGCATAAAATAAAAAAACTATGTTTTTAAAAGCCTTTTTTTTTTTTTTTTAATCAGGAAATGATATAATTTCAGTGTGACTTGCAATTTTAGTAATATAAATATGAAATTTAGGTTAATCATAGAAGAATCTGACCATAATAATAATTACTCTTGGATATGAAAACGATAGCAGACATTTAATAAGATATGATAGACACAGCAGATAGATCCTTATATAGTGGATTAACACATCTAAAAATGACTGTTCACCTATTTTATTTTATATGAGTAATATGATGGAAAGGCACTTTTGTTTTTCCTCTTTCAATAAAGATAACCATCTACTGAAACCTACCATCCGACTTCTACGGAAGCTATTCTAATAATAATATCATTTACATCCATGAACTGTGAATCCATCGTGGCCCGAGAATTTTTACATCCCATTGACTTGATACGTTTCATATAGACGTCGTAAATTTTTCTTACCTAAATAGCACGTTTCTTTAATCAAATATAAGAAATTCTATTTTAAATTAAATACAGAGTAGTCAAAACGTTTTCACCTGTTTACAAAAAACAATAACTTTGAAGTAAATAATAGTTGGAAGATACGTTTAGAATGCAAGAAAGGAGCTCAACGCTTTGTTTGCGTATTTTCTAACTGTTCCATGGGGCTACATTTAGTCACAATACATCTGCGAAGTTGTCCATTTCACGCTAGATGTTGGGAGGCATGCTCGTACAGACACTGATGTCAGTACAGTCTCTATGTGTACCTTCAGTTCGTCCACTGTCGTAGGAAAATAACGCATACATTAAAACATATATAAGCATATATAAGCATATATAAGCATATATAAACATATATAAGGATATATTAAAATAGTATGCATAAAAAAGAGTCACAGGAGTAATGGAAAATGCATCCACAATCTTTGAAGTGAAATAGACTATCTCTTAGACAATGTCTATGGGACTAAATGGAGCCACAGACAGCAGTCATGAACACCTTGACCTACATGTTCCCTGATGCGTTTGTCGACATGTCTTATTATTTTTAAATCAATCTCCACTCATCCAGCGTAGTTGAAGCACATTGCACAGATCCATACGTATAGAAGAAGCGTTCAAGAGAGTGCATCTGCCACCGCCCGGAAATTACTGTTATTTTCAATTTTTTTCCCGTGGTCAAAGTGGGAAATATATATAGCTGCCAACTATTACAGATTTTGAATATCACTGTTTCGAAATTGTTCATCATTGTGCAATTTCATCATCGCGCCTTATTTAATCGCATTATCATGAGATTAAATAAGTTGAAGAATACTAATCAATAAAAGTTGTACTAAAAATCCGTAATCCTTAGCACTGTGAATAAGTAAACAAACTTTTAAGCGTTTTTTTTTTTTTTTTTTTTTTTTTTGCATTGTGTTTAAAATGATTCTTCCGATTATTGTTTACATCGAAATTATTTTCAATTTTGACTCAATCTGCATGAAAAAAAATATGACAATTTATTAGATTGTCAAGACGATATGCGTTGACAAACTTGTCTTATAGCTACAACGAATGTACGAAAAAAGAAAAATCTGCCTGCAAATGACAATTCTCTTACTAAGTTTTGCAAAATCAATCTCCTAGAACTAAAGTTTCTTATTTATGATTTTTTATATTAAAATTTTCTATATCATTGTCTTTTTTTTTTTTTTTTTTTTTTTTTTTGAATGAGGGGCAAGTATAAGAGTATTTATTTTTGTACGAAATTTGAAAATTTACAGACTGGTATAAAACGGTCTGAATACTTCTAAATTCTGTAAGAAGTAAACGATAAGAGCTGTTGAAGCTATTGTTACAGGAACGTAATGTCGAAGGCAGGGATTTATTTGCTATGCTATCTTCTTTTAGATACGATTGCAGACTCTTTTTGAATGAGCGAAAATATCGTTGTTTGCATTACATTAAGAAGAAGAATTAAGTCTGATGTAATACTTCTTCTATTCTGTTTTATAATAGGGGAGAGTAGCCATATTTGGACCGCCGCTTTAAATGCACAGCTGCAATTCTACCGTTCAGTACAGAAATAAGATTTGCGGCAGAAAAACCGGAGGTAGGAAGGAAGGGAGAAAGATTTCATTCACTTTTACGGATTGGCATGTGTACTGTATCCGATATACCATCTGTCGCTGAAAATCTACTCAACATTTATGCTTAGAAGAAGAGGCCGCCTTCCACGTATTGTCTTCAAGCATTTAAACCCCCCCTAAAATTAGCTGTTTTGAACTAATTTTTTCCTACTGAACATAGCCGAATAATTTAAAACTAAGGTAAGTTATATTTCCACATTTATATTTAAATTCATGCGTTTACTGCGCATATATTTTGTTATTTGCGGATTTGTTTGCTTTACTTTCTGTTCTTAGTCTTGAGATTATCTGTTTTAAAAAATGGCACAGTTACCTTAATTGGATCAATTTGATTGCTTAAATTACACCAGATATATGATCATAAATTTCAAAAGTATGAATGAATCTTTGAAATCTCCCTTGCCAAAATCAACTAATTCAAAGTACAGAGGGAGCTAAAAAACAAATGTGTTAATATCTTTGCCATATAAAGTAAACCTTGAAATGAAATATCGCAAACAAAAACTCACAAAAAGGAAGCTCTCAAAGCACGGAAGCCATTGAAACATCAAGTTAAAAAAAAATAGGCATAACTCAATTGGAAAGGAAATTATGGAAGTGAAGGACTACAGAGATAATGTAAAGAAAACTTCTGTTGCAAAAGAAAAGATAATGATTCAGAATCTGAAAAGAAAAATCAAGACAGTGATGATTGGTTTTGCTTGAATTGTAAGAAAAATAAAATAGCAGAAAATATTTAGTGTTTAAATTGCTAAATAAGATTCCAGGCTGTGTGTACTGGAATAAAAAATAAACAAAGGAAATTTATATGTAAGCCTTGCATCACTTCTTACAGGATATTCAAATAACTGACAATTAGTTCCATAATTTCTATTCTAAATAATTTATAAATTTGATTTTTATTTTAAATACATTTTGATTTAAAGCAATTACTCTTACTTTCAGACATTTCATTTCATTTTCATTGATGTTGTTTCGTTTGTTTGATTAATCGCAAACTTTGCTTTTAATAAAATTAGTTATATTCCATACTCATTGAAACAGCCTAATATAGTTTGGTCCAACTTAAAGAGACTTGGGGGTCCAACTTAGGCGACCAGTTGCTGGAATTGGACCACATTTGACAATTTTTTTCAAATTAAAATTAAATTTAAGATTTTCAAAACGAAATTGTTCGAAAAATTTTATTTATTTAGTAGATGAATAGATTGACCATGTGTAGCGATAGTTTGGAGATATTTCAAAAATGAAATGAATTACACCTAAAAATAAGAGAAGTGGACGAAATTCGTCTACTCTCCCCTATATTGGAAAACAATTAACAAAATAATTTTAAATGCATGAACATGCCTTATTTGTATGAATTATAATGATATATATATATTTTTTTAATCCAGGCAGTAAAATTAAATTTAATGTTTATATAATAAAATAAAATTATCGTAATGTAAAATTCGCATACTACATCAAAATAGAAAACGTAAAGTACTAAATTTTTTGCAAACCACAGAAATAAAATCTAAACTTAAATTTTATTGATACAAAAACTATAGTTGAGCTACAAAGTTTTCTACTTAAATTTGTATGAGAATGCTACATGATTTTCAAAAGTAATTTGGTTAAAAGTGTCACATTTTTTAAAATACCAATAAAAAAAGTGTTAAAGTTTTTAAATTATATGTTGTATTTTGAAGACACATCTTTCGAGATCTACAATGTACAAAACTATTAAACATGTATAGAAAAACTAAGATTGGCATAGAAAAACGTATTTTTAAAACTTTATTCACATACGCAATATGTGGTAGATGTTTTTGCTATGTAACCCCTGATTTCTCGCTCCTGTGATATTCACGGACTGTGTCTTTTATTCAGATTGTTTGATTCCCACCAATTTTATAAAATAGCATAATTGACTTTATTATGTACCAATGCAGTTGTTATTGAGTCCCTACAGGAGTCGTGATGCTTCTGTTTATCTCAGTCGATTTGTCAGAGTGCTTCGATGTGGTATCATTTTATCTGTCATCAAATACGGTGAATACTTCTTTTTAAAAACACGGTGTCAATAAGCAATTTGAATTTTTAAACCGTAATTTAGGGCGACCGTTAAGAGGTTAAAAATGGTAATTAAAAAATTATTGATGGACAAATTATATTCAAAATAATAAATTACATATCATGTTATGAACGTTTAAATGAATAGCTTTTATAAAAAAACAAGATAAAGATTTAACAACGGAAAGAAGTATTTGCAGAAATAATCAAGCAAAGAATTTTTATTTAAAATTGAACATCAAATTAAAAAAGTTTTCGAAAAAGTTTCAATAATGACAATAATTGCAAGAAGTTAATTGCAATAGCAATGCTGATAAGTCGAATTACTATGTATTTATTACTATTTTTCCTTAATAAATGTGTCTTTTTTCGTGTTGTTTTTACAATTCATTTATCATATGGCGTGATGTAGGATTTAAAATTTCAGCACTGATACCAAAGTATAAGCAAATTTTATTCTCGATTAAAAATCCCACCCTGTAAAGAACACAAATATCTCTTAATCTACGAAATTCTTCTATAATCATGAACAAAAATATACAATAACCTTTTTCAAGTCACTCAAGATTCTGAAAAGCATTCTTTTATCTTTTAAAACCTCAGGAAACAAATTATTTTTAAAATTTAAAGAAGAAAGCATAAAAATAAATTTTTATTAGTTGCCCGTAACTTTCGGAAATGTTTCCGAGCAACTTTTATAATGCTTTAATCAGTTCTCTCTACACGGAAAATCGTCTTTTCATATGCTATCAATTCCCTAGTGAATATTTTCATATTTAGTAAACATGTTTAACAGACAATCATACAGAATTAACAGCATTAACAATAATATTAACATTAACACTATTTTGTTACAATTGCGTGTACAAATTCTATTATGCAGCTGAAAATGTTTACTTGAAAATTGGTAGCATCCGAAAAACCGATTTTCCGGGTAGAAAAACCTGATTAACCCTTAAATGCCTGGTGTTGCTTTTAGGCAACATACCCAATTTAGGCTCTAAAATAATATTAGAATAATATTGAAGCTATAATGCCTAATGTTGCCAATAAAATACATTCTGAAAATATTATTAAACCGATTTTCAACATGTAGATGGCAACACTTGTGCCGTTTAAGAATAATGATAGTTTTATTTTTTCAATTGTTACTACTTGTTCTTTTTGTTTTGTTTGGGAGCTTGCGAAATACCCTATTTTGACCTGCAGTGAGCAAGTAAAATTTATTTCTTATTATAGTTCCTAAAATTCTTGTTTGTTTAACACTAGAACTACCGATGTTAGATATATACCTAGTTTTACCTCACCCGTCAAATTGACGGATTTTTGATCATGGCTTTTCATTGTAACTTTTGACTTAGTTAATATAAATAAAAGAATATAATTTAACAAAAACAACATATAATATAATAATTCATTAATTATTAATAAAAAACAAATAAAAACAGTTTCTATTTGCATTTATATTGTAGTACATTTGATATGTATGAAACAACTATGATGCACATATTTTACAATTTCATGTTATCTGAGATGAACACTTGCCACTTAGTTAATGTAAATAAAATAATATAATTTGCCAAAAACAACATTTAATATAATAATTCATTATATAAAAAACAAACAAAAACAGTTTCTATTTGCATTTATAGTATAGCACATTTGATATGTATGAAATAACTATGAAGCACATACAAGTACATGTTATTTTAGATGATCACTTGCCACTTAGTTAATGTAAATAAAATAATATAATTTATCAAAAACAACATTTAATATAGTAATGAATTAATTATTAATAAAAAACAAACAAAAACAGTATCTATTTGCGTTTATATAGCACATTTGATATGTATGAAATAACTATGAGGCACATATTTTACAAGTACATGTCATTTTAGATGAACACTTGCCACAAACATGTTTGTTGCATACATTACAGGAATAAATCGCTCTGTTTTTTTTTCCACAATCGAATTTGGCGAGATTTCTGTTCATAAGGACTTTTTTTTTAGTTTTCTGGAGTACAATTCATTGCTTTCTGTTCTTGTTTTTGGGAGGGGGCTTCTTTTCTGCAGAACCTATATTCACTCGAGAGTTCTTTAGATAATTGAAATAAAAATTGTTTTCTAGTTATATTTTCATAAGTCTCTTTATATAAAATCTACGTATTGATTGCTACCAAGTCCAAAATATTGTAAAATACCTACAAAGGCCATCTACGTGATCCTGCTTTTACGCTATATTTGCGGGCCATTTGGTCAACTACATCTACTCCAAACTTAGTCTCATTGTAAAACGGCACAGTTGCAGGAATTTTTTTTCGATTAGAAGCAATTTTTACGGATTTATATTTTGAGCTAAGAAGTAGTATTTTTTTACGAGCTTTACTTTTGTAAATTGTTGGAACAGTATCATTTGATTTGTAGAGTTTTGTGGAGAAAAGAGCCATGTTATCTTTTCTAACTGTAGATATTTTCTGCAATTCTCTTTTATTAGCTCGCGTAGTCCCAACAAGATTTGTTTTTTGGCCAGTAGCTTCTTCGCGATGTGTATACTTGTAAAAAAAACTATCCGTTGTTATATTTCTCCCACAATTTACATAGTTTTTTACAAGATTCAAAGCTACAAATTCATTCAAATGTACTCCGGATGGTCTAAGTTCATCTTTGCCTAAATAACGAAAGCCATTTATAAGATATTTACTTCGCACGTCTAGAGCTAACCAAAACTTAATTCCGAATCTGCCCGGTTTGTTGGGCATATATTGCCTAAATATACCTCTTACCTTTGTGGGAAACAGTTGTTCATCTACGCTTATATTCTGATCTGGTTTGTAACAAGCTTGGCTGTTATCAATAAAGGACTTCGACATTTCGGAAGCTAATCCAAATTTGTCAGTTCTTAAGCGAACACTCCTCTCGCTTTTTTTGTCGAAACGAATGAATCTCATAATTTCTAAAAATCTGTTTCTACTCATCAAGAGTGTTTCTATGATTCGTGAAGGAAAAAAGGTCCCAATTTTTCTGACCACAAATATGATAATTTCAAATTTATCGCTTCGTAGGCTGCTCGAGCATACAAAATAGATACAAATGCATATAATTCTTCAATAGTAATTTCCCAATCGTCCTTCTGTACAACATCTCTAGCCTCTAGCTCAGTGCAAGTTTTTATGTGATTCATCATTCGATTGTGAGTTATAAGTCTAAATGCACAGCTAACATTGCCAAGCATAATGTTTCGCTTCGCGTAACCAGTTGGGCCTGAACTATCCTTAAATATAGAATGTGATGGGAGTCTACCAACACAATCATTCCCTAATTCTTCCCATTTATTACCGTCGAGAGCAATGTCTTTCTTCTGTCTTTTTTCTGTTTGGCTATCTGATTGAGTATCTGAACATATTCGCAATAGCTTTCTGCGTCTGTGGCTCTTTTGGGGAATTTAATCTTCACTCCATGAATCTTCACTTTCATATTCATTTTCTTCACTTTCTTCAATATATCGTACTTCAATTTCATCTTCAGCTTCTTCGGAGTCTGAAAATTCAGTTTTATTTTCCACGCAAGATATGTCCAAATTATTTTTACTTGAATTAGTGTCCGAACAGTCGTTATTTATACTACTGAGTTCTTTGAATTTTTCGAATATTTTTTTGCTTCCTGAAAATCATTATTTGTTGCATAGAATTTGCAAAAAATAAATTTGAAAGCTCATATATTTTGCCATGTTCTAAGACGACATTCTTCGAACACGCACATTCCATCACATCTCACACTCGCGAGCAAAAACATGTACCTAGTCGTTTCTCACTTCATTTCAGTTTTTACTCTTTCCCTCTCTTGCTTTTAGGCCACGCCTTCTGGTATTCCGACGGTTTGTAGAGTGCCTCTAATAATGAGTGACATCAGCTGTCGGAAATCAAGCTGTGCATGAAAGCAATTAGCCTTCCTACAATACTATTTTCTGAGATTGGACTTTCTACAGATTACACTTTGCACAGATTGCACTTTTCACCAAGAACTTTATCACGTTAGAAATACAACTAATAATGATTGCATCCTGATTACATTTACCAGTCAGACCGTTCAGTTTTAAACTAAATCGTAATCGGACGAAATTTGATCCCGTTATAACGGCTGCCGAACACTTTGGATCATTCACTATCGAAATTGCCAAAGCCGTCATTTTGACGGTTCATGGTATAAATAGGTATAGGTCATACTGATTATGGAAAATAAAGTGGGTGAGTGGAAACTGAAAAGGAATATTTAACTATTCTTATATTTCATTAAAAGTCGTATCATAAAATTCTGGAACAATACATAAATTATATCAAATTTTTAAGCTTGAAATTTGAAAACCGTCAAAATGACGGTCTTGGTAGTTCTAGTGTTAATATTTTAGAATTTTATCAAGGGAAATTATTTTTTCAATTAAACACCAGTATTGCCTATTAGTAACAAACGGTTCTGTAGCCGTAAACTATACTTAAAACAAAATATGATTTTTTAAAGTATTTTTCCCATGATTTATTTAAAAAATGAAAGCCAAAAAACATTATTATAATAATATTTGAAAAATCAGGCATTTAAGGGTAAATTCATTGTAAAAGCTACACGTAAACGTTTTCGAAAATTATGGACAGCTAATAAGAATTTATTTTCATAAATTCTTCTTTGAATTTCGAAAAGCAATTATTTTTCTGAGGTTTCTAATGATAGAGGAACGCTTTTCGGAATCGTGGATGACTCGGAAGAAGTTATGGTATATTTTCTTTCCTGATTATAGAACACTTTCGTAGATTAAGAAACAGTTTGACTTTTTTTTACAGTGCACGTCTGATATTTTCATATGCTAGGAAAGTGGATATAACTAACATAAGTGCCATATTAAATTATTTACAAAAACCTATATGACAACTGTTAAAAGAAACATTTTAAATATTATACAAGTGTCATTATATTATGAATTAATTTCATTTAAAAATATTGTTTTCATATGTATGCCAAGGAGAAATCTGGCGACAAATTATTTTACCTTAACCCTTCACTGCACCACGTGCCACGATACCTAATAACCCTGTAATTCTTATTATGTGCCCTGAATTTGGCCAAAGAATGGAATAACACTCATTTTTTCCATGTCAGATGGCTAAATTTGACAAAAAATTAGAATTTGTTCTTCGGAAACAAAAAAAATTTCGTTCAAGCTATTAAGGTAAAATTTACTTTCATTATTTTTACTGAATACTTAAAGATATTAATATAAAAAAAGTTGCAGAGTGTTAAGCAGATAAAATTAATTAATTTAAGCTCATTTTGTTGTAAAATATAGCAATACAATATTTTAAAATCCTAGTTGCGTACATAGGGTACACGCCATAAAATATCAAATTTTAGTTGGAAATTTGAAAATTATTTTTTTTACTATTTTTCCCATTATTAGACCGATATATGGATTTCAAATAATTTTTTAAAAAATAAAAATAGAAAAAATCGTGCAGTGAAGCGTTAAACTAAGTGATAAAAGATTACTACACAGCAGAGTTTTCATTTGATTATCAATAACTATACAAAAAAAAAAAAAAAAAAAAAAAAAAAAATACAATGTTATGAGAGAGATTAAAAAATGATTGTTCAAATGGGAAGTTTCGAGTAGCATTTGAATAATAGAGATTACAAATCTATTGATGAAGAACGCATAAACTAGTTTATATTAATAAATTTTAAAAAATGTTTACAGAAAAGTACAGTTCCATGAATTTAAAAAAGAAACAAGGTCTTTCAATATTTCGATGAAAATCAAATTTCAAATTTCAAAGTAATTGCTTAAAAGGTGCAAAGGCCAACATAGTGAAAAAGATTCCAAGCTGGGACTCGAACCCGGGCCGTCAGTATAGCGCACTGACGTTCTACCGACTAAACCACTTGGAACGATACCTAGCTCGGAAAATTTCTCACTATTATATGTTGGCAAGGCTACAAACGCAGCACAAGATGGAATATTTATCGTGAGTCACCGACCTGGGACAAACACGAAACATAATTAAATCCAGCATCGATAGAAATTATATTAATACATGGAAATTATTCCAGAGAGAAACATTCGCCTTGCATACAATATTTCAAATGAAAATCAAATTTCAAAGTAATTGCTTAAAAGGCGCAAAGGCCAACATAGTGAAAAAGATTCCAAGACGGGACTCGAACCCGGGCCATCAGTATAGCGCACTGACGTTCTACCGACTAAACCACTTGGAACGATACCTACCTCGGAAAATTTCTCACTATTATATGTTTACATATAACATATGTTAACATATGGTTTAGTCGGTAGAACGTCAGTGCGCTATACTGATGGCCCGGGTTCGAGTCCCGGCTTGGAATCGTTTTCACTATGTTGGCCTTTGCGCCTTTTAAGCAATTACTTTGAAATTTGAAATTTGATTTTCATTTGAAATATTGTATGAAAGGCGAATGTTTCTCTCTGGAATAATTTCCATGTATTAATAAGGTCTTTCAAATTTGTCTATATTATAATGCTTTTGAAAACCAAATACATCGCACAAAAAGAAGAAAAGACAAAACTTTTCAAAAGGGTTTCTTTACTTTCTTTTACAGGGTGAAATACCCAGTTATTGACACCTAAGCAGTATCTGACACTTTAGCAAAAATATCACTCAAATAAGTATTTTCTTGTAAAATTTTGCGAAATAATGTCATCTATGTGTAACTTATTTGTCTTAACTGTTATATCTTATGTCGCAATTATTGTTTTTCAAAATAGGGATGGTGTCAGTTACTGGACATATTAACCATATTTAGGAGAAAAAAAAAATATTTTTAATAATAAAAAGTATATTCTTTTAAAATTTTGTTAACAATAACTTTTTAATATAATCTCTACTATACATTCAAAAACAAACATAAGTATAAAAGAGATTTAAAACTTTGTAATAGTGATTTGAACATGAAAGAAACCTTAAGGTATCAATCACTGTGGTGGTTTCACCCTAAACACACATAAGCGTAAAACGTCTTCCTTCAACTCTCTTAGTAATAGAACGCCTTTTTTGTGCCTGAAGAAGAATGATAAATTCGTTCGAGACGCGTTCTGTTCCTTCTCTTTTTTTCAATTCCTACTATTAGTTCCCACTCTGCCTATATTTATTTATATATCTTGTTCAAACTTTCAATCGTTAATAAAATACTTATTATTCATCCTATCAAGTTGAAATAAATTTTTTAAACTTGTACTGGATGACAATTGATGTTAATACGGATTTTTCAAATATTAATTCATTAATTAAATTTTAATTAATTATTTTTAGTTTTATATGGGGGACAAAATGGCGGCCATTGGTTATTGAACAGCGTTTAATGCATCTTCATATCTATAAGTTGGGGTTACCATAGGGGGGACCCTGTTCTTTCGCCAAATACCGCCAAGTTTGTCGCCAACTTGGCGATAAATCACCCAATTTAACGACCAAAATGAGTCACCAAAAGTGACGCCAACTTGGCGATATCCCTAATATTGCGCTAAATTCCCATAGACTTCCATTGTAAACCTACTTGCTTATAGAAAATCAACAAATTGAGATATCTTAATGCAACAAAAACTAATATTAGCTTAAGAGATTATATTAAATTTTTCTTTGATGACCTAAGTAGGAATTGACTTTAAAAACAAAATTTTTATATTACTTGTTATAACTTATTTTTTTCCAGTAGTATTAAGAAATAGAATCACACGAATAATTCTATATTTGGAAAATATGTATCAAGTTTTATTTTATGTAATTAGATTAAAAAATTTTTTTTTATTTATTTTCTATGTTTCATGATCAAACAACAATTTGCGACACACAAAGGCAATTAACAATGGCAAACATCTCCTCAAACGAAAATATATAAAATCGTCCGTGATTATAGAACAATTTCGTAGACTAAGGGGGCTGGTCACTCAGCTTCCGAATTCCCCTCACTAATGTAAAGTCTATGGGTATTTGATGCATTTGCATATTTAAAATATCTCTATATAACTTCTATTTTTTGTGTACATATCCCAAAAGATGACAGTTTTTTTCTTAGTTCTCAAAATATTTCTAAAGTATAGACTTAATTTTATAGAAAGGGTTAAAATCTTACTCACAGTTAGTCCGCTTTTAACACATAAAACATTAAATTCAGTATAGAAGATAGAAATATTTTGAAAACTAAGAAAAAAAGATACATCCTTTAAGAAGCGTACACAGAAAAAAGATGTTAAAAATATGAATTTCCAGAGAAGATATTTTAAATACACGAATGCATCAAAAGTCCTTAGACTTAACATTGCAGAGGAGAATTCGGAAGCTGAATGACCAGCCTCCTTAAGGGGGCACCGGATCTTTGAGTTTGACGAAAAGATAAAAAACATCGCCTTTTTCAATGCACCAAAACACAAATAATATGCAATTAAGATCTTTTTTTTTCTTTCCGCCTATATTCTTAACTAAATTATTCAGAAAAATAAATGTTGTATATACAAAATTAATATTTAAGTTTTAAATTAAAAAAATTCATCTCACTAATGCGTTAATTAAAATACTTAAGTGCTGTGCGCATGATAACACTCTAAATTATGCTTATAGGATTTCTTTTAAAAATACAATCATATCACACTTTCTTGTAAATTAAACCCAAAATATACACAAAAAGTTTTGTATAAATTTTAATTTTAGCACAAAAAAATCAAAAATTTCAAAATCGCTCTTAATTATGTAACGAAATAAATAGGTAAACTTTACTTACATGATTTAAACTCGTATTCTCTAAACATACATCCTTCCTATATATACAAGAAATCGAATGAATAAAACCTGTAACACTGTTAAAATATTCAGTTAAGTTATGTGATGATAAAATCAATGTATATGTTCCCTCTTTTATCCTAAAATAACTCGATTTCGCTAGCCTCAGGGCAAAATATTCATGTAGTCTTAAAAGTACTTACAGTTGATAAAATAGAATTCTGCTTTATGGTCGTTACTAAATTAAATGTGTGTAGTACTGGTAAATTATATATATAGATACATATAAAATGGCGATAGCATCTTTTTCTCTGAACAAATACTTATTTTTTGTAAAAGCGCTGTAAAATTATTTAACGAAATAAAAGGATTTTTTAAGGAAATAAAATTAAATATTCAGTGGTATGAAAATTATATCAGTTTGAAACACACAATTAAATAAAGAGTATTTTTTTATTTAATTTTGTTAAAACTATGCCTTCTTGCTTTAGTGTATAAGAAAAGGAATTTTATTTATTTCCTAGCGGAAATTTCCCCCCCCTTCGCTGGTCGGTTCTTATCAAACAAACCTCGAACTAAACAAACTTGGAATTCGGAACCCCACTACTTTCGGCAGCGTAAACCCGTAAAATATTGTTATTCTGCGCGCAACAGTCTCTTCAGAACACATCACACTCACGCGCGCAGACAACCACATATTTTTATAATTATAGATTTATTATTTATTTATTTACACATATTTTGTTTTTTGTCGAGCAAGCGCAAACGCAAACCCTAAACCTAAACAAAACATTTTAAATATTTGAACAAAACCATACCTAACGGACTTCAAACAGTATTTTTGTATCAAGAACAATAAATAGTAATGTTTGTTGTGATATTACAGAACTATGATATAATTTTTACGACTGTCTTTCAAATACGATAACTTATTCAAATATAAATTCGTTACCGTATATACTGGATACAAAGCAACCATCATATTCAAGAAAAATGAGATGAATGACAGTTATTCATATATATTTATTCGTCTTATTTTATGGAAGAAGTCGTAATAATTTTCTTTGATTTAATAAATCAAATATAATTATTATTAAATACTGGTATCCAGCCTATTTCCTCCCTCTAATTTGAGGGTCGTCTTATACAGGAGTAACTACTCTATATTGATTGCAAGTTCATTTCGTAATCTTTACAACTGTCTGGCCACATAAAAGCGCTTAGCGTTCAGAATTAAAGTGTTTGTCATCTTAGAATGAGACTAGGCATTCTCAGTTAAACATTCTATTACAGCATTTATTTATTAATCATAAATACTGTAGGATACACATATTACGATTTTAAATACCGTGGTGTTGTTTTAATAATTAAACAATGACATGATAGCATTTTCCATTATTCTAATGTACCTCTTGTAAAAAGTTATTCAAATTCTAAAGTAGTTTTAAAATTCAAAACCTTGACTCACAAACCTACTTAAATTTATTGGCAAACGGCGAAGTTGTACAATATGTCCGATATTACCCAGTAATAAAGGAAAGGTGGGCCATCAGCTGGAAAAAAGATAGCAGCCAGCATTGCCATCAGCGGTAAAGTGCAATGGTGCCATTATTGGTTTAAATCAGTAAAAAAGTGTGCGTGCGGAATACAGCTGGCTCATCAGTGATGCCCAACAGCAGGCCAGCATTGCTATGCCATCATATTACTTCAATCCGGCACTTTTCCTTCAGTGCTAGCACCTATCCTACAGCTATTCCTTTGCTAGCCCAGCACTTTCCCTTACAAAAATTTCTTATGGAATTCTATAAAAAAACTTACAGAAAAAGTAATATAGAATAATGGCCCGTTTTTCTATGAGCTAGTTTTACCAACAGCTATAGAAGTGACTATAATAGAAATGTCTATAGAAATATTTGAACTTACAGCTGTTTCTACGTGGTCACCCTCCCAAGCACTAACCGCGCTCGGTGTTGTTTGGTTTTCGTGATCGGACATGAACAAATACTCTCAGCTTATCGTACGACCGCTTGTTGTCTTCAAGCTCTCATTACACTATTTCAAGTTTGTTTCTTTTGTGATTTGCGTTCCCAATCATTAAACTTGTATAGGAATTGTTGTATCGTATAGAAATCCTATATATTTTATACGTTGATTGATTCTCAAGTGTGTAAATTATGAAAACCGAAATCCTTTGTAACTTAGTAAAACCAAATTTGAGAAGAAAAAAATGTGTGTTGAAATAAAGAATTTATTTACTTATTAATTTACTTATTTATTTTGTTGGTGGCAGTGGTGCTAAATTATTAACAGTTTCAAGAAATAAAAATAGCTTGACAGCTTAAATTGTGTTAAGATATTCATTTCAGATTTGTGTTCAAATTCATTAATCTGTCGCGGGATGATAAAAATAACTCTTATTTTAATATAGCTTTGACAAAATATTTAAAAATCTAATAAATTATGATTTGTTAAATTTGAAACGTAATTATTTAAATATTTTTACACTTCAATTTAAAATATTTGAATAAAAATTACAATTAGGGATTTTTTTTAACTTAGATGAATTACGCAACCTAGCGTAAGGGTTCCCACCAATAATACTGCAAAAGTTCGTGCACGTCCATGGTGTGGTGGGCCAGTGCAAGAGATAAAACGGAGGCCCATCAAAATTTTATTTGATGATTTCCAACAGCAAAGTTGACTGAAGCTATCCAGCAATGGTCATGCAGTGGAAGACCATTAGTCAGCACTTCTCCATCATTGCCAGCGCCTATCTTGCTCATGGCCAGAAATTTCTTCTTTGCTGGGCAAGTTTTCGAAAGGGTAAACAGTTACATATTTTCAAATTGAATTACGCAATCTTCACGGTAATTTAAGTAATTTTAATAATGTATGAGGATATATGGTTAGGCGGAAAAACAAATAGATTGTCATTCTGAAGTTTAAAATTCACGAAATAACATAAACATCTGGAAGACGTGATTTATTTAAAACTAGTATGCTATGGCTATCATAAAATTTATTTTATCTCATTCTAATATATTAATTTAAATAACGGTGTTACACACCAGCAATTACTGACAAGGGAACCACTTTTGATGCTGTTTGCACCTAGCATTTAGACCTGGTGCATTTTGAAGACCAACACATGAAAGTTAGAGAACCGATAAAATTTCTCTGTTAAAATCATATTTTATATACATTTTTATACTTTTATTTTTTATTATTACATTTTTATTTGTTTATTTCACGCCAAAAGTGAGTTAAGTCGCCAAATATGGCGCTACAATTTTTCCACCCGTTTTATCCTCGGAGTAAATGGGCAGTACATATTAAGAATTATATCAGATTCCGATTTGTTTGATAATTGACAGCATAAGAAACATGAATTAGGTTCTTTTCTTTTTTTCCACACAGGCGATAAATATATAAATAGTAAATATATTTCTATAAAAGCTTTCAAGATCATTGAAAACTATTTTTTAGTAAAATACAAAATAAGCAAACTATTTTCTTTTGGAATCGAGTGGAATAAAGTTTCGAATGTTTAAAATAAAATGTTGCTGTATTAAATGGTCCTTTATTAAAAATAATCATAAAGTAAATTAATATTTTTGCGCAATTAAGAAAAATTACTGTGGCTAATTAGATCGGACATTACAATTTCTACTGATGTCCAAACCAGTCCTCACGCAAGACAAACAGCTATAACATTTGGCTAGGGTACCCGGAAAGATCTACTTTCGAAAAAAAAAAGCCGCCAACTTTTTCCCCGCCAAAAGTGTGAATTTAATATTGAAAATTTTCAAAATCAAATTCGTGGGTTTTTGAAGGAATTTTTAAAATTTTTAAAATTTTATACTTATTATTAACTAATTTTTATTTTTTAATGCTTTTCTTTAGAAAACTTTAATGTTAATAGACCGATAATTGGTCTCGAAAATTGCATTTTCAGAAAGTTATGCTGCTGTAAAATGAAGAAATATTATTTTAAGAGCAAAATTTTACCAATTCTCAAACTTCGTAATATAGTGCTTTAAAATGCACCAGGTCTCAATGCTAGGTGAGAGTAGCACGAAAAGTGGTTCCCTTGTAAGTATAGTGCATTTTTAAAAAAATTAGCACGTAATAGTCAAAGCCAATTATGAAAAACAATTACATTTATATTAATAACCTAAAATTCGAATCACTTCCCAAAATATAACTGTAATGTTCAATGCCCATTGTTGAGAGATAAAAATGAAGATTGAAGCAATAAAGTTGGTTATAGAAGCATCTTACATGCTAAAATGGTGCAATTCCTTCCCATGAATGCTGAAGTTTAGCTATCAACCAAATCGAAAACAAAAACATGGTATAAAAATAATCCTTAACAGAGTGTTACAGTTACGATAAAAAAAATAACACAACACTCTCCCTGATGTATATTCAAAGCCAAACTATGACAAACAATTATAATCATTAAATATAAAATTTGACACACTTTTATAGAATACAACCTAAAATAAAACTGTCATGTTCATCGCAAAAATAGTAAAGCAAGGCCCTTTGTTGAAAGATCAAAACGCAGATTGATCAATAAAGTTGGTCATAATATGTATCTTACAGGCTAAATACGGTGCAATTCCTTCCCATAACTGCTGAAATTTATCTATGAACCAAATCGAAAACAACAACAACAGCAATAACAACAACATTAAAAAAATGGTGTAGAAAGAAACCTTAACATAGTGTTACAGTGATTATTGTTAAAAAAATAATAATAATAACACAACAGTCTCTCTGATGGATATTCAAATCCAAATTATGACAAACAATTATACTCATATTAATAACCTCAAAAATAAAATTTGACTCACTTCTATAGAGTACAACTTAAAATAAAACTCTCATGTTCATCAAAAAAATAGTAAAGCAAGGCCCTTCGTTGAAAGATCAAAACGAATATTAAATAAATCAAGTTGGTTATAGGAAGCATCTTACACACTAAATATGGTGTAATTCCTTCCCATAAATGCCGAAATTTAGCTAGGAACCAAACCGAAACAACAGAAAACTAATCGGATGTGCCAATTCCAAAACTTTCTTCTTTCTCATTTAAGTTAATATTTCAAAAACTTGTTACACATATTAATCCGTCAGTGTTATTACTTCAATACCACACCAACTCTAATTTTAATTTTAAGTTTCTGGTTTATTTTACTAATCGGAGTAAAAACGAGTTATTCTTGGTCATAATATTTATTAAAATCACTGTTGTTCATTATTCTATTGTACATCTGCTGCAGAATCTCCGGGTTAAGAGAATGCGAATTGCCAGTCACTGCATCAGTAGCCTGTGTACAACAGAACTATGAAAAATTGATAAAAATTGCTGTTACAGCATACCCTTCCAGCGGAATATTTCCAAATTCAAGGAGGACCTGCTTTCTATAGCCAAAAACATATATATGAAATTTTGTTCAATCCTATACACCTTCATACATTTTCGGTGCTCAATACGGAAAAGGGTACAAAAATTGCTATCGCAGCGCCCCCTTCAGGAGGAATATTTTCAATTACTAGGAGGACCTACTGGATATAGCCAAAAACATGAACAAAAAAATTGCTTCAATTCAAAGAATAACTTCCTACACTTTTCGATGGTACAATAATGGAAAAGGCACAAAAATCGCTACTACAGCGTCTCTTTCCGGAGGAATATTTTCAATTGAAAGGAGAACATAATTGACATATAGTCCGGGTGCTACGGTTGAGAAAACTGCAAATCGTGATAAGAATATACCGCTTGGTGAGTATCTACTTTATGTTAATGAATGCATTTCAGAGGGGGAGGCATCGTGAAAAGTCGTGGTTATTCAATATGGCGGCTGTTATTCAAAATGGCGCCATTTTCTGAATTTTCTTACTATACATCATATGAATGTGTGTTTCAGGTCGATTTCGATAGTTTTAACGTCAAAAATATCTTTTTAACACTTTCTGACATAGTTGAATGGGTTTATGATATCAGTTTGTCTGTTTGTTTGTCTGCCTGTATGCTTGCCGTTCCATTCTTAAACTCGCTTAAATATCGCTACTCGCTTAAATTCATTCAGATTGTCATGTAATTTATATGTTATTGAAGTTTACAATAACATGTTCGGGAAAAAAATGAAGTGTATCTTTTACTGTCCGTTTACAGGACCGTCAAAAGAATTCCATTACGTTATTGTCTATTAGTCCGGGTGCTACGGTTGAGAAAACATCAAATTGTGATAAGAATATACCGATTGGTGAGTATCTACTTTATATTAAAGCAATGCATTTCAGAGGGGGAGGCATCGCGTAAATGCGTGGGAATTCAAGAGGGCGGCTGTTATTCAAAGTGGCGTCATTTTCTGAATTTTCTGACTATCCATTATATGAATGTGTGTTTCAGGACGATTTCGATGATTTTAACGTCAAAAATATCTTTTTAACACTTTCTGACATAGTTGAATGTGTTTATGAATTCAGTTTGTCTGTCTGTCGGCTTGCTCTTCCATGCCCTAACTCGCTTAAATATCGCTGCTCGCTTAAATTCACTCGGATTGCCATGTAATTTATGTATGTTATTGAAGTTTACAATAACATGTTCCGAATAAAAATATAGTGTATAGGTTTTATAGTCCGTTTACAGAGCCCTAAAAATAATTCCATTACGTTATTGTCTATTAATCCGAGTGCTGCTGTTGAGAAAACTACAAATCGTGAGAAGAATATACCGATTGGTGAGTATCTACTTTATGTTAATACAATTGATGTGAGAGGGAGAGGCATCACCTAAAATTGTAGGAATTCAAGATGGCGACTGTTATTCAAAATGGCGTCATTTTCTCAATTTTCCTACTATCTATCATATAAATGTGTGTTTCAAGTCGATTTCGATGTTTTTAACGTCAAAAATTTCGTTTATTATACTTTCCGCCATAGTTGAACGAGTTTATGAATTCAGTTTGTCTTTTTGTTTGTCTGTCTGTCTGCTTGCCATTCCATGCTCTAACTCGCTTAAACACATTCAGATTGCCATGTAATTTATATATGTTATTGAAGCTTATAATAAAATGTTGCGAATAAAAATTCAAGCGTGTAGGTTTTATAGTCCGTTTACAGGGCCCTCAAAAGAATTCCATCACGTTATTGTCTATGGCGGGGGGGGGGGGGTCGTTTGCAATGTGTTTACTCATGTTATACTCTCTAAAATATATTCATATTGGCACACATCAGTGAGGTGCACTACACGATACTATACTTACAATAGAATAAGGTGTGCCTGGTATTTATCATTTATTTCCAATGACACACCAAAAAAAGAACACGTGCGTGTGTAACTCGTGTATAAATTCTATAAAGATCATCAGTTAAATCAACTATTATTAGTGGAGATGCTAGGTATGAAAAAAACTGCATTTTGTGATAAAGATATCCCGAATGATCAGTATCTACCTCATATTAATACAAAGCATATAAGAAGTTGAGGCATCTTGCAAATTGATAGGAATTCTAGATGACGGCTGTTATTCAAAATTGTTTGCATTTTTATACCTATACATCAAATAAAAGTGTCTATAATGTCAATTTCGATATTTTTAAACTGCAAAAATTCCCTTTTTAATATCAAAAATACGCTTAAAATGAAAATAGGACAATTATTAAAGTGTTTTTGTATTTTATAGTGAAGAAAATGAAAGGAATTAATAAATAAAAAACTGCATTTTTATTAATACCTTAATTATACAAGATATTAAAAATATTGCATGTTACACAAAGTTAGAGAATATAAAAACTCCACTTTGTATCATTATATTTCTCACATTCGTTTTTGAAGTTGCACAATAATGTGCAAGAAAGTCTAACCTTTCTACAGCCACACTTATTTTTACAGATTTTGTACATACATTTTACATCAAACATACTTTTATACGATGAATAGTATGAAAATTACAAGAATTCCAGAAAATGATGCAATTGAATTCCTACAACTTGACGCGATTCCTCCCCATCTTATATGGATTGTATTAATACAAAGTAGATACTCACCAATCAGTACGTAATTCTTTCCCGTGTAGTTTCCCGCACTATTAGACAATAACGTAATGGAAAACTTTTGAGGGCCCTGTAAACGGACTATAAAAGCTATACACTTCAATTTTTATTGGGAACATGTTATTGTAAACTTCAATAACATATATAAAACACATGACAATCTGAGTGAATTTAAGCCAGTTAGAGCATGGAATGGCAATCAGACAGACAAACAAACAGACAAACTGAATTCAAAAACTCGTTCAACTATGGCGGAAAGTATTAAAAACGAAATTTTTGACGTTGAAAACATCGAAATCAACCTGAAGTACACATTTATATGATGGATAGTAAGAATAATCAGAAAATGACGCCATTTTGAATAACAGCCGCCATCTTGAATTCCTACGACTTTACGTGATGCCTCCCCCTCTCATATGGATGGTATAAATATAAAGTAGATACTCACCAATCGGTATATTCTTATCACAATTTGCAGTTTTCTCAAATTTAGCACTCGGATTAATAGATAATAACGTAATGGAATTCTTTTGAGGGCCCAGTAAACGGATTATAAAACCTATACACTTCCTTTTTTTCCGAACATGTTATTGTAAACTTTAATAAGATATAAATTACATGACAATCTGAATGAATTTAAGCGAGTAGCGATATTTAAGCGAGTTTAAGCATGGAACGGCAAGCCGACAGGCAGCCAAACAAACAGACAAACTGATATCATAAACCCAGTCAACTATGTCAGAAAGTGTTAAAAAGATATTTTTGACTTTAAAACTATCGAAATCGACCTGAAACACATATTCATATGATGTATAGTAAGAAAATTCAGAAAATGACGCCATTTTGAATAACAGCCGCCATCTTGAATTCCCACGACCTTACGCGATGCCTGTCCTCTGAAATGCATTGTATTAATATAGAGTAGATGCTGACCATCGGTATATTCTTATCTCGATTTGTTGTTTTCTCAACCGTAGAACCCGGAGTAATAGACAATAGCATAATGGAATTCTTTTGAGGGTCCTGTAAACGGACTATAAAAGCTATACACTTCAAATCTTTTTCCGAACATGTTATTGTAAACTTCAATAACATATATAAATTACATGACAATCTGAGTGAATTTAAGCGAGTAGCGATATTTAAGCGAGTTTAAGCATGGAACGGCAAGCAGAAAGACAGACAAACAAACAGACAAACTGAATTCATAAACTCATTCAACTATAACAGAAAGTGTTAAAAAGATATTTTTGACATTAAAACCATCGAAATCGACCTGAAACACACATTCATATGATGTACAGTAAGAAACTTCAGAAAATGACGCCATTTTGAATAACAGCCGCCATCTTGAATACCCACGACTTTTCGCGATGCCTCCCCCTCTGAAATGCATTGCATTAACATAAAGCAGATACTCACCAAGTGGTATATTCTTATGACGATTTGCAGTTTTCACCTTATTTTAGTCGTGTAGCACTCGGACTAATAGCTGAAAACATGAACAAAAAAAAAAAAAAAAAAACTGCTTCAATTCAATGCATAACTTCACACACATTTTGGTGATATGAAGCGGAGATACACACACACGGACATACGGATACACGGACGGATAGACAGATATTTTGTATAAACATGTTTTTGGGGATCTCGGACCTCTAAAATATGTAAATCCAAGGAAAACCGGAAGCTGTAAAAAATCTCGATTACAATACTTTCTTCTTTAGGGAGAAGAAAGTATAAACACGGTATACATTCTGTAACATGAGAGCGATATATACCGAATTCTATTCAGAACCAATTTATGCCAATGTCTAACTGGATATAAAATTTCTTTGAATTCTATGAATAAATTCTTGAGTTACTGCACCTTAAAATTTGTGTGACACCAGATTGACGAATGACAGGCAGGCACACAGAACATAAAAAGTGAATCGGCCCACAAGTAATCAAATCACATTCAGAACATTCCAAAACACACGAATACATCAAAAACCACAAGATGAAAATTTTCATGAATCCAATACTTTCTTCCAATAAAAATTGAAGAAAATAAAAGGGTTTAAACTTTTTTCTTTATCAAATTTAAATTCCAAAAGGTGTGGGATGCATAAAATTTTCTCATTGTATCATAATAAAAAAAATGTTTAATTTAAAAAATATAATTCTTTTTTCTGAATTCTGTTATAAGAAATTTCCTGATTTGTTGAGCAAGAAACAAGCTTTACTAGAAAGAAAATGCTAGGTGTGGGAATTATCTTTTAGTGTAGTCGATGCCAGAAGTTTTGCAAAAGATTAAAACTAGTTTCTTGCTTTTATTTAGCTGTAGCCCTAGAGAATCAAGTGGGGAATTACAAAATACAGGCGTAAAAGTTCTTTTGTTTATCGTTTGTTACTTGGTGGATAGATAATACTTTCCAGGAAAATACTTTATTTTTCTTCCTTTTCATTTTATCCTGCGCTGAATTTGTACTTATTTATATTAGATATGTATTACTTCAAACTAAAAGTAGAGATATTGGTTGCATTGGAAATATTAAATGATGTGTGCACTATTTTTAATATTAATATTAATGCTATTTAAAAAAAAAATTCGACATTCTAATATTTGGTAGGCTTCAGTACAAAATTAGCTTAGTCAGACTGCCGCTTAATTTGTAGTTTTTGAATTATCAGTAGCAGTATAATTTCTTCAGTTTCAAAGTCTTCAGTTCTTTCAATTTTCTAGTTTCAAAAACATATTTTGAAATGTACACACAACGAAACACAAACAAAGCAAAAAATAAAATGCATAAATGATTTCTAACTACCCAAATTTAATTGTATTTCCTCAGCACGCTACCTTCAATAGAAAAAATGATTCAAGAAAGTCTATAAAAGAAACTAATATGCAAAAACTTGTTGCAAGAACTATATAAATTTTAATAATGCATGTAAATAAAGTGAAAGTTTTCCTAGAAATTTTCATAACCTCTGAATTTTTTCATCCGTGATTATCACGAGAAAGCTTTTGGATCTTTGCCACCGGAAGAGAGTAATTTTTCAATAAGGAATATACCGCAGAAAGAAAATACAGTATTGTTCTTCCGGAAAGATGGATTTAAGAGAAAATATTCTAAGAGAGATAATGTCTTTTTAGTTTGCTGTCTTTTTTTACTTTTAAAATTTCACCTTTTAAAAATAGAATTTTTGAAAAACCCATTTCCTGAAAAAAGAACTTAAAAAAATAAAAATAAAAAATGAAAGGGAAATTTAAAAATCGCTTTATTACACATTTTTTTCGCGCTCCGTAAGGGATAACTTTATGAATTTTAATTCTAAGGGAGGTCAGTTACCTTTAAAATGTTAAATATTAGCGGAAGTTTTCAACCTTATTATTCTATCCTGTTCGGTCTGGTGTCCTAATTATAGAATATATCTTTAATTTTGACTATTTGTTTGTCTTAAGAATTATATTTGCAATAATATGAATGTGGTAATTGTCTGAGCGAAGCGAAGGCTAATAGACAGTGCAATATTACTTTCCGGGCATATACAGCTACGATGGACATTAAAATCTTTCGTCAAGTATAACTCAAAATATATTTGTCGGATTTCGGTTCTGATTGTCACATAAGGTACCTATGAGGGTAACCTACAAAAGGGGTCTATTATGAAAAATAAGTTTCAAATCGTTCAAAAATTATATTAAGAAACTGATAAAAAATCAGAATTTATCTACATACGTCACACATATTTATTGTACGTTATTTTCACATGCTGGATGTTTTCATAGACAACCGGATTAGAGCACATGCAGCAAAGAAAATACGCACGCAATAATATTAAAGTGCAACAAAACATATTTAAAATTAATCAAACAGATATAGAAATCTGGATTTTTTAATTAATTTTTTTAAATAATTGTGACAAATAAAATGTTGTTGACTATCTCGCTCCAAAAAAGATTCTATTTTATGTCGGTACAATAAGCTCCATCAGTGCAGGAGCAAAACAAATTCTAAAATTGCGGTTTCTGTGATATTGTTTAGGCTAGAAATTTGAAATTTGGTATGGTAATTACTTTTAAGATGTAAATGCTCGTTATGAACGCTTTCTAAATGTTCGAATTTTTAAAGCAAGAATTAAAAGTAAAACACACTAGAAAGATTCTGAATCACGATTTATTTAGAATTGTTAGGGAGAGAAATTTTGAAATTTCACATAGTTATAACTTTTAAGATGTAAATGCCTATCAGTTTTCAAAACTCCCGAAAATTAAAAGGGTGTACGATAAAAAACTATCTAAACAGCAATTTCTAAGATACGGGTTTTAGAAACTTGAAATTGGCATGATAGTTACTTATAAGATGTAAATGCTCGTTATAGAACGAATTTAAAAAATCGAAATTTAGAAGACTAAATAAAGCGGACAAAGTTCTAAAGACGATCTACTAAATAACAAAGTGTATGGAACAGTTTGGAATATAAACTTGTAACTTGGCATGGCTGTTACTTTTAAGAGGTAAATACTCGCAATAGAACAATTTCGCTATATAAAACGGCGCAGAAACAAAACACTTTCTATTTTTGCGTTACTGCTGGGTCTAAAAACTTGAAATTTTGAAATGTTACTTTTGGCTATTTTTAATGGTTACTTTTAAGATATAAATGATGTCGAATAACGCTTTCTAAAAAATTCAAAAGTTAAAAGCATGAAATGAACGGAAAAGATTTAAATTACCAGTAATTTGGAATTTTTAGGTATAGAAACTTTAAATATTTCATAATACTACATTTCCCGTAAAACAACAAAACAAAAGAACATGTAATTTAAATACAATAAAAAGGGTAGATCCCCTCCTGGCATTGAATAAATTGTGAAAATATTGAATAAATGTCGATATGAAACAGCGAATAAGTTTTGAAGTACTTGTGAAGTACTTGAAGAAGTGTTCCTTCTATATAGAGGTTTTACCATAAGGTCATTTTCTTCATTGTCAGTAGCAGATTTTTTATGTTGTAATGTATTCGGGTATCGGGTTCATACTGGTGTATTTTTGCTTGTATGATTTGCTGAAAAAATATGCACGGATTTGTAAATTACTTGAAATGACACTTTGACAGCCCAAAGGTTATGCCATATATTCAGATATATTCAGGTCTATGTATATATTCAGATCTCGTGTCACACCTTACGCTGCAGTCATTGCCGATTCCTTTTTTAAATGCATGCTAAAGAGTAATACAGCTCAACTTGTGCAGAAAAAATTTCAAAACATAACAGTACAGTGTATGCAGTGGCCAGCATGTACTCCTTATTTAAATCCGATCGAGCATATCTGGAACACACTTGAACGACACATTGCATGCCACTGTTGATGTGTTCGGTACTTTGATACTATATCACTTTTTGAAGAGAGAATTCCTTAACTCTTATGACAACCTCATTGCATCCGTGGAAAACAGATATTCAACAATATTAACTATTCGGGAAAGCACACACTATAAAATATAGTCCATTCTCGTCAAGCATCATATTTTTTGTCATTAAGAAGTACTCAAATTGGTGCAGAGCGTCTATTTATACTCTAGACATCATTTCAAAGAGTCAAAATTCCGATATAAGATATTTTAGTGTTTTATTTTCTGTTTTACGTTTAATATATTGCGCACCTTTAATTTTATACCCATGCATGGCTGTCTTGCATGGTTTTCTTCCCCATTTTTTTAAACAGTTTGTCCGAATTTATATATAATATTTGTAATTCTACGATTCAATTTTCTTATTTTCATCCTTTTAATTTATTCCAGTTATATAACTAATTAAAGATAATATCTAACTTTCTTTGCTTCCGCAAGTTGTTATTAATTCTATGTTCTCAGCAATATCGTTCCGACTAATCCCTCTGAGGGAAGTCCTAGTTAACGTATATGCTTTTAGATTTATTTCTAATGTTTCAGCATTTAGTAATTAAAAAAAAAGAAAGTAAAATCTTGTCTTAGGCATACATTATAAAACACTTTCCAACAGTAATAGAATACTTTAATAAAACTTCACCATTTAATAAGATGAAAGATGGTTTCTAAGTAAACCTTTTTGAAAAAGCATAACACATTTATTTAAAAACCCAATTTCAGGAATTTCCATCAGTAGTCGGAAAAATATCGATTTTTCTGACTTCGATAATTTTGTGGAGCCCTGTATATGATTTACAGATTTTCATAAATATATACTACAAAGTATGCTAAAATTTAGTTCAGTTAGGGAACGCATAGCGCAGTTGAAAATTCCTCTTCGATAATTTCAGTTCAATAAACGGAAACGTACGCGAGATCATTTGTTCTGAATTGTATATGATTTTTTTAGAATTTACACATATCGAGTAATAGGCAAAAAGCTAGTTACATTTTAGAAAGCGTACTGTAACTAAAAGCGCGCTTCCAGCAATTATTGTTAATAGATAGTTCTGTAATCGAATTCTTTTGTGCGTCCCTATAAATGCTATGCACACCAAATTCTACAGTAATCCTAATGTAGTACAACTCAGTGAGTCATATCAATTTCGATATGTTTGAAAAATTACTCTATATGTGTTAGAAATTTCTCTAAATTTCTCTACTATCAAAATTTGTTTTTAAGTGATATAAAAATTGTGTTTTCGAAATTTCTTAACATTATTCTGTACTTTGAAGATTTGAACACAATTTGATTTTATGCAATATCTTGCATTATTTATTTATTTTTTTATGCATTAGGTTTCCAATAGTTTTTGTATGATATTACGGTTTCGTAGTAAATTTTACTTAACAATACTAAATAGTAGGTTATCTCAAAATTTGATTGGTTAAGATGATTTTGATAAAAAAGAATTTCCAAGCATCTTGGCGAATCTGCCATTATCGCTAAGCTAATGTTTGTTAACTTGTCTCTCTCGTCTAATCAAACTCGTCGAAGCGAATATGGTCATGTTCTGGAATGTAGGTTTGTTGTAATTTGAACAAAAACTTCTATCTGAGCGATGTTTGAGCCATCGCACTATGGATATGTTTCTGACATACACACAGACAGAGTAGAGGCATCTACTAAATATCAGCAGTATGCAAAACCATTCAAATGAGCTATAAACGTATATGATAGTGATAAGCAGAAATAATTCATCTGACAAGATGGCATTATAAAGATGTGAAAATGTTTGAATAATACAAACATAGTCGGAAACTAAATGGAGAGAGTAGGGCAGTGTTGTTCGAATGATTACTGCAAAGTAATTAATCAAGGTATGTTATTTATCGATATCGAATGACTGACTCTCATAGATTTCCTGAAGAAGACATGAAGACATGTAATGATTCCTCTTTGTACATAATGATCTATATCAACAGCGAGTTTTTCCAATATAGTATATGCCTTTGAAATTAATACAATGATTATTTTATTATGTTTTTATACAGACAGCAATCCATGCTATTAATATTATAAATAAAATATTAGTTTTTATATATTACATAGAAACTTATTATAAACTTTATACTTTTCATTTTACATAGCGAAATTGCTTTCATAATAATTAATAAAAATCACTAAATGCGTTTAAACTAGTAAAGTATAAAATATATATCATTGTAATAGAATTCGGTAAAATAGGTGGAAATTTCCATTGAAGAAAATGATAAGATTTTTTTCGATAGCCGAATATTGTAAGTTTGAAATATTAAACATTTGTCTATGGGCTTTACTACATTGTAAATTCAATGCTACTTGAAAAAACTTATCAGTTTAGAAATTTCTCTAAATTGCATTTTCTTAACTTGGCGGAATTTGTTTCCTAGAAATATAAATTATTTTCGAAATGCTTTAGGACTATTCTATAGCGCCTAGAATATATAGAGTGGAAATCGGCTATCCCTGTAATACTTAAAAATGCGCTAAAATATTGTATCCCTTAAATGTGCAATGATTCTGCTGCAATATGCAGATCGCAGCGGCATCTGCAGGATATTTTCTACAATTGCAAGAAATTGCGTCTATACAATGTAATACTAGTAATACGAAAATCCCGCAGATGTCGCTGCGATCGACAGTTGAAATTTTAGCAGTATCGTCGCACATTTAAGGGATACAAATTTTTAGCACTGTTTGAATAGCATATTTCCACACTAGGTATTCTAGGTGCTGTAACTATTCTATGTTTTCAAGTTTTCAGCGCAATTTGATTTTATGCAATATCTTGCATTAACTAATGGTGTTTTTACTGAAGCTCTAGTTTTCCCAAAGTCGCATGTTTCAAAAACAAATACTAGCCGTTAGGTATTACATTGATATTCATTGTACCACACAATTTTTTTTTAAACGAAAATGATTTTACAATAATTTCTAAAAATAACTAAATGATTCAAAACTCGTGAAGTACAAAATACGTGTCATTGTAATCAAACACAGTGAAACATACGGACATTTCCATTTAGTAACATGTTAAGCTTTAGCAATCAGTGTCAACCAAATCTACTGGAATGCTCGAACAACAGTCTTCGTTTCATAGATATAATCGAAATAGGTGTGGATAAAATCAATTGTGAGGCGTTTTCAACCTAAAAGTTGTGTTTTTTTAGAAATATTTTGTAAGCTTTTCTCAAATAAATTATATCATAGAAATTTAAGTAAGTAGGTTTAAAGTAATGCAGAAATATCGAGCTTTCATTCCAGGCATAAAGACTGTACCGTAAGTTAGGCTTAACATAACAATATGGTATTCTTTAGAAAAGGTCTATGTAGGGAGGCTTGATCCAGTCTATGTGAGGGAGGGTTGACCTGATGCTCAAGACTCCCTTAATTAAGTGGCTTTGGAAATCTTTTTATTATACACTGTGCATAAACAAAAGTTAATGGTATATACATAAAAGAATGTAAATTTATTCTGTAAAGCTACAGTAAAATGGTGTGATGGAAAAAAAAAAAGATGTTTAAAACTGACTATACAAAAATGTGAAAAATTGCTTGAAAATGGGAAAGTTGATAGGAACTTTTTTTCTCATTTAAATATTGCTTACAATAGGTAAATAGAAACAGTGGGAAAGACTAGAAAGGAATAGAAAGGATGAAAGCAGCAGTCTTAACCCTTTGAGGGGTCAGTGGTATGTTTATAAATCCATTTAATTTTAATTCAGAAACATCACAATGACATCAGAATTTTGCTAAAATCTTTTCATTTAACATGTATGTGAAATATGGCCTTTTTCTTATTTCCAAATAAATTTGTTCATAAATCCCGGTGTCAGTCATTTATTTCAACATTTTAGTACTGAAAGTACTTTGCCCGTTAAAGGTTTAAATCATGTTAATGCTAATTTAAGTGCTCATGCGGTTGCAAAAGAACATAGCTTCGATCGGAAAACTTTAGGAAGTTATGTAGAAAAATTTCACCAGTGTGAATACAATGAGATGAAGCCAAACTATGTGACAACTAGATTGGTCAGATCGAGGGTCACAAAAAATAGAACAAGGAGATAAAAAAGCGGGATAGTGGCTCCTATATCCGGACATAATTACATGAAACACTATGAAAACGGAACCCGTCTCTAACAGAATACTACCTTAAATGTTAAAATTTCATTTCCATGCTGTACAATTATACTTGCTCAGACAAAATCCTGTTTAAACAAAAATTTTCTCCTCTGACTTGCGATTGCGTCTTAACAGGTTTGCTTAAGCCTCATATTTAAAAAAATATTTTTTATAATAATTAAAGCATGTAGAATAAAGTTATTTTGCTTTTTTAAAACTGATTTTATTTCTCTTCACAAATAGTGCAATATATATCAAAGTGGGTCAACCCTCCCATATGTGGGGAGCCTTGACCCATTATTTTTTCATGAATAAAATCCATCATTTTTAAAATTTCTTGTATGTTACACTTATGTAGCAATTTTATTTTGATAACTGATTGTATAACGAATAAAATGATATATAAAATTTTATTCTACGTTCAATATTTAAAAAATAAAAAACCATTTTGTAAAAAGTGGGTCAACCCTCCCTAGTCTCCCCTACTGTAAATTTTTCGACAACTGAAATAAATATTTTTCACTTTAGAAATTGCTTTTTCAGGTCTTCAAGGAACATGTTTTCAAATCATATAAAAATTGCATTTTTGAAATACGTTAGCATTGTTTTACACATATACTTTCAAGTTTCGAACGCAAGTTTATTTTATACATTCTTACATTCTTACATTTTTATATTATTCTTACATTAACAATTTTTTTTTCGAAGTCGCAAATTTTCTAATAGTTTTCTAATAGCTTTTCCATATTACATTCATATTTATTGTAACAATCATAATTTTTATTTATTATATTGAAGGCGCTTTATAATAATTTATAAAAATATCTAACTGCTTTTAAATGTGTAAAGTACAAAATGTACAATATCTTAATACAATACTGTGATATGCGTGATGATAACATACCATTTAGTTGCCTGCTAAAACTTCCTCCATGGAATGTATTATATAGTAAATACAATACCACTGTAAACGGAGACTTATCACTTTAGAAAGTATCTTAAATGCATTCTTATTTATTTTTATTTTTTGTAGTGATATAGAAGTTGTAATTGCAAAATAATTTAGCATTGTTTTATACTGTCAAGTTTTGAATGCAGCTTGAATTTATGCAATAGCTTACATCAACAAACAATATTCTTTTGTGTGGACACAAAACGGAGGCACTAGTTTTCCAACAGTTATAGTTTTAAAAAATCAAAAATACATATTAGCTTTTGCATATTGCATTAATGCTTATTGTAACAATTACGAACATTAATTCTTTTACCGAAGATACTTTCATAATAATTTATTTAAAAAAAAAACTGAATGCTTCATTTATAAACCTGTAAAAAACAAAACGTACACTATTTTTAAAAAGTCCCTCCAGCCAGTGCCGGGAGGAAGAAGTACCTTTCACATTCCTTATTTTTTTAAAACCAGCTTATATTATTCAAACACACAGAATTCAAATTAGTGGAACCCTATTATAGAAGATTAAATACTAATTTTTGTCAATATTGAATATGAATGAGAATTTCGCGAAATTAGTCAGCGTTATCAAAGCTGGTTTTATTCAAGTGATTTATATTTGTCGCCAAATTCGGTGATATCCCGAATTATATTAATAATTATATTAAACCGAATTATCGGTGATAGCCCGCCATTTTAAAGCAACAAAATGGGTGCAACAAAGGTCACCAATGAACTTGGTCGAGACTTTAGTAATTCCTGTGCCCATGCTCACTCATATCTAAATCGGTTGATATATGCGAGTTCTGTTGCAGGCAAAAAATCAGATTTTTAAAAATGTCACATACATTCGAAATTCAAACTGCTATATCTCGCCTTTTTTCTTAGATAAAGGCAAAACAAAAAATAATCCGGAATCTTTGTAACAAGCTGAAACACATAAGAAAAAAATCTTTTTCAATTTCTAATTTTTTTTGTACTTCATTTTAAATTAAATTTTTTTAAATTTTTTAAATGGCTGCCATTTTAAAACAAGATGGCCGATGAAGTAGGCAAACGAACTCGGCCGAGAGATTGCTATGTACTATGCACATGCCTTGTCACATCCTAATCGGTTCATAAATACGCGTGTTATCGCGTGACAAAAATCAGATCGTTTCAAAATGTCAGCCATGCTAGAAATTCAATGTGCTATAAACTCAGCCATTTTTTAAGACATAGACGAAACAAAAAATGCTTCGGAATCTTTGTATCAAGCTCAAACACATAAGGAAAAAATCTTTTTCAATTTCTAATTATTTTGTACCTCACTTTTAAATTTAAATTTTTTTAATTTTTAAATGGCCGCCATTTTTAAACAAGATAGTGGATAAGGCTGGCAAACGAACTCGGTCGAGACATTGCTATGTACTATGCACATTCCTTGTCACATCCAAATCGGTTCATAAATACGCGTGTTATCGCGTGACAAAAATCAGATCGTTTCAAAATGGCAGCCATGCTAGAAATTCAAAGTGCTATAACTCAGTCATTTTTTAAGACATAGACGAAACAAAAAATGCTCCGGAATCTTTGTATCAAGCTCAAATACATAAGGAAAAAATATTTTTCAATTTCTAATTATTTTGTACCTCACTTTTAAATTTTATTTTTTTTTAAATTTTTAAATGGCCCCATTTTTAAACAAGATGGTGGATAAGGCTGGCCAACGAACTCGGTCGAGACATTGCTATGTACTATGCACATTCCTTGTCACATCCAAATCGGTTCATAAATACGTGTATTATCGCGTGACAAAAATCAAATCGTTTCAAAATGCCAGCCATTCTAGAAATTCAAAGTGCTATAACTCAGTGATTTTTTAAGACATAGACGAAACAAAAAATGCTCCGGAATCTTTGTATCAAGCCCACACATAAGAAAAAAATATTTTTCAATGTCTAATTTTTTTGTGCCTCATTTTAAATTTTAAATTTTTTTTAAATTTTAAATGGCCGCCATTTTGAAACAAGATGGCGGATGAGGCTGGCCAACGAACTCGGTCGAAACATTGCTATGTACTACGCACATTCTTTGTCATATCCAAATCGGTTCATAAATACTTGTATTATCGCGTGACAAAAATCAGATCGTTTCAAAATGTCAGCGATGCTAGAATTTCAAAGTGCTATAATTCAGCCATTTTTAAAGATATAGACGAAACTAAAAATGCTCCAGAATCTTTGTATCAAGCCCAAACACATAAGAAAAAAAATCGTTTTCGATGTCTAATTTTTTTGTGCTTCATTTTAAATTTTAAATTTTTACAAAAATTTTTAAACGGCCGCCATTTTGAAACAAGATGGCGAATGAAGCTGGCCAACGAACTCGGTCGAGACATTTTTATGTACTGTGTACACACGAAATTTTATCCATATCGGTTCTTAAATACGAGATATATATGGATACATATATATATATATATATAAATTTTGAACGGAGGGTGGTTTCGGGGTCTGGGGGTCATGATCGGTGAAAATATACCAAAATTTTTCGGAATCGTTTTCCTCCGAACGGCTGCAATAGGTAGCTTTTTGTAATGAAAGCTACCTAACAGTATGTGAAATAAGTTCAGGTTACATGAATTTAGTAACATGCTAGTCTATCGTTCTTTAAAAGAATTTTATAAGTTTGAAGATTAAATTTGTCTCCATTCAATGTACTATTCTGTAAATTTTATGCCGCTAGATAAAAAGACTTATAACTTTATAAATTTCCATAAATGGGATTTTATTGTCTTCGAGGAATTTGTTTTGAAGTGATATAAAAGTTTTATTTTTGAAATGCATTAGCATTACTCTTTATTATCAGATTTTCAGCTCAATGTTTTTTATACAATATCTTGCATCAACTAGCATTTTTTAAAATGAAAAATAGTACTTTTCAAATAATTGTAGATTCAAGAAGGAAGTATAATTTTTACTACTTACAGTGGTATTTAATGTAACATTCAAGTTTTTTATATACTTTAATTTAAGGGGATTGGTCAGTCAGATCTTAAATTTTTCTCACTGATATTAAAGCTATTAGAGTGGGGTAAATTATTATTTTAAAAATATCTCATTAGTGATTTAATATTTTTACTTCTTTTTTCTGTGTATACCTTAAAGAATGTCTTTCTTTTTTTCCCTTAGTTGTCAAAATATTTCTAAAAAATAGGCTGAATTTTTTCTGACGTGATAAAATAGTACTCAAGCTGCTGTTTTAACACATAAAATATTAAATGAAGTACATAATTTAGAAATATTTTGAAAACTAAGAAAAAAAGTCATTTTTAAAGAAGAGAACCCATAAATCAGTATTATTAATTTTATGACGAGATATTTTAAAAATAAGAATGCATTCCCCGCCCATGGGTTTAACATTATCGAGGCAATTTGAGATATGATTCACCAACCGCTTTTATACCCTTTTTGGCATCCAAAAAAACTCATTGGAAATGTTTATATATTTTAAACAATATGCGCTTGCAAAGTTAGGCAGTAAATAGGCGATTGTGGTTCATTCTGATTAGTGTTGCATGTTACCGAAGCCAATTTTTTTTTAATGGTACTTAGCACTATAGTAACAAACAAATAAGGACGTGAGTTTCAAAATTTACCTTATCCAAAATTTAAAAAATCGAGTTTTCTTTAGCAATAAATTCTATTGGTAAACCTGCACAGAAAAAACACTATAATCTGTAAAATAAAAATGTTTATCCTTTATTTTTGGGTTCTTAAAATATTGGTTTGGTTTCAAAACTTATCCCTGCGTATGCATAGACCAACGGACGACTAGCTTATCAGCTACTATCACAGTAATTTACCTTCATTTCTCTGCGACCTGTTGCTATTTTCGTTTAAAGTTTTACCTCTTCCATTCATACAAAATAATTAAATATGTTATACAGAATGCCTTATATATAACGGACCGTGAATAAACTCTTGCATTTTGTGGGGGAAGGGGGAAGAAGAGATAAAGAAATATGAACATATAGGCTAATAAAGAATACACGCAAAAGAAGATTAAAATGTAAGTTCAAAATGGAGAATCTCTTTCAATATTTCTGACTGTCTGAAGGCATTAAAATATTTAATTTTTATTCTCAGGCATAAACCTAAGGCATATCCGGTCCTCTCAAAGTGCACTCACCAGAAAGAGAACGTCGAGTGTTCAACTCTCTCAATGGAAGATGTATAACGCTTACGCAAAGCTTTGTTTTTTCAAGCAAAGACAAAACTGCATGAGATAACTTTATTTTGACGTTCACATCTCAAACATCTCCTTCAAGAAGTCATCCACGTTCCTTTCCTTCCATGAAACATCCAGAAAAGTAAAATTTTCACCTTGAAAGTTTTTTTAAGTGCAGCTAAGTGCGCTTTCAAAGGCAGTTTACATTACCATAAGGTATTATATAAAGAGTACCATAAGGTATTATATAAAGACTAAGAACCATGGCTATCTTAAAATTTGTGGAAGTGTATTTCAGAAGATTCTTGGACTATCAAAATTCAGAGTGTAAAAGTTGTGCTAGAGGCATCTAAAAACTGGACTTTCTTTTTAAAAAGAAGGGGGAGCGAGTACCCTTGTAGCAAGAGAAACTTAAGTATGTCCACGCATTCATAAAAAACATTTTGATAAAAACTGGTCAGATATGGAGGTGCTTACTTTCTGTAAAAATATTATTTCGAAGGACCCAGAGCAGAAGGAGATGGTCGAGGAGGATTACAATGATATTCCAGAAGAAAAACTCAATGAGTTAATTGTTTAATTTATTTTTGGATATTCTGTAAGTATATTATATTATTTTATATATATATATATATATATATATAATATTATAAGTTATAAAGATTATATTATATCACATTAAAAAACAAAATAATTTAATCATAAGCTACTTATGATAAATTTTATTTGATTGTTAATAAGTTTGCTTTTTTATAATAAAACGTTATACTAAATTTTAATCATACTCAGGGGTGGGGAATTTCTAGAAAATCTTACCAGCCAAGGATTTATTTCACCAGTCAGTAAAATGCAACTTAAATTTTGCATAAATGCGTAAATTTTCTCAAAAATTTTCTACTGTAGTTGAAAATTTTTATGATAAAATTTACGCAACTCAGAAAAAATTGCTTACTATCCCAAAATGCATTTTCATATTTTTTTCTTCTAAAATTAAGAAATATAAACAAGAGATGAAAGTTTAACATAAAATAGAACTTAGTACCATATTTACATCACAGTAATTAGGAAAGCTTAAAAATAGAGCTAACTACTACAAAAAAAGTTTTGGCATATCTCTATAGTTTGCAGTTTTCAAAGACTACCTAAAAATTCACTCGCCCTGTCAAAAAATTCACTCGCCAGTGGCCAGTAAAATGATGCATTTCCCCACCCCTGATTTATACTTATTGCTGTCATAAGGACTATATTTGAATAAAAATATTATCATCCGATGACCAAAAATAGAAATTATTCATTTCTTTCAGTAAGTGTGATAAACGGTGTTTTTTTTTTAAACCTTCCGCCGGCCGCGCCGTTGTAAAAAGTACAACAGTAGCTTTCTTTTTTCTTTAAAACAAAATTCAAGTAGTAGAGGGCATTAATAACCATTTGTATTCGTCTATTGGATCTCCATCCCCACTTCCTGAAAATTATTTGCATTTCAGATTGCGCAATTAGCTGCACCTGTCATTTTAGTCTGTGAACATATGTGGTGTTGTACTTTATGCAACGTGCGCCTGCTTGTGAAATTCTCTCTCAGTAGAATCTTTCTCAGTGAAATTTTTTTTAAGTCCCTTTAATGGGATTTGAGTTAGAATTATATCTAAACAAAAAACGGTATTTTAAAGATAACAACCAAATGGTGTTATTCAAATCTAACGAAAATTTTTAATGAAGACAGTGATAGTGATAATATTGATATTGAAGAAGATCTGCAGTTTCCTGAATGTGATGAAGATTTGAATGATACAAATTTAGAAGAGGAAAATCACAGAAAAGACTTTGAAATAAATGCATCTGATAATGAGATTACTGAAAATAATAGTGACGAAAATTTTTATACGTGAAAAGATAAAGTCACAAAATGGAAAATAGAGGAAATCGTAAAAACCTCCAAAACCAAGTACAAAAATATTATAAAGAAAATGCCAGGACCATATGGAACAGATGGCATATGCATATGGAACAGGAACTACTTTTGAAATCGACACTTTTCTGAACATGATTGATGAAATAATTGATTGCACTAATAAATATATAGAAAGAATAGAAGATAAGTATAATCGAAAACGTGATCGTAAACAGACATCTACAAGTGAATTTATGGCTTTGATAGGACTGCTTTATTTTATAGGCACAATGAAAAGCCAACATGCAGATGCTCAGTATCTCTGCGCTGCTGATAGGCCTGGAGTACAATTACTGAGAGCAGCTATGAGTTATAAGCGATTTTGGTTTTTACTTCGCTGTATTCATTTCGATGATATAGATACTAGATCTGAAAGGTGTAAATCAGATAAACTAGCTGCCATCCGTTTAACTTGGGAATCATTTGTTCAAAATTGTTTGAAATCTTATAATACAAGCGAATTTATAACGGTTGATGAGATGTTACATCATTTTTGAGGACGTTGCTTTTGGATTCAATACATCCCAAACAAACCTGCTAAGTATGGCACCAAAATATTCGCCTTATTTGATGCTAAAACATTTTACTGCGATAACATGGAAATTTACATCTCTAAATAGTCGCCTTGAGTTTTCACTGTGGAGAACAGACCATTAGACATAGTCAAACGTTTAGTAACGCCTATTGAAAATTCTAATAAAAATCTTATAACCGATAACTGGCACTCAAGCTCTCCACTAGTAGATTAGTTTTGAGAAAAGAAAATCACATTCATTGGTACAGTAAAAAATAAATAAAAAATAAATTCCTTTAGAATTTTTATCAGGAAGACACGGAGTTGTGGGTACTTCTGTCTTTGGTTTACAGGAAAAACACTAGTTTGATATAAACAAAAATAGAACAAAGCAATAGTATTAGTGTCTAACCCTTCATGATAAAACAGACATTGATGCAGAGAGTGGAAAACCTGAAGTAATTCTTGAAACAAAAATAGAACAAAGCAATAGTATTAGTGTCTAACCCTTCATGATAAAACAGACATTGATGCAGAGAGTGGAAAACCTGAAGTAATTCTTGATTAAAACTTTTGATACCTGTGATAAAATGTGTGCGGCTTATTCTGCATCTCAAATAACAAGAAGGTGGCCTCTTGTCATACATTATACTTTTATTAACATTGGAAGTATAATTTCACGTGTATTTGTTTACTGAATAATGTTGATCAAGGGCCAAGCCGAAGAATCACTTTTTTGCGAACATTTGCAAAATCCCTTACGAAAGAGCATCTCATATTCAGAGCTCAAATTCCGTCTTTAGCTCAAGATGTGTCAGCTTTCCTTGATATATATCGTTCAACAGAAAATTTGGAAGAGGCAATATATAATACAAACGAAAGCTCTGTTACATGTGCGGCCGAAACTTATATTCCTTATCTACAATGAAGTGCAAAAAATGTGTAAGTTTTATCTATAAACAGCATTCAAAAAAGAAAATCTTATGCCTGCCATGCGAAGCGAACAATGTAGATGAAATATATGACTAATTCTGAACGTCCGAAATTACTTAATTATTGTTTAATAATTCACTATTAGTTTTTATACTTTGTGATTGTAATAGTAAATAGCTTTTTATACATTTTAACCTCTCTAAGTGTATTACGGAATACTTTCATAAATTGTGATCAGAAATAACTTATAAGATATTTGTATGTTAAATTATTTGTAAAATTAAAATAAAGCAGCAATAATTGAATGCTTTTCCCCTGTTGTACAATTTACAAAGCGCGCCCGCTCATGTAATGAAAATTTGCGCACCCGGCGAAAGGATAAAAAGAAATTGATATCAACACTTTCTTATTCCTAGGTTGGAAACAAAACTCTACTTATTCATAAGTTGGCAACAAAGCTCTTCTTATCCATAGGTTGTCAACAAAACTCTTCTTATCCGAAACTTTTTTCAATTAATTAATTAAATGAATTAAAGTAGATTTTCCAACTTAACACAATGATATCACAGAGCAATTAGCTATAAGTATACAAAAAATTGGAAGTATTCGATGCACGAAGTCGTAGTTACAGGTTTTTCGCGATTTCCCAAAATTTGATTTTTTGGATGAGGCGAGTTTTGAAACTCGCGTCCTCAAATATTTATTTAAACGTCACGTATTGATGGATTTTTAAGTAATGAAAAATCCGTAAACTAAGTTAGAATTTTCTAATATATTTTGTTTGAAAGTACCTTTTTCTTTCTATTCCATGGAGTAGAAAATTTGGAATTATGCTATATTTAAAATCTATGTATGGAATCAGTAGTGAGCTATTAATATTTTATCAACCTGTTCGCACTTTATTTGACAAAATCCAATAATAACTGTTCAGATGGAATCATAATTGGCCGGAATAAGCTTCTGTATTGGAGAAGCATCCGTGTTTGCAGGCATAACTATCCATTTCTTTAGTCGGAATTATGGAAATTTTCTCTTAAGTCTCTCAGTCTTTCTGCTAAAAAAGAATTCCGTTTTCATAAGTTTTTATCAAATATTAATTAAATGGCTTACTTTTTATAAAAAATGAATCTATAATAAAAACCGTCCCGCAAAAGAGAAACTAGTAATGTTGTTTTCTGCCGATTTTTTTTTAAATATTAAAAACATGATTTTTCAAACATGATGTTAAAAACTAAATTATGTGTATGAATATAATTCTTGAGAGTATTAATCATTAGTCAACGTTTCAAAGCTTCATTATACAGTAGAATTATATCAATTTAACCCTTTATGTACTGAATTATGAATTCACGAAAATTTTATCTTCTAAAGCATTTTTCGTGAATTTTTGAAACTACATTAGAATATTTTCATAATCTATACTAATAAAAGAACAAATCGCTTTGTGTGTGTGTGCACTGCAAATACAGGCGTCTTAAATTAAGACACATATGTGACTGAAAAAGTTATTCCGACACTTAAGCGTCTAAATTTGAAATTTCAGATATCACAGGTGTCTAAATTTAAGACACATAAGTGTCTTACTATGATCATGGCATAAATGAACTGATAAAAATGTCTGAAAAATGGCGATATGTCTGAAATTAAGACATTTAGAAATTTAGACACTTAAGTGTCTAAATGCGATACAATTGTATCATATGTGTGATGACTGTATGTATAACTGTATTGCAATATGTATGCCAGCACCACCAGAAAATTGTTTTCGAATGGATAACAGATGTTTAAAATATTTTTAACCATTAAATTTGGTATTTTATATACATAAAAAAGTAATTTGTTTAGATTATGGGACGTCTGGAAAATTGAAATAGCTTACTAAAGTTTTGGGACTTAGTTACTTTTGGCGCAATAAATAAATCAGTAATTGCTTTTCATAAAAAATATTTATTTTCAAAAATTACACGCAATCATGGACGTACGCACGTATGTCCAAGGAAGAGCCACACCCTCCCGTTAAATACTAAGAGATGTACTGGTGGAAAGAAATTTAGGGAGGGACAAGATTTTGGAACAGTTGTGTCTGGGGTCAACAGCGTAATCCGCTTTTCTAAAATGCAGAACATAAACATGAAGTAGGCAAACTAAGAATATTTTGACAGAACTCCTCGGGCAAGAATTTTTTAAAAATACAAACATAAAAATAAATATAAAAATTAATCGTTCAAAAATCAGTTTCAAACGACATTTTTGAAAATAGAAATTTTTTTTCTCAATGGACTCTCCCCCCCCCTCCCCCCCGCACACACACACCGTTTTGATATAAATTTGAAATATATCAATATCAAAAGAAGAAAAGAATTAAATTTGTCGTCTACGAAGTGTTCGAAGGAAGGTGGGTTTCTCTGAAGTAAAATTCTTAGTAACATTTTTCCTTAACGTAAAATTATTCTATAGCCATTTATAAGAAAAGAAATATCATATATTTTTAATTATCAGACATAAAGAAAGCATAATTGGTTAAATTTCACTATACTGGGAGGGAGAATGTATCTTTTGGAATGTATCCACCAGGGGGCACTGTCACTTGCGCATGCGTTTTAGATGTCTTTCGTTGGAACGTACGTTGTAACTGAAAGTTTGTTTTATGTACGCGTATTTCTTTATTTGCGAAATTTGAAGTTCTGTGATTTTAAGTCGTATTCACTTACTTTATTTATGTTTTGAATATATACATCTGACTTACGTGCTTGACACCCAATGTCGTCGATATAATTCGGGATAGAGACAACACTTGGAGATTACATCCGGGAGCTCCACAAAGTGTGTGGCAAGGTGTGTGTGGTGTGGAACGTACATAGTGTTAATTTGTATCCAGATTTAGTGTTATTGTACTTCGTCTTTATCAGAGCTGGTAAAAAAGAACTTTTGTCTGGTGGAGTATATTTTGAGGATTTCATTCTCTGAGTATGCTTAGCCGGATGTATTAAGGTATTCCCTTCTAAAAAGATGCAAGTCTTTGTTCGTCACTGTAATAGTTTTTAAAATTTCAAATCGAGGAATTTATCTTACTTCTTGCAACAGGATTAAAGTAAGTGTCACAATTTTTCTTTTTAGTACGAAAATTAGTGTTTTTTTTATGATTTTCTAAATAGCACTGATCAAAATCTTGCATAAAATGGTATTAGTTTTGAATCTGTTTGCAAAAAGCCGGCTAATTTTAGAAGTATATATTTTTAAACTTATGACGTTGCCTTTTATTACAAATTATATATTTTAAATTCTCATATTTTTCCCCTAATTTAAAGTAATAATATCACATTTTAAGTTAAATTCATTCTCTTATTTTTCATGGGAGTTCTTTGTTTCAATTCTTATCTGTTTCAATTATAATTCTTATCTCGCACTAAACGACCACAATGATATAAAGAAAAAAAAAAGCTTTGAAAGATTTCCTAATGCTTTCTTACTTCCTACATAGGGATTACAATCCCGTATCCTGGGATTCCGGGATCCCGCTCTATTTTTAATCCCGAAAATCCCGGGATTTTCGGAGTTGCTTTTTTTTTAACAGAACAATATTCAACTGAAATCTAAAAATATATTTATAGACTTTTGCTTTTGGAATAAAAATCAATTTTTATAAATTTATGTATATATGTATCATTGAAAAAGAATATATATCTCGAGTATTTTTTACATATATTTATAAGCGATTAAACATTTTAACGTGTAAATCTTTTGACCTGCAAACAGACGTCACAACGATGAGTCAGGAAAAATGAAATCATTTGTTTATTTCGATTTCGCTGCGTGTAGAAAGATCTTCCATTCCGTAAGTCATTTTGAAATTAACGTTTACTGATAAGCGTTTGTTTCTTTTCGTGCTTTTATATTTATTTTGCTTTAAAGATATATAATGAAAAGGATTTTCTATCGTAGAATTGTAATCTTTAATTACGTGGTTATGAGAATAATGTAAAATTGAATTTGTCATAATAATTATTTTTTAATATTGTAAATATTTAGTCATTCAAAAATTTTTTTAACAGGAAATAAAAGAAGCATGTAGAAGATAAAACATAAACTTATACGAAAAATACAAAAATGACAGATGTTAAGATATATATTTAAGACAAAAGAAGTTTGGAGACTATAAGTTATTTTTTCTTCATGTTATTAATATAGAATATTTATTTATTTATTTTTATTGATAGTTGAATAGCTTTTGTGATTACCCTCTGATCTACATAAAAAACTTGCCCATGTGGAAATATAGATTTTTTAAAAATCTAATTTTTAAATGATAAGGATTTTAATTTTTTTTTCGGGAGGGGTCGGGATTTGTATGAAATTTTCGTAAAGCTGATATCCTAAATCTTGCACTGATTATAATTAAATTTTTGAAGTTTTAGAGTAGGACAAGATTAAAAACCCAATATATATTTAACAAAATACAGAAGTAATTTTTCTCTCAATGTTATTGAAGTAGAATATTTATTTTTTTATCCATAGTTAAATAGCTGTTGTGATTATCATCTGATACATATGTAAAATTGCCTATGTGGCAATATAATTTTTAAAAAATCTAATTTTAAAATTATGAATTTTCATTTTTTTTCTTGGGGGGGGGGGTGGAATTTACTTGCAATTTTCTTACATCTGATATTTTAAATGTTTTTCGACATTCAACCGCCGAGTATATTAAATATTTTGAACTTTTAGAGTGGGACAAGATTATAAAATATACATGCATATTAGGGTGGGTCGAAAAAACCGAAATATTTATAATCGAAACGTAATAGCGCGGAAAAGTTGCCTTTTGTAAAAAAGATAAAATATGTAAAATATTACACCGATTGGTTAATATCTTTTACCGCCGCAAGGGGTCCAGATTTCGAAAAAATCGCAAAAAACATACTTTTAGCAATTTTTTTTTTTAAATTATCCAAACATACTTATTCAATTTCTAATAGAACGCAATAGCCACGCCAAGATATTAGTAATGTAACATTAACATTTCGTTTTTGTGACATCGTTGCTTTTACCGCCACAACAGGGCCAAAATTTCTGAAAAATGTTAAAAATTAAAGTTTTTCATTTTTTCAATTTTCATAACTGTTGTAATGTTTTCAGATTTCTTACATTTCTAATAGGCTGGAAAAGGCATTTTATGTTGTCAATTTCATGCACATTGTTAACCATGATCACTGTAATTCTATAAAAAAAAATTGCTCAATGATAGAAACACCTGCAGCTGCCTGCACGTAAAATTAATTTCTCGCTGCTAGAGGGCCACGTTTCACTTTGTTCGTTTTTTTTTTTTTTTTTTTTTTTTTTTTGTAATGTACTCTTTTTACTCTATACTTTGATGGCCCTAAAGATAGAAATATCTGCCATGTTAAAGAGGTGGCAAAGTTTCATCTTTGCGAAGTCAAGGAGGAACATATCTCTTTGTACTAGAACCAGGTCTGAATTATTTTCGTCATTTGACCCCATCGTCTGGCAGGGCGACTTCTATATGCAATGACATTATAGATTTTTTGAAGAAAAATGAAATCCCGACTGGAATAATAATTGCAGTTGAATTTCGCGGAACTGTCTTCAAAACAGGATGCAAAGGTGGTGTTATAGTAGGATTAGTTGAGAACAAATTTTAAAAAACCACTTTATTGGCTTCCTTGACCTCACTTCAATGAGCTTCCACTGAGACATCTTTTCAAACATCTTGATAACAAAAAACAGGTTCTCTATCATATTGTGGCCCAATTGGTTGATCTCTTACGGTTTTCGAATTATTACCAATTGCAAAATTTAAGCCAATTTAATCTGATCACCTAGCTGTTGATAAAGATAACTTGTCAACTAACCAGAAGTATATGTCTGAAATATTGCAAGCTCTTTCAACACGCGTGTATACAATTGACCTTTTTTGCTGAGTCCCTGGACAAATATTTCACGCAAGGTGGATCATTACTGCTATTCGAATTTTGAGACTCTACGTTGGAACAAAGAAACCCTCTTCTGAACTTGTCATACTCTTTGAGTACATCCTGAAAATGTACTGCATCAGTTGGTTCACAATTAAAATGAATCACTCATGTTTTCCAGAATCTGTGCACTATAGTTAGTAACTTGCGTTACTTGACAGATAATCTACGAAAGATTATAGTTCTTGTATTTTCACGAAATGATTATTTCGCAAATCATACAAATAGCCTCTTTGGAATAATAGCATATGAAGAGGAGAACATCAGGGCCCCAGCCATGAAGATAATTGCAAAAGCACGAAGTTCTGTGGACTAGAATAGTGCCATCCGTCACTTTATCATAGCAGACTTCAACACTGAAGCTTAAAATTGTATGGTTTTAGTCTACTGACAAAACTGAAAACTAACGGAACCACCTGTTATGGTTTCTTTATCGACTAAAAACACTGGTGAGTTTAAAATGTTCGATTAAAGATACCAGCTATTATAACTTTTATTGTCCCACTCAATCACTAGAAAGATGCGTGAAATTATTCATTGAAGCACTGATAAAGTTTGTTTACTAAAACAGAGGGAGGATCACATTCTGATCAGTTTTGGCCTCTCGAGAAATAATGGCTTCATCTGAAAGCAAGTTATATTATAAAATTCATTTACATTAAATTCTTCTTCATTTTAAGTTTATTTAACCCGTTTCGGTTAAACAAACTCTATATTTTAATTAATAAAATACTAAAACATTTTGCTCATTTTATATAATTTTTGTGGCATGAATTGGCTGTTATGAAGTAAAACATCAGTAGATGAAGCGATCGTCAAGAATAATGAATGATTAACTTTATTTTCAAGTCTATTACAAATAGTTATAAAAAAATATGATATATTAATAGATATAAAGTAAAATTATTTATTTCTAGACATATTATAGAAATTATAAAAATTTAGAAAAAAAATGAAAAATTGAAAGTTTTGAAATTTTTAAAAAATTTATGGTCTTTTTGCGGCAAATAAAGATATGATTTCATCATAATGAACATTTACCGGACATTTCTCATATCTTCATGTAGCTATTGCGTTCTATTAAAAATTGTATTGGTATGTTTGGATAATTTAAAAAATTGATAAAAACATTTTTTTTGCGATTTTTTGAAACTTTGGCCCCCTTGCGGCGGTAAAAGATATTAACCGATCGATGTAATATTTTAGAAATTTATTCTGGTCTACAAAAGGCAACTTTTCCGCGCTATTACATTTCGATTATAAAAAATTCGGGTTTTTCGACCCACCCTAATGCATATATTTATCCGTGTACCTTAATAGGGACACTGCGGGGCAGCGGAATTTGCCCGATAATCGAAGATGTCTGCTTTTGTGAGGTAAAAAATATACAAATATCTATGCCTTGCGGATTAAAAAAGCATTCGCTAAATAGAGGTGTCCACTATTCGGGAATGTCTATTAACATCCACAACGTATACTCATGAATACCGAACATCTCAAGTTATATAACCATAATGCAGGGTTGCATTTTTTTCAAAAGAACTTCTTGATTAAAGCATGGGCATACTGGGCAGTGCCCCCCCCCCCCCCTACGATTTTAGTGCCACCAAAGTTGATGTGCAATATTTGTAAAGCTTATATTTTAAATCTGTTTCGAAATTGTATTGATTATAATCAATATTTTGACCTTTCAAAGTAAAATAAGATTAAAAAATATCTTAATATTTAAATGAATATTTTTTTGTTTTAATTTTGTTCTACTCCTGAAGTTCAAAATATTGATTATAATAAATACAATGTGGTAAAAGATTTAAATTATCATTTTAACGAAAAGTGCATACCAAAATTGGGAGCACCGAAAAAAATCAGGCTGTATGGGGGTGGAGGGGGCAGGACCACAGCCAAATATTTTTTTCAGGATTCAACGTGGTCAAACTTGGGCTCCTACGTATGATGCTTACAAAAAATGGGTTCGATTCATTATGTGTCAGAAAAAATTCAGACATTTTAAAATGCCTGAAAATTGAACACTCAGTTTCAGACACTTAAGTGTCTGAATTTCAGACATTTTAATTTGCAGTGTGTGTGTCTATCTATGTGTCTGTATGCGATGGCTAGCGAAAACTACCACACGTAGAAGTCTGAAAATTCAGGTGTGATTAGTCCAAAACAGGTCCTGATGCACCTGAGGCTCAGATTTAAAATTTTTTAAGGCCCGGAGACCCTGGGCTCCTTTGAGTTTTTATGAACTAAAACGTTAATAACATTCCTGTTTTCTATCTGATCTTCTTCGTTTTTATGGTGAAGTCTCCTTTCAGTTTCTGCCCCATTTCTACCTTTCAGTTAAGACCCTGGCACCCTTGCAAGGGGCCCAGTACAAGGCCTCTTGAAGTTTTAGTGCACTAAGTTGTTCATAACATGCCTCTTTTCTATCCGATCTTCTTCGTTTTTGGGGTGAATTCTCCTTTCAGTTTCTGCCCCATTTCTACATTTCAGTTAAGACCCTGACACCCTTGCAAAGGACTTGAAGTTTTAGTGCGCTAGATTGTTAATAACATGCCTCTTTTCAATCCGATCTTCGTCGTTTTAGGGGTGAATTCTCCTTTCAGTTTCTGCTCCTTTTATACATTTCAGTTAAGATCCTGGAACCCTTGCAAGGGGCCCGGTACAGGACCCCTTGAAGTTTTAGTGCACTAAATTGTTACTAACATGCCTCTTATCTATCCGATCTTCTTCGTTTTTGGGGTGAATTCTCCTTTCAGTTTCTGCCCCATTTCCACATTTCAGTTAAGACCCTGGCTCCCCTGCAAGGGGCCCGGTACAGGGCCCCTTGAAGTTTTAATGCACTAAATTGTTAATAACATGCCTCTTTTCTATCCGATCTTCTTCGTTTTTGGGGTGAATACTCCTTCCAGTTTCTGCCCCTTTTATACATTTCAGTTAAGACCCTGGAACCCTTGCAAGGGGCTCGGTACAGGGCCCTTTGAAGTTTTAGTGCACTAAATTGTCACTAACATGCCTCTTTTCTATCCGATCTTCTTCTTTTTGGGGGTGAACTCTCCTTTCAGTTTCTGTCCCATTTCCACATTTCAGTTAAGACCCTGGCACCCCTGCAAGGGGCCCGGTAGAGGGCCCCTTGAAGTTTTAATGCACAAAATTGTTAATAACATGCCTCTTTTCTATCCGATCTTCTTCGTTTTGGGGGTGAATTCTCCTTTCAGTTTCTGCCCCATTTCCACATTTCAGTTAAGACCCTCACACCCCTGCAAGGGGCTCAGTACAGGGCCCCTTGAAGTTTTAGTGCACTAAATTGTTAATAATATGCCTCTTTTCTATCCGATCTTCTTCATTTTTAGGGTGACTTGTACTTTCAGTTTCTACCCTATTTCTACCTTTCATTTAAGACCCAGGCGCAGGGGCCCTTGTACAGGGCCCATTGAAGTTTTAGTGCACTAAATTGTTAATAAATTGCTTCCTTTTCATCCGATCTTCATTTTTGGGATGCTTTCTCCATCTAGTTATTCTCCCGTTTTTACATTCCAGTTAAGCCCATGGGCCCCTCTAGGATCCTGTAGGGCCAAGTCCAGGGCCCCTTAAATTTTTTGTTTGCCATGCGTTTTTCACACCCTAATTTTCTCACCTTCTCAATGCGTAATTTTAAAGTTGAGTCTTGAACTCTTATTCTTAGACCAATACTCACATATTTTTATTGGGGCCCTAGGGCCCTTTTTTAAACATTTCCCCAATTTTTTGCACATTCTTTTAAATTATATTCTAATGATTAATTCATATCCCAGGCTTAATCTCGGCTAATCGAAGATCTAAAACGCTATGTACTAAAACGTTGTAATATGTTTTCATGTTGGGGCCCTGTTCTCAACTATCAGTTGGCCCCTTTTGGGCCCCCTATTATAACTCCCTTAAAAAAGTCAGATTCACTAGCTTTTTTTTTTCTAACAACATCTTCGGTTCTCCAGCTATTACATGAACGACAAAAAAAAAAAACATTTTTGGCTTCAACTACCACCAATTTTGTATATAAATCGTCTTCTTAGAACCCTTGGTGCATCTTCTTTAAAAATGATCCGAACTCCTTGCAATTTTCTTTACCATAGTTCTAGCGTCCTCAGAGTACATTAAAAACTGCTAAAAAGTGTATTTATACCAAACTACATGCAACTTAAGTTCCTTCCCCCTTGGGGCCCGGTACAAGACCCCTCGAAGCTTCTGCACCATAAATTATTAATAAATTGCCCCTCATAATCAGATCTTCATTTTTGGAACCATTTTTACATTTAGTTATTCTCCAGTTCCTATATTCCAGTTAAAATCCTGGGGCACCTTAGGACCGTGTAGGGCCCGATCCGGGGCCACTTGAACTTTTTGTGTACTATGCATTTTTTAAACCCTAATTTTCTCACCTTCTCATTCCATAATTTTAAAATTGAGTTTTGGACTCTTCCCCCTAGACCAACACCCTTATATTTTTATTGGAGGTCTAGGGCCCTTTTCCAAGCATTTACTCCATTTTTGCGCATTTCTTTAAAATATTATTCTAATGATTATTTCATACCCTATGATTAATTTTGACTTATTGAAGATCTAAAACGCTAAGTACTAAAACATTTAAACATGTTTTCATGTTAGGGCCCTGCTCTCAACTATCAGTTGGGCCCTTTTGGGTCCCCTGTTACAGCTCCCTTAAAAAATGTCCGATTCACGAATTTTTTTTTCTAACAACATCTTAGGTTCTCCAGCTACTACATGAACGATAAAAAAAAGTTTGCAGACTTCAGCTACCACCAATTTTGAATAATAATCGTCTTCATGGGGCCTTTGTTACAGCTTCTTTAAAAACTATCCTATTCTATTGCAATTTTCATTAACATAGTTTTAACGTCTTCCAGCTACTTTAAAACCCCTAAAAATTTTTCTTATACCTAACTACATTCCAGTTAAGAACCTGACCCTCAGTGCCCTGTCTTTCTTTATACCACAGCTACCACCTTCTTCGAACATTAATCTCCTTTTTCAGCATTAACTTACGTCTACTCACTACAGACGTAAATTAAAAATCGCGTTACTTTAAAGTTAACTTTAGATAAGTGATTTTATCCGTTTATTAAATATCGTGTTAATGCTAACAGTAATTCATGAAATTTACAAGGTGAGGAGGCATCTTCCTCCGCTTAGTGGTGCGTTATTTCCTCAGGTTTAAGGGCCCAATTTCAACAGGAATTGCTTCCTTCAACTTAGATTACAATTCAGCTACTTTCTGTATTATGAAATTTTATCTTAGACTTTAGTTACCAACATTTTCTAACATTAATGGTGCATTCTTTTTCTTTTGGTTTCTGTGGTCTTGATTCATACGAGGCTCGACTCATTCAACTTGGTTTTCAATTGTCTCCAACATGTGCGGGCACTTCCGGTAAATGCTGCCATAGGTAGTGGAGATCTAGTTTACAGGTTCGTTCGGAAAGAAGTTTGATGGGAACACATTACACACTGCGGAAGGCAATGAGGCCTCCGAAATTAGGTTCATTTAAGTGAATTTCCAAAGATATAAAATCATACAAACTTAAGTTTTGTTTAAGGTTTTTGTTTACAAACCCCGGGCAAAGCCGGGCGGGACTGCTAGTCATTTAATAAATTTTAAAAAGGTTTTAGAAGGATTAAAGGATTTAGAAGGATTAATTGAATTTGAATTTATAGGGATTTTGTGCAATATTTATAACCCCACTCAAATCTTTTATTTTAAATATTTTTCTTAGTATTTTGCAGAATTAGAAAATGTACATATATAATGTTCTTACAATAGAAATGTAGAAATATTTCCGAATTGAAAAATCAACCCCAACGCCAAGAAAGCTGAAAAGATGCAAAGGCAAAATAAATCATCTTTTTAAAAATATTTTTGTTATGTGTAACCAATATATCCTTGTAACCAATATATGCTTTTGGAACAAGATAAAATAAGGCATCTATAAGTCATTCTATACTGTATTACTACTAATCGATGTATTAAATGCATTTTATAACAATTTATTTTAATGGTACTTATAAGTACCATCAGTAGATAAAGGGTAAAATAACGCTTATACTGCAGTAAAATCTACAGCTTAATGAACGGTTAACAGGGAGTATGAACGACCGCATAGTGGGACGTTTTGACGATCTAAGTGGACAAAAATATTTCGTTGAAGTATAATTAGTTTTTGCCTTTTTTTTTTACTGCATCAATAATAAAATACTCAAACAGTAACAAATATTTGGTTATTTAACAACAATGTCTGAAAATAAAAATACAGGTTGCCCATTAAAGTCCGTTCCCACCCTCTTAACTGCCGAACGACTGAATCTATATTCATAAACGTCGTGTCTGATAGATGAGACCGCTTACAGCGACACTTGGTGCAAAATGGCAGCATTAGAGTTCCTATCGCAAAAAAGGTTCGAAATATGGGATAAAAATGAATGACAAATTTGAAGAGCATCATCGATTTAGTTCGAAAGGACACCTTGTGAGCATGAATGTAAAGGAATCTCGTTCTGAGCATGAATATCGTTTTCGAGATAGGGATACTAACTCAGCTGTTTTGCATTTGGTGATGCTGGAAGCGGTGTCATCCGGCAGAGCATAGCCACTTTACAATACCTAGAGACAACTTTTAGGAGTATAGCTGCAACCTTTCGGCAATTAAGAGCGTTGTAAGGACTTTAGTGGGCACCATGTATAATGCATTACAAATAATGCGTTAAACATACTTATTTTAAAATTAAGTAAAAACCAATTTAATGCACACATGTACACTGTAAAAAATGGTAACGTTCCATGTAAAATCCAGGAACGTTTCGCCTTTTCTCAGGTTTTCAGAATAATTTAGCTCTTTCCTGTGAAATTCTGGTTTTCTTATCTGAAACGTTCCTGAACAAAAGTTGAAAACAGCAAAACGCCGCGGCTGCCATTTATTATTTTTTTGCTATAATCCGTTGCTCGCGCGCGAGTGTCGAAAATGAATTCCTTAAATGAATGTGAAAAAATCAATATGGAATGCAAATAAATCAATAGACGACATAATCCTTTACGTCTCTATGTCAAGACCATTCAGATGAAAATACAATACCTCTGTGACATCGCTAAGAAATTATCTCTCGTACTTGTCTGTGGAATGTTTAACGAGCAGACCGTGTAAAACAAATACACCTATTATTTGGATCTCCATTAACCAGGTGACCATCAAACATGATTCTCACCGATTTTGATTAATTTAAAGTATGTTTTAGAGTTCTTATCTCTAATTATTCTTGTGAAAGGAATTCTTCAAATGGGCCTTAGATTTTCAGAAATTAGATGCCGAGGTTTAGCATACGTTTCAAATACCCATTAGTTTGCAGCTCTCAATGTGTCTTTCGTGGTGTGGACGCAGAAGGCTCGCACGCCACCCGTACGGTCCGAGTTCGATGCTACCTCTTGACTTTTTTTTTTCATTTTTAATTAATTTTGTATTTTAACACTTTACAATTTGATTTAAATTTGATATATATTTGACACTTTGAATTGCTGCAAATTTGAATTTTTTTTTATTTTCGGAAAAAATATACAATTACGTTTAGGATTTTTTTTTCATGAAAATTTATATGTATTTTATCTAACTTGTAAACTAACATAATTACTGACGAAAATCCAAAATATTTTATGTCTAGATTTTTTCTCTAATTATTATTTACATTTATATATTTTTATATTTTAAGCAAAGTTCAGAAACAATATATCATATATATATTTACTTTAGTGAATTTTAACTGAAAATTTATTTTTTCGTGTAAATTATAAATAATAATTTTGATGTCAATTTCAAAATATTTTTTCATTCCAACAAATAATGATAATAAAGCGAAAATTGTCAACTGGAAATGTAAAAATCGTCTGCGGATCCCGCATGCTGTGAAATGTCAGTAATGTTTTGCTGTCAACAGAAATATTCCTGGTACTTCGCAGGAAACTTACTGGCATTTCTGTAGAATGTTTTTAACATATACAGTAAAGTTCCAGTCATTTTCAAGAAATGTTTCTTGGAAATAATGGGCAACTCAGCTGCCCATTTTTTCCCAGGAACGTTGTGGAATTTTTTTTACAGTGTAAGTTAACATTCATTCCTTTTTTTCAATTTTTGTCTACTCACAAGGGAACCACTTTTGGTGCTGCTCGCACCTAGCATTGAGATCTAGTGCATTTTAAAGCCTATATTAGGAAGTTTGAGAATCGATAAGTTTTTTCTGTTAAAATAATATTTTTTGATTTTCTGAAAATGCAATTTTCGAGACCCCTTATCGGACTATTAACATTGAATTTTTTTAGAGAAAAGCATTTAAAAATAAAAATTAGTTAATAATAAATATAAAATATTGAAAAGGGTTTAAAAATTTCTTCAAGAACCCATGAATTTGATTTTGAAAATTCCAACATTATATTCACATTTCTGGCGGAGAAAAAGTTGGCGATTATTTTCAAAAGTAGAGCTTTCCGGCAACCCTAACCAAATGTCATATCTGTTTGTCTTGCGTGTGTTTGAGTAGACTTCAGTAGAAATTGTAATGCCCAGTCTAATTAGTCACAGTAATTTTTCTAAATTGTGTAAAAATATTAATTTACAAAACAAATAGGTGTTGCTATCCAACGTACAATTTATACACAAGTTTAACATAAAACTCTACGTTTCGGTTTATTCTTTAAAACCTTCATCAGGAGAAAAATTTTCTAAAATATAATTTTTTTGTAATTTTATAATTTTTCTCCTGATGAAGGTTTTAAAGAATAAACCGAAACGTAGAGTTTTATGTTAAACTTGTGTATAAATTGTACGTTGGATAGCAACACCTATTTGTTTTGTATCGATATTACAACGTAAAGTCCTTTATTATTATTATATTAATTTACTTTATGATTACTTTTACCAAAGGACCATTTAGTGCAGCAACATTTCATTTTAAACATTCGAAACTTTACTCCATTCGATTAAAAAAGAAAATAGTTTGCTTATTTTGTATTTCACTCAAAAATAGTTTTCAATGATCTAGAAAGCTTTTATAGAAATATATTTACTATTTATTTACGTATTTATCGTCTGCATAGGAAAAAAAAAAGGAAAAACCTAATTCTTGTTTTTTTATGCTATCAATTCAGAAACAAATCGGAATTCTAATATGTACTGTACTGTACATTTACACCTCGGATAAAGCGGGCGAATAAATTGTAGCGCCATATTTGGCGAGTTAACTCACTTTTGGCATGAAATAAACAAATAAAAATGTAATAATAAAAAATTAAAAGTATAAAAATATAGAAAATATAATTTTAACAAAGAAATTTTATCGGTTCTCTAACTTATATATATAGGGCTACAAAATGCATCAGTCTCGATGTACTGTTTGTGTGAAAGCCGGGAGACCCGCGACCTGTAATGCGCACTAAGCTTGACATCAAAATTAGTGAGCTATGTGCCCCCTCCCCCTTTTTTTTTATAAGTTCTTAGAAAAGTTAGTTAGGCTTGGCTACCTTATGCTATAGCTTTCTGTGCTCGTTGGTACCCTACTGTCTTTGCATTTTCCGTTTTTTGCCGACGCCAGTTGGTGAAGTGACATCGAAGTATAGGGCAACCAAAAAATTCTTGGATGCCTTATGCGCCCCTTTTTTATGGAGGTTATATTTAACCTCGTGCTTCCAACTCTGGAATGGCCCTCGGGACTCCACCAGAGCTTCCAAATTATACTTTTAGGCCGTGCATTGTTTCGAAATTCATTCTTAGTTCGCATTCCTATTTAGTTGGAGGTTACGCGCGGTGGCGTTGCACGCCGCGTTGGCACTCCTTAAGCACCGCGATGTCATGTCAGGTCTCGATGCTAGTTGAGAGCAGCACCAAAAGAGGTTTCCTTGTCAGATTTTCTCGAGAAATTTGTGTAGTCATCCTGAAAAATAATTTTTTTAAAAATAAAATCATATTAAAAAAAACTTTAATGTTTTGTGGTACCCTGTAAAACATATAAATGCTACCAAAATTATTTTCGGTTGAAAAAATGCTGTTGTGTGAATAAATAACCAATATACATTTTATTCAATTTGAAATAAAATTTCTTCATATAGACGGTAATGTATTCGAATTTTTTATGTGTCCCTGTAAAAGAAATAGAGCTGCTACGCACTTTGTTTTCAATTTAAAAAATACTGTTGTATATCTTCAATAACGTGTAGCAATTTTGTAGAAATTTAATAAAAATTTCTGCTTTTTAGCAACAAACCTTCCGCGATTTTTTGTGTCGCGATTTTTTGTGTCAAATGCATAATTTCTATGTTCATGAAATTATAATTTAATAGAATTTTCATCAGAAAATTACATGTTGGGAAAGTTTCAGCTCAATCAGATAACTGAAAGTGGTTTAAAAATGTCTTGCAAGATTTGAACTAATCTTTATGTGACCCTGTAAAAAAAGCGTAACTGCTACGTTCCATAAATTATAATAATATTACATTGTCATCAGAATTACATATCCTGAGCAAAATTTTAGCTCAATCAGATTATTGATATTGGATTAAAATTAACTTGCAAGATTTAATCTAAATTTTTGTGAAGCCCTGAAGAAACAGTATTCTAAACAAACGTCTACGTTCTTTAAATCATCATAATATTGAATTGTTATTCAAATTAATCATGTATTCATTGTGTCGGCTCAATAGGATAATTAAAAGTGATTTATATTTGACTTGCAAGATTTGAACTAAGCATACATACACTGGAAGTTAATATGATGCTTGTTTATTAATAAAAACTTACGGATCTGCATCTATCTGCATGAGTTTGTTTAATTTTTCAATACATTAGGAATGGCACTTTGATTTTAAAGAAAATGCTTATTGCTGAATAATGCTGAATGATTTGTTAAAAGTCAAGATGAAACATGTAAACAACATCAAGGATCATCTAGAATTTCAGCTTTGAAAAAAGAGGTAAAGCGGGTTTAATGTTGCCAATTTTCAAACTAAAATGGGTTAAATCCGACCTTGACAAACCTGTAACATCAGATCAGCAAATACGTGCTTTCAAATAAAACAGAATAGTCACGACATGCTTTCAAACTTAGAGGAAGCTAGTGCAACTTCTGAAACTCCTCAAACCAACTGCGCAAATGGCTACTTTACGATCACAATTAATCGACACCTCTGATTATTTACGCTAAAACTAGTACAGATCTCGAAAATACAGAGATTCAGCTACCAGTACATGCTGCTTTGTCAAATTCCGAGATAATCGGAAAATGGATTTTGACCACCTAGATCATCGAAACGTCCCACTGTGGACCAGGAAAAAGTACCGTTTTATACTGGTTTCTCTTATAACAGGTTTATGGTATTCCTTTTGGTAGTACAAGTAAATATTTTTGTTTAATACAGGATTTCGTTGCGGACAAACCTTATTTCCACCAATTTTAAAATATAAATAATTTTACATGAACAAACGATCGTAAATTAGAGACAGATTTAACAACGAGCTCGTGCAATCTTCCTTATAGCTCACGACTGCACGCAATCAAAGCAATAGCACATGTTGCTATACTTATTGTTAGTTTTGTGCCTAGCGTTAATGGTGAATAACTATGTTCTTTGTAAAATAGATTACAGAGATACCAATGCCGACTATGTTTTAAATATTTTCTCCACCATTATTTCAAAGAACAACCTTTTTAGTAGATTTCTGTTAATCGCTCAAGGTAGATTATTTTTGTAGTGGAATAGTGTAGTAGATAAAATAATAAATAAATTAGTCACTAATACCATCGCTAAAATTTTAAATTTCAAAGAAAACTTAATTTGAATGAGCGTTTCGAGTTTAAATTAAAGCAATTTTCTTTAAACGGATTACTCAGCATTACCGTTGTTCCATTAACTAATACAACTTTAAGTTTTTATTTATGTGAAAATGTTTCACATAAATTTATGCAAAACATTAAATGCTTTTAAAGTTGAAAAGTACAAAATATATATCATTGTGATAGAACACTCTAAAATAAGTAATCAGTTCCAGTTAGTATCATGTTAATCTTCAGTTCTTTAAAGGAAATGTTGTGTGTTTAAAATATTAAATTGCCCTTTAGGGAATTTCCTGAGCTGTAAATTTTACGCCACTTGAAGGATATTTAAACTTATCACTTTAAAAATTCCTCTAAATCATGTTTTCGGCTCTTTTAGGAATTTGTTTTGAAGCGATACAAAAATTGTATTTTCTAAAGGTGATAGCATTACTTTATAGATCCAAATTTCGGCGCTTGATTTTGCGCTATAATTTTGTATCAACTAACGGACTTTTCTGTAAGTATTATTTTCTCTATAGTTATCGATTTATAAAACAAATATTAGATTGTACATATTGCATTGCATTTTACTGAAACATTTACGATTTTTAAATTTTTAAAAGAAAACAGTTTTATTTGAAACTAAAAGTACCATTTAATGCTTTTAAAGTTGAATGGTGCAAAATGTGTATCATTGCAATAATGTGTTACATAACATTTACATTTAGTGATGAGCCAAGCTTTTTTCTTTAAAATAACTTTGCAAGATTGAAATATTAAATTCGTTGTAAGCGGAATTTAGTGTAATATAATTTTTATGCCACATAGAAAGAAACTTGTATCACTTTACAAATTTCTGAAAATTGCATTTTCTTCTTTTCAAGGAATTTATTTTTGATGTGAATTTTTCATTTTTCAAATGCGTTTGGAATGTTCTATAATTTGAGTTTCGATGCAAATTAAAATGTAATGGTATATTTCACGTTAATTTTCCAAAAATTGTTGATTTAAAGAAAAATTACTACCTTTTTCATATTATATTGATTTTATTTTGTAACGTTCAAGGTTTTGTTTAAATTTATTTTCTGGAAAATTATTTAACGCAAATTTATAAATACAGTAACATTCTTTTAAACTTTGCCAGTACGAAATGGACATCATTGTAATATGACATAGTGAATAACCCCACATTTCCATTGAGTGGCATGCTAAATTTTCTTTTTTTAAATAGTTCTGAGAGCTTCATATATAAAATTTCTAATAAGAAATTTCTTTCAACGTTTCTAGGAAAAGAGATTTCTTGATTTACAAATTTCTCAAAATTGCATTTTCTTGTTCCCGAGAAAATGTGCTTTGGGGTGATATAAAAATTACATTTTTGAAATACGCTTTCATTGTTTTATAAATGTAAGGTTTGACGCAATTTCAATTTATACACTGTTTTGCGTTAGCTATAAAATTTTTCCTGAAAATTGTATTTTTCTAAATTTTGTCATTTTAAGATGGAAATATGTTACTTTTTTAGTATATATATGTATATATATATATATATACTAAAAAAGTAACATATTTCCATATATATTTATATATATATATATATATAATTCATTACGCAACTAGAAAACAGGAATTCTGCTTTTTAAAAATTTAGTGTCGCCCTCGATGAAAAATATATAATATATATATATATATGTATAGAAATATAGATAGTTCAGTTTTAAGACTTAAAACACACGTTTTTATTTTACATAAAATTACATCATTCGCATCCGCTGAAGAATTCTTTTTGTCATTTAAGAAACTCGACAAAAAAATCGGTTTCTAATGGCCACATGCCTTCATTTGTTTGTAATATTAATATAGATACTTAAAATATTAAATTTAGTTTATAAAAGCTCCATGTTTTATCAGAAATCATTCATTTATATTTTTTCAAAATAGCACGTATTTTAATTACAATTTTTTCAGTTTTTATGAGAAAATGCAACTAAAGGATATAATTGCTTTTTTCCAACTCTTTTTCCTTTGTACTTTCTGCTACAGAAATAGAGTACTTGAGTTTAAAAAAATAAACAAATGACGCTAAAAACTACAAAAAAAAATATATCTATTTATATAAAATCCAAGTCTCTGTGTGTCCCTCACTATTCCGGTAGGACCTCCTCATTGAAATGAGTAATTGTTGGAAAATATTAATGCAGGGTTACCACAGTAGCGCCAAATGTTAGCCAACTTATCGATAGCTGGCTAATTTGGCGAAATTCTCATTTAAAACCATTAATCTTTCATAATGAAGGTCACCGAAATTTAATTTAAACTCCACTCTTTTAAGATATTTTTTCGAAATCTATAGGTGAGAATTTGAAGTACATCTTTACATCTTCCTCCCGATGCTACTAATAAAATAACCGCCAATAGACAACGGTGTACTGTGTGAGCTCCTAACTGCGCGATTTTAATGTGCTTTAGGTACTTTTCCAGTATAGGTGCCTTGGCGAAAAAGGAAATTTGGCAACATATTTTCCGGGAACCTATTCACTGTTCCATTTTATATACACACGCATTTTTTTCGATATTTATACGATTTATTTAACATAAAAAAGCCGTTTCTCTAATTTTATACAGAAACAGATGTAATTTGTACATAAAAACATCAATAATACACATATAAAACAAACAAAAACGCTCATTAAATTTGTTTTCATAGCTGTTTATAGAAAATTGATCAGATGATGATTTGGCAACAAATCTCGATATTTTTCCGTTATACGGACACCATGCCAAAATGTATGCTAATGCGCCAATTATTTCAAAATGCTAAAAGATATTTGTAATTTTATGCCAGCAGTTTAATATGAGTTTTATTTTATTGCTTTATTTTATAGCAGTTATTTGTTCACTTATTTTAAGTATATATTTGTGATTTGATGAAATAGTTCGTAAAAGTCAGGAATTTTCAAATGTTATATTTTTTAAATGCTCACTTTAGTATCGACAATGGTTTTCTTTTATTTTTCAAATGCTTCAATTCACGATTTTGCACCAACTATTACGCTTGGCGACAATGGTGTCCGCATAACGGAAAAGTACCCAAATCTCACTTTCTGATGGCTAAATTACACAAAGCTTTTTTTAAAAAATGCCAAAGCCCTTACAGTGGAAAAATACCAAACTGTCTATTATTTTGCGCTATCTGTGTTATAGTTTATACTATATGCAAGGTGAGTGGAGCGAAGAGTTTAAACATTAAATATTAAAGTTTCGGCACAGATGTCATATACGTCCCATATTGGTGCGATTTTTTTCTGACGCCAATGTCATATACACAACGGGTACTTGACTGGCGCCAAAGTGTCGTAATTTTGCTTGATATGGTAATCCGGATGTTGTTGTTTATGCTGTTGATGTTTTCGCAAATTGGCGTCGGAAAAAAATCGCGCCAATATAAGATAAGGTATATGACAACTGTGCCAAAGTTTCTATAAAGCAGTATTAGACTAAAAAATTAAGAATAAAATAAATGCAAAATAAGACTAAAGAAGAAAGAAAAATAATGCGTTAAACATAGAATATGAAACACTTTCCAACACATCCTGAATGCTTTAACAAAACTTCGTTATTTAGGAAAATAAGGTAAATAAGATAACGTTACTTCTTAGATATCCCGTCAACCAATTTCGCCAAATTATATAAATCGCCAAATCAGTAGTAAAACATTAATAAAAATACAAATAAAACGTCGAATTAATGGTTTTATTGGCCATTATTGGCATTTAATCTTACAATTAATTAATTAATGGCAACCATTATTGGCAATTAATCTTACAATTTGGCGACAGTAATTTGGTCGACGGGATAACTAAGAAGTACCAAGATAACTAAGTAAACATTTTAGAAAACGCATAAAAAAATTAAAAATTGATTTCAGCACTTACCGTCCATAGCCAATAGTACCGTTATTATATGCCACTATTTAGCTAAAATTTAATTTAAACTACTCTTAAAACTACTGAAATCACATTTCCAGATATTATCATCCATAGACGGTTATGTATCCAATTCTTTGCGTGACCATTTATATCCTTTTATCTATATTCTACAAACATTTCTTAGGAAACTAAATGCAGTTCAGCGTAAAAATGCATAACTCTTTTAAAAACCACCTTTAAGCAATTTACTCTCATACTCAGTAACCCTTACAAATTCTTTTGTGTAGCCCTGCAAATGAACTGTAGCATTTATACACACAGTATAGTATGCATAAATGTAGTAAAACATAAAAGCGCTTATCATAATTAAAAATGCATTTCTAGCAATCATTGCTTATGTATAATACTTCGGAAAAAAGTTTCTTGGCGAGAAAGAAGTTTGCCAACGTATTTTTTGGCAACATATTTACTGCTTCATACTCACAAGCAATTTTTTCCATATGTATTCAATTTGGCACAGATATCATATATTGGCGCGATTTTTTCCGACGCCAATTTGGCGAAAACATCAACAGCATAAACAACATTCGGGTTACCATTACAAGCAAAATAACGACACTTTGGCGCCAGTTAAGTACCCGGTGCGTATATGACATCGGTGTCAAAAAAAATCGCGCCAATATGGACGTATATGACATCTGCGCCGACAATTTAATATAAAAAAGCTATTTACCCATTTTTATAAAGAAACAGAAGTAATTTTTGCACAGATGTCATATACGCTTGGGGGTTGGCGTGAGTTTTCTATTACGCCAATTTGGCAGAAATCTCGCTTTCGAATACCAGATACTTATATACTTTTCAATTATTTGCTATCATTTTGAAAAGGAAATAACTATAAATAAATGAAAGTTTGATTCATAACTATAGAACAAAGCAGTTTATATAATTAAAAAACAGAAAATAAAAGTAATTAAATAATTTATTAATAAATAAAAAACAATAGCCGGGTTACCATGGCAGGCAAAATAACAACATTTTGGCGCCAGTTAGGTATCCCGGATCATATCTGAAATCTGTGCCGTAATTTGTATATAAAAAAATGATATATATTTAGAAACGATTTTTTTATGTATATAAGTGCATATATAAACAAAGATAAAAGTTCATTAGATTTGTTTTCATAGCTGTTTATATATTTTCGCAACATATCTCACTTTCTGATGCCCGAATCGCGCCAAGATTTTTTTTAAAATGCGCTATAATGGAAAAGTACTTAAATAAATAATTAACAGAAATAACAAATTATACAAACTAAAACTTTTTATTTCGATATCAAAGCATTGTTTTTAATTTCGATTAAAAATACATATATCCTTGGATAACTTCAATTGAAATTAGGTTCACAGCTTAATATCTCATTCCATAAACCTAAACAAACACAAGTGATTCATTCATCGTGAAACGTCAAAAATATTAAATCATTGAGGTAATCATTCACAAAGTAAGTTCTCCAACAATCAATGGGCAATATTCTAATGACGTCATAGTAGGTAAAATGTTGGCGATATCGTTTGTTTATGGTTTGTAATCACAAAGATTTAATTTTGCAATGTCTCTTACTTACATTATTTTATTGTCATATTCATGAGCTCAGAACAAAAGCCTAATTTTTCATTATTTAGTTCTTAAAGACGGAAAAAATTCCTAAATGCATGATTTGAAAATTTTAAATAATTTTCTTTCTTAATACTAAAAAATAACATCGAAAAGTAACAGCGGGTTTAAGTTAAATAAGTTTAATTGTTTAATTCTGTTGTAATATTCAAAATAACTGTATTTATTAGATTTCAGTACTCAACATCAGGGCCCGATTAAACTTTGAAGTTAGAGGAATTACAATGTCCTTTCAGGACCTTTCTTTTGGAGAAGCTTTTCTAAATTCCATATATACATGGAAAATCTTCAGTGTTAGAAATATTATTCCAAGGACTGGCAAAACACGAGAACGGCCTGCAATTTTACACAAGTTTTTGAAAGCTACTTTATATCAGAAATTTTACTAAAAACTGGTTACTTTTTTGTTATAGCGGCCCACACTATTAGGATTATGACAAGTTGCAGCCAATTTCGCCAACGTCGTAACCAAGATCGTGAAGCACACACATATAATACCATCTAATACCATTTCATGAAATCGTATACGATAATTTAATAGTTTTTAACCTTACTTCAAGTGTGTTATTTATTTATTTTTAAGGCTCAACAATCTAAATTGTCCAATATATGAATTAAAAAAAATGTAAACAAAGATTGAATAGACATGACCGCAAAAAGCCTCAAATCTGCATAACACTTGGAACCAAACTATGCAGATTAGTGGTCTTCTACTATACACAGTTTTTCATAAATGTGTTTCGTTCTTAAAATGTGTTATTTTCATCTATCACTGCGGAACGAGCGAGAAAACTCATATTCTCGCACATGAGTTGTATATATCTTTATATCTAAATTTCCGTCATTTTTGACGGGCTACCTTTCTAGTATATATATAATATCTCAAAAATAAATGGAGACGCAGTTTTCAAACAAATTGCATTTAAAAGTACTTTTTTTCCCGATACGACGGTATAAAAATTGAAAATGCACGATGCTTAGAAGTTTAAAAAATTGTATTAGAGATATTCCGTACAATGATACATCTGCTGTGTTTTACGGCTGGCTTATAAAACGGAACGTTATTTTTTGGAGACGACATTTTATTAGCTGGGAGAAAGAAATAGCATACCGGGGGCTAATAAATTAATGCCATAAATCAAATATATAATAATTGAGTATAAATAAAAGGAATTCATATCATTGATATCAAATGATTTTCTTTGTTTAAAAAAAATGTCTTTTCTTGAAAGTTCACGGTTAAAAATTTATGTAACGTTATGCCATAAAATTGGTGGCAGCATGCTGCTTTCAAATTTGTGGAGTAATGTTACTTATATAATGGTGTAATTTAGTCTGATATAACTGGTGTAATATTACATATTAGTGTAACGTAACGCCAGTTATATCGGTTAAATTACTCAATAAAGTCGAGGCAGCAAGGCTGACACCAATTTTAACGTTTCATAATTTTTTTTTGTAGTGTGACATATACAGAGTGTTTGAAAACTTTAACGGCTGATTTATTTTATACCAATTTGAGTGAGTCTAACAGACTTTAATTTGCAGCAATTTTTACTATGACAAGTCAACTAGCTTTTTACAAATTATAATCTGCTAAGATAACATAATCCATGTACAGTTAACTGTTCACTTTTCTCCAGTCAATATTTGCTGTCACATGCTCATTCAAAACGTGCTCAGTCGTTTCCGTCAGTGTAGTTTCATCTCGCGTATCAAGTCGTACTAACATTCTAATAGATGTGACTGTAACTATTCTAATATTATTCCAGATGTGGCAGTAAGCATTCTAAACCATTCGGTTTATATTCTAGATGTGGCAGTAATTCATATTCTGTAAAACGTGTTTCCCGATTATGAAAGATTAACCCGTTTGGATTTAAAACAATATAAATGGTTCAGTATTTGTTTTCGGCTAATATATCATACCGAAATTAAAACTTCGTCAATAAATAAATTAAATAATAAAATATGAATAAAAGACATATTTAAGTCAAATAATCGAACTACGTATTTAAACTAATAGAATCATTAGAATAGAAGCTGTTTTAAATAGTGATCTTTCGCGACGACATCTTTGAATGTTAACTCCTAGGACGGAGCTAATATGATAGTATCCTATTTAATATATTTCAAAACTTTATTTGAATACATAATTGCTTTTTTTTTTCAAATAAGAATAATTTTTGTTATTGTTAGCGGAAAATCTAAAATCTGTCAGCGTTTTCAATTCAAACATAAAACACAAGTTTAAAAGATATGTAAAGGAATTACCCGCTTAAACAGTCAAATGATCAGAGTAAAAAATGTTACTATAAATAGATAAATGTTTGGCAATTTCTTTGGCTGTTAACCGTTGTCATGAGGCTAACTCGAATGTTCCATTTTTAATAAATTGCGGAATTTTATTAGAGTTATTGAAGTATTGGACATATTCGATATTTTTCATGTAAATATGCTTTATGCGTTGGTAGCAGGTAATTAAACGAAAATATATTGGACTTTTCAATTAAGAATTTTTTTTTATCTATGTTCTGTACATCGGACAGTATACTCTGTAACCAGGGAAGTGTGGGTTTAATTAAACGAGGAACTGTTTAACCAGTTATACAAAGTGTCCACTCTCAAAGGCATCCAATGGCTACTTTCTAAACCGTTAGTCATAGGCATATAGTTCTAATTACAAAAATGTTTTAAATGAAGTAAAACATTATTTCAAATGTCGTTTTGGGCAAAAATTAAAACATTTCTTAAACAGTTACGAAATTAAAATATTTATGCGGTTCCCCGGTTCTATAATTGATATTGAGTAAAAATTTCCAATTACACTAACAAGTAAGACGAAAAAAAGTCCCATTTATTTAACACTAAAACTGACCAAGTTATGAAACTATGAACTGTTATAACATGTATATATAACATGTGCCAATTTTCTGCATTTGAACATACTTGAGTTCGGCCATGTTTCGAGGGACCGTACACAAAGTGCCTAAATACTAGAATGATTACTTTCGCGTGTATATTTTTGCGTTGCCGCCGAAGGGGGTCACTTCGAGCATGTTTTAAAATATCTTTAATTTTTTATTAATGAAGTTTTAGCTTAGATAATCTAATAGTATTTTAAAATAAGTGTCATTTTGTAAATTATTGCGATTGTTGCTATTCCTCATTTCATTTAACAAAAATTCTGTTATTTTTTTACCCGACTGAAAAGAAGGGTTATGTGTTTCCCGCGTATCTGTGTATGTGGATTTCTTTGCACACTCTAAACATCCCAACGGCTGGGTGGATTTTAATGAATGAGGTCTCTATCAATTCGTCTTAACGGCCCGATGGTTATAGGTTAGGTTTTGCTTTTATAAATTCAAAATGGCGGTAGAGATGAAAAACATTTTTATGCAATCCTATTGAGTGGCATATCATTGGATAGGTCTTTCAAAATGAAGACGATGTCTCATTGACTATTTTACAGTCAGAAGCTCCGTTAAAATATTGTGCAACCTAGAAGTTGTGTATGGAGGATCTCTAGCTTTACTGCAACTCTAACCATCATAGACATCTATAGACCTCATCAAAACAGTGTTTATAGATAGGAACTAACAATTAAACACAACATAAAAGTCATCAATACAAGTAAATAAAAAAAATAACTGAGTAATATAAACAAATAATAAAAATAAAAATTAAATTTAAAAAATCAAAAGCGAATTAATTAATTATTTCTCATCAATGCGTGAAACTGTTTTTTTTTTATATTACATACCTATTTGTTTTATTTACTTGTATTGATGACTTTAAAGTTGTGTTTAATTGTTAGTTCCTATTTATAAACACTGTTTTGATGAGGCCTATAGATGTCTATGATGATTGGAGTTGCAGTAAAGCTAGAGATCCTACCTTCACAACTTCCAGGCTGTGTAATATTTAAACGGAGCTTCTGACTGTAAAATAGTCAATGAAACATCGTCTTCATTTTGAAAGACCTATCCAATGATACGCTACTCAATAGGGTGCGCAAAATTTTTTTTTCGAGTCTACCGCCATTTTGAACAAGCGAATTTTGAAACTATTAACATGTATGAGATAGAAGAAAGTTTTGGGATTGCCACATCCGACTAAATTAATAGGGTTTTAAGAACCACTGAATGGACTTTCAATCTGATAAGAGAGGGAGAAACAATAGAATCGGTTAGATACATGCAATAATTTTGGAAATGTATGAGTTTTTTCGACGGTTTGCGCTTAATTAAATAAAAGTTAATCAAATAAAAAACACTGTCCTTCAAGCATGGATTATGAAATTCTTTCCGACACATTCAAAATAGTGTATCGAAATTTCACAGTTTAAAATTTAAGCAATTCTCATCTACAGCTGGAAAATCATCAGAAATCTTTTGTGTAACATTGTTTATGGTGTGTAGATTTGTATATACAGGGGGATTCATAAATATCGAAACAATAGGCTATTGCCTTAAATATTGCCCCTAGACCCATACTTCCAATTTCAAAGTTTAATAAAAAAAGGTGCAAAATTTAATGACGTTGCAACTCCATGACTGCATGACTTGCATGACTGTATAACAATATTAACGAGATAAATAAGTTTTGGACGATGTTGAGGGACCAAATATACCATGAAATTCCTATACCGTCCCGTGTCCCTGATGCCAATTTTTAAGCTTGGAGCTGTCTGTATACAATTTTTCAATTAAAGTAATTCGATTTCATTTTTTTTCTCCAGAACTGAGACTATTGTTTTATATAAATATGGAACAAAAAATTAACATGCACACAATTTTACGGTTTTTGAACTCTGTTCCTGGATTTCAGAATCCTTACCGTCCCTCTTTCTAAAATTATACAGAAAATTACTTCAGATGCAGCCACCAAATTTTTTTCAATTTTTTTTCATGCAGAAGCATACTAGTGAAAGAATGGCTAAAATTCTTTGACAGGAAATTTACTGCAGAATTTAAACCAGCATTTAAATATCCATTTCAAGCATTGTGGTGTTATTGGTAGTCTTGCCGTTCCCAAGGTTTATTCCTGCACTTTTAGAGGTAAATTAAATTTATTTTTTAATTTAATCCTATCGAAATAGCTGTTAATAAAAATCAATTACTATTGTGGCTACCACTTAGTCATAACATGATTTGCCTAAAAATAGGTGGTAATTTTCCTTACCTTCCCATCAATACCATCCCTTTTTTTTCCCTTATAATCCCTTTTTCCCATCACCGTCCAACTTTTTTCCTTACAGTCCCTTCTTTAACACACCTTTAAGACAATGTTATATCAAAATTTTATACTAAACATACTACATTGTTATTATTTCTTATTTGAATGTTCTATGGGTACTATGAAAATCATTATAAGTAAAAATTTAGATGAAAATAAAAAGTTAGAGAGGTAAAACTGTAAGGAAAATTAAACTAGTAAGTTTAACTTAAACCTCAGTTAAATAAAAAAAAATCTTCGCTGCTGACCATTTTTTCTGTATTTTGAATCATTAAGCCATTCATCTATAAGTTTAAAATGTCATTTTATTAAGTTTAATTTCAAAAGAGATTTATTCCTGAAAGTTAAAATTTTGTGATAATGCCTCATATACAAATGTGTAGGTCATATACAGGTCTACACAAAATACATTTTCCGGCTATAGATGATTATTTCTGAAATTGGGTTTTAAAATATGCTTGCGTCTTCCAAATCATTTACTAAGACATCATCTTTCACCAACGTTGAAGTTTTGTTACATATTTTAAAATGTTGGATAGTGTTTTATAATCTATGCTTGATGCAACATTGTTTTCTTGTTTTATTCTTTAAAGGTAAGCAATACAAATGAAATTTCATAATATAGAGGATGTTTGGGTATTATAGAATGGACTGACAATTTGGAATACTTCAATATCTGATGCATACGGTGATGCATCCAAGCGGTAATCTGCCATACGATTTCCTAGTATTCCATAATAACATGGACATAAATCAAGCTAAATAACTGTGCTAAAGATAATTTTTTCAGTTACATAAATAATACGTCGTTTCAACTCAGCCATAAATCTCTTCAAGTGTATTTAACCTTGAAAATCCTTTGATAAAGATAATGACTTGTTGAGTGACTGCATTAAGACTCATAGACTACATTAAACTGATTTATTATTATTATTATGATATTATTATTACAATTATTATTACTGATTTATTATCTCATAATGTAAACATTTTTTCCATTCTGAACATGTAGTTAATCCAGAGAAGAGGCATGTAAAATGCTCTCTCTTTTTTACAATTTAAACAATGTGAATTAAATAGCTTAAAGTGTTACCGCTGCTTATTCATTTGAGATAACAAATAGTCTACAATTTCTTTTGTTAAAGGAGAAATGAAGAGTGGTGCATTAAAAAATATGACAACTAACACATATTGGATTAAAACAAAGTGTGGATTTACACCGAAACAGATAAGTATCCTGAAGAACGGGTAAGTCCCAATTTATCACTTACTCACGCCTGGTTAACGGGATTCAAAATCTCAACAAGTTTTGTTTGAATACCTGTTGTTTGAGCGCGACACGGTTTTCACCATTATTTCTAAAATATTACTTTGAATTTTGCAGTTTTTTGCAGGTAAATTTTTTGAAATTCGTATTTAAAAAAAAAAAAAAAAACTCATTGCCAGTGGTGTTAACTAAGTTCAGCCTAATGTTAAACAGTTATATTTATTGCTGTGCTAGTCATTTTTTCTCTATGCTAAACTTTGGATGAGTGAAAAAGTTGTGCTTTTCTAGATGGTGTGTCGGGCATATAGAATATCAGCTAGACAGCTGTTTCAAGAAGAATCTAAAAATTAAAACAATTTTTCTAAGAATCTGTTGATTCATAGTCGATGTACTTAGATTTACTGATTAAATAATTTTAATTATTCTTTTAAATCGTGGTTTTTCTTGCAGTTTTAATATTCTTTATGACCCTATTCCATATTACCAGACTGGTTGTCATTACGCGAAAAGTGACCGTTTACCCTAACTTTTTTTTAAAAGCTAAATATATATATATGTATTTTTTCTTCCACTTTAAGTGCATCAAAAATGTGTTAAGAAATAGTCAAAGTTTGTTCTTTATTAACTTTTAATGTATCCCAATTCTTTACGTTGGCTAACAAATAAAAATAAAAATTCTATGATACCCGATCTTCCTGTATATGAAATAGATTTTTCTAAAATAAATTTTTCGTAGTCTGTATCAGATACTCCACACATGTCAGTTTTAGTTAAAAATGATTTATTTGTCTAAAGAATAATCTGCAGATATTCTATAATGAATCTGTGCATCGGTTTTAGTTTATTAAGGTGTTAAAATAAGCAATGAAGAATCCTATCATGTGAATTTTAATTAAAAAAAAATTCTTTAAATAACATCCGTCAATTATAAAAATGGTAGGAAGTTTGAATAATCTTAGTAAATTTTAAGAAAAATGAGCAAATATTTTGAAAATTGGTGTGCATGAAGCCTTTAATTATAATATATATATGTACATATAAAGAAAAAATATATAGTTTTAAACGTGTTTCAACACATTGCAAAATCTTTTTTCTCCAAATATTTATGGAAATCGTTGAACAGTACACGTCTTTGAAATATTTCTGCGTTGGAATTACATAAACTTTGGATAGTAATTTTTAAACTTCACCCTTCCCTTAAAAATTTGAGTTAGAGATACTTCAATATGCTGCCTATTGTTATAAGTATATTTGTGTATAACATTTTTTATGAACTTTACGTTGAGAAATGGAAATTTAAAACTAGAGAACAGGAATTCTGCTTTTTCAGAATTTAGTGTTGTCCCCGATTGAAAAAAAAAAAATAAAATACACTGCTGGCCACTAAAATTGCAACACCAGGAAGGAAGGATCTGACGAACGTCAAAATCACATGAAAGGAATAAGAGGTTGGAATATGCAAATGATTAGTATTTCAGCGCATTTAGACGAGGCAGGCGGGAAAAACAACATCTGAACCACTGCATAAAAGAAAAGTTGCGTGGTGGATTTCTCATTCGGAACGCTCCTTGTAAGGTCGGTCTTTGCTCAGAATATCGTTTTATGCCTCGAATAATAATAAGAAAAGCTTATCATCAAGTGTCAGTATTCGGTAGAGGCAGTATCGTTGCCTATCAAGAGTGTGGATTATCTTTCCGTGATATCGCTCATTGCATACGTCGAAATCCAACCACTGTCAATGGATTGCTGAGGGTCATACTGAACGGCATGCAGGATCTCGACGTCCTCCCATGACTAATGCCGGAGAGGACAGACATATTGTGAGGGCGGCCCTGCAAAACCGTACAACCACATCTCGAACCATTAGTGAGGAAATGGGCAGGTTTGAAGCGCACTCAGTATCCGCTCGTACGGTTTGACGACATTTGCAGTAGCGTGGACTACCAGAACGGCGACCAGTACTGCGGCTTTACTTGACAATGCAGCATAGAGAGAGTCGGCGACTCTGGTGCACCGAACGACAAAGCTGGATGCATGACCGGCACAATGTCGGCTTTTCAGATGAGTCCGGGTTGTACGTGCTATATTCTGATGGCCGTATACTTGTCTGGAGGCTTCTAGAAAAACGCCTGTCACCTGCTTGCATTCGATATCGGCACAGGGGCCCTGCACCTGGTGTGATGGTTTGGGCAGCCACTGGACACACGACATGCACTTTAGGGTGGGACTAAAAAACGAAGTTTTGAACTTTATATTCTAATAGTAATTATTTTTTTCCTTTTTAACTCCATAAAAAGAAAATATTTTTCTTTTAATTTTAAAATGATATTTTCCGGTTCCTCAAAGCGCCTGATTTTCCCTGAAAAACGAAAAAAAGCCAATAATTGCATGAAAAGTTTTTTAAGGTTGTTGTTAAATTTATATTTTGCGAAATTAAATTAATTAAATGTTAATGTCCTTTAATAAAGAGAATAATTTAGTTTGAGTGCCTTAGAAAAGTTAGCCCCACTTTAATTGACTTTTGCAGAAGCCAGCGTCGTGGGCGTCGGCTTTCATTGTCTCTGATTTATTTGGCTGCGATACATAACAAGTTAGTCCGATTTAACGTGTGTTAACAGTTTCTTTAATTATTTTTCAATAAACATTCTGTGTCAAAAGTGATAATGTCTGCTAACGTACCCAAATCTAGATAATTGTTGAAATGTCCTGTATTTCGTGAACCAAAACAATTAACATTAGACTGTCATCTTTGACGAAGATATGAACATGTTATGAAACATTATTTTTGGGTTCAATTTAACTTAAAATCTGACAGCTGGAATCTGGTACACACTATTTCTAAAATGCCTAAAGCTGTTGATGATACAATTAAAAGTGTATTGCTGAGACCTTCAATTCCAAGGGTTTCTGATACACAAATCATAAAAATAATGTTTTGAGACTAGCGCGAGAAATGGCAAAATTTGAAAAAAAATATTATGATGAGAAAGAATAATCCCACATCCAATATAAAATTGCAAAGTGTTAGGTAATCCTGCAAAAAACATTTCTTTGTGTAAAAGCACTAAATATTATCGTGTATAAGAACGTCACTTTCTCAAAGACCAAAAAGACATGGGGTGATGGCAATAGGATCAATAGATATAAAAACTACAAAAAATGTGTAACAAGACTGGAAAAGGAAATATCAAAGAAAAAAGTTATTTTAAAACAAAAAAATGATGTTTTGATTGAATGATCGTCAAGTGTAAAAAATAGTTCGGAAGGAAACAGTTCAATCGGTTGTTCTTCTAAACCTGAATTTGATAATCAACAAGGTGAAAGAACCTGAGTATTAGACAGAACTGCAAATATTATTGCAAATAGCACCTTAGAAGATATGGGTATTTCTGATGATAATAAAGAAAAGGTAACTAAAAGAAGGACTTGAAGACGACAAAGAGAAAAGAAAAGGAAGAATTTGAAAGAACAGGAAAGACGAAATGAGTTAATTTTAGAAGGTTAGTATTTTGATGGCAGAAAGGATAACACTATGATAACTGAAGCAGGGGGAAAAAAGTATAACTAAGAATCATTAAAGACGAACACCTGGTCTTAGTTCAAAAACCAGGATAAAAAATATATTGGTCATATTTCATTGACATCTTCTTCTTATATTAATATAGCCACTGCAATTTTGGTGTATTTTCTAAATAATAATACAGACATTTCAAGTTTGAAAGTTATTGGGTGAAACAGAAATGACTTCAATGCAGGATGCAAATCTAGAGTTGTTAAAACATCGGAAGCAATACCCTAAAAACTTTATAATGGGTAATTTGGTTATTACATGCAAATGAACTTTTTTTCTTAGATACTTATTTCAACATCTTGCTGGAAAAACTACGGGTACAAAAGGGTTTTCTGGACCAGTAGGAAATCGACTTGGAAAAAAAGCGAAGGTATTGAAATTATAGACTATAAAAACATTGATCCTATGTTGACGGACTGATTGGATGAAGAACTTTTTAGATTTTCCTTGTCATACTCAAATAGTGGAAACGTGTGTCAAAATTGTCCCTCGAGCTGCGTCAACCGTCTTTAAATATTAAGCAAAAGATGGCTTAATCTTGGTAAAATTAAATTCCCATAATGTAATGACAAAGTTTGCCTAAAAAGACAGTAGGTTGAATATCCAATTGAATTAATCCATAACAAAGGGAGGTAAGGAGGGTGGAAGTCGATATTTAACCACCTCCTCGTGGTGACTTCTGGATAGTATTTGCTAAATAAAAGTAGATATGAGCTAACAGCTACGTTGTTTACTTTAAGTTACTTTATACTGAAATTTCAAAACTTTGACCTCCTTGAGGAGCCGAAAAACAACTTAATTAAAAAAAACCTTTTCAGCCAAATGTTTAGACATCCAAAAAGGAAAAAAGTTTTCACTATTACACATTAAAACAAAGTTTTTTTTTTACCCTATACTTAAGTTCCACCCTAATGTGCATCTGTATATATATATATAGGGTGTCCCAAAAACATTGAACTCGGCTTTTATTCCTTAAATATTGATAATAGACATATATTATAAATTAAAAGTTACGAAAAAGGGGTACAGAATTTTATGAAACCGATTAAAATTTTCAGAGAATTATATTTAAAGAAATACAAAATATAAATTTCTATACGTCCCCGTACAAAAAATTTCCCGATGAGCAAAATGTGCTCATACACTAATAAGGTCATGTACAAAATATTAGCATTTTATCATAAAAAGTCTCAGAGATACGTTTAAATATAGGTGGTGATCGATTTATCACAAATGAAAATGTAAATTTTTACAGCTTGAGTACAGATGACGTGGTGCAGAAACGCATTATAAGCAAATAAAATATGGCTCTTATATTTCATTTTATTTACAAATTTACAAAACTATGCTTCTTGAAAAAATACCTTAAAATTTTACATGATGAATTACAGAATAAAACTTCGAAATGGCACAGTCAATGAACATTAAAACAGTTTAGAAGTGTTTGTATAATTTCACACTTCTTCTACATTTTGAGAATGTAATTAGCCTGTACAGACAGTATGTCTGAATATAGCAACGAAGAACAATACAGCAACTATTGAAGTGCTAATGCTCTACAGTTTACGCAATCATTGTTTTATTTCGTAATTTGTATACGACCCCTGATATGCGATCATAAAACATGATTTTTTCCTTTTGCGAACTCATATCCAGGCATCGAAAGTGGTTTAAATTAGCACTTATGTATATTCATATCTCTGCGAATTTTTATGATAAAATACTGAAATTTTGTACATGACCTTATTAGTGTATGGGACACATTTTACTCTTTTGGAAATTTTTCTATGGGTACAGTATAAAATTTAAATGTTGTATTTCTTTAAATTTAATCCCCTGAAAATTTAAATCGATTTCATAAAATTCTGTGCCTTTGTTATGTAACTTTGTAATTTATAATATATTTCTATCATCAATATTTAAGGAATAAATGCCGAGGTCATTGTTTTTGTGACAGACTGTATATATATATATATTAATATTAATCAGTGGCGTGGCGTGAAAATTTTCGGTGGTCATCGCAATTATTTAAGTTTGTGGTGAAAAATTATTAACTCTAAAATTCAATGGTTGAATATTCAAAAAAGAAACTCTAAATCTTACCTTCACTTATACATGAATTCCAAATGTTCTGCTAAAACTGGATCCTAGAGTTTTAAAAGCTTATTAAGAGTTTTAAAATATTGCTTGGTCATCGCCGCATCCAGCGATGACCGGACGCCACGCCACTGATATTAATATATATATATATATATATATTAATATTAATATATATATATATATATATATATATATATATATATTAATATTATATATATATTTATATATGTTAAAAAATATATAAACATTAACATACATATATTATATCTATCTATCTATCTATCTATCTATATATATATATATATATATATATATATATGGTAAATAAAAGCATATTTAAAAATGAGCAACAAATATTTATAATTAAAGAAAAATAAAATTTTGTTCTCCCAGATCAAACAGATAATGTATTTTAAAATAATTTTCTGAAAATGTTCTCTGAAAGAAAATATCACAACATTAAGGTTTTTTATAAAATTTTAAAATTCAATTAATTTTTATTCCGTTTCAAACCATTTAATACATTAAATATTTTAACAAAAGTACAGAAAAGAAAATCTTATACGCATTACCTGAAGAATTTTTATGAATTTCCCGAGAAAGAGAAGCATTTAGCCCATTATTTTGAAATTTAGCTGAAAAAGTATTTCAGAAATTAGGCATGTTAATGCTATTTCTGAAATAAGAACAAAGGGGCATCGTTTCTTTGAACGAAATATCTGTTTACTTTTCTTTACTTATTATTATGTCGAAACAAGTGTGCGTTGTAATGTTTTTACATGCCTCTTCTCGGGGGCTGTGACAGCATGTGTCCAGAAAGAGAAGGATCTTCTGAGGGGCTCGTGACACTTTCTCTTGGAACAGGGGTAGAGAAAACGAAAGTGGAGGAGGCGGAGATTAGCGTCGTAAAAGTGTCAAATCCGTAAGTAATGACTTCGCGCGCTCAGTACAGAATAACCAGATATTATCCTTTCAATCACACGCCAGTTGAGGCAATAGTTCAACTTTTATGCGTATGTTATTTTTTTGTTAGTACTTTATATAGAGATATCTTTGGCAAATAAGATTTTTGAAATGTATATATATATATATATATATATATACATTTTTTGAACGAAACAGCGTAATATATATATATATATATATTACGCTGTTCATTTATTAGATCATATATATATAATTTTATATAGATCTAATTAAAATTTAAAAAAAAATTGGAGATAATGTATGAACAACAAAATATACGGGACGAAGATGCACAGGTAGGGTGTATATGCGCTACGCTTATTATTATTGCAAAATATTAGAGTAATTTTTTTGTTGTTGTTGTTGTTCTTTTTTTATTACGCATTAAGTCCTGTGTATATACATAGTAGGTTGTGTGTTTAGATTAATATCATGAAACGTCTGTGGAAATTCTCTATCCTATTTATTTATTTATTTTTTTTCGCAAGCGGGGATGGGGGGGGGGGGGAGAAAGAAAGAAAAGAGGAAGAATGAGAGGGACTGATTCATTTACTCAGAAGAAATAATTATGATCTAAAAAAGATAATAGCAATTGATTTTTTTTTTTTTTTTTCACCGATAATTGTATTTGTGTATACCGATAATTGTATTTGTGAATGTAGAAATAATTTGTTCAACATTCAAGATATAATTTATATAAGCAATTAAAAAAACTATTTTTTCTTCTTATTATTATTTTAGTATCCGATAAATATCTGCATTTCAAATTCTTATTGAAGTTGTGACTATAAAGCATTCAATATGTAAGTTTTTTTTTTTTTTCCCCAGTGTGTCTATCTGCACATAGGATCTTTAATTTGAAAAGAGGTGGGGGGGGGGGGGGGTCACATCCAGATTTTTCAAGGCTTCATAAAAGGAGCCCTCTTCTTCAATAGTCAGAGCATTTTTTTTTTAAATCAGCGATAATGAGAAACAACAGTAACAATAATGCTATTGTGTTTGTGTTTTATTTTTTTTCCCTGAAAGAAAAACTCGTATTATAAAATTTTAAGACATTTGTATGCGGAAATTTCGGTGTTTCATTATTTTTTTTAGATTGGTTTGAATACATCATGCATTAATCTTAACATAAAGCATCTTTTACATTTGTCTGAAATGGTATTAAATTCTAAGTTCTTCGCTGTACCCATGTGTATGTCTATGTATTTGCTTATATGTCTGTATCTCTAGATGCCTACATAATATCCATTTATTTATTTATGAAATATAAAATTTAAAATACAAATTTTTTAAAATATATATATGCTAGTGTAAACCCCGTCCCAGAACGGTGAGTTGAAATCGAGATTTTCAACTAAAATTAAAAATAATTGCTAAAAATATTTATTACTTTTATGTTACCTGTTAGCAGATGATAAATCCTGAAATATTATATTCCCAGTGCCACATCATTCATGTGCTATTAATTCAGTTTTAAACACAAACATATTTTCACAATTTTAACATCTGCATACGTAATTATAGGCAATGATTCTATTTTACCGGAAACCAAATTTTTAAAGAGAAACCTTCAAACCTTTGCATAGGTAATTGTAAAAGAATGATTTCATCTCACCGGAAACGAAGCTGTGACAGATGATGTAACAATTGAACAGATGAGCTCGAGCTGGAACCATGACATTGGATTTTATTACATAGTGAGATATATCTAAAACTAAAGATTAAAATTAGCAAGAACTGAAGAAATCTGAAGATTAAAATGAAGATTAAACTGTACAGTTAGTTAAATTAGAAGAAATAATTATGATCAAAAAGAGATAATGACAATTGATTTTTTTTTTTTTTTTTAAAAACAAATAATTGTATTTTTGTGAATGTAGAGATAATTTGTTCAATATTCAGGATGCAATTTATATAAACAATTAAAAAACTATTTCTTCTTCTTCTTCATAAGTATGTAAAATTTGCCTAAAAGTATTTATTATGACTCCTTAAAAACATACATCATCGTTATATTTATTGTAGCAGTAAATGTGTTAGGAACTAGATTAATTGAAAAAGGAGCATTTTTAATTTTCTATAGCCCACCGAATTTCCGTAATTGCTAAAATTTATAGCCAAATAGTTTTCAGCTTATCTGAGATGAATTTTTAAAATAATATTAAAATTATACATAGTGCTACTAGGTTGCCACTGTACTTCTCTTTTGTAGTCAGATCACTTAAAAATCTATCACATCATGATGGCACAGTGCACGACCTTCGAAAGTTATGTTTACTTCAGTAAGAAGAGTCACTTTACAATGTAACATGCAGAAAGAAAGAAAGAAAAAAAAAATATTGGTTCCCCCATGATAGGAGCCATTGTTCTCAACCATAAGGCACCGGAGAGATGGAGACCTTGTTTTTGAGTATTGTTTGGTCAGAGGGGTGTAAAGATTCTATATTTTTTATTTATTTATTGTAAAAGAAGTTTTCATGGAAATGGAAAATCCTGCACTATCGGCACATAAATCCTGCACGAAATGCATAGGAAAAATGAGAACAATATTTCGATTTGTTAAATTATGAAAAATATTGTTCCGGTTTGAGATTTTATTCTGCTGTCAGTAACATTTTAAAAATTATTTAGAATTTTTAACGCATTTTTAAAATTGTTTTTGTATGGTAGACTAATTTGCCTGAAGTTTTTTTTTTTTAAATAATGAACAATAATTTTGAAATAGCATTCTGACTCGTAGAATTTTCCATTTCCAGCCCTGTGCATTAAGATTTTCTTATATATATATATTTTTTTTATTTACTTTATTTTTTCTCTTAAAAAAAATACTTATTATAAGAAAATGAGTAAAAAGTACAAAGACTTTTTATTTTATTTTATTTTAGCAAAAAGTATCCAGATTAGAAGCTTAATGTTTATTAGAAGTGATAAGCATAAGGTTTGAAGAAATATTTTATAACTTTTCTACGAATTTCAAAAGTGTATGTGACTTCGGGTCATTTATCCGTCTCTGCGATGGTATGTCTGTTCGTCTGATTACTCTTTAACGTTCATGAATATTCTTGAAATATTCATAAATATTCTGGAAATTTAAATAGTATTTAGGATCATTACAAAAAATTTCCTATCGAAAATACAGTGCGTACTTGTAATTTATAATTCTTTTAGAAAAATGCATGCGACAATTTGAATAAATTACTATATAACATCAACAATTCTTTAATCTACATTTCATTCATGTTAAGATGTTTGAAACTGATAATATTTTATAAAGGATTGCTGAACCATATTTTGGACAGAAATTTTTGTGTTTAACATGTATATAGTGTTATAGGGAAAATGTTACAGTTTTTATGCATTATAAAATTTACTGAATGTTAGACAACAATTTAATACTCAAAACAAGAACGAAAGATCTTGTGTCAGGTCTGTCTCTGAAACAATTTACGATACTTTCAGAATACCATAACAAAAATTCACAGTTTATTAAGGTGAAAAAAGATGTCTAAATAAACAATTTGAAAAAACGCATAATGCATTTGGAATCCCAATTTAAGGAATCACCATCAATACTTGGAAAGGTGCCCATATCTTTTGTACAACTTTGTGTATGATTAACAGATTTGTATGCATGCTTCATAATATGCTAAAATTTAGTTCAGTTAAACGCAGAGCGCAATTGAAAACTCTGCTTCAAAAGTATCCCTTCAAAAACTAGATATGTACTAGATATTTTATACAGCTCTGTATATCATCTAAATAATTTAGACAAAAAAAAATCATAAAAACGCATACCACAATTAAAATCATCTTCCGGTAATTATTTTACATATTATTCATTGTTTACATTATATTTTCACGGTACCCGAATTTGTTTGTATGCACTGTAAATTAATGTAAAACTCTATGCACATCATATTCTTCAGTTAGCGTTTTGCAATACACGTCATTGAGATAGATAAATTTCAATATATTTAAAAAAATGTAACATCATAAAAATAAGTCCAAAAGATCATAATGTATCGGAATTGCTTTGAATCTTCATGCAATTGAACAGTAAATGATACAAACTTTATTTTCAATACTGAACATTCCATAGTAAACCTGAATAACATATCAAATTTATAGCAAACTATATGGGATACTATACTTACTATACTTATGGGATACTTACTATATTTATGGGATACTATACTTACGCAATTTAGAGCATGGGCAGACAAAACGAATTCATAAACTCTTTTTTACTATGATGGAAAGTGTTATATGATGGAAAATGTTATATGGTAAAGAAAAAAAAAATGAAAGTGAAGCTTTTATGGAGGCTACGTAAAAAACCATAATATTTTAAGAATTTTTAAATAAATCATTTTAATTCAGGAAGTTTGAAAATATTGGACTAAAATAATATTTTAAAATTAGAGAAGACATAAAACTTTCGAAATATAGCATGTTGAATAAATACGTTTATTGCAAATGTGATCTGCAGGAAAAGAAGAAAATGCTATTTGCGAAAAGAGATACTTGTCTAGTTGCAAAATTTTCTCAATAAGATTTTAATCAAGCTTTTTAGATTTCCTGTATAGTTTGCCAAACCCTAAAGCAACAAAATTAAGTACTTTTTAATAATCCCATTGCCACTTTTCTTTTGTTGTTGCTTCTGAGAAAAATAATTTATTCTTTCAATCAAGCGTTGCAGACACTTTCAGTTTTTTTTCTTTATAAATTTGAGATGTTCATTTTGAAAAGTTAACTTTCTGTGTAGTTTAACGCGTGTGAATAAATTATTGAAAAGCATATATGAAATAACATGCTGGAATTATTAAAAAGGAGGTAGGAAGTGGTGGGAGTGTCTCTTAACTATGTAGCACTTTGGACGGTCTAAAAATCTATCGTTATTTTTAAAATATTAAAATACTTTTATGAAAACTTCAATATTAATCATTTACTGTAAAAGTAAACAAACGCATCACCGAAGATTACCCTCTGACTTTTATTTCCTCCAAACGCAATTTACTAATACAAATTATGACAAATGTCATGTTTGAAGATTATTTAGCTTTCAATTCAAGATTAGAATCGCGTTTTTAACGAATAATAGTTTTTAAAAATAAACAAATCAACATGAAAATTTACATGCAATTTCTAATTATTTAAAAGGCATATTAACAGGACATTTCTGACAATGCACTTGTTTTTCGTGTTGTTTCGTAACACTATTTCTTATTCTTGTTTAAAATCTAAAAAGATGATTTTCAAGGAATTTCAATTTACATTGGCAATAAGCTGGAATATAGATAGAAAAGTCTGTCCATTTTGATACTAATCTATTATTTTTATAGAATCATTTTATTATATTTAATTAATTTTTTTAATTTCAGAATAAAATTGAAAAAAAATCTCTTAGAATTGTGTGAATTAAAACTTACAAATAATGCTTTTTTTTTAAAAAAAAGGCTTTCCTAAGAATTTATCAAAACCTTATTTTTTAGTCAAAAAGCATAATTTTCAATTGGGTCGCGAAGACTACAAAACCCCAACTGGTGTAGAATTAGGGAGGGTGCATTACCGAAGCTGCTGATAAGAATGAAAAGAGAGGAGAAATCTCTTATAACTGCCTCCCTTCAGAAATCTTTTAGAGAGAAACCAGGCTGAGTATTTTCGACCCCCGCGAGACAAATAGCCCCTCACAAGAACTCTATGCTGGATTGGAAGCCCACGGGAAAAGGTTAAATAATTACCTGCCAGATTTCAAAAGAAATAATGGTTGGAAAATTTGTAATTTATAATTTTAAAATGTTAACTATTCTTAGATAAAATGTTTGAAACTATAATTACTTTTATAAAAATAATATTAAAAAACATTTGCATAACACAAATTCAAAAACATTTTGTTAAACATAAATTAACATAATTTTCATTTTCATGGAATAAGTCTAACAAAAAAACTGTGTGAAAAAAATAAGTCTAATAAAAAACATTTTATTAAACATATGTTAACATGATTTTCATTTTCATGGAATAAGTCTAACAAAAAAGCTGTTTTACTTTTTGTGTAATATAAAAAAAATTAGAAGATAGCCCGCCAGAATGACGTGTTTGTATTTTCAAAAGAATGATATAGCATTGCATTCTAAAAAGAATTATGACGGAATAAATTTTATCTTATCTGACTAATAGGGTCAGATGAGGTAAAAGTTATAAAGACAGCCCAGTTTTCATTGAAACTTAATTTGCAAGAAAATTATTAACTGATTTGGTAAAATAATCATACTGAATATGCAAATGAACTTCACTCACAAAATTTGAAGAACTATTTCACAAAAACATGTAAATTAGTACTAATAATGCTATTTTAAAAAATAGTGTCAATTAGCTTTCGTCTTCGTTCATTGCATTTAAAAAAATCCAAGAAACTTTCAATTTCTTAAAAAAAAGAAAAAAAAACCTGGCAGACTGCAATTCCAAATAAATTTGTTAGTTAACTGTAAAGAAACACACGTTATAAGATTGAAAAATCAAATCTAAACAATAAACTTTCACTCGTGATACCAATCCAAAGAATAAACTATTTCTCCATGGTCACACTTAGTCCTATTATATATAATGCAAACAAAGTTGATAACATGTAGAATAATTCACAATTTCAACATAAAGCTTATTTGTTTTTATTAATTACCGATAGATGGCGCCAAAATAATAATTATATAACTTAAATTTTAAAAAGTTTATCTCAGATTAAATCCTCATTTTTTTAATACATGCATAAAGAAACCTGTAATAAATTTTGATCATTAAAAATCATCTTCTATTACATAAGTAAATTGCAACTATTAATTGCATTAACAGATTTTTTTCTCAAATTCTTTTATAAAATTACAAATTTGTTTTCCCTACAAAATACAAAATTTTATTTGCATTGATATATATATATGTATGTAGTACACGGCATTATATATTCCTATAATTCATTTTTTTGTAATGTCTTCAGAATTCAAAGAACTTGTTCAAAAGAAATTTTCTTTTTTTATTTTAACTACTGATAGATGCGCCACCAAAGCATAAACATTCACAACCATGGAGCGATGAATATAAATCTTATGAATAATGTTCATAGCTCCATGTTCAAAACGAATGCAATTTATTTTTTCAACACCAGGCGAAGATTCGCTTTGCGAACAATTACCTCCATGTTTTAATATTTAAAAGTTCAAGACGAATGAATCAATTGTTTGTATACTTCTATGCAGGGAGAGATTGAGCTGCCAATCTATATTCAACTGAAGTTATCTCTGAAGATATACATAACGGAATGTAGGTCATCTCTCAAATGTTAATTTTGTTTGAATAATCTTTCTAAAAATGTAACTTTTATGACGTTTTATTAAAAAAAAATAATTTTGAATGAAAATGGCGAAATGGAATATGCAAAAGCAAAGTGGTTATCGAGATCCGGATGAGTTCACTCCGGAAGCGTTATACACTTAGCGCTATTATATATATAATTCCGATGTGAGTGAGAATGTGCACAGCAATTACTAAGGTCTCGACCAAGTTCACTGGTTAGCCTCTTCCACCATGTTGTCTTAAAATGGCAGGCACTTTAAGAAATCGCCGAATTTGGCAGCCAAATATAAGTTACTTTAAATAAAAGCAGCTTGGATAAAGCTGACTAATTTCGCGAAATTCTCATTCATAATGATTTAGTATTGATAAAAATTAGTATTGAATCTCCTATATTCGGTTCCCACTAAATTGAGCTTCGTGTGTTTGAATAATATAAGTTGGCTTTTTAAAATAAGGAATATGAAAGCTACCTCTTCCCCCCGGCACTGGCCGGAAGGACTTTTTTTAGTTTGTTATTATTATTATTTATTTATGTTATCTTTACTTTTCATTAAATATATAAACATGCGAAGATTCACACTTAAAATGTTATTTATGAAATAAACTGCATTATATAAAAATATCAAACAAGATTTAAAAAAAAAAAAAAGAATCCGAAAGAAATAATTACATAGACAGTTATTCTAATTAAAAATCAAGAATCCCAGACTTAAAAAAATCATGTTAAAAATATAAAAGCATATTTTTCAAACCATGAAATATTTAAAGTATTTGAATGAGGAAACAAAAGGAAAATAATATACTTGTTCAGTTATTTTAATTTATTTCTCTGTTAAAAATTGTAGATATTCATTGAAATAACTGTAAATAATTTTAAATAACAACAAAAATATTCTGGTCTATAGACATTAAATATGCGTTTTTTTTTTTCATTATATATTTAAACATTCAAAATTTCGTAGTTTAAAAAGCACTTACATGCTACAAAAGATACATTTAATTCGTATTTTTCGTAAATTTCAAGTATTATACACATTTTTTCAATTGCGGTTCGAAAATGATTAATAAAAAATTTCGTTCCAAAAAACAAGTCCGAGCCGGGTTTGATCCCGGGTAGAAAAAAACTCGAATCCAGCATGCTGCCAAGCATGCCATGGAGCTGCTTACGAAAGACTGAAATTTATCCGGTTATAAACTACAGTTTAAATTTGCGACTTATTTCTCATGACCCCCTGTGGGTTGCGCTTATGGCAGTCATATATTTATATACTATGATATAAATACACAATGATTTTTTCACATTCGTATAAGGAATTCGTTTTCGACAGTCGAGCGCGAGCGGCGGACAACAATAAAATAATAAAATGGCGGCCGCAGCGTTTTGCTTTTGACAACTATTGTTCAAGAACGTTTCAGATATGAAAACCAGAATTTCACAAGAAAGAACTAAATTATTCTGAAAACCTGAGAAAAGGTGAAACGTTCCTGGAATTTAATTGGAAAGTTACCACTTTTTCTTACAGTGTATATTTGGAAAGATATGTGTGTAGGACGTGTAATTCAAAATTTTAAAACTCTGTGCGAATAATTCTATGAAAGCGGGCACTGCTATATCGTCTGACCAACCGATTCTTTTCAGTAATTGCGGAATGACATGTAGATGGCATCGATGGTTTATTATTATTATTTTTTATATTTTAATGATTGTGCTTTGTAAATGTCATGTGCAGGTGCAAGTTGTTACGATAATATAGGAAGCTGGTGATGATGCAGCTTTAGTTATAAGCTAGAATTCAAGTATTTTGTGTTTAAATGTGATACCTGTTTTGCGCTCTGTTGACAAATTTAATATGTATTCAGTGAATCTGTTGAATTCATATTCCTAGAGATCAGCAAACACTATACACTACAAGTACAAACACATACACTACATGTGCTGCACATACCTAGTTCGGATCGATGGTAATTTGAACGCAGATCGGTACATTTTTGACATCTTACGTCCAGTAGTTGTGCCCTGTCTTCGAGCCCTGCCAAACGTCATCTTCCAGCAAGATAACTCAACACTACATGTTGCACGTCGTGTTCTGACCTTCCTCGATAGACAGGGTATTCGATTGTTGCCCTGGCCAGCAAGGTCTCCAAATCTGTCACCCATTGAAAACATCTGGTCATGAATTGCTTAGAGACTAGCCCGCCACCCATCTGCAGCTAATACGGTTGATGAAGTGGGGCACGGACTTAAAGCAGCATGGAATGAGTACCCCGTTTCTGTCTTCCAAGCCCAGTTCGGATCGACGCTTAACTGGATAAGGGCCGTTTTAACTGCCAGGGGGAGCAGCTTTTTCTACCAATTTCGCACCCTTGTAAACCCCCAAACTGTTTACAAATTTAATCATTTTCTTTTCATGCCATACTGCTTACGTACAATAAATATCTTTTTTGTATTTTCAATCTCTCATGGTGTTGCAGTTTTAATGGCCAGCAGTATATATATATATACAGGGTTAATTAAAGTTCGCCTATTCAGAAGGTTCTAGAGCCAGTTCTATGGCTCCAAACGAAACAAATTTCACTAGTACGTAGTTGAAGAGATGCGCTCTGCGAAAATCGAAAAACAAATAGTTAAAATTTTTCTCAATAGGTGGCGCTGCACCAATATTTAAGCAAATATTTGCAGATTCCTTTATTTTGTGAAAAACAAAATACAGGAAATTTTATTTCACAGTTGGTAAAAGTAACTTTTTCAGATTGGTTATATCAATTTCGGTCAATCAAAATGAAACACACAAAATCACAAAATTTCATCCAACGCTTGAAAAAGATCACATTTCATTCAAATTTTCGACGAACGACGTCAAAGTGACGTCGCAACTTCGAAAACTTGAAATACCCTTCTAACCACCTGACGATTTAAAACTTGCTGATAAAGTGTGTCTGTGATTTCTTTGACACTGGAACAGTTGATTGTTTCTGAAAAGCATTTGAATCTACGCTTTGTGGAGAATGGTAACTTTGAAAGAAAAGGCACTTCTTGTAAAGTTATTTTATCAAAATAACAGCAACGCAGCTGCAGCTCTTCGAGAATTCCGGAAACTAAAAGATGTTAGACGTGGACCAATGTCGGATCGTGGAGTTCACAAAATGACTTAAAAGTTCGAGGAAACAGTAAAACTCGACATTCTTCCTGGCAGAGGACAAAAAAGGTAGACATTTCTAGCATTGAAGATATTGCTACTGCGGCCGTGGATTTAGCAAGCCAGTCATCACTTGGTAATGCGAGTGTGCCAGATATTGCGAATGAAGTCGATATGCCGATTTCCACTGTGAGAAAAGTGATGCGTCAAATTTTACGCTACTATCCATACAAGATTCAGAGGGTACAACAACTAATACAGGGTGATACCGAAAGTCGGTTATTATTTTCACTACAGTTTCTTGCACGAATGAATGTGGACAATTCTTGGCTCAGGAATATTCTATGGACTGATGGAACGCATTTTTATTTAAACGGACAAGTGAACACACACAGCTGTCGAATTTGCTCGAAAGAGAATCCTAATGTTGTCCAAGAAGTTCCATTCCATGCAGCTAAAGTAACGGTGTGGTGCGGCTTCACAGCTACGTTTATGATAGGGCCATATGCTTTTTGAGGAACTAACATCCACAGGACCCATTACATGTTTCGTAAATGGGAGAAGGTACCTCAATATGTTGTCAAATTTTCTGATTCCCGAGCTGCAACAGCGAGACTGCCTTCAAAATATCGTGTATATGCACGACGGTGCACCACCGAACATTACTAAAGCAGTTCGGACTTTCTTAACAAGCCATTTTACAGAAGACCGCATCATAAGTCGTTATTTTCAAACAGTCTGGCCACCACGATCGCCTGATCTAACACCATGCGATTTTTGGTTGTGAGGATTTTTGAAAGATTCTGTATCTAAAGACAGATGTCAGGCGATCTCTGATCTGAAAGACAGTATTAGACTTCATACTCGCTCAATCTCACAGGACAGTTTACGCAATGCTGTAGAAAGCACAATTCTGAGAATGGAATGCGTTATTGAAAATGGTGGAGGATTCATTGAGCATGCGTAATGTTATTCTTCGTTATTTCCTCGTTGCCGAGCGACATGTTTTATTTTTGTTGATGCAGATTACATCACATGAAATTATATTCATTTTCCTGTATTGTTTGGAGTCATAGGTCAGGCTCTAGAGTTGTCTGTTTAGGTGAACTTTAATTATAGCAATTCGCATTTCCTCGAAGTTTGTTGAAACTTTTAAATTTGTGTGCTTCATCTGGATTGACTGAAATTGATATAATGAATCTGCAAGCATCGCCTTAAATATTGGAGCAGCGCCACCTACTGACGAAAAATATAACTATTTTTTATTTTTTTTATTTTCGCAGAGCGCATCTCTTCAATTACGTTCTAGTGAACTTTTGTTTCGTTTGGAGCCATAGAACCGGCTCTAGAGCCTTCTGAATAGGCGAACTTTAATTAGAACAACCCTGCATATATTTACATATATATATATAAATATAGATACAGTAGATTCCCGATTATCCGAGTTAATCGAATTTATACCTTTGGAAGGGATCCTTTTCTTCTGATGGACTGATGGCTTCTATTATTATGAAACAGCCATTATAAATGAAGTGTTAGGTGAAGATGAAAGAGCAGTCGTAAAAAGTTAGAATTCTGATTTTCTGGTCATAATGGGGAAAAATGGCCATAAATGTTTTTGAAAAAAAAAATGTACTTTTTATTTAATGGTTAAATATCACCAGTGTCTAAACTTTTGCAGAGGACTGTAGAACCGTGAACGTTTTGGTGACTATAGTAGAGTCGTGAAAAACAAAGTAAATATCCCGAATAACTCTGCAACTAATTGTAATAGAAGAAAGCTACTGGTACCAAACGACTAGAAATAAAATTTTACTTTTAAATGATGTATTTGCTTAGGAGCCATCTACAAATCAAAAGCAGACCAATGTTTTGGTGTGAATGACAACACCCAATTTCGACAGTTTAAAATCTTTGTTTCAAATTATGCCTAGAAACGAAATTTCAAATCATTCGAATGATACGTTTTTGAATTATAAACATTCAAAATTTAGAACTTCTAGTGTTAAATTACATTTTCATATTTTTATTAATATCTCCCGAAATTATAATCCTAACGTGATAACTCTGTGCGTACTTATAATATTAAAAAACCCAAACATAAATGCATTAAATTTGTAATTAAAAAATATATATATAATATGACTTATGAAATTAATATTCGAAAAAAATATGAATTGAAACCTACAATTTATAGATTTATATTTATTATGAACTGTTTTATGCGAATTCTCAATTTCAAATTGTACTTCCGAGTAGATTTCTAATTATGATTAAAAATATCAAAATGATGGTTTAAGGATCTACGATGTGCAAAAAGCAAAATTTGAAAAAAAAATATATTTTACTCATTTTATTGAAACAGTTGGGCTGGCAATAGTGGAAACATATTAACCGAGTGAAAAGGTCATATTGGCATAAAATAATACATTAATAGAAGGGGCATAGTCATTCTGCAATATTTCAACAATGGAGAACCGAACTTTAATTTGGATACAGCCCCTAAAATATGCTCACCGTAAAAGAATTAATTTCTCTGAAACTAATCTTACGAATGTCATGAAAATTTGTTATTTGGCTAATTGAAGGGTGTCGAATTTATTTATGGTGTCAAATTTGGGTATTGCTAATGGAAAAAAACAAAGTTTGGGTTCGCTTTGATATGTTGATGGCCCCTTAAGCAAATTTCATATACATCATTTAAATGTAGACTTTATTTCCAATCGTTTGGTACCAGTAACTTTCTTCTACAATAATTTACTGCAGGGGGTGTTTGCTTCTTTTTTTACAAGACTGTACATAATGTTATAAAACAAAGGAGAAATTCATGTTCCAATCATAGATTTTGAAATGTTTTCCAGTATAAGGAGGATGTTCTTGCTAAATCTTCCTGTTTTTGAATGGTGACAAGAAAACGTTAAATAAGTATTAGTGGCATTCAATAAATAACGAACCATGAGTCCTGGAGGAGAAAATATATATTGCAACGCAAAATATTTACCATAAGTGTAGGAAATGTTTTCTCCTACGGGATACCAAACGGAGAGTAGCGTTATCGTAAATATCCTGGGGTTATTCTGAGAATAGCTGTTACAACCAATGCGTAATGGATGTCTATTAGTACTTCCGGAATTATTATTAGCCCACGATATGCTATTTCTTTCAGTTAACCCGGGAGAACTCGCTAGTGAGAATGCCCAATTGTTTTCTTTTACTTTACATTCATATAATATCAACTTTTTTTAGTTGGCTTAGTACTTTTATTCACAAAATAGGTAAAATAATTGAAAAACATTTGGAAATTTTAATTAAAATGAAAAATGATTTAAATAAGAGTCTTAAAAAAGTACGACTGTGAGAGAAAGTCTCATGCAGCGAGTTCTCCCGGGTTAAAGTGTCGCCACTAAAAAATAAAGTTACACCTAACCATAAGCCATCCATAAAACGAATCAGGTGTATCATTGTGTGATTAAATACTGATAATATCTACTGCAATTTTTAAAACTTCTAAACATCGCACATTTTCATTTTTTACACCGTGGTATAGGGATAAAACGTACTTTTAAATGCAATTTGTTTGAAAACTGCACCAATTTAAATTTGAGATATTAATTTTTTTTGTATTATTAAATGCCATTTCTGTAATGGTGGCAACTGAAGTACTCCATTTCTGTAGAAAGTAAAGGAAAAATAATAGATTACTACATCTTTTTTCTGCCGTTTTCTCATAACAACTGAAGCAAAATTGTAATTAAAATACGTATTTTAAAGAATATTTGTGTTACTTATTTTCTCCGCATTTACTTAGTTGCTATCTAAAAGCTAAAAGAATGCAATTTTATTAATCCTAACTTTTTCCGAATTTTGAAAAAACATAAATGAATGATTTCTGATAAAATATGGAGCTATTATAAACTATATTTAATTTTCAGTATCAATATTAATGTTACAAACAAATGAAGGCTTATGAATTATTAGATGCCCGATATGTTTGTCGAGTTTCTTGAACGACGTCATCGCTTTTTCTGGGTTTGTGTATTATTCCGCGATAGTGATGTCATATGCATACTTTTCTGTAGATGTTGCTTAAGATTGGATCGCAAATGTGGAATTCTTCGGCGGATGCGAATGACATCATTTTATATAAAATAAAAGCGTGTGCTTTAAGTTTTAAAACCGAAATATCTTTTGTGTTACGATATTTATACATATATATATATATATTCATCGGGCGCGACACCAAATTCTGAAAAATCAGAATTCCTGTTTCCTGCTTGCTAATAATTTATTTCTATTTAGTACCCATATATTAATAAACACTTCATGATCAGTGTAGTTTTGACTTAAATAATGACATAACGTTTTTCAAGTAATTAATACCAATAAACAACTCTATTGTACAGAAACAATGTTCTAAATATACTTTCACACGTTCTGCCTATTGCTATAAGTATATGAGTTTTTATAAGAAGCACTTTATCAATAAAAACAACATATATAGCAGAGAGAAATAAATGTTATGTAACATCTTTCCTAGTTAATATTTTAAAAGATATCGTCAGTCTTATTTTCGAAAATTGAACTAAACAATTTGCTTAATACTGTAATAGAGTTTAATTAATTAAACGAGAAAATGTTTCACAAATTCTTTAGAAAATATGCTATTCCTACATTTCAACACATTTTAATGTAAGACACATAGGAATTCTTTAGAAAATACTGCATCCTTAAGTTCAAGATATTTTAATGAAAAGTCATAATATGAATGTTTACATTCTTTTAATGTTCTATTAAATAGACTTTTAATGAACATTGAATAATCGTAGAATATGTGAAGGAAAAAACAAAAGATAGCAGTAAGGAGATATATTTATTAATTTTGGAGTTGTGTGCGTTTTGTCAAAGACATTGTGCATAATTTAGTAAAAGTTAAGCATAAACGAAAAATTTTGCTTCAAGGAAATATTATGAAATTTTTCCAGTTTTATAAGAATATTATTACTAAATCTTCCTCCTTTTGAGAAAGGACATAAAATTTGTAAATAAATATTATTAGTGTTCAATAAATTACGAGTCAAAATACGTGGAGTAGTAAAAAATCCCTACCGGCCCGGCCTACAGGCGGATGTAGATTACGAAGTTAAGTATACTAATTTCACCAACAAGAACTAAATCATGATTAGAGATAAACCCACTTTAACACTTTTATCTGGCTGCTTTTGACGAGTTTTTACTTCATTTTTATATAATAGCTGGTTTTATCAGAATCATGTTAAGGCCGCTATTCAAAAAAATACTTTTCTATGCTCAACAACTCTAAATTTTCTGGCACATTTTAAGATTCATTTTTAATGGAATAAATATGAAACTTGCTGACGTGATTTTTGAAGAGATTTATAAGCGACCTGTGTTTTATTTTTCGTTCAATTAATTAAAACTTGATTTTTAAATAATTATTTTCTCAGTAGGACAATATATTTCGTTTTTAACACAATCGCTTCGAGAAATTCTGTTCAAAATGCCCACTTTGACATAATTTTTTGAAATATATTTTGCCTCTATCAAAAAATCGATCATTACGGTACATTATATAGTTTTTGAATAAGCTAATCTACGAATTGGATGCATTTGAGAGCAAAAATGAATTTAAAAATGAGTAAGAAAATAAGCAGTTTGGATTTGAATACACCCATACTAAGATGATTTTTTTTCTTCAACAGCTATGTATTTTTAATTTGTTTGTGGTGTAAGAATTGGTACTATCAAAAACTTGTCTATATAAATGCTGTACACAATATTAAGAAGATATATGATAAATTCATGGGGATTTTAAATCTTGGGAATTGACGGAGTTATGGATTTGTTTCTTCTTCAACCGCCCCTCCCCCTTTTTTTCGGTACGAATTAGTTTTATCAAAAACTTGTGAACATAAAAGTTGTAGATAATATTAAGGAGATTTATAGTAAAATTAAATGGATTTGATATCTTGAAAATTGACAAAGTTATGAATTTTTTCCCCCCAAAACCCTATTTTTTGCGTCCCTTGAAAAATCTGTGATATATAAATTTTTGGCCCTTTTTTTAGAAGTAATAAGAACTTTAAACTGATTTGATATGTACAAAAATTAAGAAGTTATGGGATTTTTTCGGTTTTCACAAAACCCCTCCCTATTTCCATCCCCTTGGTCCGATTTTGCCCATTAACGAATTTGACCGAGATTTTATGCCCCTTGATTTTATGTATCAGTTTGGAAGAGACTTGTGCAGAATTGTGGAATTATCGTGTCCAGAAGAAAATGATATATATATATAGATAGATAGATATAAAGTTTTTACTGGTGGTGGTTTTGGGTTCTAGGGGTTCGTGATCGTTGTAGATCTGCAAACATTTTTCAGAAATTCCATCATAGGGGAGAATGTAATAGGTAGTATTTCATACGAAATCTACCTAAAATTAATTGCTCAAAATATTTACCGCATTTGTTGAGATTTTGATCCCACCAAGATATCAAACGGACCAGTAGCTTTCTCGTAAAAATTCTACGGCTGTTCTGAACGGCTGGTCAAAGCGCAAAGAATGACTATTATTCACTGCCACTTTCTACTTATCATTTATTACTATTTAGCATTCATATATGAATATAAACTTCATGATTGTTGTAATTTAGTTTTAAGTAATAGAATGACATTTTCCTGGTAATTAAAAGCAACAAACAAATCTGTCGTGTAAATGCAATTCATCTAGAGATGCTTTAATATCGGGCCTATTGCTATAGGAATTGCAACTGGGGACGAGGGACGAGAAAAAGTTTTAATTAACCAAATGTAAAAAGAAAAATTATTTTCTGCTCTTGGTGAAGCAGAACTACTTATCTAACATAATGATACATTTTCTATAATTAGAATTTTTTAAAAAAAGATTAAATTTTAGTAAAATGTTATCGTCAAAACATGTGACTCTTTCAAAGGCTTAAATTAATTTCCTTTATCGTAGATAGATTCATGATAAAATAAATAAATGAAAGATCATGAAAGATAAATGATTACTGATAAACAAGAATTTTTTTCTTGGAAAATTTTAGCAGATTTAAGTAACCATACCCTTGAGAATTTAGGAGATATTCACAAAAAGGTGAAGTTGGTTTCCGTTTCAGAGATACCTGTGTTTAAATATATCTCATTATGTTATTTTATTGCCTTTTAAAGTACTTTGTTTCTACAGTCTAATGACTCTGAAGGTGAACAAATATCTGCTACTTATGCCATTAAGATGTGATTCGTCCATGTGAAAAATCCAGCACAGCAGCGCCATCTGTTGGGCGAATTACACTAAAATATAATGAGCACCAATTCATATGAAGGACTATTTTAACTTTGTATACTTTTTACAGGGGGATGAGAAAGCAGAAATAGATATATATAGGCAGAATAATATAGGGTTCGTACACATTTCTTTAAATAAAAATCAAGGACTTTAGGACTTTCAAGGACCAAAAAAAAAATGTAAGGACCTACAAATTAAATAAACTAATAAATTATAATATGCATTTTTAAATAAAGGGTTTAATTTTTTAAATACAAATTTTAAACATTCAAATTACCGGAGAAGGGGGGGGGGGGGGATTTCTGCGTGTGGCAAATACAGCACACGAAAAAACTAGTCGGATGTGCCATTCCCCAATCTTTCTTTTATCTCATACACGTTAATATTACAAAATTCAGAATGCCAACATTAAATGGCAATCTATGCCCATCATGAGGATTCTAAAGATATGAAATTCTGTGCATTAGTTCTTGAGATATGACTATTGCTAAAACAGTGTAAATACCGAAAAATGCAGCCTAGCAGCGCCACCTGTTGGGTGATTTACACTAAAACCTACTCAGAAAGAACTTGTGGTAACGTCTGACTGAATCTGAAGTTTGATGAAAATCCGTGCATTAGTTTTTGAGATAGAGCTATTGCGAAAATCGGAAAAAATGCGCACAACAGTGACATCTATTGGTCGATTAACACCAAAACCTTATCAGTAACAACTTGTGTTAACGTCTGACAGAATCTGAAGTTTGATGAAAATTCGTGCATTTGTTCTTGAGATAGAGTTATTGCGGAAATGATAAAAAATTCAGCATAGCAGCGTCACCTGTTTGACGATTTACATTATAACATAATCAGCCCCTGTATTTATCAAGGTATACCTGAATCTGAAGTTTGGTGGCTTTCATTCAAGGCCGTTGTGCATATTTTCTTAGGGAATAACAAAGCTATAAATTACAAGTGTATAGTTCAAAATATGGTAAACAATTTTATAAAGCTAAATCGTCACATGTCATTAAAGCTTCATTTCTTGTACTCTCACACTGATTTTTTCCCAGATAATATGGTAGCAATTAGTGACGAGCATGGTGAATGATTTCCCCCAACAAATTTCTGCTATGGAGTCTCGTTATCGATCGCAGTGGAATGCAGCAATGCTTGTCGATTACAGTTGGTTCATCAAGAAAGAAGATACTGAACATAAATATAAATGCAAAAATAGGTACTAATGTACTCAAATTAATGCACTCAAATTGTGTTCTGCTGCGTAAAATGTGCGTAAAATATCTGGAAAATGTGTATAAACAGTGTACAAGTATACTGCTGGCAAATTTAATATTTATGTATTATTATTACGCATTATTGTACGATCTCCTAAATTGTGATATATCATAATAACCTATAAATACATATCCTGCGTTTAAAAAAAAATAAGAACCAATTAAAAATTTCTAATATCATTTTTATTTACAAAAGAGTGTATATAATTGGAATATTAGCTTTAAATTAAAGAAAAAAATAATAAGTAAATTTTTGTTTATCAGTGATTAGTAAATTCCACGTTTTTTAGGTAGCTTTCTTTACAAAAAGCTACCTATTGCAGCCGTTCGGAGGAAAGCGATTTCAAAAAATTTTGGTATATTTTCATCGATCATGACCCCCAGACCCCGAAACCACCCTCCGTTCAAAATTGATATATATATATATATCTGACCTATGTCACACTGTAACTCTCGTATTTATGAACCGATTTGCATGTAATTCGGTGTGTAGATAGTACATACCAATGTCTCGACCGAGTTCGTTGGCCAGCTTCATCCGCCATTTAAAAATTTTTAAAAAATTTAAAATTCGAAATGTGGTACCAAAAAATTGAAAATGGAAAAATATTTTTTTCTTATGTATTTGACCTTTATACAAAGACACCGTAGCAGTTTTTGTTTCGTCTATATCTTAAAAAATGGCTGAGTTATAGCATTTTGAATTTCTAACGAAGCAGACATTTTGAAACGTCCTGAATTTTGTCACGCGATAAAAGGCGTATTTATGAACCGATTTGGATGTAACTTCGTTTATACATAGTACAGACCAATGTCTCGACCGAGTTCGTTGGCCAGCTTCATCCGCCATTTTGTTTAAAAATGGCGGCCATTTAAAATTTTAAGAAAAATTTAAATTTGAAATGTGGTACCAAAAAATTGGAAATTGAAAAAATATTTTTTTCTTATGTGTTTGACCTCGATAAAAAGATTCGGAAGCAGTTTTTGTTTCGTCTATATCTTAAAAAATGGCTGAGTTATAGCATTTTGAATTTCTAGTGTGGCTGACATTTTGAAACGCCCTGATTTTTGCCACGTGATAACAGACGTATTTATGAACCGATTTGGATGTACCTTGGTGTGTACATAGTACATACAAATAACTCAACCTAGTTCGTTGGCCAGCTTCATCTGCCCTCTTGTTTCAAAATGACGGCCATTTAAAAAAATTAAAAAAAATTAAATTTAAAATGAGATACCAAAAAATTGGAAAATGAAAAAGAGTTTTTTCGTATGTGTTTGACCTTAATACAAATATTCCGGAACAGGTTTTGTTTCGTCTATATCTAAAAAAATGGCTGAGTTATAACATTTTGGATTTCTATTGTGGCTGACATTTTAAAACGACCTGATTTTTGTCACGCGATAACAGGCGTATTTATGAACCGATTTGAATGTAACTTGGTCTGTATTATAGCACTTGTATCTGTATTATAGCTTGTCTGTATTATAGCTTGGTTGAATTATAGCACTTTGAATTTCTATCATGGCTAACACTTTGAAAAGATCTTGTATTTGTCTCGCGATACCACACGTATTCGCCTATTTCGATGGAAGAAGGCATGTGGATAGTATACATCAATATCTCGACCAAGTTCGCTGGCCAGCTTCATCAGCCATCTTGTTTCAAAATGACGGCCATTAAATTAAAAAATATATATATTTAAAGTGAGGTGCAAAAAAATTAGAAATTGAAAAAGGTTTCTTTCTTAAGTATTTGACTTTGATATAAGGATTCAGGAGCATTTTTTGTTTGTCTTTATCTTAAAAAATGGCTCAGATATAGCAGTTTCAATTTCTAACGTGGGTGACATTTTGAAAAATCTGATTTTTTGCCTGCGACAGCACTCGTATATATCAACCGATTCCGATGTGAGTGAGCATGTGCACAGCAATTACTAAGGTCTCGACCAAGTTCACTGGTTAGCCTCATCCACCATGTTGTCTTAAAATGGCAGGCACTTTAAGAAATCGCCAAATTCGGCAGCCAAATATAAGTTACTTTAAATAAAAGCAGCTTGGATAAAGCTGACTAATTTCGCGAAATTCTCATTCATAATGATTTAGTATTGATAAAAATTAGTATTGAATCTCCTACATTCGGTTTCCACTTAATTGAGCTTCGTGTGTTTGAATAATATTTTGGTTTTTTTTAAATAAGGAATATGAAAGCTACCTCTTCCTCCCGGCACTGGCCGGAAGGACTTTTTTTTTTTAAGCAAATTTTATAATAATTTTATTTGGATTTATATATTTTTTTTTATTTACTTTCGGAATAAATTCAAATTCAAATCTGGTATAATTTGTATTTGTGGTTTAAGACATTACGTATTAATTATATATAAAATAAAAACATCACCAAACAAAAGAACCCCTAATTTAGTTTTATGCACCTGAAGTGATAAAAAAATGGAATATACTAGATTATATATTTTACTAGAGAAAGAACAAATGTGTTTCAGTTCCTTTTACTCTATTTAGCTTATGTCTTCTTAGTTTAATACGATCAACACTTCCACTGAAACGTGACGGAGTAAAAAGATATAGAATGTTTTTCTATGCGGTATTGAAAATTTCCCTGTCCAATCTTGGCTCCACACGTCTGCATCGAGAACGTGCCAAATGAAGTATAGATAAAAACATTGCAGTAATCGCTTTGTTTATAGGATATAAGAATTCAGCCGTCACATATTACATTTTTCAGACTTTTACACTGGATACTTCTACAAATATTTCAATTGAACAAATGTAGTTAGGGCTTCGAGGAAGAATATTACATTAAAAGAAAATTTAAGCTTATGGTTTTAGACCTAAGCGAAAAAATAGCAAGAAATATATTATCTCATCAAAAAATAACTCGTTTTAAATTGTCTTGCCAAGCCATAAACGTAAAACTCAAGCCATAAAAACAGGGTTCGTAGGCATCAAAGGATTTATTGGATTCAGGGTGTTTTAGTACCAGAAATTTCGGAAAGTACTGGTCGCTATATCTGAAGATAGAATTTGTTTTATTAAATAAGGCAAATATTTCTTTACGAAAATTCTATTAAAAGGTCCTTGAAAATCCTTGAACCATACGAACCCTGAAAAGTAATACCTCACGCGAGTGAAGTGTAAACATCTGTCATTTTTCATAATTACTGCAAATTTCTAAGAGTGTGGCACCTGCAAGGCGACCTGTTTGGGGACATGCAAGCATGTGTAGCGTATATAAATATGACTAAATATGACTGTATGTTTAGTAGATTATTGCTTTGTATCACTTCATCATTTAAATTTTAAGCATTTTAAACATAATTTTTAACTGCGTTTTAAACGTCTTCACAAATCTTCTTAAATATAGAGTCAAAACACTGTATTAAACACTAGTGCCGTGAAGGAAATTTTCACCTTGATATTAATAAACTTTACAATATACTTATAACTACTTAAAAAATGAAACGATAATATGAATATGATTCCTGATAATATGAACAGATCTTTTCACCCCTTTGCAGAGAAATGGATTGAACTCTGCTTGCGTATGCATACCATTTTGTTTTTGTTTTTAAAATATATTTCTATTCAGTCAGTCATCTTTTCCCTTTGAAAATGAACGCGTGTGTGTTCGAAAGATCTCAGGGTTGCATTAAATAATATTTTTATATGTTTGTGTCATCTTTTAAGCATTTATAAGTATATTGTAAAGTTTATTAATCTTCTTAAAGTTTATGATTGCCCATTCTTAATTATTAGCTCGATCAGTTGGTTAGTTTATTTTAATGAAAAAAATATTTTTAAAAGTTTTTACATTTATTTAATTTTTTAGTTTACAGGTACTCCTGCATCGATGCGAATAAAGAAGCAAACTATTACATCCTTTGAAACAATTATCTCTGCGCATTCTGACATTATTATACACTTGTTTATCAGGTTCTTTTATAAAATACTAGCAGTCTTCATCCACCACGCTGGTCGGTTTTTCTAGACAAACCGTAAATCAAACGAAATATGTCCGTGAATTTTATCATGCGTTTGAAAACAATATGGACATTAATCTGAAATGCCCATCTGAATTGCTACCAACAGTATGGACACCATTATACTATTATATTTTCTATTGAGACCGACAAAATTTGAGCTGTTAAGGACCAAGTTCTTTAGTTGATCCTTTACTGTAGAATTTGGTAAAGTACGATAGAACAATGTATAATATACTTATACCTTTCCTCTGAAAAAATTTCAATGCAATTCTCATCAGAATCAATCCAATAGAACCTATTAAAAATTTCTAATCTTTCACAATTGGGCTCACTTGATTCTAGAACTTTCAGCCAAAATCTTATAACCAAGCAACCGAGAATGATATGTGTTTTATACTAAAATATTCCCTGAAAAATTAACTAACTGAGCAAGTTCCACCAAAATCCACTTAGCAGATTTTTTTTAACCGGCAAATGTACCAAAATCTTCCCTAAAAATTAATTAACAGTTTATGTCGCATCAAAATACTCCCAGCAGAACCTTTAAAAAAGCCAAACTTTCATAATCACGGCATCTGATTTTGAATTTTCCACCATAATTATTTAACTAAGCAACGTAGAACGATATGATGTACTAAATTTTTTTCTGAAAAATTATCTAACAGTGTAAGTCCCATCAAAATCTATTCAGCAAAACTCAAGCTGCAAACGAAATTTCTCTTTTCATTTCATATATATTATAGATAGTTAAAGTTAAATATATCTTTCATAATTGCGATAACCAGATTATAGAACTCTCAGGGATGTAGGGGTAGATCTATTTTATATACCCACTGGATTTTTTAAAAAACTCTGCACACTTTTATAGAATATATATTCTCAAGTATATATACACATTGCAAATAGCGTATATATTCTAGTAATTTACAACACCGCAGAGAACTTTTCGGCATAGCATCGAATTCCATTCAGTAGGACTTTAAATTAAAGGTAATCTTTCATAATCAGGTTCACTTAATTTTAAAACTCCCGTAACTATCACTAAAGCAAAGTAAAATTATTTTTTTACATTAAGTGACTTCTAAAACAAATTACCTAACCAACAGTGTAATTTCTACAAAATTCTGTTCAATAGAACCTGAGTTATAGTCAATCGGAATGAAATAAGAATTTAGGTTTTGTATATGTAGTAGATGATGATGAGTAAAAATGTAAGTGCTGATATTTGCGATTTATAAAATGCTATTGGCGAGATTTGTGCAAGGCTAACATAAAAGTACCCAGTTTTATTAACACTTTCCAACAAAGTTGAAAGTGTTCATGACTTCGGTTTGTCTGTCCGACTGGCCGTCTGCCCACTCTCTAACTCTCGTAAATGTGCTCGGATCGTTCTGAAATATTTAGATGTTAGTGACCTCTACAATAGTACGTTCCCTATTTCAAATGAAGTTTGTAGCATGTTTAGTTCATTTACAGGGACAATCAAAAGTTTTCCGTTACATTACGGCCAATGGGACAAAATCGTGTGAAATGATTTTTAATGGTGTTACACACTTTCAAACATAATACAATTGATATTCATATATGAAGTCCACTAAAATATGCATTCTGTTGAATATGCGGTGCAAAGAATAGTTATTGTTCATTTACAGGGCCACACAAAATAATTCCGTTCATAATGGTATAGGGGGAATTGTTTGCGGTGTATTAGAAAAGATTTCAGGTACTGTATTGTATCTGAATTACTGTATATTATTAATGATTGCTCGAAATGCATTTTTAATTATGATATGCGCTTTTTCACTATATTTATGCATGCTATAAAGTGCGTATAAATGCTATAGTTCATCTATAGGCCTACAGAAATGAATTCGTAAAGGTTACTGAGTATGAGCATAAATTGCTTAAAGGTGAGTTTTAAAGAAGTTATGCATTTTTACGCTGAACTGAATTTAGTTTACTAAGAAATATTTGTAGAATATAGATAAAATACATGACTATGCAAAGAGTTGGATACATGACCGTCTATGGGTGATAATTTCTGGAAATGTAATTTCAGTAGTTTTAAGAGAGCTTTAGTTTGAATTAAATTTTAGCTAAATAGTGGCATGTAATAAAGTTACTGGGTAAACTACAGGGCTCTACATGTACAAAAGTATTCAAGTTTGTTTCCATATAGTAGTATAAATTGCTGAAAGATGTATTTCAACCTGTATGTATTCATTTTCTTGCTAACCTAAATTTTCCCATTATATAGTATATTTATCAATCTACAGATCAAATACAGGGCTGTTCAAAAGAATTGGAATACATATTTGGCTATGGACGGTAACTACTGAAATCATTTTTTCAAATGTTTTATGTGTTTTATAAAATGTTAACTTATTTATCTTATTTACCTTATTTCCCTAAATAACGAAGTTTTGTTAAAGCATGCAGAAACAGTTGGAAAGTGTTTCATAATCTATGCTTAACGCATGATTTTTTTCCTTGTTTCTTTTTATCCAGGAGCAAATGACAAATTGCAAAATATTTTTCCTATTTAAACCTTTGAATATGAAAACTTTTTTTAAGCAGTACAAACATTGCTTTCATATTTAAATTAAATATTTCCATTTTATAATATTTATTTCTTATTAAACTCTTTTCCTTTGTATTTTGAATAAAATCAGTAACTGTTTTGGTATTTTTCCGTTATACCAATACTGTTGTCACCAAGGATAATAATTAGCGCAGAATGAAATGAAACATTTGAAAAAAAATTGTTGATACAAAAATGAGCATTTAAAATATATAACATTCGAAAATTACAGAATTTCACTAACTATTTTTTTAAATCAATGCAAATCAATATTTAAAATAAAAGAAAAAATAAATATTTTACAATAAAATAATAAAATAAAGTCTATTTAATCTGCAGGTCTAAAATTGTAAATCTATTTCAAGTTATCATTGCAGCGTGTCTGTCTGTCATTGCAGAAAACATTTAATTTTAGGTAGCTTTCTTTACAAAAAAGCTACCTATTGCAGCCGTTCGGAGGAAAGCGATTTCAAAAAATTTTGGTATATTTTCATCGATCATGACCCCCAGACCCCGAAACCACCCTCCGTTCAAAATTGATATATATATATATATATATATATATATATATATATATATATATATATATATATATATATATATATATATATATATATATATATATATGACCTATGTCACACTGTAACTCCTGTAATTATGAACCGATTTCGATGTAATTCGGTGTGTACATAGTACATACCAATGTCTCGACCGAGTTCGTTGGCCAGCTTCATCCGCCGTTTTGTTTCAAAATGGCGGCCATTTAAAATTTTTAAAAAAATTTAAAACTTGAAATGTGGTACCAAAAAATTAAAAATGGAAAAATATTTTTTTCTTATGTATTTGACCTTTATACAAAGATTCCGGAGCAGTTTTTGTTTCGTCTATATCTTAAAAAATGGCTGAGTTATAGCATTTTGAATTTCTATCGTGGCTGACATTTTGAAACGTCCTGAATTTTGTCACGCGATAAAAGGCGTATTTATGAACCGATTTGGATGTAATTCGGTGTGTACATAGTACATACCAATCTCTCGACCAAGTTCGTTGGTCAGCTTCATCCGCCATTTTGTTTCAAAATGACGGCCGTTTAAAAAATTTTTAAAAATTTAAAATTTGAAATGTGGTACCAAAAAATTGAAAATGGAAAAATATTTTTTCTTATGTATTTGACCTTTATACAAAGATTTCGGAGCAGTTTTTGTTTCGTCTATATCTTAAAAAATGGCTGAGTTATAGCATTTTGAATTTCTAGCGTGACTGACATTTTGAAACGTCCTGAATTTTGTCACGCGGTAAAAGGCGTATTTATGAACCGATTTGGATGTAACTTCGTTTATACATAGTACATACCAATGTCTCGACCGGGTTCATTGGCCAGCTTCACCCACCATCTTGTTTAAAAATGGCGGCCATTTAAATTTTAAAGAAAAATTTAAATTTGAAATGTGGTACTAAAAATTGAAAATTGAAAAAATATTTTCTTCTTATGTGTTTGACCTTGATAAAAAGATTTCGGAGCAGTTTTTGTTTCGTCTATATCTTAAGAAATGGCTGAGTTATAGCATTTTGAATTTCTAGCGTGGCTGACATTTGAAACGTCCTGATTTTTCTCACGTAATAACAGGCGTATTTATGAACCGACTTGGATGTACCTTGGTGTGTACATAGTACATACAAATATCTCGACCGAGTTCGTCGGCCAGTTTCATCCGCCATCTTGTTTCAAAATGGCGGCCATTTAAAAAAATTAAAAAATAAAAAAAATTAAATGAGATACCAAAAAATTGGAAAATGAAAAAGATTTTTTTTGTATGTGTTTGACCTTAATACAAAGATTCCGGAACAGTTTTTCTTTCGTCTATATCTAAAAAAAAATGGCTGAGTAATAGCATTTTGAATTTCTCTTGTGGCTGACATTTTAAAACGACCTGATTTTTGCCACGCGATAACAGGCGTATTTATGAACCTATTTGGATGTAACTTGGTCTGTACATAGTACATACCAATGTCTCGACCGAGTTCGTTGGCCAGCTTCATTCGCCATCTTGTTTCAAAAGTGTTGCCATTAAAAAAAATTAAATTTAAAATTCAAAATAAGGTATTAAAAAATTGGAAAATGAAAAAGGTTTTTTTTATGTGTTTGGCCTTGATACAAAGATTCCGGAGCAGTTTTTGTTTCTGAAAATTTGTTCTTTTGTTGATATCTTAAAAAATGGTTGATTTATAGCACTTTGAATTTCTAGCATGGCTAACATTTTGAAACGATCTTGTATTTGTCACGCGATAACACACGTATTCGCCTATTTCGATGTAAGAAGGCATGTGGATAGTATACATCAACAACTCGACCAAGTTCGCTGGCCAGATTCATCAGCCATCTTGTTTCAAAATGGCGGCCATTAAATTAAAAAATATATATATATTTAAAGTGAGGTGCAAAAAAATTAGAAATTGAAAAAGGTTTCTTTCTTAAGTATTTGATCTTGATATAAGGATTCAGGAGCATTTTTTGTTTGTCTTTACCTTTAAAAAATGGCTCAGATATAGCAGTTTCAATTTCTATTGTGGGTGACATTTTGAAAAATCTGATTTTTTGCATGCGACAGCACTCCTATATATTAACCGATTCCGATGTGAGTGAGCATGTGCACAGCAATTACTAAGGTCTCGACCAAGTTCGCTGCTTAGCCTCATCCACCATGTTGTCTTAAAATGACAGGCACTTTAAGAAATTGCCGAATTTGGCAGCCAAATATAAGTTACTTTAAAGAAAAGCAGCTTGGATAAAGCTGGCTAATTTCGCGAAATTCTCATTCATTATATTGATAAAAATTAGTATTGAATCTCCTATATTCGGTTTCCACTAAATTGAGCTTCGTGTGTTTGCATGATATAAGTTGGCTTTTTTTAAATAAGGATTATGAAAGCTACCTCTTCCTCCCGGCACTGGCCGGAAGGACTTTTTTGAATGGAGACTTTCAACGATTTTTAACAAAACATTTTTATATGTATAATTCTTAAGTTCTGGAATAATTTTATTAAATCTTCCTCGTCATCAAGTAACTACCAAATTGTAAAATCCATGTCAATGTCAGTAATAAATGTAACTTAAAATTTAATAATATATATTTCCTGTTAGAAAAAATAACAAATTAAGATGTTTTGCGATGCTAGGATTAAATAATACTAATAAAGAAAAATATTCACTTTCAATAAATAGCAAATCTTAATGTTTGGCACGGTTTGCAATAATAATCCTTTGCAGGGTTAGGGTTGAAATAAATGGCAAAATAGCATGTATTTTGGCATGGTGTTGGTATAGCAAAAGAACAATTAACCAATTAACCATTATTAAGCATTTTTTCGAGGCGTTTATAATTTTTTTCTAACTCATATAGCTGTTTTAATTATTTAACCAAAAGAATTAATTAACAAAATTTCTCAATTTAAATTTTCCGTTGGTATAGTAACGGATGTATTTTTAGAAATTACCATTCGAAAATTTGAGATTTTGGCGCCAAAGACATTCAACGTTTTATATTTAAGAATATAATATTCCTAAATCCTAAAATCCTGAATCCTAAATAATTATATTTAGGAATTATAAATATTTTTATATTTATAATTCCTAAGTGCTTAAATAATTTTATTACAGCTTCCTCGTCATCAAGTAACTGCCAAATGGTAAAATCCACGTCAATGTCAAAAATAAATGTAAATTATAATTTAATAATAAATATTTCCTGTTAGAAAAATAACAAATTAAGATGCTTTGCGATGCTAGGATTAAATAATACTAATAAAGAAAAATATTCACGTTCAGTAAATAGCAAATCTTAATGTTTGGCACGGTTTGAAATAAATGCGCAACAGCATGTATTTTGGCATGGTGTTGGTATAGCAAAAAAAAAAAAAAAAAAAAAAAACCAATTAACCATTATTAAGCATTTTTTTTTTATTTTCGAGGCTTTTGTAATTTTTTTCTGACTCATATAGCTGTTTTAATTATTTAACCAAAAGATTTAATTAACAAAATTACTCAATTTAAATTTTTCCGTTGGTATAGTAACGGATGCATTTTTAGAAATTATCATTCGAAAATTTGAGGTTTTGGTTGCAAAGACATCGCCAAATTAGAAAAATATCAAATATCTCACGAACTATTTCACTTAAAAGAATTTAGTTAGTACCATTCGATTCAGCATAAAAAATAGACTAAAATATGTTATTAGTAGAAAAATAACGATAAAATCAGATTTTTAAGGATTTTTTTAAAAGTTCGTTTTCTTTTTAACCCCCTTAGGGGTGGAATTTTAGGAAATCCTTTCTTAGCGGCGCTCTATGTCATAAGAAGTATTTTTACCCCAATTTTTAAGATTTTAGGTTCAGTAGTTTGGGCTGCGCGTTTATTAATACAAAATCCAGACTTTCTTTTATATATATAGATAAGAAATATTCTTCATGATTTCTTTTGGTACATTTCTTACCACTTTGTATTTTGTAACGCATGGATTATGTTTTTTGTAAAATTTCTGTTATTTCACCAACGTAACAGTGTAAGTTAATACTTGATTCAAATTTTGATTTGTATCGCAAAACATCATACGTATAAATCGGACCACAATACAATTTATTATTTATACGTGATTTATAAAGACATGCTAGTGCAATATAATGTACCTGTTGGTGAAATTTTAGAATAGGCAGCTTTCTGTCTAATGTTTATCTTCTCCAAAGGTTGGAAAGCAAGCATGGAGTTGAATATTCATATATAGTTTCTAAAGCTTTAATTTCAGAAAACCAGTTGTAATTCAGTAGGGAATAGAGTTAATTGAGACAACATTTCTTTACCGGTTTGACAGCAACAGTTTAGCAGAATTCTTTTTCCAATATATAGCGTTTGCATATTGGCACTTTTTATTCATACTCCCAACATCACGTGCTGCTACAAATCGTTATTAAAAGTTTAAATAGATGATATTGCTTATGAATTGACGATATTTATCTCTGTACATGCTGATGTTTTTGTCTAAATCTGATGACACGCTTAGTTGATAATGTTATTGGTTGTTTAGACGCTGAATGTAAATTTTCTTGGAGACGTTAGTAGACGTTGTTATTGGTCGTTTAGACGTCGTGGTTAAACTTGTTTGTAGTTTTCTTTCCCTAAATTCTCTGATACGCCTAGCAGATGTTGTCTCTGGACATTTAGACGTTGAGAATAAATTCTCATGGAGCTTTGTTTCACTAAATTCCCAGAAACGCTTAGTATATGTTGTCGCTCATTGTTTGTATGTAATGAAATTCGGTTTTGTAGCTGCTAGTCTCCACCATTTCTCATTAATTAGCACATGATTCAACTGGTTGATAACTATAAGGAAAACAAATATCATCTGCAGTACGATTTCTTTCTACCAGGGTGTAAAAAAATCATGATTTTTTTTTTTTTTTTTAAATAAAAAAAATCGGATTTTTTTTATTTAAATCGGATTTTTTTTATTTAAATCAGATTTTTTTATATTTTTTTCCCTGTGTTAAAATATTAAACATCTACCAAGAATTAAGCATTTCAAAAATGAATAACCCTCCAATTACTAACACAATCTATGTTTTTTTTTTGCTTTAATTAATAAAATTTTAATTATGTAATTATAGAAAAAAAAACTGCAAATTAAAAATTTCTTTAGTAACATATAACATTATGTGCACTAATATTTTGTAATAATTATATAAACCAATATTAAATACTGCTTATGTTGTAAAGTTATTGATAAATTGCATTTAATTTTAAATTGATGATACAGATTAAATTTGTTATTATTAAACAATTAACTGTTTAATTAAGAACACAATCTACATTTTTGAAAAAGTGGTTGAAAAAAAGGTGATAAATAATCGTTTGATAAATTCATAAAGCGGCCAATAATTTTACACAGGTTCTAAAGTATACGTATATCAATTTGATCAAAAATTGTAGCAATGTATACAGCAAACTCGCACATAATTTATAAATAGATTACAAAAATTGTATTTTGAAATTTAAATCAGATTGTTTCCCCACAACATTAAAATATTTGAATAGCTACTAAATATTATAATGTTTTGAAGTTATTTAACATTGTTATAATTAGCAGTAACAAATATTACATTTTTTACAAGTGATTTAGTGATAATTTTCATTACTGATTATAATGCTTTTTCACACTATTTTTAAAAATCAGAAAATATGTGATTTTATCATCTGATTTAAATCAGTTGATTAAAATCATTGACACTCTATTGCTATGTTTATTGTATATAAAAGAATGAATAACTTGATTATTAAAAGGAAATTATGACATTGTAAGTTATATTAGATTTAAATATCATTTTTAAATTAAATGCTTTTTATGTTTGTTCGATAAAAACCATGCTTTTTACAAACTTACTGTACTTAAATTTTTCACAATACTCAGGAATTACGCTTAGAAACAATTATTTAAAGCTTTGTTTTGTGTATTCATAAGTCAGAATACCTGTAGAAAATTTCCAAATTATGTTCATCTTAGATTTGAAAACTTTTTTGTGTCATTTTAAACATTTAGAAAATTTTTGATTTTAATCAATGATTTTTTTAAAAAAAAATCACTTGATTAAAATCATGATTTAAATCAACTGATTTAAATCGTTGACACCCTGCTTTCTACTCAACTTTTTTCAATAATGCATTAACCCACATCAAGTTAAAATTACGCAAAAGAAATAGTATTTTATAACAGAGTGCTACCAGAAAATAAAATAAAACCTTGCACAGCTTGTGACATAATGATTTGCGTAAAAATTTGCGCATAGCAAAATTCTAATTTGGGAAAAGTACTTGTTAAACCAGCGATCACTGAAATTAAAAGCGTCAACAAAAATTATGTTGTAAAATCTCCATTGATAAATCTAGCTGTTTTTTGCTAAACATTGGGCTTACTGGGTATATATACAGGGCTATACAAAAGAATTCCAGTTTTTTTTTCCCCCGCTTATCGATAAAAATTATTGACTGTGAGTTTTCAACGCATTATGCGTTTGTTACTAAATTAAATTGTAGCATAATCTTTAGAATTACATATGAATTTATAGATGAAATACAGGGCTGCACAAAATACTTAAGTAGATTTCAGGCCATGGACGGTATTTGATAAATCCCACTTTTCAAATATGTTAAGCGCTTTCTAAAACGATTACTTGGGTATCTTATTTTCCTTATTAAACAGCGAAGTATTGATAAGTATTCTGTAAGGGTTGCATAATCTATGCCTGATGCATAATTTTCCTTTCTTTTTTCTACATGAACTTGATTTTTTTTTTCAGACTCATTGCAATGAGCCTATGCAGTTTCAGGCTAAATAGAAAATGACCACATATTTGTCCAAATAACGTCGTTCCATCCTGGTTTATTCCAAAATGTCCAAGGTAGTGAATGCTTATGCATGCTTTTAGTTTAAGAAGTAGTAGCAGGAATTTAAAATTCTTACAAATGTGTATAAGAAAACTGTCATTGACAGATTTCAGTAACGCATTTTAGTGTCGAAGGTTTGTGAGTACCGTAAGTTCTATCGTATAATCCGCGGCTCAAATAACTATCTTACCTACCAGAAATTTTATTTAATAAAAAGTAATTTATTTCTAATTGGTACTTATTTGGTTTAATTTATTAAATAAAGTTTCTGGTTTGGGAAAAAGCTTATTCGTCAGAAATTACGGTACTTCATTTTATTTTAAGAGTATATTTTCCGCAACCTCCCGTGAAAAACTATCAATAAAATCTGCAGATGAGGCAGATATTTAATGTTTTCCCAGCAATACATAGAGGCGATGGGATGCAGAACGATAGTAATTATAAAGTTTATATAAGAAAAACTGATGTATTAATGCACTGTTAAAAATCTGCATCTGACTGTCCAGTCATTCGACCGTTTTTAAAGATAATGATTACTTGACTATAATATTAAACATATCTGACAATATTATTGTCATAATAAAGTTAAATCACCGTTATGTGACAGTTTTCTATAAAAACGGTCGGATGTCTGGACGGTTTGTTGTAACAGTGTTGCATTTTTAACAGTGTGGAACTTGCAGAAGATGCAGATTTTTAACGTTTTCCCAAAATTAAAAAAAGAAAATGGTTTGCTTATGAAAATAATTATAAAAATTAAGTAAGAAAATTTCTGCAGTAATGAAATATGCGGATGAGGTAGATTCTTAATGTGTTCCCATCATTATGTTAGCGAAGATGTATTGCCTAATAAAATTTATTATAAAAACCGCTGTCACCGCCGCCGCCGCCGCCGGTTTTGAATTTTTTGTAACCGGAGGTCTTTCTTCATTAATATTAAGAAAAATAATGCGTACAAAAATATGCAAATCGATGGTTTTATACAAAAATGTTTGATAAACACGCTGATGCAGACAGTTTTCAAATAGAAGAATTATTTTAAGAGATATTTAATGCTAAAGTGGGAAAAAATCGTTCCACTAAAAAAGTTTTATAGCAGCAAAAACTATACATGACAGTGTAATCATTTTTAGATCATTTTATGCGTTAGAATTTGCCGGAGTGCAGATTGCATTATTTTTTTTTATTTTGACTCATTTTTTGAGGTTTTATTTCTATTTTAAATTCAAATTTTCAGCATTTCTAGAGATATTTTTTACATTATTTTAGAGAACTAGGGGGCTCGGCCCCCTACGAGCTACGCTCGCCAACCCCCGTCCAGACACCGCAGACTCTAAATGCACGCTAATTTGATCGGCTTTAAAAAGATTTCGAAAGATTGAATTATAATTTAAAAAACAGCGATCTCCCTATAAACGAATTTCTATTCATTTCTCTTTGATTGGGGAATTTTAACGCCAAACCACTCGCCAAATTATACAAATTGATATAATTTTTATTTTAAATAACGAAAGAACAAATAAATTCGTACAACATTAATAAAAACACAAATAAAACGTCGAAATAAAAATAACTTGATGACGTATACACGTGTAACAACATTTCAAAATAAGCTAATATAAAAGGAATTAAGTAAAGAGAGTCTTTGTCTCCTGGTATTTTTTAACAAAGCGAAAAGAAAGTTCTTTTAAATGAGACATTTTAAATTAATCGTTTTTAATCTGACGTAATTTTTACGACATTTTAAATTAATTCTCAAAATATCAAATAAATGTCTAGCGCAATTTCTAAATTTAAACTTTTTTGCAATATTATTTTGTGTTCATTTTATGTAATAACTATAATGTGACGTAAATATGACGTAATTTCTCCTAAGACTTCTAACGCATGTTAATGAATTTATTATTTTACAATATCCTTTCTCTTTTAAAATTCACGTGTATACTTTTTATGACGTAATTTTTAATATGTTCCTGCTATTTTATACGTAATTATTTAATTCTAATTTGAAAGTATTTTCCTTGTTTATAATAGTCACGTGTAAATAAATTTTTAATTTGAAGCAAACATTTTTGCTTGCGCTTTTTATACAGTTGGCAACAGTTTAAATTAGTACAATTTTCTGAAATCTGTAAAAAATATCTCTAGAAATGCTGAAAATTTGAATTTAAAATAGAAATAAAACCTGAAAAATGAGTCAAAATAAAAAAATTAATGCAATCTGCACTCCGGCAAATTCTAACGCATAAAATTATCTAAAAATGATTACACTGCCATGTATAGTTTTTGCTGCTATAAAACCTTTTTAGTGGAACGATTTTGACCAAACTTAGCATTAAATAACTCTTAAAATAATTCTTCGATTTGAAAACTGTCTGCATCAGCGTGTTTATCAAACATTTCTGTATAAAACCACCGATTTTCATATTTTTGTATGCATTATTTTTGTTAATATTAACGAAGAAAAGCCTCCGGTCACAAAAAAATCAAAACCGGCGGCGGCGGCGGCGGCGGTGACAGCGGTAGTTACTTTTTTTTAGAATAGAGAGATGGTATTAATTTATACTGTTGCCAAATGTATAAACAGTGCAAACAATAATGTTTGCTTCAAATAAAAAATTTATTTACACGTGACTATTATAAACAGAAAAAATCATTTGGAATTAGAATTAGATAATTATGTACAAAAAGCAGGAACTTATTAAAAATTACGTCATAAAAAGTATGCACGTGAATTTTAAAAGAGAAAGGATATTGTAAAATAATAAATTCATTAACATGCGTTAGAAGCCTTAAATAGGAGAAATTACGTCATATTTACGTCACATTATAGTTATTACATAAAATGAACACAAAATAATATTGCAAAACGGTTTAAATTTAGAAATTGTGCTAGACATTTATTTGATATTTTGAGAGGATCTTTTCAACTATTTTTGTTTGGAAAGCGCAAATAAGATTTCATTTCTAACAAAAGTATGTTCACGTGAATATTTAAAAGAGAAGGAATAGCTTGGTAAAAATTACGTCAGATTAAAAACGATTAATTTAAAATGTCTCATTTAAAAGAACTTTCTTTTCGCTTTCTTAAAAAATACCAGGAGACAAAGACTCTGTTTACTTAATTCCTTTTATATTAGCTTATTTTGAAATGTTGTTACACGTGTCTACGTCATCAAGTTATTTTTATTTTGACGTTTTATTTGTATTTTTTATTAATGTTGTACTAATTTATTTGTTCTTTGGCTATTTAAAATAAAAATTATGTCAATTTGTATAATTTGGCGAGTTGTTTGGCGATTTATATAATTTGGCGAAATTGGTCGACGGGATAATCAAGTAGTACCGCAGCGATTTGACGTTAAAATTCCCCAATCAAAGAGAAATGAATAGAAATTCGTTTATAAGGAGATCGCCACTGTTTTTTAAATTATAATTCAATCTTTCGAAATCTTTTTAAAGCCGATTTAGAATCTGCGGTATCTGGACGGGTGTTGGTGAGCGTAGCTCGCAGGAGGCCGAGACCCCTAGTGTATGAAAATTTCTGTATTAATGAAATCTGCAGATGAGGCATATTTTTGTGTTTGCCGAGCGTTACTTAGAGAAAATGGATTGCTGAATGAAAATAATTATAAACATATATAAGAAAATTGCTTTATGAATAAAATTTGCAGATGAGGCAGATTTTTTATATTTTCCAATATCCTATAGAGAACATGGGTTGCTTGTGAAAATAATTACAAAAAATATAAGAAAATTTCTGCTGTAATGAAATCTGCTGATGCATCAGATTTATGTTTTCCACAGCGTTACATATAGAAAATGATATGATACGGAAAAACAATTATAAAAAGTATATATGAAAATTTCATTAAAAACGAAATCCGCAGATGTTGCAGATTATTAATATATTCCTAGCATTATGTAGAGAAAATTAGTTGCTGAATGAAAATGATTACAAAAAATTAAGAAGAAAATTCCTTTATTGAGAGGTTTGTTTTATGCAACTGGTTGATAATTAAGTAAAAGAAAAAAAAATTATTTTTTATACGTAAATTTTGCCATTTTCCCGAAAAGATCTAGAATAAAATCTGCTTGGGAAGACATAATATTATTTTCCCCTTATCATTGCGTAGAAATTATGTACTGCTGGGGCGGATTGCGAGTTTATTTTTATTTTAAGTGCGCTAAAGACTTAAAATGAAATGAAAGTAATCACTAATATCAGGTAAACCGCAGCATAAATCATATATGTGAATACGGTAGATTTCTTACGCTTTTTGTGACTAATTTTATTCAGCAGTTCATCTTCTTTACGTAATTCTGGGAAAAAAGTCTAAAAATCTGCCTCATCTGCAGATTTTATTGATGGAGAAATTTGTTTATGTATTTTTCATTTAGCAATCCGTTTTCACTACGTACCCCAAAGAAAACTTGAAAAATTTATTCTTCTGCCTCTTCTCTCTAACAGTAGAAGAATTTTCTTTTGTAGGTTTTATAAAAATGTTCATTAAGCAATCCATTTTCTCTACGTAATGTTGTAAAATATACTTCATGTGCAAATCTGTTTGATACAATTTTCTTATGCATGTTTTATAAATATTTTCATTCAGAAAACTATCCTTTCTACGTAATTCTGAGAAAAATTTAAACAACCTGATTCATCTGCAAATGTATTGTTATTTCTGAACGGGGTGTTAACGAAAAATAAACTCTTTAAATAAAAATGTATTCACTAGCCATAGACACACACACCTCGCGTTAATGAAATCTGTCAATAAGACAGTTTTCTTATACATTTTTAAAATCATATTAATTTCCCCCACCTATTTTTTATACTAAAAGTATGCTGAAACATTCACCACCTTAGACAAACTGGAAGAAACTTGGATTAAACTAGAATGTTAGGACAAACAGGTGGTCGTCGATGGTCACTTTTTAATTTGTCTGAAACTGCATATGTTCATTGCAATGTGTTTGAAATAAAAATCAAGCTGATTGAGAAATAGATAATTTCCACTTAGCCAACTCGCCACAGGCTCTTTGCAATAAGCCTGAAAAATATGAGGCTGATTGAGAAACAAATGATCATTCTCCAATTAGCCCAAATCTGTATAGGCTTTTTGTAATAAGCCTGAAAAATATCAGGTCGATTGAAAAAAAAGAAGATGATTCTTCAATTAGCAGGGCTCATTGCAAAAGAGTCTAGGCTCTTTGAAAAGAGCTGGATTTCGTAATTAGCCTACGACATATGTAAGGGTGATCAACTTAAAAGAGTACTCATTGATTTTCCTTATTATCCTTAAATCTGACATATGTGGCAACTAATCTAACACTGAAGTATAATGGTTTAAACCTTGTTTAAGTGTGAGAGATAACTTCCAGCACTGTTGGACTGTTACAATTTTCTTTGAGAGTTAAAACAGAAATAGAGACGCACAACGTTACTTAATCCTATCATATTTTTCTTTTTGAAAAACATAATTTAATTCCATTTTTTTTTACATTTTCATTCCTTACAGCAAATGTTGAAAATGTTCGCCAACATTTTGAATGCAAACATGAACATGTTGAACCAAGTTTTCTGAGACACTTCACAACATTGTTGGTGTTATTGACGAGATTTCTTCAGTTATGAGTTGTTTTGATTCATCAATGTTTGCAGGACTTCGCTGGAAAATACTACCTTTGAGGTAACCCCACATAAAAAAAAACTAACGGAGTGAGGTCTGTTGACCTTGGTGGCCAGACGCCTATTGAAATTAAACTGCCATCAAATAATTCCTTAAGCACTTCCATTGTTAGAAGCATACGATTTACAGATTCGGATTAAAATTACTAATCATGTTCACACCAATTTATATTTAAGCAAGTAAGAAAAATCATGCGTTAAGCATAATTTAAATACGAAAGCAATGGCTGCTTAAAAAAAGTTTTCATATTCAAAGGTTTAAATAGGAAAAATATTTTGCAATTTGTCATTTGCTTCTGGATAAAAAGAAACAAGAAAGAAAAATCATGCGTAAAGCATAGATTATGAAACACTTTCCAACACTTACTGAATGCTTTAACAAAACTTCGTTATTTAGGGAAATAGGGTATATAAGAGAACTAAGTAAACATTTTAGAAAACGCATAAAACATTTGAAAAACTGATTTCAGCAGTTACCGAAAATAGCAAATATGTATTACAATTTTTTTGAACAGCCCTGTATTTGATCTGTAGGCTGACATATATACTATATAGTGGGGAAATTTAATTTAGCAAGAAAACACAAAACAGGTTGAAATTTCTCTTTCAGCAATTTATAATAATAGACATGGAAACATACTTGTATACTTTTGCATAACCCTGTAGTTAACCTAGTACCTTTATTACACGCCACTATTTAGCTAAAGTTTAATTCAATGTAAAACACTCTTAAAACTACTGGATTCACATTTCCGGAAATTATAATTTATAGACGGCCATGTATCCAACTCTTTGCGTGACCCTGTATATCATTTTGTATATGTTTTACTAACATGTCTTAGTAAAGTAAATGCAGTTCAGCGTAAAAATGCATAACTCATTTAAAATCTACCTTTAAGCAATTTGCAATCATACCCAGTAACCATTACGAATTCTTTTGTGTAGCCCTGTATATCAATTACAGCATTTACACACACCATATACAATGCATAAATATACTGAAACATAAAAGCACATAACATATTTAAAAATGCATTTCCAGCAATCATCGCTACTGTAATGTACTTCGGATACAGTATAGTATCTGAAATCTTTTGTGTGTCCCTGTAAATGCTATGCACTTCGTATTATACATGTATTAAATTATAGTAAAACTCAGCGACGTTTATCAATTTCATTATACGTGAAATAATTTAACTAAATTAAATTACGCCGGAAAAAATTCCCTTCACCCCTATATCATTATGTAACGGAATTCTTTTGTGTGGCCCTGTAAATGAATAATAACTATTCTTTGCGCCGCATATTCTACAGAATGCATATTTTAATGCACTTGATAAACGTATGTAAATTGTATTATGTTTGAAAGCATGTAACGTCATTAAAAATCATTTTAAACGATTTTTTCTCATAGGCCGTATTGTAACGGAAAACTTTTGACTGTCCCTGTAAATGAACTAAACATGCTACAAGCTTCATTTGAAATAGGGTTCGTGCTATGGTACAGTTCACTAACATCCAAAAATTTCAGAACGATCCGAGTATATTTACGGGAGTTAGAGTGCGGACAGACGGACAGACGGACAGACAAACCGAAATCATAAACACTTTTCAACTTTGTTGGAAAGTGTTAAAAACGTGTTTTCGCATTTAGAAAGTGAAAAAAAAAGATACCCGTGTATTAATTATAGGATAATTAAATAAGTAATGATGTTGAAAATCTTGCTACTAATATTATAGATGTGGATAGTACAAAAAACAAACGAGTACTCTTTTAAATTGATCACCCTATATATATATGTATGTATACATTTAACAAATTTCAATACATACAATAGATAAAATGCCTTCCTGTTCAGTAATATAAGTAATGGTAAACAATATGCAATATTTTATCATTCTACTCCTCAATGCGCATTTGGTAATACAATCAGTTATATTCTATAATCGGAGTGCTTTTTCAGAAATATTGATGTTTTTCCGGTGTTTGAAAGGAATAAAGAAATCTGCCGCATAAAAAAAATACTTGTGTGAAAATATAAAATATATGTTTTATTACCATTCTCAGCACTATGTTTATCATATGTCTACTTAGTTTAATACCATCCACGCTTTCATTCACACGTGGTTGTAAAAAGTTGTAAGAACTGTAGATTGTATCGTATGAAATTGAAAATTCCTCAATCCGATAATATTTCTTTAGAAGTGTTCAATGGAGTATAGGTAAAAACACTAAAAATCCCTTTATGAGAGAGCATAAGAATTTACTAAACTTGTGCTGTTCTTCACACTTTGAACCTGAATGTTTTATTTTCAGAATATCTTAGCAAGTATTTCAATCAAACAGATGTAGTCGGATAGGCAAAAGTATTTTTACTGAAAACAATCGACAACATATTTCATATGATTTAATTTTTCAAATCCTTCCTTTGCGAGGGTCAACATTTCGGGCAATAGCTATATTCTTAACTTTCGACAGAAGGTGTTCAGACATTTTTGTAACGATTTTGACTTTCTTTATAACTTAAATTTAACTGAAAAAACAACTTATATTGAATCGACTCGGGATAAGGACTAATAATCGTCTGACTCATCAAATATATTCTTTGCTTTAAAATGCCATTGGAAATAAACAATGTATCGCAGATTATGGATTTACGGTTTACAAATAGAAATACTCTTATTATATTATTAAACAAGAAAGGAAAAAAAATCATACGTCAAACATAGATTATTAAACACTTTCGAACACATTCAGAATAATGTAACAAAACTTCTCCGTTTAACAAGTTCAAAATAGGATGTCTAATAGAACCATTTGGAAACGCATAACACATTTGAAAACCAAATTTTAGCAATTCCCATCTACCGTCGGAAAATTATCCGAATTATTTGAACACTACTGTGGGGGAGACTAGGGAGGGTTGACCCACTTTTTACAAAATGATTTTTTATTTTTTAAATATTGAACGTAGAATAAATTTTTTTATATAACTTTATTCGTTACACAATCAGTTATCAAAATAAAATTACTACATAAGTGTAACATATAATAAATTTGAAAAATGATTGATTTTAATCATGAGAAAATAATGGGTCAAGGTTCCCCACATATGGGAAGTTTGACCCACTACATGGGAGGCTTGACCCACTTTGTTTTATGTCGAAATATTTGTGAGGGGAAATAAAATCAGTTCAAAAAAAGCAAACTAACTTTATGCTACATGCTTTAATTATTATAAAAAATATTTTTGAAAATATGATGCTTAAACAAACCTGTTTAGACGCAATCACAACTCAGAGGAGAAAAAAAATATTTTAAACAGGATTTTGTCTGAACAGGTATAATTGTACAGCAGGGGAAATGAAATTTTAGCATTCAAAACAGTATTCCGTTAGAGACAGGTTCCGTTTTCATAGGGTTTCATATATTATTATGTCCGGATTTAGATGCCACAGTTCCTTTTTTTTGTCTCCTTGTCCTATTTTTTGTGACATTCGACTTGACAACTCAGGTTGTCACATACTTTAGTTTCATCACACTGCATTATCCTGATGAAATTTGTCTTCGTATATTTCTAAATTTTTTCGTTCAATGCTATGTTCTTTTCCAGCCGCATAGGCACTTAATTTATCATGAACATCTTTTAAACCGTTCAGGGACAAAGTACTTTCAGTACTAAAATGTTGAAATAGTTGACTGGCACCGGAATTTACGAACAAATTTATAAGTTGTGGAAATAAGAAAAGCTATATTTTACATACATATTAATTGGAAAATATTTCAGCAAAATTCTGGGGCCATTGTTACGTTTGGGAATTAAAATTAAGTAGTTTCATAAACATACCAATGCCTGAAAGGGTTATGACTACTGCTTTCATAATTTCTAGTCATTTCTAATATTTTCCACTGTTTCTATTTACCTATTGTAAGTAATATTGAAATGGAAAAAAGTTCCTGTCAACTTTCTCATTTATATTTCATTAAAAATTTTCTCGCAGTGGATACTATAGCAATTTTTGACATCTTTCTTTAATCAGTTTTAAACAATTTTTTTTTCATCACCCCATTTTACTGTAGCTTTACGGAATAAATTTACATTCTTTTTTATATATAAACATTAACCTTTCATTATACACAGTGTATAATAAAAATATTTCCAAAATCACTTAATTAAGGGAGCATTGAGCATCTGGTCAACTCTCCCTCACATTGACTGGGTCAAGCCTCTCCAGATAGCTCTTTTCTAAAGGATAGCACATTCTTATGTTAAGCCTAACTTATTGTACAATCTTTACGCCTGGAATGAAAACTCGATATTTCTGCATTACTTAAAACCATCATACTTAAATTTCTGATACTTTAAATTTTATCAGAGAAAAGCTTACAAAATATTTCTAAAAAACACAACTTTTAGGTTGAAAACACATCACAATTGATTTTTACTAAACTTATTTCGATTATCTATGTTAAACAAAGACTGTTGTTTGAGCATTCTAAGTAGATTTGGTTGACACCTATTGATAAAACTCTGAAATTCTATGAAATATGAAAACTGATGGTGGGTCAAACCTCCCTCCAAACCTCAACCCTCCCTAGTCACCCTCCCTAATCACTTAATTAAGGGTCACCCCTATATGATATATAAATTTGTATCTATAAACTACGTGCATTCAAAAATTTAGCTGAGTTAGGCAATACTTACCACAGTTGAAAATTCCCCTTCAGCAATTGCCGCTAATAAGTAGAATTCTTTGTGCAGCTCTGTATACGAGGTATATAGAATTTTTCTTATTATTTATTTAGAATTATTTATTTATTATCATTATTTCTATATTAGAGTCTGTATAGAACGAATAACAAGCAAAAAAATTAGTTAAATTTAAAAGCGCATAACGAAATTAAAAACGCACTTCTAGCAATCATTGCTCAAAGACAGTACTGTAACCGATTTCTTGCGTGTGCCCCTGTAAATCAACAATAGAGCTATGAATGCCCCATTCCATAGTAATCATTGAGTAGTGAAATTCGGGAATTTACATCAATTTCAATATATTTGAAATAGCGTAATGTCATTAAAGTACACTGCAAAAGATTTTTCCCATTGAATATAATATAACGGAATAATTTTGATCACCCCTGTAAACGAACTATGAAACCAATGACAGACGGGCGTCTTTTTTGCTATTTTTTTGCTTAAGTATTATCCATTCACAATGCTATAGCATTGTGAATGGATAATACTTAAGCAAAAAAGCAGCAAATAAGACGCCCGTCTGACATCGGTCTTAATGCTACACGCTTCACATTCAATACCGACCATAGTGAACATCATTAACATATATCAATTGCTGGAAAATCTGAATATATTTACGCGAGTTAGTATATTGACAGACAGACGGCCAGTAGGACAGACAAACCGGATTCATAAACACGTTTCAACTATGTTGTTAAGTATTAAAAAAGACATGGTTTTATTATTTATACGCTAAAAGTATGTTACGCAGTTTGTAAAAAAAAAAAAAAAAATGTCAAAGTTTACATTTGATTGGGCAAGAGATAAAGGTATATGAGGCATTCTCACAATTTTTTAACTTTCAGGAATAAAAGTCTGGTGAAATTAAATTGAATAAAGTAAGATTTTAAACTGATAGACGAACGCCTTAATGATTCAAAATAAAGAAAAAATGGTCAGCAGCGAAAATATTTCTATTTAACTGATTTTTAAGTTAAACTTGTGAGTTTAATTTTAATTACCGTTTTACCACTATAATTGTTTATTTTCTTCTAAATTTTTACTTATAATGAATTTGCATATTACCCATAGGACATTCAAATATGAAATAATAACATTGTAGCACAAAATTTTGGTATAACATTGCCTTAAAGGGGCGTGAAAGAAGGGACCGTAAGGAAAAAAGGGTGATGGTATAGGAAAACAGAGTATGTGACGAAAAAAAAAAAAGGTAAGGAAAATTATCACTATTTTTAGGCAAACCATGTTAAGACTAAGTGATAGCCACAATGTTCATTGATTTTTAGGAACAGTTATTTACATTAGATTAAGTTTAAAAAATATATATTTATCTCGAAACCTGCAGGAATAAACCCTGGGGACGGTAAGACTACCAATAAAGCCAAGATCTTGAAATTGATATTTAAATTCTGATTTAAATTCTGCAGGGAATTTCCTGTCAAAGAATTTTAGTCATTCTTTCTTTAGCATACTTCTGCATGAGAAAAGTTGAAAAAAATTCTGCGGGTGCATCTGAAGTGATTTTCTGTATAATTTTAGCAAGAGAGACGGTAAGGAATCTACAACCCAGGTACAGAGTTAAAAAAATAATAACAAGCGTAAAATTGTGCGCAGGATAGTTTTTTTGCTACATATTTCTATAAAACAATAGTCCCAGTTTTGGAAAAAATTACATTGAATTACTTTTATTGAAACAACTAGCTGTTTAATCCGTTCTATGCACGGGAGTTCATGAATTTAATTCTAAAACCAAAGTTAAAAATAACTATTCGATTTAGTAAATCATTTTTCCACTACTGTGCCTTTTTTTAATGAAATTTAATTTACCATGCTACTATGGCAGCAGACGATAAAACGATATCTTTGGAATAAGGGAATAAATAGAATTAAAAGTTTTGTTGATGTTTGTGATAAAGTGTGTTTCTTTATTTTTAAAAAATTGTAATAATTAAGCGCAATTAAATAATCTCTAATTATTTGCATGTGAGGTAAAAGAATTATCGTAATACCCGCTAAAGCTTCTTATTATTGTAGCGTAGCGTACATAATGTGTATATCTCTAATTATTTGCTTGTGAGGTAAAAGAATTATCGTCATACCCGCTACAGCTTTTCAGCGCAGCGTGGCGTACCTAATATGCAATACGTCTTGCAATAGAATGGTGATTGAAATAATATAATGGTATAACGAAAAATGGTTAAATTTGATAGGAAATTGCTGTTAACTTAGTGGTTTTTTTATCAAGTAAAAATGAACTATAAGTTATTTCGATTCCGGATTACTTTAGTTGCCTCGGCCGTATTTTAATACACATGTGCGTAACATTTCAGAATTCTGGCTTCCAAACTGTGGATTTGTATAGCATTACAGACAGACAGACAAATTTTCATTTTTATATACTGGATTTTATAGAGACAGCTCCAAACTTAAAAATCAGCATCAGGTATACAGGATGGTATAGGAATTTCGTGGTATATTTGGACACACAACATCGTCCAAAATTTATTTATCTCGTTAATATTGTTGTGCAGTCACGCAATGAGATGTTTTCTAGTAGAAGAAATAAAAAAACCCCAAGAATATGCACTAAAATAAAAAATATTATTCAGGTACTTAAAAGTCAAAATGTTGTGAGAATGCCTCACATACGCAACAAAAGCACATACACCACTTTTTAGGTGCGTTTGCAATTACATAAATACGTATCACGTATAGTCGTCATCTGGTGCATCCGTCTGTCCGCGTATAACAGCGAAAAAACTACCCAACAGAATGGATTGAAGTTTAATATATATAATAGTCAAGAATTTTGTCGACTCATTTCAAATTTTATGAAAATCGAATCAAAACTTTAAAAGATATTAATAAAAGTGTTCTTCATTCTATTAAATCCTATCATACGTAATTAATTTAATGATATTCTATGATAAGTAATGATTCTAGGTTGCCATGGTCATTATGCCCATTATGTTAAGATGGAGTCCTATTATTTCCGTTTTACTATAATCCTAATAAATTTTGTATATATGTATTTTTGCATAAGAGTGAAACAGCTATTCCACCAATATCTGATTATTTATAAAGCTAGTTATAGTACGAACGCACATCATTTGCTAAGCTTCACGTAAAATGTCCGACTTGTTTTTCTAAAGTGTGTATCGAAAGTCCCATCTTACAATTTAAAAGGAAATTTGACCCCCAATGGCAAAATATTGAAACACATCTATAGGAACTGTAAACAAAATTATGAAATCTGAACAAAGAATAAAACAGTTGTTCACCGCTTAATGCAAAATATGTTTCTCTGCGTAAGACTATGTGCAGATTGTTACGGAAAATTATGTAGCTGTTGAAAAAAGGAAATGGGCAGTTACAATTGATGAGGCTTAGATATATTTATTTTATTTCAAAAGAAAAATATCAATTTACTACCGAAAAAGGGGAGAAAAAGACCTAAAATGTTGGTTCGGGCAAGAAAGATTTAGCTAAAGATTTTGTGGTTAGTATTGGATTCCCTTATAACGGAAAATTTAAAATAAGAAAAGTAGAAAAATGTTATTATTAACTGAGCTTACTGTCAGAAATATGTTTTAACACCTGTTTTCAAAGACGACATTCCATCACTTTACTTAAACGATCATCATTGTGTTAAGTTCTATCAGCATAAGATCATACCTCTCATAAGGTCATATCAGTCATACCTCTCAATTTACTGCTATATTTTTAGACAAAAATGAGAAATGAAACTGGAATCGAGGCTATTCTAATTAAGGGGCCAAGACTCTTAAAATTGGATAAAATGAATAAAAAGGGACCATATTTAACATTTAATATCTTAAAATGTATATGATTTAAAAACACAATTTTATTTGAAATGAAATATATAATTATGCTCTTTCATTTCATAAATTAAAAAAATTGCAAGATTCAGAATTATTATTTACAGAAGGCTTCAAACTGTCAGACATTTTTCGAGCAGAAAATTGGTATGACAGCTTACACGCATGATTATAAAATAAATTTTGAAACTAGAATGAAATTTCTTGCGTCTAATTATACTTCATATTGTTACCCTGAACCTAAATAAATTTGTATTTAAAGTATTTGTATATATTTAATACAAAGTTGTATTTAGCCAATGCAAATTTTTGAAAATTTCAACACTTTAATCACCTAAAAAATATTTTTTTAAACAATGAAAATGAAATTTTAGGTTCCGTTTTTGCAGACTAACATGTAACATAAGTTGATAAAACATATGTTTCATGAAAAAATATTCAGAAGTTTTTGAGATACCCTGTTTGTTATTCCCAAAAACGTCATTTGAAGCAAAATGACTTCAATATTTCGGAAATGCCGTTTCAGCTATTGCTCAGGTATAATTCTAAAAGCCATACCTTCGTCCTAATGGGAATTTCAAGGAAATAATTATATCAAAATGTTCAGAAAAGATAGGAGTTTAACATCTAAAATAATAAAAATTTCGAAACTTTTGAAGCTTTAAGAATCCTGAGAGCCCTTAAATGTATTTCACCCAGGTCCTCCGACACGTCTTCTTTGCATTACTGTGTATTTGGACTTTTAAAACGAGTTATTTATAAGTGGCATCCAAAAAACATTGGATAGACTCTGGAAGATTGTGACTACGTAATAGAACAAAATCAACCGAAGTATTTTAAGAAAAGATTTTTTATTTGGAAATCGAGATGTAATATAATAGATCAAGAAAATGGCTGTGAGATTGAAGTTATTAGAAAATAAAAGTCTTATCTTTGTTTATATATTTCATTTTTAGAAAATTTTACAAAAATATGTGAACACCCCCTGCATGTGTATGTATTTCTTTAATATTCTCACCACTCAACTTACCTTATGTCTACCTACTTTGATACGATCCACATTTTCACACAATAAGCGTTTTTGTAAAATATCTTCGATTGTATTAAAAAACCCCCATTCAATCTTATCACGATACGTGGCCAACAAGAACGTGCTCTATGATATACATAGATAAAAACACTGAAGTAATTCACTTATGGGAGGGCATAGGAATTTAGTAGACATATGCTGTGCTTTTCGTACTGTGAATCTGTATTTTTTATTCACCGACTTTTTACCCGACTGAAAAGAAGGGTTATGTGTTTCACGTGTATCTGTGTATGTGGATTTCTTTATACCCTCGAAACATCCAAACGGCTGGATGGATTTTAATGAATGAAGTCTCTATCAATTCGTCTTAACGGCCCAATAGTTATAGGCTAGGTTTTGTTTTTATAAATTCAAAATGGCGGCCGTAAAATACAAAATGGTGGTAGAAAGGAAAAAAAAAATTACGCACCCTATTGAGTGAGATATCATTGGAGAGGTCTTTCAAAATGAAGACGATGTTTCATTGACTATTTTACAGTCAGAAGTTCCGTTAAAATATTATACAATCTGGAAGTTGTGCATGTATTGTGGATCTATAGCTTTACTGCAACTTTAATTATCATTGACATCTATAGACCTCATCAAAACAGTGTTTATAGATAGGGACTAACAATTAAACACAACTTAAAAATCATCAATACAAATAAATAAAAAAAAATAGGTAAGTAATAAAAACAAGTAATATAAAAAAAATATTTTAAGTCAATTCCTACTTAGGTCAATAAGAGAACTTTTTTCTCCCATTCTTCTTTCCTGTTGAGTGGCGCTAAAAATGCTTTGATCAGGAAGAGGGCTCTCTCGGTCTTATAATACCTTGATCAAGAAGAGGGCTCTCTCGGTCTTAAAATACCTTGATCAAGAAGAGGGCTCTCTCGGTCTTAAAATACCTTGATCAGGAAGAGGGCTCTCTTGTTTATTGGAAATTAATTAATTTAATTTAATTAATGAATTAATATTTGAAAAAAACTGGATTAACAATAAGTGTCATCCACTACAAGTTAAAAAAAAATTATTTGAGCTTGATTGGATGAATAATAAGTATTTTATTAACGATTGAAAATTTGTACAAGATATATATAGCGAGAGTGTGAGCTAATAGTAGTAATTGAAAAAAAAAAGTAGTTTCACATTGAGGAGAAATAATTAATTAGTTCGCTTTTTACTCAATCGGGTTTTTTGATTTTTTTAAATTTAAAAGTTTATTAATAAATACTTCAACAGAATAAATGTAATCGGATGGGTCAAGAAAAACATATATCAACTGGTTCTCATGATTAAACTGGTCGGATGTGGCAATCCTAAAACTTTCTTCTATCTCAAACATGTTAATACTTCCTGAAAAATGCAGAATACCAGCGGCACCGGTTAGGTGATTTAAAGCAAAATCCAATCTGCAACAACTTATGTAAACTTCTAACTGAATCTGAAGGTTGATGAAAATCCGTAAATTAATTTTTGAGATAGAGCTATTGCGGAAATCGTAAAAAAATCTGCATAGCTGCGCCACCTGTTGGGCGATTTACCGCAAAAACTAATCAAAACCAATTTATATCACGGACTAACTGAATATTAAGTTTGATTAAAATTCATGCATTTGCTCTTGGCATACAGCTATTGCGGAAACCGTGAAAAATGCAGCATAGCAGCACCACTTGTTGGACGATTTACACCAAAAACTAAGCAGCACAATTTATATCAGGGACTAACTGAATCTGAAGATTCATAAAAATTCGTGCATTAGTTTTCAGATATAGCTATTCAATAATCATGAATACTGCAACATAGCAGCGCCACCTGTTGGACGATTTACACCAAAAAATAATCAGCACCAATTTATATAAGGGACTAACTGAATCTAAAGTTTTATTAAATTCCCTTTTTAAGTTCTTGCGATAGTGCGCCCACAAAATTTGTGTTACATATAGATAGACAGCCAGACAGATAGACTCATAGACAGGCATATTGTAAAAACATGTTTTTCGGGATATCTGACTCCTAAAACACGTAATTCCGTCGGAAACCGGAATTCGAAAATCTTCACGAATTCAATATTTTCTTCTTGTAAAGATAAGCAAAAATGAACTTATTGGAGGTTTTCATTTACACGTCAGAACGGTTAACGTAAATAATTACATTTTAATTTTGAAATTATCTTAAAAATCTTCTTTTATGCCTACTAAATTTAAAGATAGTTTATATTTTCAAATTTTATGATTTCAGAAGCTGTAATTGAGGTTTGGCATTATTATGTCTTTATTGTCAGTTGTTGATTTGTCAGTTAATGATTGTTTTATGACTATTCGAAGAAGGATTATAATAAGTTTATGCCCAAACATCATTCAATATTGTTGAACATAGTAAAACTCTTCGAACTAACTAATAATATGAGTACTTTTAAATTCCGTTCAGTAGAAGATAAGTTAAGAACCACACCCATTTTCAAGGATCAGAGCTTAATACTAATAATGGAAATAAAAGAATAAAAAGAAAAGGACCCAGTAAACCATTTATCTACTGATGGTAATTATAAGTACCATTAAAATAACTTGTTATAAAATTCATTTAATACATCGATTAGTTGTAATACAGTTCAGAATGAGTTACAGATACATTACTTTATCTTCTCCCAAAAGCATTATTTGTTAAACAAACAAAAATATTTTTAAAAGGATGATTTCTTTTGCCTTTGCATGCATCTTTTCAGCTTTCTTGGCGTTGGGTGGGTGGGGGGATTTTTTAATTCAGAAATATTCCTATCTCTCTATTGTAAGAAAATTATATCTGTACATTTACTAATTCTACAAAATACTAAGAAAAAGATTTAAAATAAAAGATTTGAGTGGGGTTATAAATATTGCACAAAATCCCTATACAATCAAATTTAATTAATCCTTCTAAATCCTTCAATCCTTCTAAAATCCTTCTAAAATTGATTAAATGATTAAGTAAATCATCTAATGTAGTTTCAACAATTCACGAAAGATGCTTTAGAAGATAAAATTTTCATAAATTCATAATTCAGTAGATAAAGGGTTAAACTGATGGCATTGAGCTCACAGGCACACACTAGTTGTATATTATACTCTTATTTCAAAGAATAATGTTCGAAAAATAAAGAAATCGACAAAAAAAAAACCATTTAGTTAAATTAAAGGGGGGAATTAGTTTCTCCTTATCCCTCCCTTTACCAATAAACCTTCAAATCTAATCAGGTAAGCGGCTTATCAGAATAAATCGGTAAGCAAATCGGATAATTCTGCATGAAAAATCCATTTGTTTAAATTAAGGGGGAGGATTATGCTCCTGTTCACTTCTTAATACTTAACCAATGAACCCCCAAAACTAATTGGGGAAGCGATTTATCAGAATGAACCTATAACCAAAAATTGAAAAAAATCGAATATTTCTATCAAGAGTTGTCGCGTTACATACATACATACGTAGGTACATACATAACCTGCGGGCACATTAGCTTTCAGATTTTGATAGTCTGTAAGCTAAAAATCAGTAATAGAAATACTTCAATAATTCTAATCCGCTATTTAATAGTTGTAATAACAGTGGTTTCTTTCCATCATCGGGTTACAATAAATTCCGCGACTGAAAGCAATGAACAACTATGCGACTTAGAAAACACATGTTGAAATATATCACTCTATTTACCATACTTCTATTTAGTTTAATACGATCCAAGCTTTCATCCTAACGTGAAGTTATAAAACACTGTAGAATGATTGAGAATTCTTCCATCCAATCTTAACTCCAGTCTGTATCGATAACGTGCTCAGTGAGGTACAGATAAAAACACAGAAGTAATACTTTTATAGTAAGGTCATGTAAATTTATAAGACATGTAGGATCTGTTTTTCATAGCTTGAGGCAAAATATTTCATTCAAAGGCTTTTGATACTGGCTTTTTTGATACCAGAATTTTAATACATAAAATGTTCTTTTATTTAATCGGAGCATATGGGCGATTTAAAAGAACAACATTTTCTCAAAGATAATAGTGGTGTGCAAAGGCAACTCTGGAAAGGATATTTTAATAGTTCCTTCAAACAAGTAAATATAACCGAGCTTGGGAAAGAACAGTATTTTTTCAATTGGATGTTATAATAAGATTAAACTAGTAAATCTGCAGATCAGGAGCCTCAACGTCAGCTCTACAATTCATTGTGTTTAGCATCCTTTGAGTAATATTAATCTTTCCACAAAAAACGAAATTTAAAGTTTTGAAATTACATAAACATTTATAAAACGAAAAAATATTTCGAAGGTTTCTGACATTAGAAGCGTTAAATTATACCCCTTGTTATGTAATGGTATTCTGAAAATCTCATGAGCTACTTATTCTGGTAATTTTTAGATAATAAAGTAGATTTCTTCAGGGGGGCAGAGCCCCCCTGAACCCCTTCGTAGTGTAATTTAATTTACATTTGTAATTATCAATTAATTGTGTTAATGTCCTTTAGTAAATTCTACCAATAGACGGAAACGTACATGAATTCTTTTCTACTGCCCTGTATATTACGTGAAGATTTTTACGCGTCGTCTATAACATTTAAATTTAATGCAGACAAAAAACCCTCTTAAAACTGCTCATATCACATTTCCGGGGATTAGTATGCATAGCGTGCACCACATATCCAGTTTCTGCGGAGTCCTGTATATGGTTCTATTTAAATTCTGCAAACATTTGTTAGTATTCTAAATGTAATTGGGCTGGGAAATACATAACTCAAAAAAAAAAAAAAAAAAAAACACTGAAGCAATTCGCGCTCATTTTCATTTATACTTACGAATTCATTTGTGTATCCCTGTACATGGTCTATACAATATTTAAGCACTACTTATTAAGCACAAATTTACTTAACGTTAAAACGCACACCATAATCGAAAATGCTCTTCAGCAATCATCCCTAATAGACCAGAACTGTATCCGAAATATTTTATGTGACCCTATAAATGAACGATAAATACGATACAAATCATATTCAAGCTTCTTGTAGTCAACCACAGTAATGTAATTTAATTTCATAATGTTTGAATTAGTGCAACACAATTAACACACTGACGACAGGCAATTTAATTAAATCTGGGTTTAAAAACAGTAGAAGCTCCTCCCTCTTCTGAAAGTGTCTCGGAAATTGGTTTCTGAGATATGTTTTTCATGTTTATGCAGCAGTAAATATCTTTCAATGTACGGATGTAATATATAATGTCTTACAATCTATAAAAAATATGGACAACACAATATAAATGTCTTTTCTGTAAGGTAGAAGTCACTCCCTTAGCCAATGATGTATTCTGAATAAAAACGAGAATTTTCGTTTCCCGTCGCTAATGTGTTAAAATAAGCTGTGAAGAGTTTTTTCCCCCCGTAGACCACATTTTAATCGACCACTTTTGTGTGACCCTGAAAAAAACATATGCTTTGCACCCCATATACTACAAAAATGTTTCAAAAATACATATCAATTTTATTATTTTGTAACAGAGTAACATCATTAAAAAACGCTACAAAAGGATTTTCTTCAAAGATTGTAATATTATGAATACTTTTGAGTTACCTGTACGCATGCTGTAAGTGCTACACATAACATATTTTATAGTAACCAGGTTCTAGTGCACCTTAATAAAGTATATAAATTTCATTACGTTTAAAATTGTGTAACATTATTAAAATACACCGCAGACGATTTTTCCCAAAGACTATAATGTAACGGAGTAGTTTTGAGTGCCCCTGTAATTAAGCTATGAATGCTACACTCTTCATTTTTAATACCAAACATACTTTGGCAAACCTCAATAACGTATATCAATTACATGTAATCCCGACTATATTTACGCGAGTTAGAGCACGTAGAGAATCACGGCAGGAGACAGATAGAAAAACTGAAGTCATAAATACTTTTCATCCATGTTGGAAAGTGTTAAAAAGGATTTACATGCCTTTAACTGTACTTTTTTTTCACTTATAGCATGGTTAAACATTAGTTTAAACATCCTAATCCATGCGATAGCAATAACATATTAAAAGCCCCCCAAAATAGGCATATCTGGAGATCTATAAATCTACTGGAAAATAATTCATTATCGTGCCCACTGTTAATTGCATAAATTGCATCGATTTGGCGCGATAAAATATTTTTTGTGATAGCCTTTTAATAGTACCTGCAACAAAATTAACGTAATTTACTAACTTCATTCATATTTTACGCAATGATAGGCTACTAATAACAGTCGCTAGGCAACGAAGAAAAGGAAAAAAAAGAAATATGTATCATGTAAAACAAGAAAATTAATTTAAAAATTCTTTATATTATTGGAATACATGTATAAATGTCCTCAAAACATTATACACGCAAATAAAAAAATCTTATAGATATATTGATAAAACTTCAATATAATAGGAATAATTTATAACCTTTATTTGGAATTTTAGTATCCATAATTTGACATTTAAATCCATTAATCAAACGTGCCATTTTCTTTCAACAAATCGAAATTTGAAAATCGTCTGACTTGCCGTAGAAAAGCATTATAAAGAAAAATAAAATCTTCCATATTTTCCGAACGAATGAACCAAATTTAACCAAAAACTATACAGCTACGTCCGGGTATCTCACGAATATGCCCAATTAATTTCAAGCTGATCGGGTGCTTTTTGCGGCAGTTATCGCGGAACAGACGGACAGACAGACAAACAGACAGACAAACGGAAATCAAAACTTTTCGTGTCTCCACAGTAAGCCTTCACTGACGTTTCGGCAAAAATAAAATAAAAGATATTTATTCGCAGTTTTTATTTATACGCCAGGGGGGGGGATGGGTAACACTAGAACATCCAGTTGGTGTAGATTTGACACCGACCACATGATTAAATGTCGATTTGAACTAGAAATTTATTCATAACATAATGTAAATACAAACCATAGAACAGTGCTGAACAGTGGAGCAGCGTTGAAAGGTTTCCTAGTTGTCAGGCAATTTAACACCCAAGCTGTAGATATGATGTCTTACAAATTAATGAGCCATTTTGAAAAAGATAAGGTGTAGTTGTTTAAAACTACATTATAAATGAAAAAATATTAAAGATAGGTTCTAGCATAAGTGCTTTAATTATAGAGATAAAAAAGTTAAAGTTAAGTTTAAGAACTTGAAAAGGAAGTTAAAGTTATACAGGGCTCGCAGCGTTCCTAAAATTTTCGCGACTTGCTACCACTATTTTAAAACGATAATCTTTATCTAAAACTTTTATTGCTGGTGTTAAAGGAATATATAACGAAGACTCTTTATTTAAAATAGTGGTAGGAAATGGTGAAAATTTTAGGAACGCTGCGAACCCTGGTTATATTTAAATATAGATATAGCCAAACCGCAGAGAACTTAGTTAAATAATTAAGTAAAATAATTGTAAATAAATATTCTGGTGTCAAATATTTTTATTAAGATTGAGTAAAATTTTGGGACATTCCAGTGTTAATAGAAATTTATGTATAATATAAAGTAACAACCTTCTAATGAGTAACTCTGGCATCATATTGACGGCGGCAATATCTGAAAAATAAATTTCGTATTTACTTAAATTATTTTAATTTCTAATTATCGCACACTTCCAATTTTTACACTATCAAACAGGAAAATAAATGTTCTTTCAAATGCAATTTGTTTGACAACGGCACCAAAATTTACTGAATTTTTATGGGTTTTGAAATAATTTTTATGCGTGATTTTTTTTAAGTACCTCTCTATCGCGTGCAGCCCGATTGCGAACGATTACTCCATCTGTACTAAAACAAAATAAATAGAACCGTATTTGTTTCCGGATAATATTTCATAACATAATTACGTCAACAAATAAATAATAAAATAATATAAATAAAAGACAAATTTAAAATAAATGTAATTTAACCACTTGCTTAAACTACTGTAATGACAAACTCAAAAAGTTTGCTGTAAGTAACGAAATCTTTGACGCTTTCTTCGGCTATTAATTCTGGCACGAAGCTGATACAAAAGTATTGATTTTAAGAAATTAAAAATTTTTATTTGAACACACAGGATGAAAGCCCCCAAGTTGTTGACACCTTACAAGTAACTGATATTTCAGCAAAAATCTAACTCAAAGAAGCATTTTATTGTAAAATTCTGCAAAGTATTGCCATTTAGGTATAACTTATTTGTCTTAACTTTTATAGCTTGTGTGTCAGTTATTAATATTTCATTACAGGGATGGGCCAGTTACTGGAGTTAGTGACCATATTTAGGAAAAAAATTAATTTTTAGAAATGAAAAATATAATTTTTAATAGTTTGTCAACAATATTTTTTAAATGTATCTCTACTATACTTTCAAAAACAAAGATAAGTATAAAATAGATTTAAAACTTTGTAATAGTGATTTGAAGAAGAAAGAATCCTCAAGGTTTCTACTTACTGGGGTTTCACCCTAATTGATATTTTACATATAAAAAGACTTTTTGTGTTGTTAATGGGTAATCTAAAATAATATATTAAATATCAAATTATTTATATAATAGCGTTCAGTGTATAACACTTTCCGAAGTGAACTCATCCGGACCCTGATAATCGCGCTCATCCTCGGAAAAGAAAATATCGCGGCCATCGCGGCTTAAGCATTCCGATTCCGTGAATAAGACAATTGTTGTATCACATATATTCTTCATCATTTTCTCTAAAAGCTTCAAAAACTATACAATTATAATGATTTAAGTTCTAATTTAAAAATACCCAGCTACCAACAACAGGTTATCGATATAAACAAACGAATACCGTCTCCATTCATAAGCATAAATTCCAAATCTAAAAACAAATAACGATTCTTTGATCGATTCATTTAAAAAAAAAAATACCTTTTAACATCCAATTCTGCTATTAAAATATTTGTAAAAGCATATTAAGACTTTAAATATTTTGAAATGCGTTTTCCATTTTCACATACCGACTTATGTTTTGTGAAAAAACGGAGTTAATTATTTTATATAAACAAGACAGCAGTTCCATGCTTGAACTAAGCTTTATTTCAAGGTTGTTTTGGCGTCATCTCTCGGCAATCAATAGAAATGATGGAACGTTTGACTGAAACTATAGTTTTTTATAAAAGAATAAATAAAATACAGGACGTTATGATGTAATTCGAGATAACTTTTTAAATGTTTTCGTTATGTAATTTTAAAATTTCGCTCACTACAAATAAAATGACATTTTTTGTTGTTGTTGTTGTTATGATACCTTTGATAAAATTTAAATTTTGTTTTATTAATTTTTTGTTAACATTTATCCGCTTTTTTAAGAATTTTATTTGCATTGTAAATAAAATGAGTTTTCTTTTTCCTGCAGGTGTTATGAAATATAAAATGTTATCATGATTGCATTAGTATGAGAAAATTATTTTTTCTTATTCTCTTTTTAAATTACAATTTTGTTTTCACTTCGTTCAAATTTTACAATGTTAAAAATCAAAATTTTATCTGCATTGATGTAATTAATATATGTAGTACATGGCATTGTATATTCCTTACATATTAATTACATTTGATAATAAATATAAATTTTGTTTTCAATGCAAGCAAATTTCAAATGGATATAACCTAAGTTCTTAAACATCGATAAAATTAAATTATAACTTTACGAAAGAAATAGTAATAATAATTTTGATTTTGTCATTTTCTGCAATACAAACCCTTTAATAATAAAACCTTCATTCTGTTTGTTTGTATGAAATCTTATGAAAATGAAACACAGATCAACATTCCGTCATTTTTGACGAGGGCTATATACTAGCAGGGTTGGCATTAATCGATTACTTTTTTAATCGATTGATTAGTCGATTAAAGATTTAATCCTACGAAATTGACGCCTAATTCAATTTATCTTGAGTGAAATTGAAAAAGTAATTGCTCTTTAAAAAGTTTTTTTATGATTCATTCAATCTGCATGAATTTAATCTGGATTAATTTAATTGTGATTAATTTAGTCGTGATTAATTTAATCATTAATTTCATAGATGAAAATTAAATATGACCGACCTGTTTAATTTCTTAAATTCGATTTCATTGCTACGAAATTCTTTTTAAGAGTCACTATACGATTTTCCTTATTGATTACACAGGGTCACACAGAATTATTCACATAAACCGAGGTCAATATGTTTAAATTATTTAGTGGGATTTGGGGCAATTGAAACCCGCTTAATAAAATTGATATATTCTTTTATAATTATTTTAGGCAAATAGGAGCAATATTATCAATCATTTGATAGTCACAAATTGATGGCGATAGTCCCTGCTCCCTCATAGACTGTACTTCATGTCGGTGCTACTACCGTTAATGGATGCAGCGAAAAAGATTTGAAATTGCGATTTTTATGATATTGATGGGGGAGAGAAACTTGAAATTTGTATGATGGTAATTACATAAATGTTTTAAATGCTATGTGAGAACAATTTCTAAAAAATTCGAAAATTAAAACGGTGAAATCAGCAAAACATGTTCTAAAAACGTCCTAAATTACGATTTCAATGGAATTGTTAAGGATAGAAAATTTAAATTTGATGTGGATCTTACTTTTAAGACTAGTCTCACAGAACAGTTAAAAAGTTAAGATATTTAAAAGGTTGAAATGAATGACGAAAAGAGTTCAAAAAATGTTTAAAATTACGATTTTTGTGGAAATGTTAAGGATACAAACTTGAAATTATACACGGTTACTACTTTTAAGACAAAAATATATGCGCCTTATATATTTTTCAATTGAAATGTGAAAAGCTGCGGGAGAAAAAGCGCCTTTTAACGGGAAATATGAGAAAAATTCAGAAGAATGTATTTTTTGTTTTATCTTCAATGGCAGTAATTTTCAAGTTAAAAGTAGAAAAGATTCAACTCAACTTTTTTATAAGTTTCAAGTGTAGAAACTTCTAACGGAGAATATATATATATATATATATATATATATATATATTTAACCATACTTAATGACCAGTGTTGAATTCAGGGGGTGACCCACCCCCCTCGGAGCGATGACATGTCCCCTCCCGTAAGATTTGAGATTTTGTATTTACAATGGTCAAAAAGTACTTGATTAAAATGGTCAAAAGGTCCCTTCCTCCTCCGGAGCCACAAAAATCCCTCCCGGAGAAAAGTGCCTGAATTAAACACTGTTAATGATTAAAAATAAAATCTTAAGATTTGTGTACCAAGTGTATTTCTCTTAATTGCAACTCATTTAAACTTTGAAAAAAAAAAAAAAACATATATTTTTTTGTTGTTGGAATTTTAATCTAATTAAATATGAAGAAATGATCTATAAATATTATTTATTAAGCTTACATATTTTTACAGTACACATTTACAAATGTTTAGACAAATTTTTAAACAGTTTAAAGAATTGAAAGGAAAAAAAAAATGATTCTGTATCAGATAACTGATTTGCAGCTGCAAATTGCGTTTAATAAACGTACTAAATTACGCTAAACATACGACATTACGGTAACATACTAAATTATGCTTACATCATAAAAATAAACTTGCAACAAACGGAAGAAGAAAATCTATCTTAAAAGCAAAATGCAACAGTTTGATGTTGATTACCCGAGCGGTACTCGGGCAAAACAGCTAAGGGGTTAAAATAGTGCCAGGATTAACAAGCTTTTGCCCAAAATTCCATTTAAAATTGCATTGCCTATATGTCTGTATTCTGCTTAAAAGGCATTCTACTATAATTTTACCAAAGTAACACAATTTGTATAAGGTAATTTTCATAATTTTCAGTTAATCTGAATTTTTAATCTTAACTCCTTACTTAAAAGGTAAAATACATATAATTAATGTTATAAATGTTGTAAAAAGAGGAATACTGTCAGGTTCCCTTTTACAGAAAAAAATTAAAAGTTCTTAATTATACTGTATAAATGCAGCACATGGCGTTGATAAGCAGCCGATATTTAATTAACCTTTAACTGATGTCACATAAATTGTTACATAACTACTGTGAAGTGGTCTGTGAGATCGCTCTATCGAAAGATGAATAAAAGGCGCAATTAAATTTCCGGATGGTGTTTTTGTACTAAACTTTTTGTACAGTACTGTTATAACTAAAGTTCCCCTATTCAAAAGTCTATGGTGACAGTATTAAAGTTTCAAACGAAGCAAAATTCGGTGATGTTTGTAGTTAAACTGAAAGTAACAAGTTAAACTATAGAAATTGAAAAAAGCAGCGGTCTGTGAGACCGATAACATCAGTTAAAAGTTAATATCTATCTGTCCATTTTTAGTTTTTTTTACTCTTTTGTGTACTCCTGGAATATGGAATGTTGGGTAATGTCAAAAACTTAAATTTAAGAAGTTTTTATTACTTATTACTTTGTTTCTGTTTTTAATCATTGCTTTGTATTTAATTATTAATCAACTAGTATTATTTAAATAAACTTTACTCCAAGTTGTAGGTATCAACCGTTAGGGGAAAGTAGGATAATGATGCTCAGAAGAGCAATCCCGCTCACCCAATATCTCTAAACAGAATAGAATTGAAAATGTGCGATCGGTACCGGCACTTAGCGAACTTCATCGTAAGTTCCCATTAAGGATATAGTGACCGTCGGAAGGAAAGTATTTTTGTGTCCTCACGTCCTAACGTTTGCAGTTGTTTTATTATAAAATTCTACAAAATCTAATTTGAAGGTAAGTGTACACTCTTATTTTCAAATATTAATTTACTCATTATAACTGCAAAATATATACATTTAGCTGTACTTTCATGCTTGTATTTATTTTTGTAGTGTGTTGTTACGCCAATTTTAATGCATTAAAACCCATCATGGCGGTAACGGGTAATAGCGCTCGCGTGGAATTCCAGAAGAAGTGTTGCCAGTGGGCAACATTTTTAAAATTCAAATTTATTAATTAACACCACATTTTTGAAATGGTAAAATTCCCCTGTTTTCGCCTTAATTAATATGTCTTTAAACAAGGAAAATTTTACGATTTCAAAAAAGTGGTGAAAATCAAAAAACCTAAATTTAAAAGAGTAGCCCACAATATGTGTAACACAATATGTGTGCACAATATGTGTAAAGTGGTCGCAAAAAGTCTGCAGTGGTGTGAACAGCCCACACAACTGGATATGTGACTTTTGTCTTACTTAAATGTTGGATTCAAACTCTGGGCGCAATTACCCTATCATGTCGGGAATTACCGCTCAATCGATTGTTATTTAAATAAAACGATAAAAAAAATTCCTTAAACTTTTATGAAAATTAGTTTATCGCAAACTGTTCGTTATGCTTTGGAGTTATACTTCGTTAATACAATATTGATTTTTTGCGTAAATTTGACTAGCTATTCATGTTTTCCCTTTAGTTTTCCCCTACTTTCCCCTATAGAGCGGGTGTCGTGAATAAAAGTGACTCGGTCATAGAATTACGAGAAAAAATTATGATAATGGACAACATTATTAAGACTAAATAAAATAATGACTGGCCTGCCTCGGCTTCATTGTATTCATATACAGTTTCTTCATTCGAAAAATATTCAGAAATTTTTTTAATTAAATTTAAAAAATCCAAAAACCCGACTGCGTAAAAAGCGAACTAATTAATTAATTTCTCGTCAATGTGAAACTATTTTTTATATTACTTACCTATATTTTTTTTACTTGTATTAATGACTTTTAAGTTGTGTTTAATTGTTAGTTCCTATCTATAAACATTGTTTTGATGAGGCCTATAGTTGTATATGAAGGTTAGAGTTGCAGTAAAGCTAGAGATCCTACCTACACAACTTCCAGGCTGTGTAATATTTAAACGGAGCTTCTGACAGTAAATTAGTCAATGAAACATCGTCTTCATTTTGAAAGACCTATCCAATGATATGCCGCTCAGTAGGGTGCGTAAAAAGTTTTCGTCTCTACCGCCATTTTGAATTTATAAAATCAAAACCTAGCCTATAACCATCGGACGGCTAAGACAAATCGATAGAGACCTCATTCATTAAAATCCATCCAGTCGTTGGGATGCTTCAAAGGTATAAAGAAACCCACATACCCAGATACGTGTGAAACACATAACCCTTCTTGGCAGTCGGGTAAAAAAATCCAGTAATACCGAGCCCGACCAGAAAAAGTCAAAACCTACTCGAAAACGAACCAAATCCAAAATATTAAAGACAACCCGATCCAAGACAAGACCCGATGCAAGACCCTAGCAGCGATCAAAAGTGATTAAACCAGAAGAAGCTTAAAAAAGGATAAAATAAAGCCCATAAAGCCAGAAAAATACATGAAGTTTTCAATCATAAAATCCTTCATTAGATTGACTACAGTCGATCCCCAATTTATCGAATCGCGATTTAACGAATTTCTCGATTTAGCGAATTTTTGTATGTTCCCAACGAAAAGGTAACAACAATATTTTGACTTAGCGAATTTATAATCCAGATTTAACGAATAACTTTCGATTTAAAAAAAATGAAAAATTGAAGAAATGTTCTAATAGTTATTAAAGCTTTTCAATGTCCCTAATTGTTAATTTTCTAAGTATGTATCTTGTGACACAGAAATATCTCTCATGCGAAAATGTACATTACGCCGAGATTATTAATAGCAGTAGTAGTGGATTGGATGAAGAAGATGAAAGAGAAATGAGGCATACAACGTTCATAGAAGCAGTTTGCAGTGTGTATAACTTTTAAACGGTATTTGATGGCTCATGATGCTGATGACACTGTTTTCACAGCTTCAGAAAAAAATATATAAAGAAGTTTGGAATACGAAATCGAAACACAGCAAACAAACATCTATAAAAGTTATATTATAATTTATCTATAAAATTTGAACAAATGAGATTTTTTTCTTAAATTCAATACTTGTGATTTATAGTAGTGCATAGAAATGGGAATGCTCGGAAAAACCCCGGAAAAGGTGGGGAAAAAACTGTTTTTTTTTCGGGTTTTTTCCGAAGGCCTATTTTTCAATTTTTCCAAATTGGAAAAATTGAAATTTCATTTACAAAATAATATATTCAAAATTTTGTAATAGCTGCAATCTGATACTTTTTATTATATATTTTTTTTATGTTAAGTGTCCCACATGAAAACATTATTGTGGAAGATCTGATCTCTAAGCAAAAATCTGTTGACATGACATCGTGGTGCTTAAGGAGTGCCAACGCGGCGTGCAACGCCGCCGCGCGTAAGCTCCAACTAAATATGAATGCGAACTAAGAATGAATTTCGAAACAATGCACGGCCTAAAAGTATAATTTAGAAGCTCTGGTGGAGTCCCGAGGACCATTCCAGAGTTGGAAGCACGAGGTTAAATATAACCTCCATAAAAAAGGGGCGCATAAGGCATCCAAGAATTTTTTGGTTGCCCTATACTTCGATGTCACTTCACTAACTGGCGTCGGCAAAAAACGGAAAATGCAAAGACAGTAGGGTACCAACGAGCACAGAAAGCTATAGCATAAGGTAGCCAAGCCTAACTAACTTTTCTAAGAACTTATAAAAAAAAGGGGAGCCACATAGCTCACTAATTTTGATGTCAAGCCTAGTGCGCATTACAGGTTGCGGGTCTCCCGGCTTTCACACAAACCGTTTAGCCTTTAAAAAGGCTTTGTGTTACTAAACATCGAAAGAACACCGCTAATGCAATTTGCATTTTGGCATTGACAGTGATCGAAAATGGGGATAAGTTAAGATTAAAATTAAATGCTACAAACAAACAATCAACTTCAAAATTAACTAAAAAACTGGGGTATGAATTTAGTGACCGGGATGCCTATGCACCGCCGGTCGACTGAACCAAAATGGGGGGGGGGGATGTATAAGAGGCCGGGGTGCAGTGAGCAAACACCCCAAGGCCGGCGGGAAAAAGGTAGGCAGAGCCTGACCTCTCCCTGGTGGAAGTACCGAAAATGCACGAAGACAAATTATAATTTTGAGATAAAAGTAACACCCATACATAATAAACAGTGAAGAAAATGGAGTTCCAGAATATAAAAAATGAAAATAAACTAACAATTAAAGTAGGAAAGTTGAAGTGCGCGGCTGTTATCAATAAACAGTGTGCTGCATGACGTCACGGGGAAAGCCAATACTAGATGAAAGTTACTTTCAATCTAGGGAAAAGATAGAATTTTCCCGGTTAATACTGCGTTTAAGTGACACCAGAAGGATTTCTTCTCGAAGTTTTCGAACATGGGACGAAGTCGTCATCCCGAGTGAGAATAGCGAGGGCCCGTTTCCGGTTCCTCCCCACTCTTTTGTCATAACGACGGATGTCATCTAACGCAGGATTCCTCACGGCTGGGATTGACCTGTGAAACTTCAACGTAAGTTTTTTTTATTTCTGTAAAGACAGGTTTAATTTTGAGGTCACGATGAATGACGTCATTTCGGACATAGCGGGTCGCCTTGGTGAACCTACGCAGGAGTTTATTTTGAAAAAGTTGAATTCTATTAAGTTGAAATTTTGAAGTACTACCAAAGACCGCAGAACCATAAGTAAAAATTGGTCTAATCATTGATTTGTACAGTAACAAGTTATATTTGATTGACAGGGGGCTGTTCCAAGCCAAGAGGGGGTTAAGGGAGCCCACCGCGCGGTCAGCACGCCCCAGAATTTCTGTGATGTGCTGGCACCATGTTAATTTGGAATCTAGGTCAATGCCTAGGTATTTATACTCAGTCTTCCAGGGAATGTCTTCGTTATTCAATTTAAAGTTAAGATTAGCATCTGGGGTAAAATGTTGATTGGTGAAGAAGATGGCGGCACTTTTGGCACTGTTCACTTTAATTTTCCATTTCCTTAACCAGACCGAAAGAATATCCAAATAAGTTTGAAGTCTAGAGAACACTGTTTGTGCATGTTTATGTTGTTTAAGCATGGCAGTATCGTCGGCAAACATTGCTAAGTCGATATCAGGCTCTTTAGGAATAACGTTGACGTAAATTTTGAAGAGGGTAGGACCGCTGAGGGAGCCTTGCGGCACAGAGCTGGCAATAGGTTGAGGGTTAGAGTAAGAACTTCCCACTCTAACGACGAAGGATCCAAGTTGAAAGTAGTCATTATAGATTTTAATTAATTGGCCCGGTACTCCGAGCGCAATAAGTTTAAAGATAAGGGCGATGTGCCAGACCTTGTCTAAGGCCTTTTGCACATCGAGAAAGATTGCTCCTGTCACGTCGCCAGATCTAATGCCATCGTGTAGGAGTTCAGAAACTCTCCACAACTGATGAGTTGTTGAATGACGTGCCCGAAAACCAAATTGTTCCGGTATAAGCACGTCATTAGAATTTAAGAACTCCTTAAGGCGGTTGATAAGAACATACTCATAAACTTTAGATAGACAAGATAGTAGGGAAATAGGTCGAAAGCTGGCAGGATCATGTTTGTCGGCCGCCCCACTTTTGGGTAGGGGGACAACAATGGCCCTTTTCTAGCAATCAGGAAAAACTTTTAGATTCATCATGCAGTTAATTAGAATTACAATATAGAGAATGAAGTTATGAGGTAAGTTAATTAACATATTAGTAGAGATGCGGTCCTCACCCGGAGACTTATTCTTTTTTAAGCCTGAGATATACTTCCGAACCTCAGAAGGTGTGGCCGGGGGTAGTGTGTTAGGTGTGTCTGTGTTTAAAAAATTTTGAACTGTGGTCTCCAACACAGTGGCAACCCGTGGGTTGTCCATTCCAGAATTGGGTGTAAACTGACTTCTAAGACTTTCGGCGATAGCTTCAGCCTTTTGCGTGTTTGTATATGCCGTGCCATTAGGGTAAGTAGGGCTAGTAATAGCCGGAATGTGTGTTCGTGTCCCACGAATGCGGGAAGCAGCCTTCCAAATTGTGTTGTCTTCTGTTGAAAGTGATTCAACAAACGTGTTCCAGCGTTCACTTCTAAACTTGGATATAGCAGCCTTGACTCTCCTGTGCAGTTGATATAAATGGGTCCTAAAATATTGAGAACGATAGACCTGCCACATCCTGCGAGCACGATTTCGTTCAGTAATCAATTGTCTGATCTCCAACGGTAGACGGAGAGTGTCAACAGTTGTGGTTTTTTGGTTGAGAACACTGCTCGTACACATCTCTGAGAACGTCATCGAGTTGACTGATGGCTTCCTTCGCCTCTTCTTTCGTCTCTGGGACGATGGAAGGAGTTTCCAAGGGGAATCGAGAGGATTTCACCCTCTCGAGGATTTCACCTCCTCTCGAGGTGAAATCCTCGAGAGGAAGATTTCACCTTGCTGCTCGAGCAGTAAGGTGAAATCCTCCTACCTTGTGTGAAGAAGCCTACATAAATCTAGGTTGTACGAGTCAACTCGATACCGAAGGATTACTGGCAAATGATCTGAATTTAAATCGTTCAGCGTTTGAATGCTGTAAAGATAAGGAAAATTGCGGGTGATTGCAAGATCAAGATAATTATTAGATAGTGGATAAGTGGGTGTGGGGGGCGCTATAATTTGCACAAAATTTTGATCCACCCACCTCCTGAGTTTGCAACCAATCCCATTCGTAGATCTACAGTGCCAAGAGGGATGAGTAGCGTTAAAATCACCCGCAAGAATAAAATTTGGAAAATTGTTAGTTAGCCTGCAAAAGTCTTGCTCTAGCAGGTTTCTATCACATAATGGAGGTACATAAATGGCTGCTATAAGAAGATTTGGAATAGTTAGGAAGTCCAAAACAACAGTAGTAGCTTCGATGGAATTTAGAGGGGGAGTATTGATGAGAGTCACATTAAAACCACTTTTAACATAAATAGCAGTGCCGCCCCAACTGTGGCTATTGGTGCCCCTACGAGCCCTGTCTACATTGAATAACTCGTAGTTGGCAACCCTGGAAACATTTCCCTGGGAAAAATGGGTCTCGCTGACCAAAACGAAGTCTAAATTGTTACTATAAACCCAAGCTTGAAATTCAGTTTCCTGTCTTTTTAGCCCATTGGCATTAATATACCAATGGAGAAGAAAATTCAAGTCCTGTAAAGGAATCTTCACAACTTTTTCACCTTAAAACACAAGACAATTCACAAAATGTTTTCTCTTAAAAATAGACATTTCAGAAAATTTTTCAATCTCCAAACTGAACCTTTCACAAATGATTCAAGGAAGAAAAAATCAACAGGCATTACCAATGAAACTTATCTAGTTGTATATATGTATGAAAGACTTTATTAACCCGGCAGGACGGGTGCGGGGTGTTTTGACACCCCACGCTCGAAAATATTCGTCTGCTGTCGTTGAGTGCTTTTAATTTATTTTTTATTAATTTTTAAAATTAACTATAATTTAACTTTTCAGTTATCATTTTTCACGAGAAAGTGTGTAATTATCATGAATTTCACTAACAGACAGAATTCTAAAGTTTTTTTTTCGTATTTATGCCATTTAATATGTTTGGGGTGTGCTGACACCCCGTGCCCATTCTCGTGTAACTTTTCGTGGCGCCCGTCCTCGCGGGTTAACTAAAATAGGAACCTAAATATAACGATACTTTCTAATTCACCAAATTCTGATTACATTTTGTACAAGTATATATACAAAAGTTCACAATTTAACAAAAACAGGATTGCATGAAAAAATAATTTAAACAGATTCCTGGTAAGATAACAAAATGCAACTTCTGTTGTTAAAAATAAAAATTCATGTGCAAAATTATTTCAATAATATTTCAGTCAATGGAAATGGTAAAGTTGAAAATTTAACATAAAATCTGAAATGTGCATTTATTTGTAACATCATAGCTGCTATTAATCATGTAATCAGATGGTAAGATAAAAATATTTAATTAATTAGAAAAAAAATCTTTTTAATAATAACATGCATTTGAAGTTACTTTTCTTCCTTTCTTTCATTTCCTTAAATATAGATTTTCAGACTTATTTAACTGTGCATATTTTATTTTATATAAATATATACTAAATAAACTTTTCAAAAAAAAAAAAAAAAAAAAAAAAAATTAAGCAATTTCCAGTGCAAAATTTTTTTGAAAGCAATTTTTAATCTTATTAAAAAATACACTTGTTTTTATAACTTTCATATTAAAGAGAGAAAAAACAAACTTTTTTAGTTTCCAAACTCACAAACCTATTACAAAATACTTGGTATATTTTATTAAGTATAATTATACTTGGTATCAGTTTAGATAGATAAACTATACCGAAACTAAATATATTCTTGGCTTAGATGCCTTATGTTCCCTCAGCCGTTGTTTTGAATTGTTTGGTGATTTTTTGTTGGCGTGTTGGCGGTGTTTATAGACATGGCAACCTCGATATGTGGAACCCCGTGTGACGTGTGTATTCTGACGTGTTGTGTTCTGGCAACCCCTGAGAAGTGGTGGACTTTGTGGATGTATTTTGATATCATGTGGTATAGTTCTGTCTTTTTATTTTTGTTAAATTTATTGGATGCATTTGACTGACTATGGTTTCTGTAATCCGTTTAAACGCTTTTGCTGAAGTAATTAAGAAATATGATGAAATTTTGAGAAGAAAAGTAGGTTTGCTTATTGTGTCTCAATGCGTATTCATAAGCCTATTTTGGAAAATGACGGTGGTGTTATGAGAGAGATTTCGTGCTGAAGCTTTCAAGAAAGCAGATATTTGTTAAGGTATGTTAATTTTATGTATATTTTGCTGCTTTAATAGTTTTTTACATTTTGAGATTGCTAGAAAGCGAGAACTGCTGAATTTTGAGAATGCTAAACCGGAAGAACTGCTGAATGCAGTGATGTTTTTTTTCGGTAAATGTGCGCGCAGCACTCATACAAGATTACTGATTGCCACTTTAGCGAGTTTCGTTTTTATGTATATTTTGCTGCTTTAAGAGTTTTTTACATTTTGAGATTGTTAGAAAGCGAGAACTGGTGAATTTTGAGAATGCTAAACCGTGAGAACTGCTGAATGCAGTGATATTTTTCGTCGGTTAATGTGCGCGAAGCGCTCATACAAGATTACTGATTCCCACTTTAGCGAATTTTGTTTATTATTTACATTTTATTTTCGTTAAGCGAGACATGCGTATAAACCGGTGCTTGGCGACATTTACTACTTGGCGGAAAAGCGGTTTTGATGCCAAGTAAAATTCCAAGATGGCGGCCATGGGAACTTATGATATCTGTTCCCAAAGGAAGATTTGAATTAGGATATGTATGATAATGACAGAACTGCAACAATTTGTTTCTTTTAAAGTGATATCATTTATATACTTAAAAATCAACACAATGTAGATGGGATGTATAATACATTTGTGTTCAAACTGTAGAAATATTGGCTGAAACTCATGAGGTTTTTTATTTGTTTTTTAAATTAACTCTATTGGTAAATAAACAAATAAAACTGAAAAATCATTTCAACATAGACATGATATAATAAACAATAGCGTTAAATAAAGTGAGAATGCCACTGTGAAAGGTCTGAGACAGAAAAACTACAATTTTAAAAGCAGGCCTTGCCCACCCCCCTTTTTTTTAACAATATAATCATATAAAGTGAAAATAATTTGATTTTAGTGTTGATAAATTAAACAATTTTTTATTATTTAGTATTCTCTAAAGAAATATAATTTATTTGGGAGAAATATTTGTGAAAAATCAATTTTTCCAACTTTTCCTATTTTTCCAGAAAAAAAAGTGGAAAAAATAACTTTTCCGGAAAATTTACATCTTTAGTAGTGCATAAAAAAAAATCAATTTTTATACAGGGTATTTGTATTTTCTTAAAGCAACAAATGTTTAACATCATTATTAAGGTAAGTGAGCATTGTTCTTCTTATTTATTGCCATATTTTAACTTGTTTCATTGTATAAAAATATTATTTTGATTATCCCGATTTAACGAATAATCTCGATGTAACGAACAAAGTTGCTAGTCCCGAATGATTCGTTAAATCGGGGTTCGACTGCAATTAGATTGACTATTTAGATTAAGAATTGATTTAATCTTAAAAAAGCAAGCGATTATATCCAGATAATCATTGGTCATTAATCTTTGAGTAGGATTGAATTGATTTAATCGTAATCAAAGCATTGATTACATTAAAATAATCACTGATCGTTAGTCAATGAGTTGGATTGAAACTAAGCTTAATCGGCCAATCTTTAGTCATGATTAAAAAATTAATCGTTAACTTTCAATCATTAACCTAATTAAAATTTTGCATATCCCTGTATATTAGTAAATAATAATTTTGAATATCCATTAAAAAATGATTTTTACCTATATTCTGTAACCCAGGAAGTCCGGGTAGGATCCTTTTACTTTTAATCCATAATAATTTATAATGTAGTATATATTATTCTTAACATTTTTCCTCGGTGAATACAATGTAACAAATACCGAAATATTTCCATTAATGGGTACTCCGAAAACAAGATACCTATGTTTAGGTAACAGCTTTTAAATACACAACATATACGCATATGATATGTTGATGTATTTTTATCTACAAGAAATGGACAATTCCGAATAGTGGACACATTCAGCGGTCACGAAGAGCCCGCTATTGAGAGATTTTACCATAGTAGCAATATACTCCATATGTCATTGTTTTATTATCTGTATTTGAGCCTCTGCGTCAATATGTCTCTTTATTGTCAGTTTTATGATTGGTCAGTTGCATAATTGTGGTATGACTTCTCTCCCAGGCATCGCAATAATTTTATAAGCAATTATCAAGTAAATGTGTTAAACATACTAAAGCATTTCTCGCATAACGGACTAATGGTACATTTGAAATCCTTTTAGTAGTAGGTATGTTAAAAGTTACGTTTTTTTAAAATGGTTCTACCATTAAGCGTACAATTGGTACAACAACCCTTTCTTCAAATTTTTCCGCTTTAAATTTTCATTAAAAAAATATACTAATCACTGATAGAAAATCTTCCATAATCCCAATCCACTACATAACAGACGTTACAATGATGTTTTATTTTTTGCATGGTTCGGAATGCTTTCATCATAAATGAAAGGTCATTTATTTCGTTTAGTGAAAACAATAAGCGACCATGTCGCTTTAATATATATGTGTTGAAATATTCTAGATATATTTTCTTACTGTACCTATAACACATTTTGAATTATATCTACTTTGTTTAATATGATCCACGCTTTCTTTCAAACGTGAATTTGTAAAATACCTTAGATTGTATTGTATGATATTGGAAATTCCTCCATCCAATTTTACTTCCACACGTCTGCATCGAGAACGTGCGCAATGAGGTAAGATAAAAACACTGTAGTAATTCCTTTATGGAAGGCCATAGGAATTTAGTTGACACATGCTGCGTTTTTCTTTATTTTTAACCTGATTTTGTATTCACAGAGTATTTTAACAAATATTTCAATTGAATAAATGTAGTTCGGTATGGCCGATAAAACATCATATCAACAGGATTATTGTGAATGAAATCATAACAAAAAGCTTTATATAATGACTATCAGCTAACTGTATTTAATTATATATGTAGGGGAAAGTAGAGTAATGCCGCTCACTTAAGGAAAAACATGAATAGCTAGTCAAATTTATACAAAAAATCAATATTTTATTAACGCAATATAAGTCCAAAGCTTAAGGAACAGTTTGCAATCAACTAATTTGCATAAAAGTTTTAGGAATTTTTTTTTATCGTTTTATTTAATTAGCCATGGTTTGAGCGGAAATGCCCGACATAGTAGACTAATGGCACTCAAAATTTGAATACAACATTTAAGTATGAGAAAAGTCACATATGTAGTTGTGTGAGCTATTCACTCCACAGCAGACTTTGTCCGATCACTTTCCACATATTGTGCAGCGAAACCACGACCCACGATGCCGGAAAGGGTTAAAGAGCTAAGCAATTGTTCGTGGTTTTCATCCTGTAGTACTTCTGAATAGTGTTGCCAGTGGGCTACTTTTTTTATTGTCACCACATTTTTGAAATCGTAAAATTCTCCTTGTTTAATGACATATTAATTAAGGCGAAAATAAGAGAAATTTTACCATTTGAAAAAAGTGGTGTCAATCAAGAAATCTGAATTTTAAAAAAGTAGCACACTGGAAAATCTGCTTCTGGAATTCCACGTGAGCGCCTTTACCCTTCATAGCCATGTTGGATTTTAATGCATTATATTTGGCATAACAACGCACTACAAAATTAAATAAAAGCGTGAACGTACATCTAAATGTATACATTTTGTAGACATGAAGAGTAAATTAACATTTGAAAATAAGAATGTACACTTACCTTCAAGTTAGATGTTGTAGGATTACATAACAAAACAACTTCAAACTAATAACGTGAGGACACAAAAATACTTTATTTCCGACGGTTACTACATCCTTGCTGGGAGCTTACGATGAAGTTCGCTAGGTGTCGGCATCGATCGTCTGTTTTCAATTCTATTCCATTTAGAGATATTTGAGTGAGCGGGATTACCCGCTGAGCGTCATTACCCTATTTTCTCCTACTACATTTTAAAAAATGTTATGAATTTATAACGGTGTGTAAACTATAGGAAATACTCAAATAACTTTTCAGCGGATAAAGCTAAAGTTATGAACAAGTACCTTCTTACACATAATATAGATAAACATTTATGCGCTATCATTTAAGAGTGACTGAGGCGCTTTTGATTGTGAAATTCGAAAGTTATTGGCTCTATATCGAAAAGTATTACGTAGTGATAGTGTAAACAAGTCATTTCCAAAAGTGTAGATCGTCTTTGATTTAGTAAAAATTATGACTCAAATATAAAAGTAACTTTATTAGAAACTCTGAAATGTAAGAATTTCGATATCCAAACATCAGTTTCTTGTACGTACTAATAAAAGCGTAACATTAAAAGGGAGATGCAAAATTGAGGATGCTAAGAAAAATTAATGCATATAAGCAAGGTGCAGCGCTTATGTTACCAGGTTCACTGCCACAAATTAGCGGGACAGATTATGAGAAAAAAACGGACAGTGGCATATAAATTGGGACAGAAAAGTGTGGTAAATCTTTTGAAAGACAAAAATGTCTATAACGTTAATTCTGTTTTAATCTCTCTATTCTAGAAAAAAGTAACTAACGCTGACATCACAGCAGTATATGAAATTTCTCTATCTTTCTTCGTTAATGTTCGGAAAACTACTGCATACAAAGTATAACTAGTATATTGTGGCCATCACAAAACTTTCTTCTATATAAATCATGTCAATTAAATCATTTAAATGGTACAAGAAATTACATCAATTTAGTACCAATTCATATCAAAGTATATCTGAATTTGAAGTTTGATACAAATTCGTGCATTAGTTCTTGAGATAGAGCTATAGCGGAAATTCTGAAAAATGTAGCATAGCAGCGCCACCTGTTGAGCGATATACACCAAAACATAAACAGCACTAATTGATATCCAGGTATACTTGAATCTGAAGTTCTTTGAAAATCCAAGCATTAGTTTTTGAGATAGAGCTATTACGGAAACCGAAAAAAAATCAGCATAGCAGCGCCACCTTTTGAGCGATTTACACCAAAATGTACAAAATGTCAGTTCATGTCAAAGACTAACTGATTCTGAAGTTTGATGAAAATTCTCGCATTAGTTCTTGAGATACACCTATAGTGGAAATTCTGAAAAATACAGCATAGCAGCGCCACCTGTGGAGCGATTTACACCAAAATATATAAAATATCAATTCATGTCAAGGACTAACTGAGTCTGAAGTTTGATGAAAATTCCTGCATTAGTTCTTGATGTACAGCTATAGTGGAAATTCTGAAAAACGCAGCACAGCAGCTCCACCTGGTGAGCGATATGCACCAAAACATAAACAGCACTAATTCATATCAAGATATACCTGAATCTGAAGATTGTTTAAAATCCAAAAATTAGCTGTTGAGATAGAGCTATTGTGGAAATCGTGAAAAATTCAGTATAGCAGCGCCACCTGTCGATCGATTTACGCCAAAATGTGCAAAACTTCAATCCATGCCAAGGACTAACTGAATCAGAAGTTTGATGAAAATCCGTACATTAGTTCTGGAGATTGAGCTATTGTCGAAATCGTAAAAAATGATGCATAGCAGCGCCACCTGTTGAGCTTAAATTCCGTGCATTAGTTCTTGAGATAGACCGCCCATAACATTTGTGTCACATACAGACAGACAAACAGACTCACAGACAGGCATTTTGTAAAAACATGTTTTTTCGGAATCTCTGACCTCTAAAACGTGTAAATCTATCAAAAACAGAAAGTCGAAAATTTTCACGAATCCAATACTTTCTTCTTGTAAAGATAGAAAAAATTAAAAATTAGTAGTATTATAGAGATTTATTTTATAAACACGCTGATACAGAAAGTTTTTAAATCAAATAATAATTTTAAGATATATTTAATGTTAAAGTTGGTCAGCATCGTTCCATGAAAAAAGTTTTATAGAAGCAAAAACTATTCATAGGAATTTAATCATTTTTACTTTCTTCTATCTTTACAAGAAGAAAGTATTGGATTCATGAAAATTTTCGAATTCCGGTTTTCGACGGATTTACACGTTTTATGAGTCAGAGATTTCAAAAAACATGTTTTTACAAAATGTCTTTCTGTGAATCTGTGAGTCTGTGAGTCTGTCTGTATGCGACACAAATTTTGTGGGTGCTCTAGCTCAAGAACTAATGCACAGAATTTAATAAAAATTTATATTCAGGTAGTCCCTGATATGAATATGTGCTGATTAGTTTTTGATGTAAATCGCTCAACAGGTTGCGCTGCTATGCTGCATTTTTTCCGATTTCCGCAATAGCTGTATCTCAAGAACTAATGCACGGATTTTCATAAAACTTCAGATTCCGTTAGTCCTTGACATGAATGGATGCTGCGTTTTTGGTGTAAATCTTCCAACAGGTGGTGCTGCAATGCTACAATTTGCAGGATTTACAATATTTCTGCAATAGCTTTATCTCAAGAATTAATGGACACATTTTCATCAAACTTCAGATTCAGTTACTCTGTGATATGAAATTATGCTGACTACGTGTTGGTGTAAATCTCCCAAAAGGTGGTGCTGCTGTGCAGCATTTTGCACTATTTCCTCAATAGCTCTATCTCAAGAACTAATGCACGAATTTTCATCAAACTTCAAATTCAAGTATAACTTGATTAATGTTGCTGCTGATTATGTGGTGGGGTAAATTGCTCAACAGGTGTCATTGCTATGCTGCATTTGTCATGATTTGCGCAATAGCTTTATCTCAAGAACTAAACACGAATTTTCAATAATAATTTTTTACCGGTTTTTTAAAATAGAAATTATTGCGTCATTGAATCGGGGAAATGCTCCGATTAAATAAGGCAAAATTTACAATAAAAATTTACTGGTGAGAATAATCACTGATTCTGAGAATCTTACGCGGCACGAATACCGGTCGCTCGTTCCCAAGGTGTTAAACTTCATTTTTAGTTAGACGTTGACATAAGTTGGCGATAATTAGGTTCTCGTGTAAATAACCAAATAGGTGGCGCTTCTATACTGCATTTTGCAGGATTTACACGATTTCAACGGCAGTCATATCTCGAGAACTAATGTACGGAATTTCATCTTTTTAGAATTCTCATGATGAGCACAGATTTCCATTTAATTTGGCACTGTGATAGCGAATTTTGAAGTATTGACATGCATGAGATAGAAGAAAGTTTTGTGATGGCCACAATCTATACTAGTTTCTAAGTACATTCATTGAAAGCTTCCGGTGTGCAGGCTGCATTTATTTTTTTGTTTTGACTCATTTTTTTGAGGGCTTATTTTAAATTCAAATTCAAAATTTCCGCATTTCTAGAGATATTATTTACATACGTTAAAAGCTTATTTTAAATTGTTGCCAATTGTAAAATTTTTGAAGGAATAATATTTCCTTAAATTAAAAATTTATTTACACGCGACTATTATAAACAGAAAAAACCCTATGAAATTAGAATCAATTGATTACGTGTTAAAAGCAGGATAATATTGAAGATTACGCCATAATTTGTTTATACACGTTAATATTTAAAAAGAAAAAAAACTATAATAAAATATAAAAAAAAGCAATTTAACAAATTACAAAGACCATTTGGAAAAGGATTTTTTCAACGAGTAAAATTTAAGACATAAAAAATCGCACAGAGTTGATCATACATTACGTACGCCATGAATTAAACATTAATAGTGTTGTAATAATTTGGCGGCCAAAATGAGTCGCCAAAAGTGACGCCAACTTGGCGATATCTGTAATATTTCACCAAATTCCCATAGCCTTCCATTGTAAACCATTAGGGTTTACTTGCTTATAGAAAATCAACAAATTGAGATATTTTGATGCAACAAAAACTAATATTAGCTTAAGGGATTATATTAAATTTTTCTTTGATGACCTAAGTAGGAATTGGCACGTCAAAACACGTCAAAATCAGTATCTAGTCAATTAACTAAGAAACTAACTAGTCTATCAGTCAATTAACACGTCAAAATTGCAAGCGACAAAAATCGCCTGCGACTCGTCAGATTTCCTGAAACTTACGTATTATCCACCTGAAACTTACGTATTTTCCAAGCATTTCATTGGTTGTTCGGGAAAAGGCTTTTCCATCGTCCAAGAAATTTGACGACCCATTTTAAATGAAATTTCATTCTTAAACTTCTAAACATCCCACAATATTACTTTTTACACCGTGGTATAGAGAAAAAAATGTACGTTTAAATGCAATTTGTTTGAAAGCTGTATCTCAATTTGTTTCTGAGTTATTATTTTTTTGTAGTTTTAATTACTTTTTTGTCATAGTGACAACAGAAGTATCCATCTCTGTTGAAAGTAATGGGGGAAATACAGATTACTGTATAGACCAATCAGAAAACGAATAAAATGCGGATTCAACCAATAAAAAGCCTCAGATATGTTTTTGATTTCTTACCCTGACGGAGAACAACAACCATTTTCCCAAATGGTTAAAAAAATTAATTATTTAATATGTGTTAAAAGCAATAAATGCGGGTCACGTTAAGTCCTATTTGAAATAGTCAAATAATATTGCCAAACACTTTAAATTAAGGGGGCAGATCACGTTGAGCAGCCAGAAAATGACCGTATTTAAAGCAGTACGAAAAACCCTGTAGTTTCTTAGCCAATGAATAAAACGCAACTTCTTTTCTCTTTACTTTCACACATAATTATGGTTTGATAAAATATTCAAATACACATAATATTAATTATATTAAACATAACGACATAAGTGGCTTTTAAAAAACATTAATATTGAAATATTAATTTTGCGCGCACGATTTCAGGTTCTCTTGCAGATATATGTTTAATGTTTCATATTTTGTTACTTATAACACTATATTTTACACTGAACCTAAATTTGAAAGTATATTCAGATTCTTTAGCATAAGTAATGGCTATTCTAATCATATTCACTAAATTTCATCAAAAAATGTATAATTTTTTTTTTTTCAATCCACAATTGTCTGTGACAAAAATTAGACTAAAATGATGTTCACCATAAACTAACACAGGTAATCTAAGAATATACGTAATTTCAAGTTTTGTAATAATTAGGTTTTAGATGAGAGTGTACGCAATATCAATATTTTAAAAAACGGATTGAAAGTTGGTTTACGACATTACAGCAAATGCTTTTATCCAAGATATTTTTAGCCATAACTTCTGTTCTAATTCATATTTTTGTAAAATTCTTTTTGCAGTGGATTTTGAACTTTTGAAGGTATCCATTTTGAAATTTGTGAAAAATCACTTTTTTTTTTACCATCAACGTGATCTACCCTCTTGAAATATATATTTAAACGTACACGAGGGATTTATTTCATATTTCGACATGATAGTTTTAACTATGGTTGCCAATTCTAAGAAAGCGCAAATAATAATATTTCTTTTCTAACAATCACAATATTTCCCGCTGAATATTACACAAAGAAAAGTTTGGTGAAAATTACGTCAGATTTAAAACGTGTGATTTAAAATCCTTTTCTTATAGCGTTATTAAAAAATACCGGGAAGCAAAGACTATGTTGAGTTAGTTCATTTTATATTACCTAACTTCAGATGTTTAACTAATCTTGTATAATTAAACACTGAAATTGCAATTAACAGCAGCTGATTTGGCCTTAAAATCCCCCAGTAAAAGAGAAATAAATGTAAGCCCTTTTACAGGGATACCGCCACTGGTTTTTTAATTATAATTCAATCTTCCGTAATTTTTTAAAATCCGATCAAATTGACGGATTCTTAGAGTCTGAACGGAGATGGCAAGCGTAGCTCGTTAGGGGGCGAAACCCCCTAGTAGATTAAAAAAGAATTAAATAAAAAATAGATTTTTTATTTTAAAACATCCTACAGAGATTTTTTAAAAACATAATAATAGCTTGCGATAAATAAGTCAAAAATTATTTTTTTAATTGTAAAATTTTCTTTTCAACTGCCTCAAACTTCAAGAGATGTTTTTATTTTTTTAATTTCGTAACAATATGTGAGATTTTTATTTAAAAAAAGAAAGGAAAATAATCTAGCGTGTTGTTTAAATGTACATACTATAGATGGAGCCATACATTTTATCAGTTTTACTAGAAATAAATATTACCAATATAAAACCAACATTTTGAACCAATATTGGGGAACATATATTTTCAATATAGAGTCACATTTAGCCAATATTGCCGTTTTCTTTTGATATGTCCAATTTAAAGTCAATATTTGTGTGATTTTTCTCTTACCTTTAAAAATATAAGCAATGGAAAGACAATATTGGTGTGTTTGATACTACTTGCGTTCCGTTCGAAACATTTCAGTTATAAAATAAATACTTATGCAATGTTAGAGTTTCATTGAAAATACTTCCACTGTGAGACATGTATACATAACATTTAATTACTTCGCTTTCCAAGCATAGCAACTATTTCTAAACATAATTTACGGAACTTGTACAGTTTTGAAAGCAATGCAGAAACTTACAGCATTTATACGGATGTGTAATATCAAAATGTCAATTACAGAAAATGTACTGTTTTCTTAGTAAAATGAAAATCATCCATAAAATTTGACGGGAAAATTTGTCTGTATAACCCGATTGAGCTTTTACTAAAGTGGTTTTGTTGTTACTGCACCTAATAGAATGAAATGATTTTTCCTATACAAATGAATTTAATCTTTTACAGTAAACTACAATAGATTTAATATATTTATTTAAGCATTACTGAGACAGGAAAATAATTGAAGAAAGTCATAAAAATTCCGAAACAAACTGATTACATCACATCTTCGAGGTTTAATGCATCGAAAATCTATTTATGGAAGGCACAGTACGAATTTATTGCTCTGAAACAAACTATTAAACTATATCATACTTTCTGAGTTTACTGAGTGCATTTAATTAGAAAACTGTTATTCATTTCGACTGTTTATTTTTGTAGTTATTACTTTCGAATGGGTAAAATAAATGTTTAGCACATCTCTACGTTACTGAAAGGTTATAAAAGATAAATTTATTTTATCAGTTATTGTTTTATCCTTAGTACAGAAAGTTTAAGAGGTTAATGGAGTTTTTCGGCTTTAATAATAAACACATTTTATGAGCATTTTTGTTTTTACATCTAGCAGCGAGTTAGAAATATATAGTTTTATGTTTAATAAAATGCACATTTGAGCTCTTAAAAACCATGTTTGTATTAATTTTTATTGAAAATGTGCCGTTGGAATCATTTTAAATACTTTCAAACATATTTATGAATTCGGTGTCTTTGATTTACTGTCTGGCCGTCTCTTCCTGCTCTAACACGCGTAAATGTAATCGGATTGCCATGTATTATTTATATATGTTATTGTTATTTACAATGGCATGCTTTTTATTAAAAATGAACTGTGTAGCATTTATAGCTTATTTATAGGGCACTCAAAATATTTCTGTTACATTATGGTCTGTGGGAAAGAATTGTTGGAATTATAACTTAAGGCTGTTTCACTATTTCAAACATGTTGAAATTTATCTACCTTTCGATACAGTACTGTCTATAGATCATAGCACAAAAGAATTCGAGTACATTTTCGCTTTTTGACAGAAATTGCTGAAGGATAATTTTCAACAGATTCATGCGTAACTGAATAAAAGTTTTGCATTATTATGTAGTATTTATACAAATCATATTCAGGGCTGCAGAAAAGAATTCTGATATTTTACCAACTAATAGCAAATTTGGGTTTTCAAATGTTTTATGAGTTTTCCGAATTGTTTACTTAAACATCGCCTTTCACTCTTATCATTTAACTCAAATGTTTACAAAGTAAAATTTCATATTTAATTTTTGCATTTCATACTCTGTCAAGTAAAAAATATAATTAAAGACATTTGTCACTTACAAATTCTTTCTAAGCATGTAATGAAGTATTAGTAAAAAAATTAATGAAATGCTTTTTGCGTTTATGATCTTAATTTTAATATTTTATTTACATCAAAAGGTGATTTAATGGTTGATATAACGTTAATTATTTTTATAATATCACACAGTAAATATATCCATATTTTAAATGTTTTCTAATGTAAACCTTTTAGAATACTAATTTAAAAATGTATATTTATATTTTCATTAATTAAATAATTGAGTTACATATGAATACCAGTAGGAAATGTGACAAAGTGTATATTTCGAAACTTCACTACACAACAGTAAAATAGTATAGTTTTAATTATTGTCAAAAAAATTTTGTAGTTAAATATTACAAATTTAACTGGAAGACAAGTTAAAAAGTTGTTCATTTGCATATTTTAAATACGTATTATTCAAATTCTTAATTTTTACTGCCATTTTAAATTCTATGCATACGTATCTAGATTTGTATTTTTAATATATGTTTTTTATATTTATAATTGTACTTTTTTAACGCTACAGTAACTGATTCCCCAATCCAATGAAAAATTTTAATTCAAATCCGTAAAACATTAAAAAAAAAAAAAAAAAAACAGACGATTTGACACGGATCATATCGAGCTTTGATAAAATATTGTTATTTTGCTCTATGCGAAATTCTAATCTGTATCTGATAGTAGCGGAAAATTTACATCCGACCAGGTGATGTCGGGTTCTGGGAAAATCCGTTTACCCAAAATTTGGAGCAACAAAATAAAAAATATTCTGCCGACCCGACTAGAGTACTGCCTCTGGTTGATAACCCTGTGTTATCCGCACTTGACATGACACGCAGTTGAGTCGGGTCAGATTCATGATAGTTGTTTTTGTTGTTACTGCGGTTTGGGTCTGGTTTACTCTAATATTTTCTGGTTGAGATTTTATTCTTGCAGCGCGGTTTCGTTTTAATCTGATTTTTTTTTAGACTAAAATATTGTTTCAGATGAAAAACTATAATTTATTATAAAGGAGTCTTTATACGTGTTCATTTTTCTACGATAAAGTTGCTATGAAAGATATGATTATATACTATTCGACTGCAATTCTATCAAGTTGTATTATTTATTTATTTATTATTTTATTTTTTTATTTCATATTTCGGATCCGGATGAGTATCGGTGAAAACATTTATTAGGTTCGGTCGGGTTGTGGTCAACGAAATTTTTTTGCCGTGTTAAAGTAGGATTGTGAGTTTACATGAAATTAAATATCGAATTTAAATTTCAGTGTTGCAGTCGAGTATAACAGGACTCGTACAGGACCGTAAATCTGAACCGACACGTGTTCTGTTTATATCTGATAAAATCTGATTACTCGGTCGTATACAGGATTCCACTCCGAACTAGACTTACAGAAAAAAAGAGAAATATATATATATATATATATATATGTATGCCCGACCCGGATCAGATCGTGTTCACGAAAATCAGGTCACTAGAGCCATAATGCAAATTTAATCTGAAGAAAAAAAAATCAATGCGAACTTTCCGGATCGGATTCGACTAAAATCTAGTAATCCGACCCGATGTAGAATTGCCAAAAATGTCGCAAGTCAGCATCCCCCCCCCCCTCCGCAAAAAAAGACGATATCCGAATTTATTTGGATCCAATTGGATAAAGTCTGATCCCCCGATTCTATATAAAATCATAACAATTGTCATAAACCTGCAGCAAATAAACAAGAACAAAAAAGAGGGCAGAACTGAATTGGATTCGGGTAAAATCTGGTCACCCGATCCAACGTAGAGTCGTCAAAAATGTCATAAATATGCATCAGTAAAAACAAAATGTCGATTTGAGCAATCCGGATCTAATTCGAGTAAAAGTTTGCCACCCGACCCGATGCAGAATTGTCACAAATGTCCCATTTTCCCCGTTAGAGTGGCACAATGACTTTACTTTGTGAAGTCACAGTGTGAGATCAAAGAAAGCGGTCATAACATCTTCACTTTCACGTCACACGACGTCACGCCGACGGTCGTAAAGTCACAGTGTGATGTCATCATTACGTCACAACGTTTTACTGAGTGTTTTCTGTAAATTCCTTCTATCTGAACCGAAAAACATTCCACTACGTATGATTTATTTTTTATTCAAAAAACTTTTATTTTTTCCCTTTAGCAGAATATTGCAGTTGGACGTCATCTATTATAGGTATCGACATTTGTTAAAGACTGAAAAAAATTGATTTTCTGAGAGTGTAAATTACAATACAAATCTAAAGCATCTTTCTACATTGTTGTATCTTTGGCGTGTGAGATTTAGACCAATGTCAGACGGGCGTCTTTTTTGCTTAAGTATTATCCATTCACAATACTATAGCATTGTGAATGGATAATACTTAAGCAAAAAAGCAGCAAAAAGGACGCCCGTCTGACATTGGTCTTAAGGGGATGCTTCACAATTTCTCGCCAATCGCGAAAACAAAAGTTGACCTATGGGAAAATTTAAAATAGGTGATTACACATTACATAAAATAATTATTAAAATAAGGTTTACAACATAAGATTGTAGCCGTTCGACGTGATTGTAGACGTCCGAAATACAATACTACGATTTAGTAAAAAAATATTTTTTTTCTCCAAATTTTAAGTATTTTTAAGAAGAAAGTAAATTTCAAAAATTTTCCTCAATTAAAAACTCCAAAATGTATTACAATACATGGGCTCCAAACGTCTAAGTTTTGGTGGCGAAAAGTGTATTTCGATAATGATGCAATCAATTATTACTTATTTAAATATTTCTATAATTCAATACAGGCGCGATCGGTGAAATGCAATTAATGCAATAAAATGCATCCCTTACTGAATCTTCGAAGAAACAGCAAGTCCTATCAGTTTTAGTAACAGTGCAGGTTTGATAGAAAGGCCATCTGCAACATTTAATTGCGACCAACAGCCATTATGTGTTTGTTCTGCGGGTTGAACAAGTACTGCGTTATTTTTTCAGTCACATTCATCGCACTTTGTTGCTTAAAAAATGGCCTAACAAAATTCTTAAAATGAACCAGGTACAGTCGTGGAAAAAAAGTAAATATCCCCTACTAACTTCTCAACAAATTATCATAGAAGAAATTTACTGATACCAAAGGATTCGAAATAAAGTCTACTTTTAAATGATGTATATAAAAATGCTTACGGGAGGGGGGGGGGGGGCTCTACATATTAAAACGAACCCAAACTTCGTTTTTTTCCAATGGCAATACCCAATTTTAACAAGATATTTCAAATCTTCGGTTCAAACTATGCCTTGACGCCAAATTTCAAGTCATTTGAATGATAAGCTTTTGAATTATAAACATTCAAAATTTAGTTCTTCTAATCTTAAGTTACATTTTCATATTTTCATTAACAGATCCTGAAATTATACTCCTAATGTGCTAATTTTTTTGTGTAGCAATATTACTAAAATACCCAAACATAAATACGTTAAATTTGCTATTTTTATAATTTTATGGAATGAACTATGAATTATGAAATTTATATTCGAAAAAAATTATGAATTGCAATTTTTGATGGATTTAGATTTATTGAGTCCTGCTTTATGTAAATCCAAAACTTCACATTTTTCTTCTAAGTAGTTTTCAAATTATGCTTAAAGAAGGGCAAAATGATGGTTTAATTTATGATAGAAGTGACTAGATATTTTGAAATTTCTTATGCTATCCTACAATCTAGAAATCTTCAATGATTGCTTGAGAGGCACATAAGATGCCTTGATCAAGAAAATCGTTCAAGAATATCGGCCTCTCTCGGTCAACAATCGAGTACCGAACTTAAATTCGGATACAGCCCCTGAAATACGCTCGTTTTAAAATAATTACTTTCTCGGAAACTTATAGTACGTATTGCATAAAAATTTGTTTTAAGGCGAATTGAAGGTTGTAGAGGTAGCTGTTAAACATTTAAAGAAAAAGTATTTGAGGCACCCTGAAAATTTGTGCAACACTTCTTTTGTAATGGCTGAATACAAAATCGAATGTCTGGCTGAAGGATCGTGGCCCAAAAACTGTGCCAGACACGTGTCAAGTGCCATTTTTTGACTACCCAAGAAAAAAGGTATTTGAGGCACGCTGAGATTGAGACAGAATAATATTTATACTTAGAAAAAAATATTTTGAAAACGACAGACACTTTAGTCGGCCCAAAAACTGTGCCAGACACGTGTCAAGTGCCATTTTTTGACTACCCAAAAAAGATATTTGAGGCACGCTGAGATTGAGGCAGAATAATATTTATGCTTAGAAAAAAATATTTTGAAAATGACAGACACTTTAGTCGGCACAAAAACTCTGCCAGACACGTGTCAAGTGCCAAATGGCACTTGACACGTGTCTGACACGTTTTTGGGCCGCGATCCTTCAGCCAGACATTCGATTTTGTATTCAGGCATTACAAAAGAAGTGTTGCACAAATTTTCAGGGTGCCTCAAATACCTACTCAAAAATGTTCAACAGCTCTCCTACTACTATCAGAATTGTGTACTGCTAATGAAAAAAAACAACAACTTATGGTTTCTTTTAATATGTAGATGGCCCCCTAAGCAAATTTTATATACATCATTTAAAAATAGGCTTTATTACCAATCATGTGGCACCAGTAACTTTCTTCTACGATAGTATTTTGAAAAGTTAGTAATGGGTGTTTACTTTTTTTCCCTGGACTGTGCAAAGTAATGTGTCAATAGAGCCTTTATCAAGAAATACAATAGCCCAGTGAGTTTCTGTTGGCTTTGCTATTAAAAAACATTTGCCAGTAAACTTTATTTCCTTTTATGATTTGTTTGCTTTTACAAGTAAAAGATAAATAATATAGTCCGGATGCTACGGTTGAGAAAACTGCAAATCGTGATAAGAATGTACCGATTAGTGAGTATCAACTTTATATTAATACAATGCATTTCAGAGGGGTGGGGGGGCATCACGTAAAGTCATGGGAATTCGAGATGGCGGCTGTTATTCAAAATAGCGTCATTTTCCGAATTTTCTTACTATCCATCATATAAATGTGTGTTTCATGTCAATTTCAATGTTTTTAACGACAAAAATTTCGTTTTAAATACTTTCCGCCATAGTTTAATGAGTTTATGAATTCAGTTTGTCTGTTTGTTTGTCTGCCTGCCTGCTCAACATTCTATGCTCTAACTCGCTTAACTATCGCTACTGGCTTAAATTCATTCAGATTGTCATTTAATTTATATATGTTGTTGAAGTTTACAATAACATTTTCATGATAAAAATGAAGTGTATAGGTTTTATAGTCCGTTTACAGAGCTCTCAAAAGAATTCCATTACGTTCTTGTCTATTAATCCGGGTTCTACGGTTCAGAAAACTGCAAATCCTGAGAAAAATATACAGATTGGTGAGTATCTACTTTATATTAATACAATCCATATAAGAGGGGCAGGCATCGTGTAAAGTCATAGGAATTCAAGATGGCGGCTGTTATTCAAAATGGCGTCTTTTTCTGAAATTTCTTACTATCCATCATATAACTGTGTTTTTCGAGACGATTTCGATGTTTTTGACGTCAAAACTGTCGTTTTTAATACTTTCCGCTATGGTTGAATGAGTTTATGAATTCAGTTTGTCTGTTTGTTTGTTTGTCTGTCCGCTTGCCATTCCGTGCTCTAACTCGCTTAAATATTGCTACTCGCTTAAATTCACTGAGATTGTCACGTAATTTATATATGTTATTGAAGTTTACAATAGCATGTTCTGAATAAACATTCAAGTGTATAGGTTTTATAGTCGGGTTACAGGGCTCTCGAAAGAATTACATTACGTTATTGTCTATGGGGGGAAATCGTTTGCAATGTATTTTAATCATGTTATATTCTCTGAAGTTCTCTGAGTTGTGCATAGTATATACAGGGGTCGCAGCATATAGGACAAATTTTATTGTTCTTACCAGTAACTTTTTTCAATAATCTTCATCGTATAGTCCTATTGCATATCTTATAAAAATGTCTCTTGTCGATTACTGATAAAACATACTGGTATGAACAATACAATTTGTCCTGCTGCGACTCCTGTATTTATCGTTTATTTACAGTGACATACCAAAAACAGGATATGTGCGTTTGTAACTCGTGTATAAATTCTATAAAGATCATCAATTAAATCAACTCTTATCAGTGAAGCTGCTAGGTATAAAAAAACTGTATTTTTTTTTAAAGATATCCGGAATGGCCAGTACCTACTTCTTATTAATACAATGCATATTAGAAGTTGAAGCGTCGCACAGTGGAGTATTTTCCCGAAATCCTGGTCAAAAATATTTTTCGTTGTAAATATAGTCCTGTTGGCTTGAAATTCTTCGATGTTATTGGTTATCACTATGGCATGTTTGGTATTGTAAATGAAGTCTATAGCCTTTACGGTTCATTTACAGAGACACCCAGGAGAATTCCGTTACATCATGGTCTATGAGGAAAACTCGTTTGCTCGGTATTTTAATGATATCATACTTTTAAACGTGCTAAAATTTATATACATCACTAAGGTGTACTAAGGCACTTATTGTAGAATATGGTGTGCATAGAATACATCGTTCATTTACAGGGACACACAAAAGAATATGGCTGACGAATAAATTTAACTATTGAAGCCTATGACCAATAATTTCTGGAAGTGCGTTTGTAGTTGTGATACGCGTTTTAAAATAGAACATTTTTTAAAAATATTGCTTGGTGTGGATACATTTTATAATCATATACAGGGCTGCACAAAAGTTCTCAGGTACATTTCCATTTATTCACGGAAATGGCTGAATGGACATTTTTAACTGTGCTATGCGTTTCGCCGAACTAACTTTTAGCATACTATGAAGTATACATACAAATCCATAGCTTAGTTTAATATTTTATATCTTAAATGCTGACTAAGTGTAAGTAAGATTTTAACACTTCACATAATAATGAACATACATTTTATAAATATTTTGACAATTAAGAAAAAAAAAGTGTCATCATTTAAGAACAGCACAAAGAAAAAATAAGTTAAAATATTAATTTACTATGTAGATATTTTAAAAATACGCATAAATCACATGTCCATTGATTTAACATTACCTAACGGAGTTCGGAAGTTGACGGACTTGTAACCTTAACTATTTACTGTTTTTAAGAGGAAAGTAATTGTTGATAGTTTTGTCATATTCACTATTAAAGTTTAATTAAATGTATTTAATTTTAGTATATATAAAAATTATTATTTCATTTAATAATTCTTATTATATTTAAATTAAATTTAATAATAATTATTGCATTTAATTTATGTTTAATAGTGTTATATTTAATAGTAGGTTCAGTAAAATGGAGTCAATATAGTATAGATTGCTAGTTTTTGAATGTATTTAATATATTACCAGTTTCAAAATGATTCTTCAGAACTCTTCTTCATCTTCTTCACCACTGTCTTCTTGGCTTTTAGCGGGACTACCATCAGACCTTGCTGGAAGAAGAAGTTGTAGGGTCTCGCTACTGTATGGCTTGCTCTTTTTAGTTGATAAACGGAGTTATTAGAAAATATGAAGTTGCTTATTTTCACGTGAATTATAAAAGGAAAAATTTAATTAAATTTTCTTGGTGCCGTTTGTCAGTTTTGGAATTAAAATTAGGTGTCCGTTTTTAAGGATACCGCCCTCGAAAGGGTTAATTCCCTCCTTTCACTCCTTATGTTACACATATGATCCCCAAGAACTAATTAGGGAACACTTTTTCAATAAATAAGTATATACAATTTGAAGGCGATCGGATATTTCTATCAAAAGATATCGAGTTGCGTACGTATGTACGTACCTACATACCTACAGTCGTGGAAAAAAAATAAACACCCCCTACTAACTCCTCAACAAATTATAGTAGACGAAAGTTACTGGTACCAAACAATTGGAAATAAAGTTTACTTTTAAATGACGTATATAAAATTTGCTTAGGAGGCCATCTACATATTAAAACGAATCCAAACTTCATTTTTTTCAATAGAAATACCCAATTTCAACGAGATATCTCAAAACTTTGGTTCAAACTATGCCTAGACAATAAATTTTAGGTCATTTCAATGATAAGTTTTTGAATTATAAAAATTCAAAATTTGGTGCTTCTAATGTTAAATTACATTTTCATATTTTTATTTATATCTCCTGAAATTATGCTCCTAATGTGCTAATTTTTGTGTAGCAATAATGCTAATATACCCAAACATAAATACGCTGAATTTGCAATTTTTATAACTTTATGATATAAATTATGAATTATGAAATTAATATAAAAAAAAATTATGAATTGCAACCTACAATTTTATTGATGGATTCAGATTCATTAAGTCCTGCTTTATGGAAATCCAAAATTTCACATTTTTATTCCAAGTAGTTTTCAAATTATGCTTAAAAAACGGCAAAATAATGGTTTAAGGAGCCGTTTATGATAGAAGTGACTAAATATTGTGAAATTTTTTATGCTATCTTGTAATCTAACAGTCTTAATTGTCTACTTAAGGTGCCTTGATCAAGAAGGGAGCTCTCTCGGTTTACAATCGAGCACCGAACTTTAATTTGGATACAGCCCTTAAAATACGCTCGTTTTAAAATAATTAATTTCTCAGAAACTTATGGTTCGAATTGCATAAAAATTTGTTTAAGACTGATTGAAGGGTGTAGAGTTCATTTATGCTGTCAGAATTGTGTACTGCTATTGAAAAAAAAAGTTACGGTTCGTTTTAATATGTAGATGGCTCCCTAAGCAAATTTTATATACATCATTTGAAAGTAGACTTTATTTCTAATCGTTCAGTACCAGTAACTTTTTCTACGATAATTTGTTGAGGAGTTAGTACGGGGTGTTTACTTTTTTTTCCACGACTGTACATATGTACGTACGTACATACATACAGACAGAATATGTAGGTGCAAAAGCTCTCCGGTAATATCCTGTGAGCTAAAAAATGGCAATACGACAGTAAATATATAGTTCTTATCTCTTCAATTCGGTGGCCGCAAAACAGAGCATTTAAATAGTCATCCCGATTTTTTTTTTTAATGGCAACAATATGCGGACGATTCTTTTGCAGAAATTGATACTCAAGATTACAACTAATACGATTATAATTCAAACATGGCGGGGCAAAGCGCGGCACATATTTAAAAAGCTTTCGATATGTATAAATTAGAGTAAAAAACGCTTTAAAAATAACCCTTTTACACATTTAATGTTTTTTATTACATTAAAACGAAACTATTTAAATTAACACATAGTTTAACACTAAGCTCTGACCTTTGTTAAACACGTAAGCCCTGTTTAGTTTCAATTCAACAATTCATTGAGCCACAAAAAAATTACATTTAAGCATAACAAAACTGCCAAAAAACAACAAAAAACCACGTCTTCTCACAAAGAAACTTCTTCTTCAGCTGAGGCCAGGGGCCACCGGATATAACTCAGGTTCCTAAAATAGACATAGATCGATGCACCAATTAGTTAGCTATCAAAAAGTATGATTTTTACAATTGTGGACGAAATTTTAATTTTTGCATTTTTCGCCAGGTTTTTGGGTCAAATACTCCATTGTGCGTCGTGCAAATTCATAGGAATTCAAGATTGCGGCTGTAATTCAAAATTATTTGCATTTTTATTCCTATACATCATATAAAAGTGTCTATGATATCAATTTCGATATTTTTAAAATGAAAAGCCATTATACCATCATATTTTTCCTAAAGACGGCTGTAGAAACAGCTCGAAACGTAGAATTTAACTTTTAGCTTATTAAAGTTTGTGTTTTGTGTACCATTAAGCAAGGTTGTGTGTCTTTATTTATTATATTTTGTGGTGCAATTGTCCAGTATGTGTTAATGAAAAATTCCCTTTTTAATATCAGAAATACGCTTAAAATGAAATTAGGACAATTATTAAAGTATTTTTGCCTTTTATAGTCAGGAAAATGAAATGAATAAATCAATAACAAAAACGCATTTTTATTAATACCTTAATTTATCAAGATATTAAAAAAATTGCATGTTACATTTAAAGTTAGCGAATATAAAAACTTCACTTTGTATCATTATATTTCTCACATTCGTTTTTGCAGTTGCACAATAATGTGCAAGAAAGTCCAACGTTTCTACAGCCACACTTACTTTTACAGATTTTGCACTTACATTTTACATCAAACACACTTTTATATGATAAATAGTATGAAAATTGCAAGAATTCCAGAAAATGATGCCATTTTGTATAACAGCCGCCATCTGGAATTCCTACGAATTGACAAGATAACTCTCCCATCTTATGTGGATTGTATTAGTAGAAAGTAGATACTTACCAATCGGTATATTCTTCTCACGATTTGCTGGTTTCTCAACCCTAGCATCCGCACTAATGGACAATAACGTAATGGAATTCTTTTGAGGACCCTGTAAACGGACTATAAAAGCTATACACTTCAGTTTTTATTCGGAACATGTTATTGTAAGCTTCAATAACATATATAAATCCCATGACAATCTGAGGGAATTTAAGCGAGTAGCGATATTTAAGCGAGTTAGAGCATGGAATGGTAAGCAGGCAGACAAACAAACAAACAGACAAACTGAATTCATAAACTCAATCAACTATGCCGGAAAGTATTAAAAACGAAATTTCTGACGATATAAACATCGAAATCGACTTGAAACATACATTTGTATGATGGATAGTAAGAAAATTCAGAAAATGGAGCCATTTTGAATAACAGCCGCCATCTTGAATTTCCACGACTTTACGCGATGCCTCCCCCTCTGAAAGGCATTGTATTAGTATAAAGTACACTGTTAAAAATTTTGCAGCATTCTGGCAGGTCATTCGACCGTTTTTTGAAAAAACGGTTTCATAACCATAATTTAACTCTATTCTGACCATAAAATGGCCAAAATTATGGTCAGAATAGTGTTAAATTACGCTTGTGTAACCGTTTTCGGAAAAAACGGTCAAATGACCTGCCAGAATGCTGCAAATTTTTAACAGTGTAGATACGGACCAATCGGTATATTCTTATCACGATTTGCAGTTTTCACCTTATTTTGGTCGTGTAAAGCATGACGATGACGGTGATTTATCAAAAGATATCAAGTTATTTCATTATTATCTTCTGATGTAATAAAATAACTTCGAATTTCTTTCAAACTTTTATTCTATCAAAAATATAACAAACCATTTTTTCGACTTTTAAACTATACTTAAAATTATCATTTGAAGTGATTAAAAATGTTGTATTTTAATGTATTTATCAAAATTTTAAAGAGTTATTTTATCTATGACGTTTCAAAGCAAGTAAATGCTTCAGTTTCTCTATTTAATAAAATTTTATAAAAAGAAAGCTAAGGGTTTAATTCTTCTATTTCAGAAAGTTTTATGACATTTCTTCGAACTTTATTACTTCTCATTTTCTAATGATACTTAAATAATTCCTTAAATACTTCGAATGTAATGAAATTTCTTTCGGAAAGGTTAAATTACTTTCTTAGGAAAATTCGTCTCGCATGTCTAAATGCAATTAAATTAAAGTACTTCAAGAAAACTTCAATACAAGTGGTATTTTCGAAGAAGAGCGTTAGAAGTTATGATATATATACATACTATTTTCTCGAGTATCTTTTTTGAGATTATCTACGACTGACTTTACATATAAAGAAATGTTTATCTGTATTATATAATAAGCAAGCTTTAATGTTAGATTTTTGATGATTCGTCATATTTAATACCACTTTATGTACTTGTTTTTTATTTTTATTTTACATAGCTTTATATTATCCATATCTGATATATAATAAACGGCCGAGTGCGAGTATTACTCGGGCTCAAAGGTTTCGTACAGAAAATATATGATTTCTTAACTGTTTTATTAAAAAAACACAGTTGATAAAAGAATAATAAGACTTTGTAAAAATCTATACAACGTGTGTATGGGTCTGTACATATACTAGAAAAATATGAATGGGTATATCTAAAAAGTTCAAACAGATATGAAACCTAAATAATATCAAATGTTGCTATTCTGTATAATTCTTTTTTTTTTTTTTATCTTATTCTAATCTGTTTACAATGAACTTAATTGGGTACAGAGAAAAAAAATAGTGCATATATAAATTTCATTTGGCATTTCATAAAACTAAATTCAGCGTAGTAATAACATTTTCTTTTTTAGGTGTAGCTAAAACAAAACACTTGTTCAAAGATTAAATTTGTCATTGTGGTAAGCGCGCTTCGAAGTAGGTCGCAAAGTTGCAACGCAGCATTGGTCCCTGCCGCGTTTTCCAGATAGATTTTTATTAAACTTTTAAAGACACGGGAGGCGTATTGAGAGATCCAGTCAATGCAAACTAGTAGCGAATCCCATAGTATTTTTGTGATTAATTTTAATTAAATTAGTCTGTTTTTAACAGTTTGGAGTTTATTACTTTTATACTGCTACTAGGCATTGAATTACACAAATACTATATCATTAAAAGTTGATACCCAGGCTTTAAACGCCGAGGGTACATAGAGTACGACGCCCCTGTCATTATGTATGCCTGAACCATCCGTGTTTTTAACAGTTAATATCTCGGCTAATGACAGACGATTTTTTTCAAAAATCATTATCAACAAAGTTTTTATGCTTCTGCTACGATAGATAACTCCAGCCCTCCTCAACACATTTTCTGAATGCTCGCAAATCGAAATTTGTGTGTGACGGAAAAATGCACTTTTCGCAAAAACTATGGGACCTAGGATAATTGCTATAGTTTTCCTAAAAGATTTAAATTAACGTCTACTACCTCTAAATTTTTCATAATTAAAAAAATATATATATTATTAAAAAAAAAGTTGCTAAAATAATACTAAGACTTAGTAAACTAGTATGTTGTGGCCGTCACAAAACTTTCTTCTATATAAATCACGTCAACTAAATCATTTAAATAGTACAAGAAATAACAACGATTTAGCACCAATTCATATCAAAGTATATCTGAATTTCAAGTTGGATGAAGATTTGTGCATTAGTTCTTGAGATAGAGCTATAGCGGAAATTCTGAAAAAAATGTAGCATAGCAGCGCCACCTGTTGAGCGATTTACACCAAAAGTAAACAGCACTAAACGATATCAAGGTATACCTGAATCTGAAGTATGTTGAAAATCCAAGCATTAGTTCTTGAGATAAAGCTATTGCGGAAATCGCAAAAATACAGCATAGCAGCGCCACCTGTTGAGCGATTTACACCAAAAATTAAACAGCACTAATTTATACATCAATTTATGTCAAGGACTAACTAAATCTGAAGTTTGATGAAAATCCGTGCAATAGTTCTTGAGATACAGCTCTTGTGGAAATCGTGAAAAATGCAGCACAGCAGCGCCACCTGTTGGGCGATTTGCACCAAAAATTAAGCAGCACTAATTTATATCAGGGACTAACTGAATCTGAAGTTTGATGAAAATTCGTGCATTTTTTCTTGAGTTAGAGCTATTGCGATAATCATGAACAATGCAGCATACCAGCGCCACCTGTTGGGCGATTTTCACAAAAAAGGAATCAGCACCAAACTATATCCTGGACTAACTGAATCTGCAGTTTTATGAAAATCCGTACAGTAGTTCTTGAGATACAGCTATTGCAGAAATCGTTAAAAATGCCGCATAGCAGCGCCACCTGTTGGGAGATTTTCACCAAAAACTAATCAGTTCCAGTTTATGTCAAGGTCTAACTAAATATGAAGTTTTGTGAAATTTCGTGCATTAGTTCTTGAGATAGAGCGCCCACAAAATTTGTGTCACATACAGACAGACGGACAGACAGACGGACAGACAGACGGACAGACAGACAGACAGACGGACAGACAGACAGACTCACGGACAGACATTTTGTAAAAACATGTTTTTTGGAATCTCTGACTCATAAAAGGTGTAAATCCGTCGAAAACTGGAATTCGAAAATTTTCATGAAACCAATACTTTCTTCTTGTAAAGATAGAAGAAAGTAAAAAACTATACGACATAGTATTGGGTATAACTGTGTGTACTACAATGTAAAAAAAAAAAAAAAAAAAAAAAAACCGACATTTTTACAGTACAAAGTACTGTTCATCTCGCGCATAAACTCGATCACAGTGAATGTGCTGTATCTTTCTTTGGTTGCCTGACTATATAAACATGGAAAATACAGTAGTTGCGTAAAATTGCCAGTACATTGTGCTATTAATTTTACGCATTTACTGTATATTCCATGTTTATATAGTCAGGAAACCAAAGAAAGATACAGCACATTCACTGTGATCGAGTTTGATCTGGCAAATTTACAGTGGTTTTTTTTACAGTGTAGAAAAGTATAAATGGATGTACTATGAAAGTTCAAAGAGATATGGAACCTAAATAATAACAAATATAGCTATTCTGTATAACTCATTTTACTTACCCATCATACGTAGTATAGGGTAAGTCTTGTAATCGTTTTAAAAATCGAAAAATCTTTTTTGACGGATTTACACGTTTCAGACACTGGAGATTCCGAAAGACATATTTTTAGAAAAAAAATTTGTCCGTCCGTCTGTATGTGTGTGTGTGTCTGTAAACGTTCTATCTCCTGAACAAATTGAGATAGAGACTTGAAATTTGGTGTGTACTTAGGGAGTAAAAATGGAAAGAAGCCTATTGAATATCAGTAACCTCGATTTACCGGAACTATTTTTTCGGACTCTTAAAATATTCGTTCTGATAAAAGGTATACAAAAATTTTCGAAATTGTTTATTTGAAGGAGTGAATGTAAAAGACAATAAAAAAACATAAATTTTGCATGATGAATGAATTCGATCGGATAATTAGTTGCCGAGATATTTGTAATTCTATTTTTCACACTCTTCGATTTTTCATGACCCCGTATTTCATTCAAATTACAATTCAACGATATATTTTAATTGGAAATGAGACGCTTAATCCGACGCAGTAAATTTTTAGTTAATAGGATTATAATTTTTCGAGTTATAAGGATGTTTCTTTTACGCAATTCGGTACTACTCGATTATCCCGCCGAACCAAAAACTATCGCCAAACTATAAGATTAAATGCTAATAATGGCTTATCGTAAATGTCAAGCATTTAATGCCTCTCCATACCTATAAGGGGGTTTACCATAGGGAAGAGCCTGTTCTGTCGCCAAATACCGGCATGTATGTCGCCAACTTAGCGGTATATCGGCAAATTTGTCGGCCAAAATGAGTCGCCAAAAGTGACGCCAAATTGGCGGTATCTCTAATATTTCGCCAAATTCCCATAGACTTCCATTGTAAACGAATAGCGTTTACTTTCTTACAGAAAATCAACAAATTGAGATATTTTAATGCAACAAAAAATAATATTAGCTTAAGGGGTTATATTAATTAAATTTAAGGGAGTCCAAATAAATTAAATTATGAATAAAAGTAACATGGTACAATACTTAGCAAGTATCACATGTTTTATTTTCATATTTTATATTATCTATATCCATGATGGGTAAGTATTACGGTAGCCCCCAACGACTAGTTTTACTATTATCCTAATCTGTTTATGATGAAATTAATTCTATACTGTCAGTAAAAACAGTGCATATTTGAACTTCATTTGGCATTTCATAATACTGAATTCAGCGTAGCAATAACCTTTCTTTCTACAGAGTAGCAAAAACAAAACCTTTGTTCAAAGTTTAAATTTAGCACTGTGCTAAGCGCGCTTCGAAAGGAGGTCGCAAATCCGCAACGCTGCCTTGGCCCGTGCCGTGTTTTTCCTGATAAGTTTTTAATTAACTTTAAATGTCACTCGAGGCGTATTGAGAGATCCACTCAATGCAAATTAGTCGCGAATCCCATAGTATTTATGTGATTCACTCTAAATAAGTGGTCGCAGGACTCTTAAAGCTTCAAAATTTTTTTAAAAAAATATTTTTTTTAGATGTTAAACTCCTATTTTTCCTGAATATTTTGATATAATTGTTTCCTTGAAATTCCCATTAGAGCAGAATCTATGGGTTTTAGAATTATACCCGCTCAATAGTTGAAGCGATTTTTCCGGAACTTTGAAGTCGTTTTTCACCAAATGACGTTTTTGGGCAAAACGCGCAGGATACTTCAAAAACTTCTGAATATTTTTTCATGAAATTTTCAAAACATATATTTCATGTTACTCTGTATAAACTGAACCTAAAATTTCCATTTTATTGTTCAAAAAATATTTTTTTTTACGTAATTAAACTGCTGAAATTTTCAAAATTTTGTATTAGCTAAATACAACTTTGCATTAAAAATATAAAAATGCTTTAAATACAGATTTATTTAAGTTCAGTGTAATTATTACAATCTGAAGTATAACTAAGCACCAAAATTTTAATTCTAGTTGCAAAATGTATTTTGTAATCCGACGCGTAAGCTGTAATGCCAATTTTCTGCTCGATAAATGTCTAACAGTTTCGATCCCCCTATAAATACTAATTCTGCACCTTGAAATTTTTTTCAATGCATGAAATAAAAGAACATTACTTATATGTTTCATCCCAATAAAAATTGTATTTTAAAATTATATACATTTTAAGACGTTAAATGTTAAAAATGGTCTTTTTTTTTTTTCATTTTTTCCAGTCCTAAGACTCCTTAAATTAGTCTGTTTTTAACAATTTGATGCTTATTTCTTTTATACTGCGATTGGACATTACCTTACATGTATCATTAATAGTTTTTAACTAGGCATAGAGTACGCCACCCATGTCATTACATATGTTCAAAATGTCTGTATCTTTCAGGGTTTATATCGCGGCTAATTACTGACGATATTTTTCGAAAATCATTATCAACAATGCTTTTATACTTCTGCTACGTTAGGTACGTCCGGCGCTGCTTAACACGTTAGCTGGATGTCCGTAAATCGAAATTTGTGTGTAACATAAAAATGCGATTTTCACAAAAACTATGTGGCCCAGGGTAATCGCTATACTTTTTCTTCAAGGTTTAAATTAATGTCTACTACCTCTAATTTTTTCATAATTTTAGTTCCAATACATTGGGAATTAGTTGGCGGGAGGCATATTTTTGCGATACATTTTCGACGATATCTTTGAAAATATAATACCTAAAATTAAAAGGAATGTATTTTTGAGTTCAGCGTTACGAAAGCTTTCACACGATACCCTACATGATACACGATATACATAGAAAAGTTTTTTTTTCAGGTAGCATAATTAGCCCTTCTACATTTTTACTAAATATATTTATAAATGTTTAATAATCTGAAAATATGTGGGTCAATAGTCTTTATTATTTCCCCGAATTTGAACTTTCCACATTCTATAGTTTACGACTAAAATGGCTGTAACAGACAGACAGACACAGGAGAGTGATCTTATAATGGTTCCGTTTTTACTTTTTAAGTACGGAACCCTAAAAATGTTCCTTTCAGAAACTATGATAAACAACATTGTACACAACGCCCTGTTATTGGCGTTAAAAAATAATAGAAAAGGAATAAAAAATGAGAAGGTTTACTAAATAATGTTTCACTGCGCATACTCGAATGCAATGAAAATACAATGTGCATAATGTATTAGCTACATGTAAAGAACAACTTTTGTGAAAGTTTCAAAAACATAGCTTGAAAATTCTAAAAATTATCGTCGATAGAATAAGCTCGAAACCCGTTGTTCCCAAAAGGAAGCAAAAATATGAGGGGCTGTATCCAAATATAGTATAGGTTACACACCATTGCATGTACACAATATTAAACGTACTTCTATATTTGGATAAATATGTATACCATGTATAACTATAATGAAAAATATATTCAATTCCTGGGCATAGTTTTTGCTCTTATAAAACATTTTTAATGGAATGATTTTGACTAACTTTAACAACGAATAGCTCTCTAAATAATTCTTTGATTTAAAAACTGTGTAATTCAACGTGTTTATCAAACATTTGTCTATAAGACCAGCAGATTTCACATTTTTGTATTCAGTATTTGTCGTAATATTAGCGAAGAAAGAACCATTGGCGCAAAAAAATTCATTTACAACGGCGGTGACAGCGTTAGTTACATTTTTTTAGAATAGATAGATACTATATTTGGATACAGCCACTGACATTTTTGCTTCCTTTCGGAAACATCCGATTTCGAGCTTATTCTATGGACGATACTTTTCAGAATTTTCAAGCTATGTTTTTGACACTTTCATAAAAGTTGCGATATACATTTAGCTAATACATTATGCACGTTATATTTTGATTGCTTTCGCGCTTGCGCAGTGAAACATTATTTAGTAAACCTGTTCATTTTTCATTTAATTTTTGAACAATGTTGTTTGTCATAGTTTCTAAAAAGAACATTTTTTTCTATTAAGAACCCTGCAAATTATAAACAAAAAACTTGGCAAAATTTGGAACTGTTTTTATAAAAAACTTAATTTCTCTACGAGCATACATGCTATTCTCATAAAAACGAACACAGTTTATTACAACAAGCCTCTGAATCTTGTCCCACAGTTTGAACGCTTTTGCTACATTAGTTTCTACAGGGTTATCCAAAAGATATTCGTTTTTTTCAATTTGTTGACGGTCCCCTATGGGATTTCGGGGAAAAATCTTCGCGGAATATATGCCACATACTATTCTGTTTAGACATCTGGAGTGTCAGGATAATTCCTCATGTATATTCTAGATATTTAACAAAACGTCTAAATTCGCAAGTGACCGGTCATCCTTGGCCAGCGTCTCGTCCAATACTTTGAGGTAAGTCGACGAAACTTTTTAGAGGTAAGAGGCCGGTTGTTTTCCCTTGGGGTAAGATGCCGGTTATTTTCCGTTGCGGTCAAATTCCTGGTTGTTTCTTCATTGTTTAAATTACTTTTGGCTATTAACTAACTTGAAAAGGATTTTAATCAGATAATTTAAATCAGTGATTAATCGTGAATTTAATCAACTGATTAAAAAAAAATCATTGATTAAAATCATAAATTTTCTAAATGTTTAAAATGACATAAAGAAATATTAAAATCTAAGATGAACATAATTTGAAAGGTTTCTATATGTATTCTGCTTTATAAATTACTTTATTGGCCCTATAAATAATTGGCTAATAAATATTAATTTTAATCATTTTTAAGAATTTGATGTTAAATGCAGTTATAAATAATTTTAATAAATGTAAATATCGGTAAGTATATAATATAGTTTTAGATAACTAGGGTCGTCTACCCCCTACGAGCTACGCTTCCCAACCACCATCAAGACACCGCAAACTCTAAAAACACGCTAATTTGATCTGCTTTTGAAAGATAACGAATTACATTTCCTACCAAGATCCAGAAGATGAGGATTTTTTTTAAGTGAATGAGAATCAGTGTTCAGAGTGTTTTGTAGAGTGCTATAAAACCTCTGAAAAATGTGATTGGATCAAATGCATTCAGTGAAACTGTTGGTTTAATAAAAGTTGCTCAAAGTTTCTAAACAAATGTCAGGGTTGCCACGCTTCAGGGAATTTTCCAGTCAAAATACCAGTATTTTTTATTAGAGAACTATATCTAGATTAAACGCACGAAATTTCGCCTTATTTAAAGAGAGATTATCTGTAAGAAAGTACTGGTGCCGAAGAATTTCCTGGTCCGGAAATTTCCTGAAGCGTGGCAACCCTGAATGTGCAGTCTGTGGCAGATCTGAGTTATAGCTGAAAAGAACAAAGGGACATATGAAAAACACCAACAAAAAAGCTGCACTCTAAAGTATTTTATCACATTGGCTGTATCGTATTTAAACTTATTATAATATTTAAAAATAGGCATACTTAAGATCCACAATTCTTTTAAATGTTAAGTAGAACATTTTTTTTTACACCTAACTTTTTTTTTTTAAATATTAGTTTGTTCTTTATTAAAGTGCCAACGTTTGTTACATTCATATTTTTGTAATTTCCTAATATTAAGCAAGTTAAAAACTTTAGTATGTCTAAAATATTAAAGTGACTTTTATTCATCCCATTATGTTTTAAACTACTTCACATAAATTATTGTTTACATTGAAACTCCACAAAGCATCTTACCCCTAGAGAGTTGACCGTCTTACCTATAGGTATGAGTAAGATGCCTAAATGCACTTGTTTCCAAAAACAAAATTTTTGATGCTTTATATAATATTTGTAAAATGAAATAAGGTTTTAAATGATACATAAGGGTACAAACTTTAGCAAGAAATCAATGAATATCAAATAAAAACAACAGGAGATTTTTAAAACAATAAAGTCAAAAACTACGGCATCTTCATTCAATTTACCCTAAATATGAATGACGATATCTGAATCATAATTAACAGTAACAATTAAAACATAACTTTCAAAGTTTGTAACTCTAGCCATTCCACCAAGGACTGCCCCAGGAAGTGTAATCCTCCGAACACGAGGCCATGAATACATTGAACATAAATGTTTGTCTCCAATTAAAAAAAAAAAAAAAATTACAAAAACTGTAAACTAGAACTATAAAATTATCTACTAACAAATAATCAATCACATAGAATAAAAAAAACTACAAAACTAATACATAAAGCAATGATGCAGAAGAAATATATAATTAATATGACAACCGTTCTTCTGATAGCACCGGCTCTAACTTGTATAAATACTTGGACAACCATACAAATAATGAATGCCACTTCAAAATACGTTAACAGTAAAGTATTTTCTTAAAATTTAATAAGTTAAAATAAGTAAACTACAGCTTGCTCCTGCTCATGCATGTGCGTCATGATTATAAATCACGAAGCTGCCGTTGTCTGGAGATTAGTACAAAAAAGGCGCAGTGCATAAAACCTGTAAAGTATCGGAAGAACTAACTTGTCAATGGGTATTATACTAGAAAAGAGTGCAGGTCCACTAGAAGAAATAGTGCTGTTCTGAATCTGAAAGAAATGACATATTAAATCTCTTTTTTTTTTCTATATTTTCATATGAAAAACGATTAACTCATTAATCAAAGTAGATTGAGCTTAACATATATTCATTTTTATGATCAAAATTTAATAATAATCAAGGAAATGTATTTATTATGGCAAAAGGTTTTTGGCGAGGATATGGCGCGGTCGAAGTAAATGACTAGGTAACCTTAGTACCCCCTAGAATTCTGCAGGGTGATGCACAATAGATCCTCTCATTTTCAGAGATTGGAGATTTTCGATGTCCAATCAAAAGCTTCTTTTTTAAACTATTAAATATAGAGATAAAATTTCAATGGATTAGAATTTTTCGGAAAATTTTACCTCACGTAGATACCAAGCATATCGATGACATGTTTAAATTAACAAAAAAAAAATAATTTTTTGCTAGTTAAAACGATTAAAAGAAGTTATTTTTTTTTAAATTTTACATCAAACTTTTTATTCGGCTTCATAATAAAACTCTGCACAGCTTTTGAATTTTAGCATTCATTATTATGCGTTTATTGCACTGAATATAAATATTTATTGTTATTGCTGTAATGAAAGCTTTTGAATCTGGGACTAAATAATAATTAACTTAAAAAAGAAAATGTAACAATATTTTTTTTTTCTTTTATGATTTTCCGAAGAAGAGTTCTGTTACAAACCAAACAGCGAACACGATTTTTTTTTTAAATTAGAAAAATAGGATGGAAGGAATTTTTATTTTATGCATGTTCTATGTGATTCACAATGCACGCCCAAATCATCCCTATGTTTCCCAATATGGGAATCCTACAACACAAATGTGAGTAAACAGGCCGGCATAGTATAATACCCATTGACAAGTTAGGTCTTCCCAAACTTCAGTTACTAGAAAAAAACGCTCCTGTAACAGAAATTATTATTAAAATTTTGTGAAATGTAAGTTCTGTAAATAAATAATTCGTACAAATAACTAAATAACTTCCATAAAAAGTAATAAATGTATCTTCTATATATAAAAAAAAATTACATGCAGTTTCAATAAAAAAAATTTCTTTTTAATTTTTGTGAAGTTTTTTACAGTGTCCATGCTATTCTCAGAGTAAAATAGATCTTATAAACAACTATAAAGATTCGCCCGTCAAAAATGACGGAAAAAGACGAAAAAAAAAAAGATATATACAACACATGAGCAATAATGTGTTTCTCTCGCTTGTTTCGCAGTGATAGATGAAAATATCATATTTATGAAGAACTATGTATGTAATGAGTACATTAAAAATTAAATTTAAGGATAAATTAAAATTTGACAGCAGTACACCAGGATTTTCCACTATATGGGCCTTGGTTTTTTTTTTAAGCTTGGTGGAATTCGGTCATCAGCAAGTCAGATTCGTTGTCAAATGATATAAACAGCTATGAAAACAAACTTGATGAATTTTTTTGTTTGATTATGTATGTATTTTAATTAAATGTATAGTATTGTTGTTTTTTATGTACAAATTGCTTCTGTTTCTGCATAAAGTTAGATAAATGGCTTCTTAATATTAAATAAATTGCATAAATGTTGAAAAAAAAATGAGTGTGTATATGAAATGAAACAGTGAATATGTTGCAAGAATATATAGGCTGCGAAATTTCCTTCTTCGCCAAGGCAGATTTTTCTATTTCGCAAAGGCCCCTATACTGGAAAAGTACCGAGAATTTAATTTCTGCATCCGGCTATATAAAGCACATTAAAATCGGATAGTTAGGAGCTGAGATTGTACAGCACTCTCTAGTGGCGGTTATTTTATTAGTATAGTTGCATGTACATGTAAAGATGTAAATACGTACATTTTCAAATGTAAATAAGTACGTACGTTCGGATGGAACACGTGTGATCGCAAAAATGTAGGGGAAATGTTATGTGATTACTTGTTTATATTCCATTTATTGATTTTTTCCATTTTTCATATGCATTGTATTTGTAATTTTCTATTATACATTCTGATGACGTCTCAGTAAAAGAGTTGAAAGAGTCAAAATAAATTTTTAATTTACTTTTAATGTGTTATTATAACGTCTTTTAAGCAAATAAATATTTTAATATTATGATATGACGTACATTTCCATACATTATTATGTTAATTCTGACCCATAGATTTTGAAAAAAATCTCTTAAATGCGCTGAGTTTAAGTTAAATTGTGGTGAGGTTGAATATAAAAATTAATGGGTTTCAATGGGAATTTCGCAAAATTAGCCAGCTATCGCCAAGTTGGCTTCATATATAGCAACATATTTTTGTCGCCAAATTTGGCGAAATACCACCAAATTTGGCGATAATTTGCCAAGTTGGTCAAGATTTGGCGCCATTGTAGTAACCCTGTATTAGTACTTTTCAACAATTTCTCATTGTAGAAGCTGATACCAATTTCTCCATAGGAAGCCTAACACGTCTGCAATTAATGAGGTGGTTCAACCGGAATTGTGAGGGACACACAGAGACTTGGATTTTATACAAATAGACAAAGAAGATGTCTTCTTTTTCGCCAACAACTATTTGATAAATTACTTCATAAATCAACTAGAATACAATTAGTTTGATCTAAAATCATGTATTTAGTAGATCACTTTCTTGTAACTATCGAAAATCAGTGAATGATACCATTTTGTGAAATGAAAACATTCGGATAATCACTCCTCTAAAAATTCAAAATTCCCTTCTTTGAGAATCAGTGGAAAAAAATTACCCAATGTAAGACTACATAAATACTACATTGACTATCGAGTATTTGATTCAACTGAAAAAATGGTATTAATTTCAATCACAAAATAAGAAATTATCATTGCCAGCATCTATAATACCATCTTGTCGATTTGACTGTGCAGAATATTGCCGAAACAGATATTTGTAGAATATTAAACAACAGATTTAGTTTAGGAATGGTTGAAATTTGCTAGCAATTTGCAATTATTTAACTTATCGTGGTTCATGTATGTAAAGATGGAATTTGGTAATCGTCTTTTTCACTCGCTTGAACATATGGTATAGTTCTAGGAATTATGTACAGTTAATCGTTCCCAACGTCAATACAATATATTCATATTTTCATAATTTAATTAACAATTTATTGATTAAGTAAAATTTGGCTATATGTTGAGAAAAAAAAGTAAAATCTCTATATACATAAAATAATTTTCAGGCATAATTTTTTTTTATCTTTTAAAATGTGACTCAGAAATAAATAAAAGGTGGATCAATTGAAAACAGAACAGTTGTTATAACTTGGTTTACTTTTGTACAATTGTGGTAAAAATCTGTGCAGAAGTACAATGGGACGTCAAGAAGAGAACCCTCCGGCGGAAATGGACTTGTCTTCGATAGTCGAACCGTGATATGCACCGGTGGTCGATCAACAGCATCATCCGGCAGGTTAAAGATTGTTATTTATCTGCGTCTGCGGAATGTTTGCAAGTAAATAAGAGCATTCATTTTTTATTGGCAGATAGTGTTGGGAGTTCGTGAAATGCATCAACGACTGCATATAGTTTACGGTGAACTTCTACTGTCATTGACTCGTGTACAGGACTGTAACAAACGTTTCCGAGAGGGATGGCATTTTCAGTAGTAATAAGCTGACTTGGTCGTCTTCAACTTCATTATCTTGTCATTGCATCGTCCTCTGGTCGTCATATATTTGATTCGCTGTAAAAATATTGAACTGTTGACGATTTTACTAGGAGAATGTACAAAACTGGTTCTAAAATTATCCAAATGATTTTCTGTGAGCAGATTATTAACCGCTTGATGAAACAGTGGAACAAGTGCTCATGTAGCTTTGGAGACAAGTGTACTTTTGAAGTAAACTATGTCATTTCATACTTTGGCTTCTGTTCCGTTTTCATTTTGCGTACTGTATTGTTTGTTGCCACGGATACTATGAAGTAAATTTTCTGTAATAATAAAATTTCTTTTTTCCTGTTGTCATGTCTTTAAACCAATCTGAGAAAAAATGTAAATTTTTTTCATATCAATTCATTAGTTTCGAACCTTTGATAAATAGCTTTTACATGGAAGTGCGACATCAAATAAGGAACACGAATTTTATTTATAAAACACTAGCAAAACACTCGGCTTTTCACGTGTGGTTGTTGAAATATGCCAAATAGTATTTATGTCTCTGTTTATATTGGTAGAAATTATATTGCTCTGGATAATTTAAATATTAATAATTAAATACCATTTTCTGGAAACTTCATTCTTGTGCCACACTAGATGAAAATTTTTACATTTTCTACAACGCGGGATAACCCACCATTGGCATAAACTTCCAGATCCCGCGTTGCTAGTTTATTAAAAAAAATAAAATAAAAAGTACAATATTATTTAACAATAGTTTTAACAATAAGAATTAAAGGTAATAGTAAAAAAAATAATAATAGTAATTATAAATGTAATAATAAAAGTAATAATAGAACAGATGAGCTGAGCGCTTTACAGACGAAAATGTGTATTATTTTCAACACGAGTATGATTTATTGATTAATTATGAATAGCAGCAGATGAATAAAATGTTCTTAAGTCTCTACATATTCTCAGGTGCATTAGTTTAATAGTTATTATCATGAGTTCAAGTGTTTTGTTGTGAGATAACTTTTAGGTTATGGATAACCTGCGTGTATGGCTGTTCTATGTACAAGAGTTTTCAAAATTTTATATTCTCGATTTAGTTAGGCACTGTTTGGCCTGAAGTTCATGTTTCTGTTCATTAGTGCTAATCTTGTTCATCTATTGGCATTTGTGGGTTTTGAAAAATTAGTTGATTGTTTTCTAGTATCCGCATACATTCTATTATTTTAGTATATAGCATTGGTGATTTCAGCACAAATTTGAACCAATGGTGGTGTTCTATTGTGGCTGATTTACGGATATGGAGGTTTGATGTTAATGGACAGCTGAGCACATAGTGAAGGGAGTTACCGATTTCACCACAGGTGCACAGTGGCGACGGAGCTTTATTTATTTTGAATAGGTAGGACGGGAAGAGTCCATGATTAGTTGAGAAGATATACAGCTTTTTATGTACCAACATGAAGTCTGTTGATGCTTTTGGACATAATTTGTAAGTAAATCTGCCAGTGGTACCATAATCCCACTGTTGTTGCCATTTGTCTATGGCTTCTTTTTTCAATTTCTTATTAAGGTGTGAAGCTGGGTATGGATGAAATATTTCTTGTACCTTAATATTTGTTATAGCATCTTTGGCTAGTTGATCTGCATGTTCATTTCCTTTAACACCTGTGTGTCCCCGTACCAATTGAAATTTAATTGATTTAGATGTTTTCTTTAAGGCTATTATAATTTTTGATATGATAAAATCTGTACTAAAAATGTTCTCCAATAATTCAAGACTTGACTGGTTATCTGTGTAAATGACGAAGTTCCCGTCCTCTGAGGTGTCTGCCCATAATATTGCATCTAATATAGCAAGTTGTTCAGCTTGAAAAATTGAATTTGATATTTGTAACATTATTTGATGAATATGGATGCATTTTCCTTCTTTATAAACACAGAAAGCATACGCTGTGCCAGCATGTGCTTTTGAGCCGCCAGTGTATATATTTATTGTTGAAGTGGATGGAACTCCTTCTTGTAGTAAAAGATAATCTTGATGCGGGGAAGGTATGGATGAGGATATTTTCTGTTGATAGAGGACTGGAAAGTTTTCCTCTATTGGAATTCTCAAACGTAGGATTTGTCCTGAAATTGCTAATGTATTTAATTGGATCGCCAATGGTTGAATCCCGCACAATACATTCAAAGCTGCCGTTGATGATTTTCTATAAGCTCTCGACAGGAGCAAAAGGCATTGTGTCTGAATTTCCGATAGTAACCTTTAGCCGTGTGAGACTGGTAGGTGTGGAAACCAACACGAAGCGGCATAGAATATTTTTTTTCTAATATTTGTAAGTACCAGATTTTTAAAATTTGCTTCGAAAGGCCTCCATACGCAGCGGCGAATTTTAGAAGATTTTGTGATATTTGATAAATTTCTATACGTTTTTTAATCAGGTGCGGAAGAAAAGACAGTGTTTTATCCAATGTTAAGCCCAAGTAGTCTATTGTATTTTCAGATTTAAGGGAGTGCCCATCCGATTTATATATTGGTCCTCTCTTCAGGAAACGTGATCTTCGAAGATTTAACACTACACATTTGTCATATGAGAACTTCATATCCGTTTGTTTCGCCCAATCACTTATTATTTGTAGTACCTCTCTTCCCATCTGCTCCAACTGACTTCTTGTTTGGCCAAAAATAATTAGAAGAAGATCATCGGCATATGCTATTATCTTAAAGCCATGTTTCTTTGATAATATCTGTAATTTATTCAGGAATATTCTCCAAAGAAAAGGTCTAAAACAAGACCACTGTGGGCAACCCCTTCTAAACCAGAGGATCTTTTTTGACAGCCAATTCGGCATTACTCCTCTTGTTGAAAGAAAGATGCTACTATGTTTATTAATGCTTGTTTTAGTTTTAGGAATTTTAATTCTTCTAAGGTCTCTGGCCAGGGTAGTCGGTCAAATGCATTTTTGAAATCAAGGGATATTAGGGAAATATAATTGCTAAGAAAAAGAAACAACGTATAAAGGCACAAATAAAATGTGTTTAAGAGCATACAGCTGTTTCAAAACCTCTAAGGTTTCCTCATCAGTGCTTAAAATAAAAGTTAAATTAAAACTAAAACATTGTGTAAAAAGGGGTGGCAGAGAGGTGGACAGAGAGTCAAAAAAGCGTACCTTTCAGCTCTACTGCCAACGGTGAAATGCGACATACGGTTGACAAACAGCTACGGAGTTGATCTCACGCGCATATTCAGGGAGACCAATCAAAATCACCCAATTGCTCTGGAAGAGTCCAAACTTAGAAGGAGAAAGAAAGGGGAGGGCGTGGAGAGAATTATAGAAAATTAAACCATATCTTTGAAAAATTGGGCGTACTGGATAAATCGTTAACTAAACTGTTTGAATTTTTCCATATGTGGTAAGCCTCCCAGAAGTCCAGATCATAGATTGAAGTACATTTCTGTATTATGGAGGGTTCGGAAAATTTAAAATTATGGTTGTTGGACCAGCAGTGGTTGGCAATGGCGGAACGTTTAATATCACAATTTTTAACGCAAGTTTTATGCTCCCCCAAACGGATCTTAATGGCACGCTTCGTTTGACCAATGTACATTTTGTTGCATTCACAAGATATCGTGTAAATACCCCAATTTGAAAAACTATCAATTGGATGTTTCAGATTTGTGAATTGAATTTTATTAAAAGGAGTATAAACTACTTTAAAGTCAAATTTTGACAAGATTTTAGAAATTTGATGGCTTATTTTCGGAAAATATGGGAGTATAATTAAATTTTCATTACCGACAGTATTAGCCCTGGATTTTGTACGTTTACTTAGTTTGTTATGAATGGAATCGACGATTTCAGCTGTAAAACCTCGACCAATGGCAATAGATTTAATGTAGTCTAATTCTGTTTTTAGTAAACTGTCGGAAGAACAAATATTTAAAGCCCTGTAGACATAACTGTTAAAGGCAGCCAACTTTTGATTAGGTGGATGGGATGAAAGGCGATGTGGGGGTAAGGATACTGCGAATGGTTTACGGTAAACAGTAGTGTGAAACAAATTATTTTCGCGGAAAACCATAATATCAAGAAAGGGCAAACGACTGTTATTTTCGAGTTCGAAAGTGAACTGAATATGTTCATCTATAGAATTCATAATATCGAGAATATTAGTAAGATTAAGATCATCAGAGTTCAATAATGCAAAGCAGTCATCGACATAGCGGATGTAAAATGGAAAGGATAATATCTTGAAAAGGTTTGATTCGTAATAGTGCATGTAAATATCACTGAGGATGGGGCTGAGGGGGGAGCCCATGGACAAACTATCAGTCATGCAATAAAAATTACCATTAAAAATGAATGTGTTTTGCGATAAACAAATGCTAGTAAGATATATAAGCTCATCAATTTCGTAATATGAATAATGAAATTCTTGTAGGCGTAATTTAAGACAATTTAAAGCACCTTGAACCGGTACGTTAGTAAATAGTGATTTAACGTCGAATGAAACCATACTATTTTTTTGAGTACCACTGAAGCTACGAAGCTTATTAACAAACTCATAAGAGTTCCTGCAAGTGTAGATATTGTTAGAGAGCAGGGGGGAGAAAATAAAGGTCAGATATTTCACTAATTTATAGGAAGAGGTACCAATGTTCGAAACTATTGGTCTGAAAGGAATACCTTGTTTATGGACTTTTGGGAGCGTACAAAATCTTGCGCAGTGTGACACTGAAGGAATGAGGGATAATTTAACGTTGTTGGAAATGAGAGGAGAGTGCTCGATAGCCGATTTTATAGCTTTCAATTCTTTTTGAGAAGGATCAGATTTAATCTTTTTATAAGGACCCTCGTCTATCAAGTCTTCTGTTTTGTATAGGTAATCAGACTTGTCCATAACAAAAATCTGGCCACCTTTATCAGCCTTGCTGATAACTATGTCAGTATTAGATTTTAGATTTTTTTATGCAACTTGATGCAGCTTTGCTGATATTGGATTTAGGAAGGTTATTATTGAAATTCACATTATTGGTGATTAAGTGTCTAATTGAATCCTTATGAGAAGGGTTTAAGGCACTGAACTTGAACGCTCTTTCGATGGGGGTAATCACATGAGGAAAAGACGGTTTAGTAGTAAGTGCAAAATTATTATTTAATTTAAGATAATGGCCACATCGCCTTTCATCCCATCCACCTAATCAAAAGTTGGCTGCCTTTGACAGTTATGTTTACATGGCTTTAAATATTTGTTCTTCCGACAGTTTACTAAAAACAGAATTAGACTATATTAAATCTATTGCCATTGATTGAGGTTTTACAGCTGAAATCGTCGATTCCATTCATAACAAACTAAGTAAACGTACAAAATCCAGGGGTAATACTGTCGGTAATGACAATTTAATTATACTCCCATATTTCCCGAAAATAAGCCATCAAATTTCTAAAATCTTCTCAAAATTTGACTTTAAAGTAGTTTATACTCCTTTTAATAAAATTCAATTCACAAATCTGAAACATCCAATTGATAGTTTTTCAAATTGGGGTATTTACAGGATATCTTGCGAATGCAACAAAATGTACATTGGTCAAACGAAGCGTGCCTTTAAGATTCGCTTGGGGAGCATAAAACTTGCGTTAAAAATTGTGATATTAAACGTTCCGCTAATGATAACCACTGCTGGTTCAACAACCATAATTTTAAATTTTCCGAAGCCTCCATAATACAGAAATGTACTTTAATCTATGATCTGGACTTCTGGGAGGCTTACCACATATGGAAAAATTTAAACAGTTTAGTTAACGATTTATCCAGTACGCCCAATTTTTCAAAGATATGGTTTAATTTTCTATAATTCTCTCCACTCCCTCCCCCCCCCCCCTTTTTCTCCTTCTAAGTTTGGACTCTTCCAGAGCAATTGGGTGATTTTGATTGGTCTCCCTGAATATGCGCGTGAGATCAACTCCGTAGCTGTTTGTCAGCCGTATGTCGCATTTCACCGTTGGCAGTAGAGCTGAAAGGTACGCTTTTCTGACTCTCTGCCCACCTCTCCCCCCCCCCTTTTTACACAATGTTTTAGTTTTAATTTAACTTTTATTTTAACCACTGATGGGGAAACCTTAGAGGTTTTGAAACAGCTGTATGCTTTTAAACACATTTTATTTGTGCCTTTATACGTTGTTTCTTTTTCGTAATATATTGGCACAAAGTACAATCCTTCCCCACTTTTTATGTATTTCGGCTTCAACGGGCCATTGGATTGCTTGTTTTATCCTTTTGATTTTATCTTTTGATTTTATGACATGTCGGACTGCAATAGATTTACCACCCTACGCTTGAAAAAATTCAGATACCTCAACCACCTTGCTTTCCTTCTGAACTGTAAACGCAATAGAGTAATTCCGAATTTTATTTCTGTCAATTGTAATTTAACTTATTCAAACAAAATTGAAAAAGTTATTTTCCGTACGAAACTCGCATTGCTAAGATCTGTAATACAGGAGACCCGTCGAAAAATTGCCCTTATTGAACAGGAATTGTATGATTTACATCTTAATCTATCCAACTCACATCACGATTTCACTTCCATTGAAAACCAGTCTTGGTTTAGAGCAAGGAGCATGTCTACCAAACATATAGCTACTTTGAAAACGAAATTTAATTTACTCTCTAGTAAACATAACAATAGTTTACCCAATACATTACCGTTGGTTAACCAGAATGCCGTTGTAAATATTTCAAGTGCTAACCTTACTCAGGATGAAATCTATTATTTTAAATTAAATAATAATTTTGCACTTACTACTAAACCGTCTTTTCCTCATGTGATTGCCCCCATCGAAAGAGCGTTCAAGTTCAGTGCCTTAAACCCTTCTCAGAAGGATTCAATTAGACACTTAATCACCAATAATGTGAATTTCAATAATAACCTTCCTAAATCCAATATCAGCAAAGCTGCATCAAATTGCATAAAAAATCTAAAATCTAATACTGACACAGTTATCAGCAAGGCTGATAAAGGTGGCCAGATTGTTGTTATGGGCAAGTCTGATTACCTATCCAAAACACAAGACTTGATAGTAGACGAGGGTCCTTATAAAAAGATTAAATCTGATCCTTCTCAAAAAGAATTGAAAGCTATAAAATCGGCTATCGAGCACTCTCCTCTCATTTCCAACAACGTTAAATTATCCCTCATTCCTTCAGTGTCACACTGCGCAAGATTTTATACGCTCCCAAAAGTCCATAAACAAGGCATTCTTTTCAGACCAATAGTTTCGATCATTGGTACCTCTTCCTATAAATTAGCGAAATATCTGACCTCAATTTTTTCCACCCTGCTCTCTAACAATATCTACACTTGCAGGAACTCTTATGAGTTTGTTAATAAGCTTCGTAGCTTCAGTGGTACTCAAAACAATAGTATGGTTTCATTCGATGTTAAATCACTATTTACTAACGTACCGGTTCAAGGTGCTTTAAATTGTCTTAAATTACGCCTACAAGAATTTCATTATTCATATTACGAAATTGGTGAGCTTATACATCTTACTAGCATTTGTTTATCGCAAAACACATTCATTTTTAATGGTAATTTTTATTGCATGACTGATGGTTTGTCCATGGGTTCCCCCTCAGCCCCATCCTCAGTGATATTTACATGCACTATTACGAATCAAACCTTTTCAAGATATTATCCTTTCCATTTTACATCCGCTATGTCGATGACTGCTTTGCATTATTGAACTCTGATGATCTTAATCTTACTAATATTCTCGATATTATGAATTCTATAGATGAACATATTCAGTTCACTTTCGAACTCGAAAATAACAGTCGTTTGCCCTTTCTTGATATTATGGTTTTCCGCGAAAATAATTTGTTTCACACTACTGTTTACCGTAAACGGTTCGCAGTATCCTTACCCCCACATCGCCTTTCATCCCATCCACCTAATCAAAAGTTGGCTGTCTTTAACAGTTATGTTTACAGGGCTTTAAATATTTGTTCTTCCGACAGTTTACTAAAAACAGAATTAGACTACATTAAATCTATTGCCATTGATCGAGGTTTTACAGCTGAAATCGTCGATTCCATTCATAACAAACTAAGTAAACGTACAAAATCCAGGGCAAATACTGTCGGTAATGAAAATTTAATTATACTCTCATATTTTCCGAAAATAAGCCATCAAATTTCAAATGTCAAAATTTGACTTTAAAGTAGTTTATACTCCTTTTAATAAAATTCAATTCACAAATCTGAAACATCCAATTGATAGTTTTTCAAATTGGGGTATTTACAGGATATCTTGCGAATGCAACAAAATGTACATTGGTCAAACGAAGCGTGCCTTTAAGATCCGTTTGGCGGAGCATAAAACTTGCGTTAAAAATTATGATATTAAACGTTCCGCTATTGCCAACCCCTGCTGGTCCAACAACCATAATTTTAAATTTTCCGAATCCTCCATAATACAGAAATGTACTTCAATCTATGATCTGGACTTCGGGGAGGCTTACCACATATGGAAAAATTCAAACACTTTAGTTAACGATTTATCCAGTACGCCCAATTTTTCAAAGATATGGTTTAATTTTCTATAATTCTGTCCACTTCCTCCCCCCCCCCCTTTTCTCCTTCTAAGTTTGGACTCTTCCAGAGCAATTGGGTGATTTTGATTGGTCTCAATGAATATGCGCGTGAGATCAACTCCGTAGCTGTTTGTCAGCCGTATGTCGCATTTCACCGTTGGCAGTAGAGCTGAAAGGTACGCTTTTCTGACTCTCTGCCCACCTCTCCCCCCCCCCCCCCCTTTTACACAATGTTTTAGTTTTAATTTAACTTTTATTTTAAGCACTGATGAGGAAACCTTAGAGGTTTTGAAACAGCTGTACGCATAAATGAGAAAAGTTCGGCTATCGCTGACTCCGTCGAACGACCTTCTTGGAAGCCATGTTGTGATTTTTGTAGTTCTTTTTGGCTGTATAAGTTAAAGTTTATCCTTTTTAATAATAGTTTTTCATATATTTTACCGAAGATTGGCCGATATGAAGATGCGATGTCTGGTTTTTAGAGGGCTTTATGAAATAAACCAATTCTCCAATCTTCCATGTTCTGAGGAAGTAATTTAAATATAGCAGAACATTGTACATTTCTAGTAAGAGAAACTTACGATGCTTGAATAATTGTTGTACTATGTTATGATCAATTTCATCGGGCCGCTGGGCCTTGTTCCTGTTGAATGAGTAGATGACATTTTTAAGTTCTTTTAAAGTAAAATTTCCAATTGCCTCTGGTTAAATATTGAGTCCGCTGGTATTTCTGATTGGCCAAATATTTCTGTGGTTAAAGTTTCGTAGAATCTTTCTGCTGTTTCCGTTTATTCCTATTGTTTTTCTAATGATGAGAATTTTGTGAGAAAACTTCCTTCAACACGCAGTTAAATAATCAAAACTAATTATATAAAATGCAAATGAGAATTTCGTCTCGGCTGCTTATAACTTGAGTTCGCTTGAATCGATTTCGACGAGTCTTACACTGTCAGTTAGATAATTTTTCAGAGAAGGTTTTAGTACATAACATATTGTTCTACGTTGCATACATGTAAAATTATATGGGAATGGTCTATAATCAGGTGAATCTGAATATGAAAGATTAGCTTTTTAAAAAGATTCCGCTGAACGGATTTTAATGGAACTTATACTTGTTAGTGAGATAATGTTTTAGGGAAGGTTTCAGTATATAACATATCGCTCTACATTGCTTATTAATAGAATTACGGCGAGAAGTTTTACAATCAGATGAATCTAAATACGAAAGATTAGCCTTTTTAAAATGTTTTCATGAAGATTTTAATGAGATTTGACTTGTTAATTAGATACTTTTTCAGGGATGCTTTTAATATATTGAATATCACTTATCATTATCGTTTTTTAACAAATTCTATTATAAATGATCAACCAAAAGAGTAGATCCTTAAAAAAATCAGATTTTTCCTGAAACATTAGAAATTACGATGGTCGATCCATAAATAAGCTTCCCATCAAATTTACAAATAGACAACGTTGTTTATTCCCAGAGAAATTTACATCATTGGAAAGAAGGAAGTTTGCTCTATTTCTGTACATAACCTCCATCTTTTTCTACGCATTTCTGTAGACGGTGCTCCAATTTCTGTATCTCAATGTCGTAGAGCTCCGCCGCCAATCTGTTGGGGAAGCGTTTCACCTCTTCTTTGACGTCAACTTCTCTCTGAAAGCGTTGACCACCCAAATGTTCCTTTAACTTGGGGAACAAGTGATAATCACTAGATGCGAGGTCGATAACGGCCATCTCGATTACCGCCTCCGAAACTGACGGTCTTCCACTCCGTTCTTAATCGCGGACTTCCTTCCGATCGGCACTAAACTCCCTGCACCACTTTAGGACGTGTTGAACGGACATACATTTCTCGCTATAAACCTCTGTCTACTGACAACGATTATCCACGGGTGGAGTCCCTTTGGCGTGCAAAAAGCAAATTATGGGCGAATTTCGCACTTGGCGGGATCAACAATGGGAACCTCCGTCTCAGACGGCTGCTGAGCCAAGAATGAGTGGCGCAGCGAAGCGCGGCCGGGGGAATCGAGAGTGCGGGAACAGCCGCGTACAGTACTGTTTCTTTATTTCGCCTCGCACCTTCCCGTGGGGCCTGAGCTCTTTGGGAACCTTACTTCTGGATCGACCCTCGTATAATATTTCAATGACATTCGTATCGTTTACAGCAATGTGATTCCAGCGTCATTCCAGGTAAAAGTCTATACTGCTTTAAAACTCAAGGTCAAATACACCGATATAATTCGTTTGATTCAAAGTTATTTTGATGAAATCCACAACGTATTGGACGACGCCTGCTAGTATAATAATAATTATACCTTAATATAAAAGTAATACAAACAACATTTGATAACTATTACCGTGTATTAGAAAGTTACCATTTTATAAACACCCGAATCATGTCATAAGATTGACTAAATTAATATCTGGGAGATTCTCAAAAGGTGAGATCATTAAACGTTAACTATATGTAATTTTTAAAATTTTCAAATTTAAGGCCAATTTTTATTTTTATTTTGTCTATAAATATAATATATAAATATTTTAATAGTATGTCTACAGAATTATACACAAACATTAAAAGACAGCAACTATTCTGGAAAATTAATGATTAAAGCATTTAATTAGCAGTTGTGTACGTTACAAATTTTGGACATTTGCAGATTTTGGACTTACAGATTTTGGACGCTATTCTTAGTATTTAAAAAATTCTTAAGACAAAGAATGTAGTAAATGTGTCTGTATACATATGTATGCATAATTAACTTTTTGTTATCCAGTAATAATAATAATAAAATCAAATGCTTTGTTACGTACGTTACTTTCGTTCATAACAAAATACAGAAAAATTCTTTATAGAAAAGTCCTTCTATCTTCAAAAAAGCAATAAATCAGCCTGCCATCTCTTAACGAAATTATCAAAAAATCATCCGTTTCCTTTATGCATTCGTTGTTTACCATTAGAACCACCTGGAAAAAAGTTAAAACTCTTTTTCTTGGTGGTACATTGGAGCAGTTAACGTTGTGAATGTCCGAAATTGGCCTCTTTAGCATAAAATAATAAAATTTTAAGATATTTATACAAAGCTTTTACAATAAATTATGTCATTTTCTGTCTCTGAATAGAATTAAAAACTCAGTGTAAAAAAAATAAAATAAATAAAGTCTATGATAATTAAAGTTATGTTTGAAAGGCTTAAAGTTATGACTTGTGTCCAGTGCCCATCTTTTGAGAATCGCCCATCTAAAGATAAATATTCTGAACAATAATTTTGTAAATGTGCAAAATTTCGTAAAAATGTAACTTCTGAAACAGTATTTATTACCTTGAAACTCAGATTTCTTTTTCTACGGACTTTTCTGTCTTCTTCAAAATCATAAGCTTTTTAAAGAAATGTATATCGATGGTTGCAACGACGGTGCTACGACATGCGCGTTTATTGGTTTTTACATCTAAACGTCACATAATATCATTTTTGAGCATTAAATAGGGAAAAAATGTACTTTTGAATGAAACTTGCTCGAAAAGTGTAGCTTAATTTAGTGACTTTTCTTGGTTTTTTAAATGATCTTAAGCATTTTTTTCCCACTGTATCTCAAGAATGAACATTTATTTGCTACAATAAAGAAAAGTGGCTAGCGACAGATGAGTTACTACAAATGGCAACTAACTACCCAGAAAAAATTAAAATTCATTTTTTTTCTTTTTTTTTTCATTAATCTTCCGCAATTGTGTGAATTTCCAAGCGTTACCATCATGGATAAAATATCCTTTAACACGTTCACGCTGGCGCGGTGGGTCACACTCGACTGTCTCAGAGCTGCCAAGTCTCCGGTTTTTTGGATACCAGTATTTTAATACAGAATATGATGTTTTATTTAATTAGAACAATTGGACGATTTAAAGGAACAACATTTTCTCTAAAATAACACTGGTGTGCAAAAAGCCGGAGACTTGACAACTCTGAGACAGTCGATTGTGACCCACCGCGCCAGCGCGTGAACGTGTTAAAATGGATGTGAATACCACTGAAGATTATAAGCAAGCTTCTTGCTCAACTATAGCATTTGGCTATGGACTTGATTACAGAAGGTTAACACTAAGATACGATTAACCTTAAAATACAGCACCTGGACGCTAAAGGGAAATCTGTCAGCCAAAAACAAAATTTAAATTTTATAATATTTTTTTTATATAATTTAAACTTTTATACCTATTTCCTTCTGAACATTTAAAAAATGATTAATCTGGTTTACTTCATATCAAATTTTCTTAAAGTGTGCATTGAACCTTGTTGAATTTTTTTACATCTGTCTTCAGCCATAGCTGTTATAATATGCGTTTATTTACAATAGTAAAACAATAATTCAGAAATTGTAATATAAATTGTGAAAAGTATCGTGTTTTTGTGGTAAATACGGGAGTAAAAATTGTTGTAGCATTTATCACACATTCAGTCTTTAGAATCTTTAGCTAAATCATCATTGCAAAAAGTTTCTTTTATAAATAATTTAGAATCACTACACTTCTTCAAAAAACATTTTAGTTAATATTGTCTAAAAAGGTGACTTCTATAAATACAGTAAATCTCATTTAAATTTTCATAAAATTATTTAAAACCAAAGTATATGTATCATAAATATATAAATTAATTTGCGAAAATATCCTAGATATTCACCATCAAATATTCAAGAAATTGCAGCAAAAAGTTACAAACAATGTTTGTTAGATCTAATATCAAGTATTTGGTAGGCCATCATTCAGTAAACACCAGGATAATGTCGGCTGGTATCAGATTAAGGCGTGAAAACATTCGGATCATTATGTCTCTGAAAATAACACAAAATTCCCTCCATTGGGAATAAAAGAACAAAATAACGCTATGACTGCATAAATAATCAAATCTGCAACAAGGGTTTTTATTTCAACCATAAACTAACATATATATTTTCCAGTTTTTATAATACCAGGAAATTGAATCGACTGCGTGAAACTTTCTTCCGGAAATATTATTTACTGTAAAATTATATGATAATTTTTAAATGCATGTAGTTTCTCGCGGTTTTCCATGAAATCATTTGGGAAATCAGTGTTTTTTCAGTATATAGTACTGTTATAGCGTCTGGGAGAAATAGTGTCGCAACCGGTAATACTTTAAAAAATGCTAAAAACATGAATCCATTAAATATTGAGCTGTGCTGAACGATAAATGTCGATCGCTGAGACATCGGCCAAGTCTTTACGATATAAACATTTTTTCAGGGCGATATAAAGAGTCAGCTCTTTAATATGAGTACTCATAGTGGTCGTGTAAGTTTTGCTTGTGATCGCATAGATTTCGTTATTAAAATCGTAGATTTGGCTGTAAACGGTATATTTTGTTAACTTTCACATGCTGCAAAAAGGATCTCCGGAATAAGTTGTCACGGTTATTTTGCTAAGAAATGTTAATTAAGTTATGGAGATCACATAGTGGAAAAATATTGTGATGTGTCAGCAAGAAACGTATTTGTACCCGATTTCACCGTGAAAGGCACTCTAGATACAATCAAACATGTGGGGTAGAGGAAACCTTGTGGTAGAGCTGGTTGTATTATGTGTTGGAGTCTTCGTTCGGTAGGTGCATTGTGAAATAACTACTAGGCTGTGATGTTAAGAAATTGGATTGGAAGTTATGTGACATTGTGCGAAGATTTTGTTCTAAAAAAAACAAAGATGAAAAATTATGCATCAAGTATATATGATGAAACACTTTCCAACACTTCCGGAATACTTTAACAAAACTTGTCCGTTGCATAACGTGAAAAAACTTTTGTGAATCTCTGTATATAATCTATAGATTTGTATATACAATGCATAATATGGTATAATTTAACCCTTAAATGCCTGATTTTTCAAAAATCATTGTAATAATGTTTTTCGACTTGCATTTTTTAAATAAATCATGCGAAAAATACTTTAAAAAACCATATTTTGTTTTAAGTATGGTTTACGGCTAAAAAACAGTTTGTTACTAATCGGCAATACTAGTCTTTAATTCGAAAAATAATTTTTTCTTGATAAAATTCTATATTATTAAACACACAAGAATTTTAGGAACTATAATAAGAAATAAATTTTACTTGCTTACTACAGAACAAAATAGGGTATTTCGCAAGCTTCCAAACAAAACAAAAAGAACAAGTAGCAGCAATTGAAAAAATAAATCTATCTTTATTTTTAAACAGCGCAAGTGTTGCCATCTACATGTTGAAAATCGATTTAATAATATTTTCAGAATATATTTTATTGGCAACATTAGGCATTATAGCTTCAATATTCTTCTTATAGTGTTTTAGAGCCTAAATTAGGTATGTTGCCGAAAAGCAACACCAGACATTTAAGCGTTAATTCAGTTAGGGAACGCATAGCACAGTCGTAGTTTCTAATTCAACAATTTCCGTCAATAAACGGAAAATTCTCACATATTATCCGGGCCAGGAATATAGATCGCCAAAAATGGTTGTTAATCGTAATTGTGTTTATCATCCTTAATTGCCAATTGTGTTCAAATTGATAATTTATTTTACAATTAATAAATATATAGCATCGTTAAAAATGATAAATAAGATAATAGCAAATTAAAATAATGCAAAACATTAATTTAGTACACAATTGCTAAATTTATCTCTCAATTCTAAAAAAAAGTAACTAAGGCTGTCACCGCCGCTGCTTCGAATTTTTTGTGACCGGAGGTCTTTTTTCATTAATTTTAAGAAAAATATTGCATACAAAAATATGTAAATCTGTGGTATAATAGAGAAATGTTTGATAAAAACGCTGATGCAACAGTTTTCAAATCGACAGATTATTTAAAGAGATATTTAATGTTAAAGCTGGTCAAAATCGTTCCATTAAAAAAATTTTATAGGAGCAAAAATTATACATAGGAATTTAATAATTTTTAGATCATTTTATATATTACAAGTTTCTGGTGTGCAGACTGCATTTATTTTTTTTATTTGACTCATTTTTTGAGGTTTTATTTCTATTTTAAATTCAAATTTACAGCATTTCGAAAGCTATTTTTTACAACTTTTAGAAAAGGTATTATTTTAAATTGTTGCCAAATTTAAAAACAGCACAAAGAATACTATTTCCTTCAAAATAAAAATTTATTTACACGTGACTATTATAAATAGAAAAAAACTTTCAAATGAGAATTAAAGGATTACGTATCAAAAGCAGGAAAAATTGATAATTACGTCATAAAAACTACATTTACACGGGAATTTTAAAAGAGAAAGAAAACAGTAAAAATATAAATTCACTAATATGCGTTAAAAATCGTAAATGGAGGAAATTACGTCATATTTAAAATTGCCAAACCATAATATTGCCAAGCAGTTTAAATTAAAAAATATATTTGCGCGAGGCATTTATTTCATATTTTTGAGATAATCTTTTTAAAATATTGTTGAGAATTCTAAGAGAGCGCAACTAATATTTCCTTTCTAACAACAAAAGCATTTTCACGTGAATACTAAAAAGAGAAAGAAAACTTTGGTGAAAATTACATCAGGTGTAAAACGGTACATTTAAAATTTCTTATTTAAAAAAAAAAAAAAAATTCTTATAGCTTTGTTAAAAAATACCGGAAGACAAAGACTCTGTTTACTTAATTCATTTTATATTAGCTTATTTTCACATGCATCACTGATCTGATTTAATCAAAGACTAAAACATCCCGTTAGCAAGGAGATCGCCACTGTTTTTTTAATTATAATTTATTCTTCCGAAATTTTTTTTTAAGCAGATCAAATTAGCGTGCTTTTAAAGTTTGCTGTGGCTGAACGGGGCTGGCAAGCGTAGCTCGTAGGGGGCAGAGTCCCCCCCCCCAGTAGTATCAAATATATTTCTTTTAGCAGTAAACAAAATTAACTACGGTAGTTTTATTTCCGGTGGATTGTTATGCCCATCAATAATTAATATAATATAAATAATCTTTAACATATATAAACTTTATCAATGAATATAATATATTATATCTATGCTATATTATGCACGTACATAAATTCATCTACTTCTACGTTTAATATGGCAACTATATAATATTAACTATGCAGTTACAATATAAAAAGAAGAAAAAGGTTTGATGTAATTAATAATTTTGGCGTAATTGTTGGCTCAGTGAATCTGTCCTGGTCCGGATAATACATAAGTACAAAAGGAAGTGTGCTCGAGATATTTTAGGATGCCCTGTATATAATCTATAGAATTTATACAAATGATAGGTAATAAATAGTTTAATTTAAAAACGCTTACCACACTATAACACGCACTTCTTGCAAGCATTGTTATTACACAGCACTGTAATAGAATTCTTTTGTGAGTTCCTGTAAATGAACGATGAATGATATGCACACGATATTCTGCAGTAAGACTCTTGTGCTACATCTCAGTGATATATATCAATTTAAATATGTTTTAAATAGTGTAACATTAATAAAATACCCCGAATTCGATTTTCCCAAAAAGCCGTATTTTAACGGAATCCTTTTGAGTGTCCCTGTAAGTGGCTACCTACAAATGATTCATCATTAATTTTGAATACCGAATATGCCAAAGGAAACTTAATTAAGATATATCAATTGCATGGCAATCGGAGCATATTTGCGCGTGTTAGAGCATGGAGAGTCAGACAGAAGGGTACAGACAGACAGACAAAGCAAATTCATAAACACTTTTCAATTACGTTTTTTGGAAAGTACTAAAAAGAATATTTTCAGAAACATTGTGAGTTTACGGAAAGACTTAAATATTATCGAATTTGGATAAGCTTTCTTTCCTTACTAAGCTTTTTTGTGGGCTATTTAAATTAATTTTTCTCATTCAATTGATCCCCTGTTCTTAAAATGAATTCATAAACTGTTATTTTGTTTTTAAATCGGTGTCATATTCTTTCGTGAAGCTAACAGCGTAAGAGTATTTCCAGAAACATTGCGAATTTAGGTAAGTACTTAAATATTATCGAATTGGGATAGAATTTCTTACCTCAGTTTGGTTTTTCTTATTAAATTTTTTTGGAGGGGGGGGGGGGAATTAATTATATTCACCCCATTGCTCTCCTGTTCTTAAAGCTGATTCATCAACTGTTGTTTAGTTGTTAACTGGTATCGTGTTCTTTCGTGAAGCTGACAGCCCTCACAGGATTGACACAGTAAATGCAATACTTTAAAAAGGAAACAAAACGATACTGAATTTTGCAGTTAATAACGGTATATAATAACCACAGTATGCAATGTAAGAATACATAACACTAATATTACATTCATTTAAATTTTAAGATAAACGAAATTTGTTAAATAAAATATCATGGATTTGTCAGACACTATTTTATAAACATCCAAATCATGTCAAACAGTATTTAAATTTAGGCGTGAAAATATTTAGGTGATTATACATGTGAAAATTAAAGTTTCTGATGTAATATACAGAAAATAGCCAGAGATATCAAGACAGACTAAATTTAAATTAATATCTTGTTTAGATCAAACAAAGATAAATATTTATTGTTAAAATTACTTGAAATTAAAATTTAATGAATACATAGTTCATTTCTGAATTTTCATTAAATTATTTGAGACCTAGTGTATGTATAACAAAAATAATAAATTGAATTACTAATCAGAATTTGAATTTTTCATATCTCTTGGAAAAAATTCCCTCAAAAATTACAAATAAAGTTTTCTGGTTTTAGTATCATGTATTGGTTAGGTCACCATTCAGTAAAAATAGGAAATAAAACATATGAACTCAAACATTGGGGTGTGAACAGGGTTCTCGCTGCCACTCCCCATTGTGCCAAATCGAAATAAAACGCTTCATTTGGTGAGTAAACGAAGAATCAGACTCGCCAAATTGCGACTGCTCAATTTCTGCTCTTTTTTTGTGCGTATGTGTGTGCTAATATAAGCGAGATTCTTATTCGCCTTACAGAACGATTGATGTCGATTTTCATGTTCAATAACACCGTGCCATTTACATTACTCTATTTATAGAGATACTGTCTCAAAACCAATTCAGTTTAGGAACATCCAAAGACACAGAAAGGATTATGCGATAGGCAGTTCTCTATTGCAGTATTTATACGCCGGCGTCGTGTCGTGCTGATAAAAACACAAACAAAATCACTCGCATCAATAGCCAAATAGACTGAAGTTTTTCTGGAATGCGGCTTTAAAATTAACCATTTACCATATTTATTAGTTGTATGTAAAGTATCTTCTATCGGTTAGAGTCGTAATCTCATATCGATTTTTTGTGTATATTTTCACAATGGTAAATCAAAAATAGCTGTTTTAACTTTTTATTTAGACTGCTAAAAGAATGTTTGAAATATTTACACATTTAAGGGATATTAAGAATGTACTTATTTTTAATAGTTTCTGCTAAAAGAATGTCTGAAACATTCACACATTTAGCAGATATTTAGAATGTACTTATTTTTAATAGTTTCTGCATCGTATATTCGAATTTCTATTTTATAATAAATTTTAAAAAATTGGGTTTTTTTAGAACATGTAGAAAAAAAGAATACAATAAGGGGTTAAATATAGATTTTACAGTGTTTCACGCTGAATCTATTTTGCTAACTTTTTTTTTTTTTTTTTTTTTTTTTTTTTTTTTTTTTTAAATTGGCTACTCTTTTTTATTTCTTATTCATCAAATCGCTAATGTTGGTCAAAAGCCAGTGCGAACTCTGGGTGTGAAAACATTTTGATCATTACCTCTCTCAAAGTAACTGAAAATTCCTTCTTTTGGGAATAAAGGAATAAAATAGTCGATGCCAAGACTGCATAAATAACGAGTATCTCGTTCAGCTGCAACAAGGATGGTTATTCCAACCATAAAATAACGAAATATCTCTGCCAGCTTTTGTAATACCTCCCCGTCGTTTCGACTGAGTAGAAAAACGGAACATTTTAAGAAAGAAATACTGCATGGTGTTACTTTGCCCCTTTTAGCTTTGGTTTTTCCCAGAACGGCAGTAAAGTATATACAATAAACGAGCAACCGGAGAAAGTATTCAGCTTTGATGCAAGATAGAAGAAATGGCGTTTTAGGAATAAAAGCTCGAGACTAATATGACATTTTTAGGTACATGCAAAGTGCATTATTTAAAGAGAACCTGCCAAGAAATGTTTTACTTCATGAAATAACGGTTAATGAAACTGTCAATATTTTTCAGAATATAAAAGTTTTCGTATAAATTTTCTCTGTTTATAGTACGCGTAAAAAACAAATGCCAATCTCATACTCATACACTGATATGTATATTACATTATTAGATCTAATTCCACGATTTCCTTATTTTATTCTAAATTACTACTTTATTTTCACTAAATCCTTATCCTTAAATAATCTCTATCGTTAAGTATGTTAAATTCCCTTTAATTTAATGTCTCACTTGTCTTAATTGCTTAAATATTACGCTTTTAGTATTCTTAAATTAAATGTTCCATTCCCGCGCTTTTTTCTTTCGAGATTATTCTTTTAGCTTCCATTTTTACTTTCCCGTGCATTTCTGATGTTATCCTTTTTTCCTCCAAATTCATCCGCTAGCTATGTTCGCACTCTTTATATGGCGTGACATTCTTTATTATTCATTGGTTGAGAGCGCGATCTACGTCATATTTGTATCCTTACACGTGAGGAAAAAAAAGTTTATACTCGCTGTGTTTCAGAAGATTTGAGTCGTACTTCCAGTTTTCATCCATCCCCTGGTCACCGTCCTGTTATTCGATTATCTGGAGCTTTGTTTAAACCTAATTACTACTACGGAACGATGGCTAATTATCTTGGTGGAAACTGCACTTTTTGCAAGATATTCTAATAAAGTGCTTAGCTGATGTTATGAGTTGTTTCAATTTCTTCTGGGGAAACTTCACGGAACGATGCATTCCATTGTTTTCACTCGACAACTGCATTTCAGCAATTGGTTCTACTAACATAACAGATTCGAATTATCTGTTCTGACCACTTCTTTTACGCCATTATCGCTGCATGTGATCCACAACTACTATAGTGACTGCCAGTACGGCATTTTCAACGATGAAGCCAATCCAATGTTGCTAGAATGCAACATGTATTTCCATATTTTATATTTATACATAAAATTTAAAGTATTGCAAATAATATAGAATATTATTTTCCGATTTGTTAATTATTAACTTTCACCCATTAATTAATTCTCAATATCGTATTAAAATTTGCATTAAATTTTCAGCGAGCGCGCTTGTTTTGTATGAGTTGCCACGAGAGGTTTTTTCTTGCACAATATTACAAATGCAAGACATTTCATAACAGTAATAGGAAATGTATTAGAAATACAGTTATACAGTAGTAATTACTCGGATGTGCCAATTCTAAAACTTTCTTGTATCTCATACATGTTAATACTTCAAAATTCGCTATCACAGTTCCAAAATTAAATGATAATCTATGACCATCTTGAGGATTCTAAAAGTTATAGATTCGTTGAATTGTGTGCATTTAAAAAGGAGATTTAAGCATTACATTTCTGAAACAAATCATTAAATTTCGGTACGCACCCTATAAATGCCTGCAACCAATATTCCCAACTCAAAGAGAAATGAAAGCGATACAAAACAGGGCAGTATACACCCAAGCCTTATATTTATGTGAAAGTGTATCAAAATATGAAGTTTGATTAAATTACGTGCATTAGTTTTTGAGCTATAGCTATCGCGAAAATAGTGAAAATTGTAGCATAGCAGTGTCACCTGTTATATGATTTACACGAAAAATTAATGAGCACAGATTATGTCAAGGTCTAACAGAATATGAAGTTTGATGAACTTCCTCGGATCAGTTCTTTAGGTATGACTATCGCTTTAAACGTGTAAATCCTGAAAAATGCAGCATATCAGAGCTACCAGTTGGGCAATTTACACCAAAGAGTAATCAATAACAGCGTATGTCAACGTCTAATTGAATCTGAAGTTTGATGGAAATCCGCGCATCAGTTTTTGAGACAGAGCTATTGCGCAAATCGTGAAAATGCAGCATACCAGCGCCACCTGTTGGACGATTTGCACCAAAACCTAAGCAGCGCTAATCCATATCAGGGACTAACTGAATATGAAGATTTATAAAAATCCGTGCATTAGTTTTTTAGATATAGCTATTTCGAAAATCGTAAAAAATGCAGCATAGCAGCATCACCTATAGGGCGATTTACACTAAACACCAATGAACACCAAATTATATCAAGGACTAATCGAATCTAAAGTTTTATTCAATTCCGTGCGTAAGTTCCTGAGATAGGGCGGGCACAAAATTTTTGCTACAGGCAGACTCACAGACAGACATTTTCTAAAAATAGTCAAATCGTGTTCAGGCCCTTTTAAAAAGAATAAATCCGTCGAAAACCGGAAGTAAATTTTTTTTCACAAATCTAATACTTTCTTCTTGTAAAGACAGAAAAAAGTAGAAATTTAATTTTTATTTCGTGCCATTTGTGACAACAATGTTTTGGAAAAATCTCATTTGTTGCAAAATGTCTGACAAGATGTTTTCTGGTACGTTAAGGAAAATAGCCCACAATAAGTGATGCTCATCCTCATTAGTAGTGTTATGATATCTTACGTGCTGCTTTGAAGCAGCTGGACAAATGAACCCAAATAAGCTTATCATATACAAGGCTTCACAAAAGAATTCGGATACTTTTTCCGACTGTGGATAGCAATTCTGAAATTTAGTGTTCAAATGTGTTACGCTTTTTAAAAACTGTTTTCTTAACATTTTAACTTTATTAACCGATGAAGTACTGTTAAAGTACTCAAAATGTTTTAGAAAGTGTTTCACATTTTATGCTTGACGCATGACTTTTTACTTTCTTCTATCTTTACAAGAAGAAAGTATTGGATTCGTAAAAATTTTCGATTTCCTGTTTTTGATGGATTTATAGGTTTTAGAAGGTCCTGAATACGATTTGATGATTTTTAGAAAATGTCTTTCTGTGAGTCTGTCTGCAACTCTGTCAATCTGCGAGTCTGTATGTGACAAAAGTTTTGTGGGCGCTCTATCTTAAGAACAAATACACGGAATTTTACGAAACTTTAGAATCAGTTAGATCTTGATATAAACTGGTGCTGATTACTTTTTGGGGAAAATCGCCCAACAGGTGGCACTACTATGTTGCGTTATTCATAATTATCGCAATAGCTCTATCTGAAGAACTAATGCACGAATTTTCATTAAACTTCAGATTCTGTTAGTCCCTGGTATAAATTGGTTCTAATTGGTTTTTCGTGTAAATCGTCCATCAGGTGGCGCTGCTATGTAGAATAATTTATGATTTCCGCTATAGCTCTATCTCAGAAACTAATGCACAGATTTTCATTAAACTTCAGGTTCGTTCGAAGTTGACATGAGATTGTTGACGATTAGATTTTGGTTCAAATCACCTAACTGGTGGCCGGCTGATATACTGCATTTTAAAGAAGTATTAACATGTATGAAGTATAAGAAAGTTTTGGGATTGCCACATCGGACTAGTTTTTCTTGTTTAAAGTTAATTATGCGCCAAATCAAGTTTGCTAAAATACGCCAATTGTGTGTCGAATTTTTTCTTAATACATGCTTATGTTACAAAGGATACCAGTTTTTCAGATTTTCAGGATTAAAGAGTCAGTGATTACAGCTAGATGTAAATAAGACTATAATTGTCCTGAAGTTTTTTGGCCTATGAAATGGTACCATAATTAAGTGCTATTCAATATCAGCAAAATTTCTGACAATATTAGTGATTCTACAGCCACGTTTTGTGTTAAATATTAGCTAAAAATTGATTATATACCGATAAATGTTTGCCCACACATACTAAATTAGTGTTAGGGCATTATAAAAAAATTTCGCAACATCATACTCGCTAGAATATATCAGTTTCCTGTGTCAGCCCAGTTTCCTCCCATTTGCGACGGTTAATTAGATAATCAAACTGGCATCCTAGATTGTTTCAATTCTTTATTACCTGACTTAAAATTACAATTTTAAAGGGCAATTAATATATCAGTTTCACATGATTATGACTTCCAACCATAGCTCTATAACTAATCAACGTATAATAATTAATTATATACTAAAGCATCCCTGGAGTATTAACTAACAAACAATACAATGCCCATTAATATCCATTCAATAAAACCGGTTCTGTTTATCAGATAAAACGGTCATAATAAAAAACGAATTTGTTATTGTACATATCTATATTAGAATAAAAAATCAATAAAAACATGAATGTATTTTTTCTGATTCCCAAGACCAATCAGTCGTTCAAATGTACCAGTTTCATTACAAAATATGCTTTTTTTACGATACTAAAAATAATTCTGCTAAATCTATATAAGCAAATAATCTATGATATTTTTCTGTATGTATTCGATGTATAGATATAGCTCCAACCTTTTTCGATTAAAGAAAATACATTTATTTACTAGAAAAATGAAGGCACGATTTATTCAACGTATATCCTATTAAAATCTACAACATTCATCTACCTGTCAGGTAACAAATGGATTCCACAATGGGAGAAGTAAGCTTATTTTGAAGCAATTAAGTCATAAATTTGCAATTTCTGCAAAAAATAAATAAATAAATAAATAAATAAATAAATAAATAAATAATAAAACAGAACTGCTCTTGTAAACTGGCACCCTGCATAAAGCGATACAAATAGTAATCTGAAGATTTCTATGATTTGTTAATTCCTATGTGGGTAAACATTGTCAGGTTTGAAACAACGTCCTTGTAACTTTTAGTGTATTCGGAAAAGTTTTGCTCTCGTGCTTTGCTCAATTGATTAATACTTTCTTGTAACAGTAGGGGGGCTCCACCCGCTGCTTTATATGCTCATCAAGCCCTGCGTAATCGCTTCGCGATTCCATTCAGTATCGCGAAGCAATCGCTACTTTCTAGCCAACCTCAGACGTAATTGTTTCGCGTTTCCATGCTGGATCACTTCGCGATCCGTTATTTTCTATGCAATCAATTTTTAGATTCCACTTGGTAAAAACGCGCTCCTCCACAACTTCTGACAATTTTATTTCCTTATCTCCAAGAACATAATCATTAGAGCTTACTGAGTTCCATAATTATAAGAATTATTAAATATAAAATTATATATATAGTGTTACGAATATTGTAAATATGTAGTATTTGTGCTTAAAAATAATGTAAATAGTTCCATTAATCTCTATTTATAAACTAATATTAGTTTTTGTTGCATTAAAATATCTCAATTTGTTGATTTTCTGCAAACAAGTAAACCCTATTGGATTTCTAATGGGAGTCTATGGGAATTTAGCGAAATACTGGAAATAGCACCAACTTGGCGTCACTTTTGGCGACTAATTTTGGTCGCCAAATTTTGCGATATATCACCAAGTTGGTGACAAACTTAGCGACACAGCCGCCCCCTCTATAACACCCTAATAGCGTCAGAAAGTTCTGACCAATCAGATGCGTTTCGCTGTATCTACGCAGATTTTCACTGGTCTCTTTACAAATCGTTACTTTTTTTATATATTATAGAAGTATTCACCATTGATTGTTTGACTCTGTTGCAACATTTCACAGTAAACTACGACCGTTTCGTCCTACCAGTTGTTCACCAAGCGTTTCAAGACCAATTAAGACAGATCTAGAAGCATTTTCCTAGAATGTGTTGCCCCATCCGCTGTAGCCATGGGATATTTCTTCTTCAGATTACCATTTGTTTTTCTCCATACAGTGACAGTTTTCATACAAGGTTATTTCTGTGGGAATTTAAAATTGTCTTGATACACCTTATTATGTTCGAGAGTACAGATGCCTTCAAAAGTATGACATAATCGCTCCATTTTGTCTTTAATGCATGTTACTTGCACTGTCTAGTTATAATACTAATATACAGTCAAGTGCGAGTATTACTCGCGCTCAGAGGGTTCCGTACAATAAATATAGGAATTATTAAATAAAATCGATTCTAAAATTATAATAAGACATTATAAAAGACCTTACAACGTAATCTTGAGTTTAGCTGTATATACTAGAAAGTGTGAATGGCTATACCATGAAAGTTCGAAGAAATATGAGGCGTAAATAATATCAAATATTGCTATTATGTATGGTTATTTTTAAAATCTTATCCAAATCTGTCTATGATGAACTTAATTCGGTACTGACAGAAAACGTAGTGCATACATAAACTTCATTTGACATTTCATGAAACCTAAATTCAGCGTAGTTATAATCTTTTCTTTTAACAATGTAGCTAAAACAAAACCCTTGTTCAAAGTTTAAACTTGGGAATGTGCTAAGCGCGCTTCGAAAGGCGGTTGGAAAGTTGCAACACCCCCTTATTCCGTGCCGCGTTTTCAGATAGGTTTTTAATTAACTTTTAAAGACACAGGAGGCATATTGAGAGATCCACTCAATGCAATCCAGTCACGAATCCCACAGTATTTATGTGATTAATTCTAATTAAATTCGTCTGTTTTTAACAATTTGACTTTTATTGATTTTATACTGCTACTGGGCATTACATTACATAAATATATCATTAAAAGTTGTTATATAGGCTTTAAAAGCCGATGGTACACAGAGTACGCCGCACCTGTCATTATGCATGTCCAAACCGTCCGTGTCCGGGTTAATATCTCGGCTACGATTTTTTTTTCCAAAAATAATTATAAACAATGCTTTTATACTTCTGCTATGATAGGTACCTCCAGCGCTCCTCAACAGCTATTCTGAATGCCCGCAAATCGAAATTGGTGTATAACGGAAAAATGCGCTTTTCTCAAAAACTGTGTGACTAGGTTAATCGCTATAATTTTCATGCAAAGTTTAAATTAACGTCTAGTACCTCTAATTTTTTCATAATTTTAGTTTCAGTAAATTCGGAAATAGATGGGGGGGGGGGGGACATATTTTTGCACTAAATTTTTGACGATATCTCTGAAAATATAATGACTAAATTAAAAGAAATGTATTTTTGAGTTCTGCGTTAAGAAAGCTTCCACACAATATCCCACATGATATAGAAGAAAGGGATTTTTTTTTCAAGTAACTTAATTAGCCCTTCTACAGTTTTCCTAAACATATTTGTGAATGTTTAATAGTCTGTAAATATGTGTATTTATAGTCTTCGTTCCTTCCCCCAATTTGAATTTTCCACGTCCCATAGTTTACGAGTAAAATGGCTGTGACAGGTAGGCATACAGACACAGGAGTGATCTTATAATGGTTCCGTTTTTACTTTTTAAGTACGGAACTCTAAAAATAAACTTTTAGCTTTAAATTTTTTTAATAAAAACTTTTAGCAAATATAAATCATTTTATTACAAATTGTTACTTGTTCTCTGATAATCAGTGTTTTAGGACCCATACAACAAAGTATTTCCTTTTAGTTTTTTAGATATTTTACAAGAGCAGCATGTCAAAAAAAAAAAAAAAAAAAAAAAAAAGAGAAGTTTTATGTTGTTCAAGTAGTTGCTATGGCACAATATTCGAAACATATGTAAACACAAAATATAAATTTTGTAAATAATAATCGGTAGTTAAAACATCTGCATTGTATAATTAAAGTAAGGAGCTTGTTAATAACACCATAAAAATAAAAAATGCGCAAGGTCTTACGAAAGAATAGTCTTCAGGACTTTTTAGCCACGGTCACACTTATTTTGGTTCTTCTTTAGCTCTAGTGGAACATTTTCTTTACGTCTGTAAAAAAAAAAATTCTCTCCTCAGGCCTTGCGTATTTCGTATTTTTATAGTCTTATTAAGAATTCTTTTGTAATTTAAAAGAAAAATGTTTGTCGATATGTGCGTCTAAACTAAAAATTCATGATTGAGTAAAAACTTCATTTTCTTCTATCTTTTTCTGTTAACAATATAGTTACTCGGTTCATACAATATATTGTATCGTTAACATAAAATCCTGTTTTGTGTTTCTAGTCCTATATTCATCTTTTATAAGTAATTAATAAATTTCCGTTCTTTCATTAGTTATTAATTTCATAGTCCTATTTTATTTTTCAAGTTTTTTAAATATTCAAGTCCTTTGATATTGTCCTATATCTGTTTTCTAGAAGTTTTCACTTTCTCTTGTACTGCGCGTATGTGTATAAGGCAGTGTGTTCCTTTGAATCCTCCATAGTATCGTCATTTTATAAATTACGCCATTCACTTCTTTTTTTACTTCCTATTTAGATCAAAGATTCAAACAACTGCTTGCAGAATGTATTTCTATCTCTTCTGTGATAACTATCCCCCGCTACTATCACCTGATGAAGACAGCCGATAATTAATTACGCTCGGAAATATATTTCTTTTCTTTAAAAATTATACGGACGGAAAAGAATTCACTTTTATCTAATATCTTGCGTTATTTAAAAATAACTCTGTGCGCTTTAACCTATATATTCTACCCTGAAGAAATACTACTTCCTTTGAAGTTGAGTTGCATTAAAAGAAGAACAAACTTTAATATTTCAATCTACATTATGTTATTGAGAATTATAGCAATCTTGCGTAGTTCTGATACGATCATTTTTTCATTTATTTATATTATTTTTATATAAATAAATATATAAATATATATATATAAATAAATATAAATATAATATATAAATAAATATATATATAAATATACATATTTATTTTCATTTATTTATATTATTCTTGAAAGTTTTTTAAACGTTTAAAATATATTTCTTCCTTAGTGTCTTTATTTAAAACTTTGAATATCACACGCATATGATTCATTGACAAATATTACATAAAATCTCCCGTTATCTAAAAAAAAACCCCACTGTATGTGTGTGTTAATCTAGATATTTTTCCCTCAAGCAATATCACATGGTATGGAGCTGAGTCATATACATTAAAAAAGAGAATACATTTTTAGTTTCTCCACTACATTATTTTATTGAGAATTTCAGGTACCTTGCAGAGTTCTGACCTTGACTTTCTAAATACACGATTTTTTTTTTTTTTTTTTTTTTTTTTTTTTTTTTGAAATATAAGAAGTGGTACTTATGTGGAAAGATTTTGCGCTCTATTTAGACACTAAGTTTTATCTATCTTTTTCTTCATATTCTATTAAAAGGTTTTAAATATTCTCAAAAATCGGATTAACAAATAGAAGGAAATATGCTATTTCCATTTTTTAATAGTAAGTTTAAAATTGGAGATTTGATCATTCGGATCTTATTTATTCTGATATTATTTAAGACTTAAGGTGCAATGTACTATGTATGATTCAGCGCTAAATGTAACATAAAAACTCCCATTAACTCAAGAGAACGTACGTCAATTAGATATGTACGTACTACACTGTAAAAAAAAATCTGTAGTTCTACAGATGTAAAGTTACATGCTTACTAAACTTTCACCTTTAACTGTACGAAAAAAGCTGCAAATCTACAAAACTAGTTTTTGTAATTCTACAAAAATCTGTAACTTTACAAATGAATCTGCTAAAATTTCAGTAATCTTACTAAACTTTTATTTGTAACCCTGGCTGCAGTTACATGAAAAGTTCTCGGAATCCCAGTTTCCAAAAAAATTCTTAGTAACCTTACAGATTTTTTGATTTTCGGCGCAAAAGTGTGTCTCTTACATGAAATTTTGTTGTTGCCGTTACATGAAAAGTTCTAGGAATCCCAGTTTCCTAGAAAAACTTTAGTAACTTCACAGATTTTTTTTTACAGTGTATGTACGTCAATTTAGATATTTTGTCCTTAAACAAAATCACTTGTTACGGAGCTGAGTTGCACTACGTAAAAAGGATAAATAAAGGAATAAATATTTAGTTTTCCCAATAAATAATTATATTAACAATTTCAGCAATTTTCGTAGTTCTGACATTCGCTTTTTCATCCATTTCGAAAGGAAAGTTTAAAACATTCATTTAAAAAAATATTATAAATTATATACGAAGAAATTACTTATCATTAAAATCTATGCTAAATATATATATATATATTAAATAATTTTTACCCTTTAGTGTTCGGCCTTGATACACGTATTCCGGAGAAATGTTATTTATTTATTTATTTATTTTTAAGTGGTTGAGATATAGCAGTTTCAAATTCTCGGGTGATGATTTTTCATTAATCAGATATCCTTTATTAGCTTTAGAAAATGTGGTTCTTCGTAAATTTACTTTAATTGTTGTACTCTTTCTTAATTAACTTATTACTTTTTGTAAAAATTCGAGCTTCTGTTCAAAAAATATGCATTGACATTCATAAAAAAATAAATATACTGACGCATTACATAATCTTATTTGTTAGAAGTTCGTTGAAAACTGTTGTTGGCTTAAAGAGTCTACAAGAAATATCTATCTTATTTGTAATAGATTAAAAAATTATACCTTTTCTCCGTTAAACTCTTCTATGAATCATTAAAACAGAAATACTATAGGAGATACCGCCCCATATAATCCAAGTAATTACACTGACAGACATTCTTCAATATTAATTTCACACCCGCCCAGTGTTGCTCCAAACAAATTCTTTTTTTTTCCTCCCTTCCGGATTTCAAATAAGTTCAAAATAAACATTTTTTTTTCGTGCTCATATCATTAGTATCTTCGTTTCGTTTTACGTAACGAAATTCTTCTCTAAATGAAATTCGACTTCTAAAAAAACTCATTCGATGAGAAACTCGCTTAAAAGTTTCGAAATTAAGGAATTAGAAAATACGTCCTTTAAAAGGTTTCTGTATATGCTTAGTGTTACCCATATAATATTGGGTTTTAATTAAAAGAGATATTATACAAAAGCATATTTTTTTCATCCATTTGAAGCAAACTTTAATAATTACTGACAAAAGCATGAAACAGTTTTATTTATTATTCATTTCTATTATTATTTTTAATCAGTATTAGTTATATTTTTTTAAATTATCCTGAATTCTAATTCTAATAATTTTAATGATTTATTTTTTTATTTATTGTTAATAATGTTATATTATGCTTTAATGTATCATTAAGAGTGAAATGTTATAAAACTAGTTTTCTAAGCAAAACATAATCAGTGAAGGTTACAACTAATCAAATGTATTTATATATATTTTTTAAAACAAAAGAAAAATATGAAATAGATTCAGCTGTTATAAACTTGTGATTGACTTTTCCGTTCCCTGATAATTCTAAATTGTTGAATCCATATTATAAAGATAACATGTCCGCCACTAACGCCGACGTCAGCCTGCTGATGCAAGGATCAGCGCTATCACTTTTGAGTTTTAAGCTGCATATTTTCTTCCAAATATCACGTAATTTAAATTTTTACACCATGAATTGATCAAAACGTGTACTTTAAAAATATTCATTTACTTATTAACTCAAATTAACGATTCCTTGTGATATTAAATAATTTACAAGTTTAAAAAATGTATCGTTTTGTTTTCTGTAATAATGTAAAGCAAAATTTTGAATAATAGAAACACAGTCAGTATCGGATATATGGTCATCCGCTTATAAGGTCAACCCGTTTATAAGGTCACTTTTCGTAAGTCCGTACTGACTGAATAGGTATTATGTGTTAAAATACACCGCCTATACGGCCAGTTTACAATGGCTACTATCGGATATATGGTCATATGGTTATCTTTTGTCTCCCTTTTTATTGCAAAATATCTTATAGTTTTATGCTTTTTCCTTCACCCTTTTTAGGGTGTAAAGCTGTAATGTGCTGAATAGACGTATCATTCACATTCAAGTATCTTCAACTGTCGGCCTCTTTGTATTGGTCACGCGGTGCTTTTCATTTTTAATAGCTTTAGAAAGCAGTGTTTGGATATCCTGAAGGAGGAACTTCTTTCCTTCTAATCAGTCTTCCCCTTTTTTCATCGTTGAAGCTCCCGTGCTTTTATTAAAATCCACAAGTACGAACTTCCGTATGGTAAAGAAAGGCCTGTTGACATTTTTTATAGCTTTAGAATGAGAGGGACCTTTTCCTTTTTAAACGGAGCCTTAGAGATCACGATAATATTACATACTACGTGACTAGATGCGCGCCGTCACTCTTGGGAGCGGGGTAGGATCTCCTCTTCCCAGCTGCAGCCTATAAGAGAAACTGTCCTGTTGTAAGAAATTCCAATGGTCTAGAGATTTCTCCCTCAACTGTCGCGCCACACACCAGTGAGACAATTAACAAAAAAGCATGAGACAAAAGACAATTTCACCCCGTTAACAAAGGAAAAACCGGTTTGAACTGTAGAATTTGTCTCCTGTCTCATGATTTTTGCCGCATGTTTTCCTGGTGTGTGGCGCGCCTAAGATACCGATTCTTGGAAAATATGCCATCACCCCTTGCGACGAATGAAAATTGTCCTCCTTGCAGAGAAATGTTAAATCATGTATTTTTAGTTTTTTGTAATTTCCATTACTTGTCACTGCGTGTAAAGTCTTCGTTCATTTGTTAATTGTCATTTGTGAACTCAAGATGTCAGCAATACGAAAAAATTGACAATTGCGGAAAAAAAAATTAGTAGAAAACTTTGAAATATCGAATGTATCGAAAGCAGCTTTCACGAAGACTGACGGAATAGAGAGAGAGACACTGAATAATATCTTAGGGTTCAAATCTTGTTAAACAGAAGATGTGATCAACAAAAGAAAGTGAGAACATGTTCCGACATTTGAGAATGTTGATAAATATCTTTTCACTTGGATAAAATGTGCCAGATTGCAGAATGTCCAAATACATGGATTAACATTAAAGAAAAATCTCTGAAAATTGCTGCATAACTAGAAAAACCGAATTTTACTGCTAAATAATCGAAGGAATGGCTGCTAACTTGTTAAGTGACATTCTTAATAGTTACAGACCTAGTGATGTTTTTAATTTTGATAAACTCGGGCTCTTATTTTCATGTTTTGCCAGATAAAACTGTTACTTTTAAGAACGGAAAATGAAGTGGCGGGAAGGTAAGCGAAAAAAGATTGGCCGTTTTATTAGCAGCAAATATGGATGGATGGCTCAAAGAAATTGACTCCATTAGTTATTGGTAAATTTCTCAAGCCTCGTTGTTTTAAAAAATGCATGTATCTTACGATGCGAATCGGAAGGCCTGGATGACAATAAGCATTTGGGAAAGAGAAATTCGGCGTTTCGATAAAATTTGCACAGACAAGTGGCTATAATCACAGACAATTGTATCGCCCATTGCATGATTCCCAATTTAAACCCGACTGAACTTATTTTCTTACCTCCAAACTGAACCTGTATGGCAGAACAATTAGATCAAGGGATTATTGTAGTAATTTGTAAATATTAAGATAAATTATCGAAAGCTGCTTCTAAAAGACGTCTTTGCTGCCATTGATAAAAAAAAGAAGTTTCGCGTGACTGTGTTAGATGCCATATGTTTCGTAGACAAGAGTCGGAATATGGTATCAAAGAAGACCATTGAAAATTGTTTTTGGCACCCTTGGCTTCTAGAATGTGAGGAATTATCGTTCGAACACAACAACAATGATGATGATGGTGATGATTATGTGTCCCTATTTGAAGCTGCACAAGAACTACGGAATGCCGTTTGCACAACCCATGACGAACTGACATATGCAGTTGTTGACAAGGAGATCATTGACTTTACCAACGAGTGGCAACAGTCACGCTTTTGCGTGTATTTATCTTCCGAAACAGACTGCTTATTTGACGAAGAGGAAGCCGAGTTAAAATGTTCTTCATGCCTATTGGTGTTTTTCTTCTAGATATCTGCAGCTGACGTCACATCGGTAAAGTCCATGGTGAAGCTTCTATACTGGAAATAGTTTCAGAAATTTTAAATATAAACACTGGTGGAAACGATGATAATGACAGTGAATTCAAAGCTGAACCGACAACGCGAGAAGATGCTCCCAAAGCACTAAATACATTCAGATATTTTTTTTACCAATCCCAAAGGCACAGAGGAACGTTTTAAAACTGTTCGTGAATATGAAGAAAAAGTTTTAAAAACTACGATAAAAAATGAACACACCTGCATAAAAATTTATTTTTACTATTACGAGTATACTCATCAATTCGAAATTTTAAGCATAATGCAATTCTCATTTATACCTCTTTTTTTATAAATTATCTGTTCATAGTTTCTTTGTAAATTATTGTACTAATATAACTAACCTATTAATAATATTTTATTATCTGAAATGCAATTCCTGCTTACACCGCATATAAGGTTACCTCACTTATAAGATCATATTTTTCAGGACCGCATGGGTTGACTATATAACCGATACTGACTGTACATATACATGTCCGGCGCTAACACCGGTGACAACCTACTGATGCAAGGATCTGCGCTGACACTTTCGCTTTTATTGCTTAAGATATTCTTCCGAATATCGAATAATTAAAATTTTTACACCATGAATCGAACAGAACATGTACTTTCAAATTTTATTTGCTCACAAACTCAATTTAGTGATTTTTGTACTATTTAAATGATTTTCAAGCATGATAAAAAAATCATATCTCTTTGTTTGCTACAATAGTGTAAAGTGAAATGTTGCATACTATAGATACCTATGTAATACTGAAGAAATGTGGCAGCGTTACCACAGTTTCTAAAGTTTGGAGAAAGTAATTTATTCACCATACCAAAAAATGCTTTTTGGTGTAATTGGGGGGCAATCTAACAATTATATATTAAAACTATTTTATATAAGTTCTGTACACAGGGTACCATGTCTGTTTACCCTGGTCGTCCGTGTTGGATACGCTAGTATTTATAATTTATCTGAACTAAAGATTTTTTTTTAAGAAAAAAAAATTAAGCACTTTTGAATGAGTATGAATTTTTAGTTTTTTTTATGTTATTATTTAACATACAGCTATTGTTCCACATAAGATATAGCCTGCCAATTAATTGATAACACAACCCAACAAAATTCACATTTATTCATGTTGCATGTGATTTATTAACTGTTGTTTTCATAATCGAACTACGGAATTTAAATTTATTTTCCCTTTTTTTTTCCAGCTCAAGTTTTTGAGGTACATTTACCTTCTTGGTATTAATAAGATGTATTAAGAAGTATTAAGAAGATTCGTAACTGTTATAATATAACTAACAAAATTTTTAGAATTCTTATAATGTCATCTTAAAGAAGAACCCGTGTAAACGATCCGAACTCTTTTTGCTACATCTGTGGAGAATATATCTTTAAAAAATTCGCTTAAGTTTGTCTGATTTTGTAAAACAATTGTATTTCGACTACTTAGGATTTAAATTAGAAACACAGAACAAGTCCTGTTTTAATAATGTATTGTGTTAAAACTGCGGGTAGTCTTTACGTGTAGGGGCTACTAACAACGAGAGGGTCCGAAATTGGTGTCACCGAATGCTATGAACATTTATGTATCGATAGAGTATAGTTAGTACATAAATATATCACTTCCATAAAGCGCAACTCCCGGGGGGGGGGGGGGGAGGTTCTTGAAAAAAATAAGACACAAAGTTTAAACTACAGTTTATAATAGGATAAATTTCCTTCTTTAGCAAGTTGTTCAATAGCGTGGTCGGCAGCAGGCTGGATTTGAGATTTTTTACCCTGGTTCAAAACCCGCTCGGACTTGTTTTTTAGAACGAAAATTTTTATCAATCATTTTCATACATTATCTGTCATTCAATTGAAAAAATATGTATAATAATTGAAAGTTACGAAAAATATAAATTAAATGTATGTTTTGTAGCATATAAGTGCTTTTTTAACTAGGAAATTTTGCATGATTAAATATATAATAAATAGTAAAAAAAAAACAAAAAAAACTTCCATTTATATGTCTATAGAGCAAAATTTTTTTGTTGTTATTTAAAAATATTTACAGTTATTTCAATGAATATATACAATTTTAACAGAGAAGTAAATTAAAATATGTGAACAAATATATTATTTTCATTTTGTTTCCTCATTCAAATACTTCAAATATTTCATGGTTTATTAAAAATATGCTTTTATATATTTAATATGATTTTTTTCAAATCTGTGATTCTTCATTTTTAATTAGAATAAGTGTCCACGTAGTAATTTCTTTCTTGTTTAATATTTTTATATAATGCAATTTAATCATATAAATACAATTTTAACTGCAAATCTATTCATGTTTATATATTTAATGAAAAATAAAGATAAATAAATAAATAATAATAATAACAAACTATAAAAATGTCAATTGGAACTTTTATAGACCATAAAATTAAGCTAATTTAAAAATTTATTCGCTGTTATTACATAAATAAGCACTATTTTTTACAGTGAAATAAATGTATCGTTTTTTACCAACAAGCTTTTTAACTTTTGATTTTTTTAAATCTTAAATTCTTATGATTATAGTTAGAATAACTGTCTTTGTGCTTAAAAATAAGTTCTAAAAAGATATTGGATTGCTGAAAATAGTTATTACGTAGGTAATAATTAAAAAACCGAAAATCCGAAATAAAAAAAGTCACATTAAGAATTAAAAAAAGTGTATTAAGGAAATCATCAAATATTCGAAATACTTTCATATAGAAACAAAATTAAAATAATATAATTATTCACACATTTATATCACGCGTATTAATTTATTTCTCTGTAAAAAATAGTAGATTATTCATTGAAATAACTGTAAATAATTTTAAATAACAACAATAAATTTGTGGTCTATTGACTCATAAATATGCGTTTTTAATTTTTTAAAAAACTTTTAATTATGTATTTAAACATGCGAAATTTCGTAGTTAAAAAAGAACTTATATGCTACAAAACATACGTGTAATTCATATTTTTCATAAACTTAAATTATTATACATATTTTTCTAATTGCGGTTCGAAAATGATCGATAATAATTTTCGTTCCGAAAAACAAGTCTGAGCTGGATTTGAACCAGGGTAGGAAAATCTCAAATCCAACATGCTGCTGACCACGTGACTGAACCGCTTGCCAAAGAAGGAAATTTGTACGATTATAAACTGTAGCTCAAACTTTCCGACTTATTTTCTCAAGATCCCCTGGGGGCTGCGCTTTATGGCGGTCATATATTTATATACTATCTATACTATATCAATACAAAATGTTCATCGCAGTCGGTGGCACCAACCTTGGACCCTCTCCTTGTAAGAAGAGACCATCTTTCAAGTACCAAACCCTAATGATCTGACGTGAACTATTAAGCCTTCACGATGACTGTTATTTTTGTGTTGAGAATATAACAGGAAATTTAAAAAATGGCGTTCTAAATGGGCTTACCCTAACTTAAGATCTGCTATTGGACCTGTTCCAAGTTCCAATGATGCATTTTTAACGTAGCCTGGGTTGCTGAAAATTTCTTGTGGAATAAAAAGCCTCACAATTACGCTGGTCGTGTTGAAGAAATATTATTACATTTTCAGAAGCTTGAATGCAATATGAGCATTAAGGTACAGCCGTAGGAAAAAAAAGTAAACACTCCCTACTAACTCTTCAACAAATTATCGTAGAAGAAAGTTATTGGTACCGAACGATTGGAAATAAAGTCTACTTTTAAATGACGTATATAAATTTTTCTTAGGGGGGCATCTACATATTAAACGAATCCAATCTTAATTTTTTTCAATGGCAATACCCAATTTTAACGAAATATTTCAAATCTTTGGTTCAAACTATGCATAGACACCAAATTTCAGTTCATTTGAATGATAAGTTTTTGAATTAGAAACATTCAAAATTTAGTGCTTATAATGTTAAATTACTTTTTCATATTTTTATTTATAACTTCTGAAATTATAATCCTAATGTTTTAATTTTTTGTATAGCAATAATACTACTATACCCAAACATAAATACGTTGAATTTGCAGTTTTTATAATTTTATGATAGGAATTATTAATTATTAAATTAATATTTTAAAAATATATGAATTGTAACCTGCAATTTCTTTGATGGATTCAGATTTATTAAGCCCTGTTTTATGGAAATCCAAAAATTCACCTTTTTCTTCCAAGTAGTTTTCAAATTATGCTTAAAAAACGGCAAAATGATGGTTTAAGGGGCCGTCTATGATAGACGTGACTAAATATTTTGAAACTTCTTATACTATCCTGTAATCTAACAGGCTTAATTGACTGCTTATGGTGCCTTGATCAAGAAGAGAGCTCTCTCGGTTAACAATCGAGTACCGAACTTCAATTTGGATACAGCCCTTAAAATACGCTCGTTTTAAAATAATTAATTTCTCAGAAACTTATGGTACGAATTGCATAAAAATTGGTTTTTAGACTAATTGAAGGGTGTAGAGTTCATTTATGCTGTCAGAATTGTGTACTGCTATTGAAAAATACAAAATTGTGGTTCGTTTTAATATGTAGATGCCCCCTAAGCAAATTTTATATACATCATTTAAAAGTAGATTTTATTTCCAATCGTTCGCTACCAGTAACTTTCTTCTATGATAATTTGTTGAAGAGTTAGTAGGGGGTGTTTACTTTTTTTTCCACGACTGTACAATTCCTTCATAGCTATTTAGACAGTTTCCCTGAAAATCTTGGGGATCTGAGTAATGAAAAAGGCGAACGCTACCATCACGATATCCTCACTATGGAGAAGGAATACCAGTGTTGCTGGGATTAACATATGATTGCGGGCTACTGCTGGAGTATTTAAAATAGTAGTTGCACATATGTTAACTACAGAAAACCTTAGATGAGAAAATTTTGCAAAGTTGAATTAAAGTTATTAAATAAAATGTTATCAATAAACAGTATATATTTTTTAAATCTCTCTCCTTGTATATCGATAACTAGAACGGATGCAGAAATGCTGATTACATATTTAAAATCAGCGCAAATACCACTTTCAAAATCAATTAGAACATCTCATGCTAACCGAAATGCTCTTGAGCGGTGCAATTAAAGCATTTTAGTAATAAAGAGAGTTAATAAATAAGAGAAGCCCAGTGGCGTAGTCGACAGAGCCTCTGACTGCCGCACAGCATGTCGAGAGTTCGACTCACGACTGACCAAGGTTCACTCAGCCTTTCATCCTTTCGGGGTCGATAAAATGTGTACCAAACTTGCTTGGGAACTAATCAAGGAGGGTCTCGCGTTAAGCTGACCACGTGGCCGGGACGTATGCTGCATAGCACCTCGGGGCCCAGGATCAAGAAAACAAAGATGGGCACTGTCGGCCCAGATCCCCCATGGATTGTATTGCCAGAGAGTTTAGTTTAGTTTCAGTTAGTAAATTAGATTTATCTGATCTTTTTCAAAATTTGGCGGTTTCAATGTCCCAGCTGTACAGGTACAAAAAAAATTCCATATGAAATTTTAGCTGATACGCAAAGACAAAAAAGTTTTAGCTGATTGATTTTTATTTGGGTTTAGGCCTTTTAGAAGAGCACCTTAATTTTTTTCATTTAAATTTTCTTTTAGCTTTTGTTATAATGTGTCAGATAATGTCATGTTGGTGCCCCTTCATTAAATATATTATTATATTAATGAAATCTCCAAATTATTTAACGTTATTTCGGAGAGATCATGAGAGGGACAGAAATAACAAAATCTTCACGGCAATACTAGCACCCTATGTAGGTACTTGACTGGTTTAAATATAGTTAGATACTAGATAAGTAACAAGTATTGACATTCCAGTAGAAAGTTACATTTAAATCCATATTAAAAACCTTAATAGAAATATATATCACTAAGACTTTTTTTTTTGTCTTCTTACTTTCTTGATAAATTTTCGTGTTGTCAATGAATATATGGTGTAACAGAATTTAGAGATGTCATTAATTAATAACAAGTTTAATGAAGGAACAATTACACCAAGTCATCTGACAAACTGTAATATATACCAGAATATAATTCCAGAGAAAAACAAAAGGTACTTAAACAAGAAAGAAAAATCATGCGTCCAACGGACATTATGAAACACTTTTCAACACATTTAAAATACTGTGACAAAACTTCCTCATTTAATCATAAAAAAATAATATATAAGAACAATTTGAAAAGCAAATAAATATTTGAAATCTCAATTTCAGCAATTTTCCCCAATAGTAAAAAAAAATAATAAAATTCTTTTGGAAGACCTGTTTCCACCAAAACCGACTATGTCCATCTCTGTTTTCTTGACCCTGGTCCCCGAGGTGCTATGCAGCATACGTGCCCGGTAGTCAGCCTAACGCGAGACCCTCGTTGTTTAGTTCACAAGCAAGCTTGGTACTCAATTTGTCGCCAACGAAACGATGAAAAGATGAGTGAACCTTGGCCAGTCGGGAGTCGAACTCTCGACATGGAATTGCAATCCATGATATGTAGGAACACTGTACATGCTACATAGTATGCCAACATTTAGTTCAGTTAGAAAACGCATAACACATTCAAAATTTCATTTTCGACAATTTCCTCCAATAAACGGAAAAATACTCGAGTTCTTTTGTGCTACGCTCTACATGATCTGTAGAATTCATACACGCCAAGTAATAACCAAAAAATGGTAAAATTTAAATACGCCACAACTGACAACACGCTTCAAGAAATTATCGCTCATAGACAGTAGTGTAAACGGATTTTTTTTTGTGTGTCCATGTAAATAAACAGCAAATTCTATGCACACTTATTGTACAGTAGGCATCGTGTAGCAGTAATGAATATTAATTTCGATTTTTTTTTGTGAGTTCCTTGTTGACCTATAACTTCTATGCACACCATATCTAACATTAAGCAACTTGTAACGCTCTTCAGTGATGTATATAAATTTCAATATGTTTGAAAAAGTGTAAAATCTTAAAAATAAATTGCATACTGCATTTTTTACTTGAAGGCCACAATGTAAAGGAATTATTTTGAGGGTCCCAGTAAACTAACTATAAATGCAACATTCATTTTCAATGCCAAACTACCCATAGTAAACTTCAATAACGTATATCACATATGTGTAATTCCGAGTATATTAGAAGTTAGTAGTAAGTTATTAGAAGTAAGTTAGTGCGTCGACAGATGACCAGACAGAGGATGACACAAACCGAGTTCATAAATAGTTTTGAGCTATGTAAGAATTTTTTAAAAACACTTAAAACAGTGAAAAGCTTGGTCAGCTGAAACGCTTTTACTTACGCATATCATACCAAATTTCATATGAATTTTTTTATATATACGTAGCAGTGTGCTAGTTGCAACAAAACAAGAGGGTATACGCTAGAGTCATGAACTTTCATGTTTAGAGAATACGCTATTATTGTGAATATGTTCCTCCAGTTCATAATCCCAGAGGTTCAGAAAGCAGAAAAGAAATCCAATTACAAATAACAGATTCAAGAATGCCAGATGGCCTACCATGACGTCGAGATCATTGACTCTGACCCTGGATATCTGGGATCTCTGCAAGATAAGAATCTAAAATGACTATGCTAAGGCTCTTTTTCTACTAGGTGCATCTTCTAATTTCAATGTAAAAGAAACGTGTTTTTCTCGCTTTTAAAGCGATAATGTTTCGTGATATATATTGTATTTGTTAACCTTAAATTAAGTCTTAAATTAAATACTAGGTTCAATCTATCAAGCGATAAAGATCATTTCGCAACATCCTTTACACAAAATGTAAATAATATTACTTCTATTTTCACTATAGAACATGGAATTTGGTTAACATACCAGCAGCGCTATTACAACATGAGAACCATCTAGGTTAGAAAGGTATTAGTATAGAAAGCCCAATAACTATTCAAAAAGAGAGAATGTAAGATGCATTTACCTCATTTATAGGAAACAATTTAACTGTTTTCATCAATATAATTACGTAATAATAAGTATGAAGAATTATAAGAAATAATTAGGTAAATGAAAAAGTTAATCAAAGCATATTTAAACAGTTATCTTGTGATTATCATTTTTATACTAACGATTCGTATAATATCTGTTTGATTTCTAACAGCTATAACTTTATTTGAGAAACAGAGGCAGGCAGTATAAGGCGTTTCTTTAAAAATACCGTATACCTCCTTATATCCTCTACTACACAACTGCTAGATAGCACCTTCAAACCACCAAAATTTTAAAAGGCTCTTATTGCCCTGCTTTACTAACTCTACTTACAAATTAAAAAGTGGCGTGCTCTATTCCACCTACATGTTTGAATCCATGTAATAATTCGAAATCTTTATTAATCTAAAGATCATGGTCTCCTTATTCTTCGAAAATTTTTTATTGTAGTGCCTCTAGCTAAAGAAACTCAGAAAAAATACTAAGTAAAATAAAGGTCGTGTGGTGCACTAACCACTTTAAAAACTTAAAACTAACCATATGGCGTTACGATCTGTTAAGGATCAGGGCCTACAAGGCCCATACCCTGTCTCTTGACAGTGAGCCTTGAGGTGCATACAGAATAAGTCCCGGTTAGTAGGTCAGCGAAACGCGAATAACCACTTTAGGTTCAATAATAATAATATAGCTCTAAAACATAAAGAAACAAATATTTTTCCCACTAGATCGTAACAATATACTAAAATAGTTTAAAGAACAATTTATTGACAGTTGTCTTCATCATGTGATTAGTAACACAGCGACATTGTGACAACTGACAGCCGCGAAAATATTTTACATAGGCTTTAATTAATGACATTTCAGTAAAGGATACAAAAAAATTTACCTCTGTTTTTCTTAGCATTAGTCGATAATTCTCAGCGATACTGTCACACACTACAGCAATCACGAGCGTTCTTTAATAAAAGTGTGAGACTATGGTTACATTTAAAGAACAATAGAAGCTATTGATATTTTGAAAATGTCAAAGTATTTTACGTAATATATTTCATTTTTATAAAAGTTTGAATTAACAAATTTCTAAGTGTTTTTCATTCCTTATTCACGGAAAATATTTGCTTTCCTGTGAATAAAATTAATTCAGTGCATAAAAATGTCATGTGTGTAATACATTACAATTAAATTAAAAAACCAGCGAACGTATATAACGATAATTCTTACTTCTTATATATTTTGAACTTTTCCCCGGTAAAAAGTATTATCAATAAATAAATTTTAGTTTTGAGATAAAAAAATAACTTTTTTTCTTTGATTGTTTTTGGGCTAAGGTAGCAATAAAGAAGAAAAGAATTCTGCTACGGTAGGCTGTCATATTCTTTTCTACATCGAGGTGTAGTCAAACCAAAAATCTTTATGCTTAAAAAATAGAAATTCCTCCTAATGTTTGCCTCCACTTAAATAATCCGGTCACGTATTTCATAATGCATTTCACTTTTCATGTCTTGCCGATAAGTTTTCTATTATAAGATTTTAGATGCTTCAGTTTTCCGCGTGTTTCAAAAGTTCAGTATATAAAAAGTAAGCACAATTTCAAATATCTCCTATAAATAACACAGAAATATTTCTTCTAAACATTATATTTGTTATTTATATGAACCGTCTACTTTAAAAAAAAGTTGTACTGTAAAGTGATCTTTTACTATGTTTTAATTCCTTATAATAATTCAATTGTACACGCAGTTCGTGACAGGATATCGGCAATTTTTAATATTTTTTGAAAGAAATTAAGGAGAAATGCCAGAGCAAATGAATCATGAAATCATATTCTCCGCTAAAACATTCGGTATATTCCGCATCAAATGCCAACGCCTTGCTGACCGCTATGTTGAAAAATTCTGCACTTACAAAGTCTTTTGTTTGTGCCGTTTGCTAAAGCACCAATGCTCCTTGAAAAACATTTTAAATTCTTTTATAAAATAAAAAAATCCCTGCTGGCTTGACCTACCTTCAAAATAATATTTTTCCGCGCTCAATAACTCGAAATTAACTGACGCATTTTCAGACTCATTTTTAAAAGTAAAAACATGAAACTTGCTGACGTGATTTTTTGAAGTGATTTATAAACAGCCTGGTATTTTTATTTTTCGCTCAATTAATTTGAACTTGATTTACAAACAATTGTTTTCTCAGTAAAATATTCTTTCCGTTTCCAGCACTATCGCTTCGGGAAATTCGGTTCAAAATGCCCACCACAAAATGCCAAAATGCATTTTTTGAAATATATTCTGCCTTTATGAAAACATTGTCCAATACGCACACTATATAGTTTCTGAATAAGAGATTCTGTAAATTGGATGCGTTTCAGAGCAAAAATGAATTAAAAAATGAGTCAGAAAATAAGCAGTTTGGATTTGAGTAGAACCTTAATAGGATGATTTTTTCTTCAACACCTATTTTTCTATAATTTATTTTTGCTGTAAGAGTTGGTCCTATAAAAAACTTGTCAATATAAAAGTTGTAGATACTATTAAGGAGATGTATATTAAATTTAAGCGGATTAGATATCTTGTAAATTGACGAAGTTTAAGAATATTTATAATAAATTTAAGTGAATTTGATATCTTGAGAATTGAAGAGTTATGAATACTTTTCTCCCTAAAACCATATTTTTTTAGCCCTTTGAGCCCATTTTAAATTTTATCAAAAATCTGTGATACATAAATTTTTGGCTCTTTTCCTAGAAGTAATAATAACTTTAAACTACTTTGATATGTATTATAATTAAGATGCCGTGGGTTTTTTTTTTTTTTTTTTTTTTTGGTTTTTACAAAATCCCTCCCTATTTCCACCCCCTTGGTCCGATTATACCCATTAACGAACTTGACCGAGATTTTCAGACTCTTGATTTTATGTATCAGTTCGGTAGAGATTTGTGCGAAATTATGTAAGTTATCGTGTCCATAAAAAAAGTGAGGCACAGAAGTCATTTACAAGTCATATTGGCGCAATTTTTTTCTGACGCCAATGCCATATACGCAATGGGTGCTTAACTGGCGCCAAAGTTTCGTTATTTTTCTTGATATGATAACTTAGATGTTATTTGTGCTGTTCATGTTTCCGCCAAATTGGCGTCGGAAAAAAATCGTGCCAATATGGGGCGCGTATATAACATCTGTGCCAAAAGTGATATATATATATATATATATATATATACATAGATAGATAGATAATAATTAATAACAATAATAAATAATAATAATAATAATAATAATAATAATAATAAGTAATAATAATAGATAATGATAATGATAATAATAATAATTAATAATAATAATAATAATAATTAATAATAATAATTCATAATAATAATAATTAATAATAATAATATTAATATTTAATAATTATAATATATATATTTTAAAGTGAAATGTTAATAGATTTCTAAATTTAATTTTAAAATTTTAAACTCTTGTTTGTTTGTTTCAGATCCATCATTATTAAATAACAGTTAACTAGCAGTGCCCATTAGTAAGAAGAAAATAGATTACTTTGTTTTTATGTAATTTGTTGTTCAAATTTGTCTAATCAGACATCGATTTCTGTTTCTAAGTAGTCGATTTTCTTCCCCTAGGTTACAAAAATTATCTTAATCTAACAGGCGTTATAAAGTGTTCCTCTCCTCTTAAAGTTTTATTAGAAATTAGTAATTTTTATATTATTAAACGAAGCTAAGGAAGAATACAATTTATTTACTTCTCATCTTACGAAATAAATAATAGCAGTTGGGGTTTAAAATTTAAAAGCGGATTATGAACTGACTAGATCGCATAATTATATGAAATAGTTTTACAAGGCATATGTAGTTAATGTCAGTGTTTTTTGATAGAAAAGATAATATTTTCTGCAAAATATATCTATTTTTTGCATAGGGCAGCTTGAGGTGAGATGCCGTGTTGTACAAGATGCCGAATCAAGCGTTTTTCATATCCGCAGGCGCTGTAAGGAAACGCCGCTCAGTTGTAAGGGAGAGGGTTCCCTACTGATATTTTAATTTCCGTTTGCGTTCTTTAAAAGAAATTTTAAGTGGTAATTTTTATTGCTATTTCGTCTTAACACTTCTGGTAAGTGTCAAAAATCTTTTACGTGATTTCGTTATTTGCCTATATAAGTCTTAGTTTAAACACCACAGAAATAAATCTGATGTTTTTAGAGAGTAGTGGTACCTGGCCTTTCTGCAAAGTATAAATGATGGCCGGTTAACGCTTCTTCACGTCAATGGGGAGCACCGGCGACTTACCCAATACTTTGGGGTGAGTCGACGAAACTTTTTGTGGGTAAGATGCTGTTTTTTTCACCTTGGGGTAAGATGCCGGTTATTTTCCGTTGCGGGAGAATGCCTAGTTCTTTCTTCATTGCTTAAATTACATTTGTATATTAACTAACTTGTGAACAATTTTAATCAGATAATTTAAATCAGGGATTAAATCGTGATTTTAATCAACTGATTAAAACACATTAATTAAAGTTTAAATTTTCTAAATGTTTAAAATGACATAAAGAAATATTAAAATCTAAGGTGGACATAATTTGAAAGGTTTATATTTGTGTTCTGTCTTATAAATAAACTTTATTGGCCTTATAAATCATTGTTTAATAATTATTAGTTTTAATCGTTGTTTAAAATTTGATGTTAAATGCAGTTATAAATAATTTTAATAAATGTAAATATCGGTAGTATATAATATAGTTTTAGCTAAGTAGGGTCTTCTGTCCCCTATAAGCTACGCTCCCCAACCACCATCAAGACACCGCAAACTCTAAAAACACGCTGATTTTATCTGCTTTGGAAAGATAACCGATTACATTAATACAAAGATTAAGAAGATTAGGATTTTTTTAAGTGAATGAGAATCAGTGTTTAGAGTGCCTAGCAGAGTGCAATAAATCCTCTGAAAAATGAGATTGGATCAAATGCATTCAGTGAAACTGTTGGTTTAATAAAAGTTGCTCAAAGTTCCTAAACAAATGTGCAGTCTATGGCAGATCTGAGTTATAGCTGAAAAGAACAAAGGGGCATATAAAAAACACCAACAAAAAGCTGCACTCTAAAGCACTTTATCACAGTGGCTTTATCGTATTTAAACTTATTATAATGTTTAAAATTAGGCATACTTAAAAGCCATAATTCTTTTAAATGTTAAATAGAACATAACTTTTTTTTTCCAAATATTAGTTTGTCCTTTTAAATTGCCAACGTTCGTTACATTCATATTTTTGTAATTTCCTAATATTAAGTAAGTTAACAACTTTAGTATGTCTAAAATATTAAAGTGACTTTTATTCATCCCATTATGTTTTATACTGCTTCACAAAAATCATTGTTTACATTGAAACTCTACAAGGCATCTTACCACTTCATAGTTACCATCTTACCCATAGGTATGGGTAAGATGCCGAAATGCAAGTGTTTACAAAAAGAAAATTTTTGATGCTTTATATAATATCTGTAAAATGAAATAAGGTTTTAAGTGATACATAAGGGTGCAAACTTCAACAGGAAATCAATAAATAACAAATAAAAACTACAGGAGATTTTTAAAACAATAAAGCCAAAAACTACGGCAACTTCATCCAATTTACCCTATATTACGGAGGTTCTTAACATATTACCAGGATTTTTAATGTTTTTTACGCAAAATGAATAGCATAGAGTCGATGTTTACAGTTTTTTTTAATTACAATATCTGAATGACGGGGCAGCGTCAAACATGTAATATTTTACTGAGGGAAAAGTGGTGTAATTTCCTTTTTAAAAAATCTAAAAAAAAAAATCTCCTAAAAGATTTTGAAATTAACAGACATGTTCTTTCCGAAACGTAGTGACAATAGCTGAAGTTTTTTATTTCGGAATTGTTTCAAGAACTTCTAAACCTTAAAAAGAAATTCTAAAACCTATTGTTTTTCCGGGTTTATTTTTAATCTTTCTCAAAATACTTTCTGTTGATAATGAAAAGGTTTTTGAGATCCTACGTTTACGATGACATTTTGTTGAATTTAATAAAAGTTTATGCTGCATGAGGACAATATTTTACAATTTTTTACAACATGACGTAATACTTTTGGATATTAATTGACTTAACTACTTAATATTTAAAAGTTTTATTTGTAAGTGTGAAAAATAATTGAGCAAATAAGTAACAATTAAAAATTATAATAAATCCAAAGAAAATGGTGTTTTTTGACTATAATAGGAAAAATTAGAATATTTTCTATATTTGTTTTTATCAGTGTGCCAACTACTGCTTATTTCCTTGGATGTTTAACCAATATTAAAATCACATATTCATCCATGAAAGCATCAAAATTTATTGTACTATAATGTGAACAATAAATAATAGAACGAATACAGTAATATTTATGTGCGTGATCCACACGCTGAAATCACAATCAATTTGACAGTACCCTAATAGTAAAATAATATGGAACCACCATTTTCTTTGTATTTGGTATATATTTTCCAATATTGACTATATTGACTTGAACCATTGCCTAATTAGGTTCTTATGTTATGCCATTAATGGTGCAATATTGGAAGAAACAAAATTTATGAAACTGAAGATCTTAAACCCTAACCTTTCAAAAAAACGCAATTTTTTTTAGTCGCATGAACAGTCTCACTTTTTGTTCGTTTTCAACGTGTAACAATTTATTTTAAAAAGCAATCTGTACCTAACAATGTACTATATAAATATTGACTACATTTCCAACTAATAAATCTGTAGATAAGGAGCCTCATAGTCTGCGCTAAATGTCGCATTTAATTTTGAATTGTATTTTATTTAACATCTTCAAACATTAAACTTGCAGTCTCATTTTAGGTAGATTTCATAAGAAATACTACCTATTACATTCTGCCCTATGTTGGAATTTCAGAAAATTTTTGCAAGTCTACAGATTATGTTATCTACAACTTTTATATTGACAAGCTTTTGATAAGACCAATTCGTACTGCAAAAAAAAATTAAAACCGAAAACAAAAAGGGAGTTTGAAGAAGGAAAAAATGCATAACTTCGTCAATTTACAAGGTATCCGCATTAATTTAATATATATCTCCTTAATATTTTCTACAAAATTTATGTTGACAAGTTTTTGATAGGGCCAATTCTTACAGCGAAAACAAATGAAAAATACATAGCGGTTGAAGAAAAAAATCGTATTAAGGGTGTATTCAAATCGAAACTGCTTATTTTCTGACTCATTTTTAAATTAATTTTTGCCCTCAAACGCATCCAATTGGTACATTCTCTTATTCAGAAACTATATAATACACCGTAATGGTCGATGTTTTCATAGAGGCAGAATATATTTCAAAAAATGATGTCAAAGTGTGCATTTTGAACCGAATTTGCCGAAGCGATTGTGTTGGAAACGAAAAATACAGTCCTACTGAGAAAATAATTGTTTATAAATCAAGTTCTAATTAAGTGAACGGAAAATATTATCCTACTGAGAAAATAATTGTTTATAAATCATGTTCTAATTAAGTGAACGAAAAATAAAAACACAGGTCGCTTATAAATCTCTTCAAAAGTCACGTCAGCAAGTTTCATATTTTTTCTTTTAAAAATTAATCTGAAAATGTTCAGGAAAATTTCGAGTTCTTAAGCATGGAAAAGTATATTTTGAATACCGCCTTAACATGATTCTGATAAAACCAGCTCTTATATAAAAATGAAATTAAAACTCGTCAAAAGCGGGCAGATAAAATTGTTAAAGTGAGTTTACCTCTAATCATGATTTATTTTTTATTGTTGAAATTAGCACTTAACTTCGAAATCTACCTGCGTCTGTAGGCTGAGCCGGTAAGGATTTTTATCATATAAATATTATTGCAAGTACGATTTGCAGCAGTTTCTGGAGATTTAATTGTTATTCGATGTAACGGGAAATACAATTATATTCTCTAAGACAGTTTATATTTTCTAAAAACATTTTATTATGAGGCGCCATTTCCCCACTCATCCATGTCGTTGGCTCTTAATATGATAATCCTAACACTTTCAGTGTACTAAATCTCCTAACGAAATTAACATTTTCCTCTCGTGATAATGACATCAGTAATTAGTTTGAACTAATTGTTATTATCCTAAATATCCAATTACTTACTAATACTCCCAATTGTTGAATAAATTTGAAAACGACTACTTGAGCCTCTCCCATAATTTTAAAATTGCTACTACACTGCCAAGAAATAATCTTACATTTTCATTTTAAAACAAATATATGTGACGTAGAGGCTATTTAAATCAATCATTTGCAATATAAAATGAGTATTTAAACAATATTATTTTATTAAAATTATTTCTGATGAATTTTATATCAGTTATGAGCTTTAAGGATAGTCACCAGTTTTAAACCTTCAAAAAGTGTTTTTTTTTTTTTTTTTTTTTTTTTTTTTTTTTTTTTTTTTTTTTTGTATTTTGTATTTTGGAACGATCTATACAATTCTGAATTAAACAAAAGAAACCGCATGAAAATATGGAAATTAGAACCGAAACAAATTTTAACTTAAAATGTGCATTTCAATGCTGAATTTAGTAATTGTTTTTTAACTTTGTAAGCGTTTTTCAAAACTTAATTTTTCTTATTTGAGGGAGCACGGTGAAAGTAATCAATTTGAAGACAATTTATTTTGCACACGCATGTATAAAATAATTATACCTATAAGCCATATATACTTTTTTGACAATTTAACGATGTAAATGTTATTTGCAGTGATTGGAATGTGATTTTAAATGTGATATTTATTATTATTTAAACATATAACTTTTTGTAGCTAATTGTTTTATATAGCTAATAAAATATCTCTTATATTGGTTTATACAAAATTTATTTATTTTAATAAAAACCAAACATTGAAACATAACATTAGCTTTATTGGTTGTAAGGCGTGACGTTACAATTATATTAAAATATTTTACTTTTAACAATTGTTGAACATTTTAGTGTTTTTAATATGTTTTTAATAATTGATATTAAAATCAATACAGGGATATATTAATCAGCTGTAAAGAAGTAATTCAGAAGTGCTTTTTAATCGTATATATGTTTGAAAAAGATAATGCATAGAATCTGGCATGCTCGTAGAATTAAATTTTCATAAAAAATTCATTTGTTAACAGACTTTATTACTCATATTAAAGCTTTAATAAACCAACATTTAAAAAAGGCGCACAGATCTATTTTAATGTGATGCAAATATGAAGATTTGGATATGTATGCATGAATTGCAGTATGTATGGATCAATATTGTAGTGTGCATGTATCAAGATTGTGGAATATATGTATCAACATTATAGTATGTATGCATCAAGAATATAGTATGCATGTATTTATTGTAGTATGTATCAAGATTGTAGTATGGATGTAGAAAAATTTTAGTATGTATCTATTGACTCTAGTACGTATCATGATTGTAGTATGCATTTATTTATTGTAGTATGTATCAAGATTGTAGTATGCATTTATTTATTGTAGTATGTATCAAGATTGTACTATGTTTATATTTATTGTAGCAGGTATCAAGGCTGCAGTATACATGTACCAAGATTTTACTCTGTTTCTATCAAGATTGTAGTATACACAAATTAAAATTAGTATGAGTGTATCAAGGTTGTAGTATACATGTATCAAGATTTTACTATGTATATATCAAGATTGTAATATGTATGTATCAAGAGTGTTGTATCTGTGTATTTATTGTGGTTAGTGTCAAAATCGTTCCTTAGATGTACAGAGAATGTTGTACAAGAAATAGACTCAAGAAGGATTTAAAATATTTCATATAGAACGCAAAACATTTCGTTTCAGAAAACTTCTTTTGAAATACATTATGATTTGTTATTTCGATTATTTGTCTTTGAAAAGTTTAAAAATCTCTTTCTGCCGAGTGCATGTAATATACATATATATATTTTTAAATTATTAACATGCAATTTGAACGCAAAAGCAAAAGTTCGTGATTTTGTCTTTTTTTTGTCTTTTTTTTTTTTTAAATCTCCATTAACATAGTAGTTGATCTTAAATAGTTAGAATAAAAATTCTCGTATTACCTTTTTCTACTTATTATGGAACAACCACAACTCTCAGTTCTGGATTTTGACGAGAGTGATACCATTCGAAAGTTTTTGACGCGGTGATCTAGAAATATGTAGGAACTATGCTCCCGAATCCAATAGTTCACAAAATATTTGCAGTAGAAAATAGCAAAAAGAAAAGAAGCGAAAAATAGTTACAAACTGTTTTACAAATTAGTGGGCAATAAATGCAAATTGCGAGTACAGTATGATTAGTAATGAGAACTAGCTCTTCGCCTTATCCTATGGGATAAAAAGAGGGCACGGGATGGGCAGGTAAAGGTCTGCACGGACCCGGACTTAACCCGAGACACCTACCCGGCCCGTCAAAATGAACGGAAATTTTCTAACAGGCCGGGACAGCAGATTAAAGACATTTTTTTTTTTAATGGGCTGGGCTGATGAAACAATTCGGCCAATATAAAAATAAAAAACGATCAAACTAAGGCAATAAAATGTGAACAGTTTCCAATGGGCCTCAGTGGGACGCGGATAAGCATAAATAAGCTGCACGAGCCGATGTTCGATTGATAACATCAGTACGAAAATATAGGGTCATTCCATGGTAACTTGCGATACATTTACGACAATTTACTGCTGTAATTTTTGTAATATAACACCAAAAAATATTCAAAGGTAAAGTTGACATGATTTGCTATTTTATATAGTTAGTATTTGGGTCTTTTTTATTGAAGAAGCATGAAACAATCATAATATACACAACTTTCTCAAAATAACAATGTATACAAATTAACTTTGCATATTGATATCAACTGTACCATTCACTTAGTATATTACTATTGTTCATTATTTGGATTTTTTCACAATTGATAATTAATAATATTTTCTTTTGGTGAATTACTTATTTAAATAAGTTTAAAAAAGAAGTCCTGTTCATTAATAACTTAGTACAAGACAAGTAAATTTTTTGCACTATCTTTTGGTGGACTATATTTAGAAGTGGATATTTTTATGTTTTTATTGACGAACTAAAAACAGATTGATATGTACAAATGAATTCCTGTTAGTACGATATTCCAAATCAAACAAGTTTCGACCACAATAATCGAATACGCTTTTACCGATGTAAACATTTAAAGGTGTAAAATAATTCCTATCGTTGACAAATTTGAATTCAGTTTTTCACAGAAATTAAATAGGTTATCAACTTAATACAAAAATTATTTTTTCATTTAGTAATTTTATAAAACAATACATGACAATCACTTGAAACATCGAACTAACCTAATATTTGCTAAAACGGATAAAAATACTTTTAAAGGGCAAAAAAATAAATAACTTTTACAGATTAATTTTAAAAAATAGTAGAATAATTTATCCATCAGATTTTATTTGGCATCCATTACCCGAAAATCAATAGAGGTCTTTTTACGTAGCGAAAATATATGCAATGATTCAGCCTCTATGGAGCTTCCTAATATTTGGAAAGAGATGCTCTGCAGAATAATGAAACAATAGTATAAAATAATTCACATTCACTAACATCCATTTTTAAAATTGCAGATAATTTCATTATGCATGAGTTCGCGTGATTTTTGTTTACCAGTTTTCTATTTAATTTTTTTTAAAATATTTGTATCATTATAGATCTTGAGAATGTTGCCATCAGAGCAACGAAACATGTCGATCTGAATAAATAAAGGTATTTATTTGCCGTTTAAATGTATTTTTATCACCATTAACAAATATTAAGTTAGATTTGGTAATTTTAGTTTATAAGCAAGTTATATCTTGACAATTTGTTACTAGGAAACAATAACTTAATGAAGAGAAGTGAAATATTAAAATATATTGACATAATAATAACGCAATTTAACATTAATTAAATTAATATATCATTTTTTCGTGCACTATTTGAACAAATAACTTTTTCACCACATCATTTTCGAGTTTTTAGACATACTCCAAAATTTGGTATGTTATATCCTTTTTACTTTCTTCTATCTTCAATAGAAGAAAGTATTGTAATCGAAATTTTTTTCGACTTCCGGTTTTCGACGGATTTACATGTTTAAGGGGTCAGAGATCCCAAAAAACATGTTTACAGAAAATGTCTGTCTGTCCGTGTGTCCGTCTGTCCGTCTGTCTGTCGCCATTGTACCATCAAAAAGTGTATGAAGTTATGCATAGAATTGAACCAAATTTTTATTTTAAGTTTCTGGCTACGGCAAGCAGATCCTCCCTGAATTTGGAAAAAATTCGCCGGTAGGGGGCGCTGTAATAGCTATTTTTGTGCGATTTTGAATATTGCACCATCCAAAAGTATATGAAGTTATGCATAGAATTGAACCAAATTTTTATTTTAAGTTTTTGGATATGGCAGATAGGTCCTCCCTGAATTTGGAAAAAAATCGCCGGAGGGGGGCGCTGTAATAGCGATTTTTGTGCGATTTTGAATATTGTACCATCCAAAAGTATATGAAGTTATGCATAGAATTGAACCAAATTTTTATTTTAAGTTTTTGGATATGGCAGGCAGGACCTCCCTGAATTTGGAAAAAATTCGCCGCTAGGGGGCTCTGTAATAGCGATTTTGCATATTGTAGCATCGAAAAGTGTATGAAGTTATGCATAGAATTGAACCAAATTTTTATTTTAAGTTCTTGGCTATGGCAAGCAGGTCCTTCCTTAATTTAGAAAAAATTCGCCGGTAGGGGCGCTTTAATAGGGATATTTTTGTGCCAATTTGAATATTGTACCATCGAAAAGTGTATGAAGTTATGTATAGAATTGAGCCAAATTTTTTGTGTTTCTTTTTGGTCATGGCATGAAGGTCCTCCCTGAATTTGGAAAAATTCCGCTGAAAGGGGGCGTTATAATTACGATATCTGTACCCTTTTCTTTATTGTACAATCGAAAAGTGTATAAAATTATGCATACAATTGAACCAAATTTTTTGTGCATGTTTTTGGCTTTGGCCAACAGGTCCTCCTTGAATTTGGAAATATCGCGTGGTAAAGGAGCTCTGTGATTGCGATTTTTGTATACTTTTCTTGATTTTTCGTAGTTTTATTGTCCATCGGCGGCTCGTGCAAAGGCGGGAACTTCCTTCCTGCTAAGCCAGCTATTCGCAAACATCTGATAACAACAGAATAAGGAAAAACTCTTAATTTTAACAAATATCATGATATAGATTAACTCGTTTTTAGTTCATTTAATTGACTGAAGCAGGAATTTAAGATGAAAATCAAAGTTGGTATAGTAATGAACTAGTAATATTGAAGTATTAACATGTGTAACTAGTTTTGGAATATTAAGATGTATGAGATAGAAGAAAGTTTTGGGATTGGCACATCCAACTAGTTTTAATTTGTATTATCGGCGAACATCCATTAGCAATTTGCGAATCACCCAGGTTTTGGGGATTAGACAGTTTTCTTTCTCTTCATTAGTGCACTGAAAATTGCTCGATCTCTCAGTAACCAAAGTTATATAAAAGTTACTTTAAAAAAAAAAAAGAAAAAAAAAACGGGATAAACCCGGTCTTCGTGAATTACAAAATATAGGTAAAATTTATTATTTTTTATTTGAAAACTCTAATAGATTTTTAAAATTTAATATATATTTTTTATAATGAGAACTAACAATACCAAAAATCATTTTTACAAGAAAAATAACCATTATGCGTTCAAATAAAGTTAACAACCAAAGAAAAAGAAATCGACAAAGATCGCTATTTAAAATTGTCTTTTTGATTCTGATAATTTCATTGGATTAAGCGCGGAGTTTGATTACATGACTCAAATTTATGCTTTATTTAGATTTTGTATTTTTATTTATTGGTTAAGTTTTAATTTCGTTATGCAATATAAGTCAGAAACAAATTCTGAATTATTTATAATAATTTAAGTGAAAATGGATTGATTTTTCGCAATCGTAATTTTCTGCAGTCGTAAGAGATGAATTTTTAAAAAATGCACGCTCGGAAAATTTTTTTCTAATCATAAAAAGTGAGGAAACAGTGATACAGTTTTCAAACAAATTGTATTTTAACGTAGATTTGTTTCCCTATCCGACATGTAAAAATTAAAAATGTGCGTTGTTTAGAAGTTAAAAAAATTTCAGTGAAAGCTAAAGCTAAATTTAATCGTCTGTTGTTGACACAGTCAAAATGACGTCAGTATTACGCACGGACACGTTTGTCCTTTATAATCTATATTATAAAGGACAAACATATCTGTGCGTAACGCATACGTTATTCTGCGAATGGCAACCATTTGAAATTTGAAATGAAATTTTCGTTTTGCGATTTTCTCCACTGCAAATTTTTAAACTTCTAAACATCGCACATTTTTTATTTTTACACCGTCGTATAAGGAAAAAAATGCTCTTTTAAATGCAATTTGATTGAAAGCTGTATCTCAATTTAATTTTGAGATATTAATTTTTTTGTAGTTTTTAATACATTTTTTGTAATTGTGGCAACTGAAGAACTCTATTTCTGTTGAAAGTCGTGGAGGTTGAAAGTAAAGGGAAAATAATCACGGAAGAATGAAAATATTATATTTCTGTATCTTTTTGTTGCCATTTTCTCACAAAAACTGAAAAATGTTTTTTTTTTTTAAATTAAAATACGTGCTATGTCAGCAATTTTTTAAATTTCTAAATATCACACATTTTCAATTTTTAAACCGTCAAATAGAGAAAAAAATCTACTCTCAAATGCAATTTGTTTGAAACTTGTATCTTAATTGACTGAGTTATTATGGTTTTTAAAATAACTAGTCGCCCGCGGCGACCAGTTTGTTCTCCCTTAAATGTATGGTAGGCATTGTATCATGTTACTTTTATTCTTAATTTAATTTACTTGCTCAATCCTTCGCCAAATTGGAAGATTCTGATAGAGAAATCGAGAACTCGCTACTTTTATGGTAGTCGGGCACAGGTGATAAATCGTCAAACACTGTACCCGTCGTATTTTTTTCCATACTTCGTTAATTCAGATTAAAATATAATCCTTTCACTCATTTTATTTAGAATGGATTAATTTAAAAATGAAACCTTTAAAATTCATGACTTTCACTTAAAATAAAATTCTTTATAAAAAGAAAAATAATAAATAAAACCATAAACCATTTGGTTTCAACATCAAAGCATTGTTTTAAGTTACCCCTCGAAAAATAAAAAATGCTGCTGGCGAGTTAAAAAATGCTATTGGCGAGAATTGCGCCCAGCTGACACAAAAGTACGAACTCTTTGTGATCATTGCAACTTTTATGTAGTTTTATTTGAAAAAAAAAAATATTTTTATTAAATCGATTGCTAGAAAAAAAAAATTCTTTTCTCGCCATGGACCTTTTCTCTATTTCGTCAAGTACCTATACTGGAAAAGTACCTTCATTTATTTATTTATTTACTGTATTTTAAATTAGATGAATTAAAGACGGCGCAGGTGTCATATATGCACTACGTTGGCGCGTCTTTTTTCTGATGCCAATGTCATATACGCACCGGGGTAGTTAACTGGTGTCAATGTGTCGCTATTTTGCTTGGTATGGTAACCCGGATGTTGTTGTTTATTTATTAATAAATTGTTTATTTATATTTATTTTATTTTTTTTATTATATAAATTGATTTGTTCTATAGTTAATAATTAAACTTTTTATTTGTTTATTGTTATTCCCCTTTTTAAAATATTACACAATAACCAAAGATATGCATTTCATTTGGGCGTTGCCATTAAACAATTAACAAATAATCACGTTTTTTATGACACGTACGATAACGTAATACATATATATATATATATAGATTTTCAATAATAATTTATTTTTAAATTTATCTCTATCACGTGTAGCTCGATTACGAAAGGTTAATCCGCTTGCCCTTAAAACAATGTAAAAAGTTCAACGTTTGTTTCCGTCTAATAATCCATAACAAAATTAAAACTTCCTCTATAGAAAAAAGAAATAAAATAATGTAAATAAGAAACAAATTTAACAGAGATGTGATGGAACCACGCGCTTAAAGCACCGAAATGATCGGAAAGACTGACGTAAGTCGAAAAATCTTGGTTTAATAACTCCTGGCATGCGGACACATGTGAAAGTATCGCTTTTAATAAATGTCATAACTTTATTTGATTGCATAATTGAAATTTTCATATAAAAATTCTTTTTGGTGTTAGTGGGCAATCTAAAATATATATTACATGCAAAAAATAATTAGAGTTAAAAAAAAAATAATAATAAAATGGTTTTCACCTATATTCTGTAACCCGAGGAGTTCGGGTTCGATCCCCTAGTATAGATAATGTACAAAAGAACTGGGATTCTGCTCGGTCAATTTGTGAAGAAAAAAAATGTCCTGATTAAACAGAGAAACGCATTCATGAAAGTCCATTGTATATACGTTTCTTCTTTATAATATAAATAGCTCAATTTCAAGTTTTGAAGGACTTGGCATTGCTACCTGTAGAATAAATCAATACAAAGAATAAACAAATCATACTTCATCCATTTCTTTTCAAACATGATTGAAGAACGTCAGGTAAAAGGGCGTATTTGATTATTTTGACTAAGATCTTTTTCATAACTTTATACTCTCATCAGATTAAATAACAAAGGAAAATTTTCGAAAGCATGTTTTAAGGGCGAACAAAGTAGTTGCGATTATTTTTTGCGCTACCAACAGAAACCGGACCGTTGTTCTTCCCTTTTATTTAGTGCTTTAGCGCAACGCATCCGTAGGCTAAACTGTTTTGAAGTACTAAACACGCATTTTACGCAAAATGACATTTTTGAAACTGGGCGGGATCAGAACGCAAAAACTATTTAACCGATCTTCCTATTTTTTTTTTTAATTAAAGATAACGTAATTTATTAGAACTTGGACCATTTTCAGCTATTTTTATAAAAAATAAATATTTTTTTGAAGCACGCCAAAGTGCAAAAAAGGGGGTTCAGAAATAGACCTTTTTTTGAAGTAGCTGCCACTTTGTTGATTTTCAACTTTTTGACCTCAAAGTGCTTGTAGTTCCAGACAATGTTATTTATTTTCATAATAACTTCACGAAAATTGATGGCAAATGACTCTGATGATCTATCGGATCCCATCCGATTGGAAGTGGGCGGTGCACCGCTAACATATCCATCCACGCAACTCGAGTCACATAATCAATTATTTTCTCTCTATCTCTCTATTCTAAAAAAAAGTAACTACCGCTGTCACCGTCGCCGCCGCCGGTTTTGATTTTTTTGTGACCGGAGGCCTTTCTTCGTTAATATTAACAAAAATAATGCATACAAAAATATGAAAATCGGTGGTTTTATACAGAAATGTTTGATAAACACGCTGATGCAGACAGTTTTCAAATTGAAGAATTATTTTAAGAGTTATTTAATGCTAAATTTGGACAAAATCGTTCCACTAAAAAAGTTTTATAGCAGCAAAAACTATACATGACAGTGTAATCATTTTTAGATCATTTTATGCGTTAGAATTTACCGGAGTGCAGATTGCATTAATTTTTTTATTTTGACTCATTTTTTCAGGTTTTATTTCTATTTTAAATTCAAATTTTCAGCATTTCTAGAGATATTTTTTAGAGATTTCAGAAAATTGTACTAATTTAAACTGTTGCCAACTGTATAAAAAGCGCAAGCAATAATGTTTGCTTCAAATTAAAAATTTACTTACACGTGACTATTATAAACAGGAAAAAAAACTTTAAATTAGAATTAAATAATTACGTATAAAAAGCAGGAACTTATTAAAAATTACGTCATAAAAAGTATGCACGTGAATTTTAAAAGAGAAAGGATATTGTAAAATAATAAATTCATTAACATGCGTTAGAAGTCTTAGGAGAAATGACGTCATTATAGTTATTACATAAAATGAACACAAAATAATATTGCAAAAAAGTTTAAATTTAGAAATTGCGCTAGATATTTATTTGATATTTTGAGAATTAATTTAAAATGTCTCATTTAAAAGAACTTTCTTTTCGCTTTGTTAAAAAATACCAGGAGACAAAGACTCTCTTTACTTAATTCCTTTTATATTAGCTTATTTTGAAATGTTGTTACACATGTATACGTCATCAAGTTATTTTTATTTCGACGTTTTATTTGTGTTTTTATTAATGTTGTACGAATTTATTTGTTCTTTCGTTATTTAAAATAAAAATTATATCAATTTGTATAATTTGGCGAGTGGTTTGGCGATTTATATAATTTGGCGAAATGGGTCGACAGGATAATCAAGTAGTACCGCAGCGGATTTGGCGTTAAAATCCCCCAATCAAAGAGAAATGAATATAAATTCGTTTATAGGGAGATCGCCACTGTTTTTTAAATTATAATTCAATCTTTCGAAATCTTTTTTAAAGCCGATCAAATTAGCGTGCATTTAGAGTCTGCGGTTTCGGGACGGGGGTTGGCGAGCGTAGCTCGTAGGGGGCCGAGCCCCCTAGTTCTAAAAAAAGTAACTACCGCTGTCACCGCCGCCGGTTTTGAATTTTTTGTGACTGGAGGTCTTTCTTCGTTAATATTAAGAAAAATAATGCATGCAAAAATATGAAAATTGGTGGTTATATACAGAAATGTTTGATAAACCCGTTGATGCACACAGTTTTCAAATCGAAGAATTATTTTAAGAGATATTTAATGCTAAAGTTGGACAAAATTGTTCCACTAAAAAAGTTTTATAGGAGCAAAAACTATTCATGGGAATTTAATCATTTTTAGATCATTTTATACGTTTGAAGTTCCCGGTGTGCAGACTGTATTTTTTTATTTAATTTGACTCATATTTTGAGGTTTTTTTTCTATTTTAAATTCAAATTTTCAGCATTTCTAGAGATATTTTTTACATTATTTTAGAAAATGGTATTAATTTATACTGTTGCCAAATGTATAAATAGCGCAAACAATAAAGTTTGCTTCAAATTAAAAATTTATTTACACGTGACTATTATAAACAGAAAAATGTCATTTGGAATAAGAAGTAAATAATTATGTACAAAAAGCAAAAACTTATTAAAAATTACGTCATAAAAAGTATACACGTGAATTTTAAAAGAGAAAGGATATTGTAAAATAATAAATTCATTAACATGCGTTAGAAGTCTTAAGTAGGAGAAATTACGTCATATTTACGTCATATTACAGTTATTACATAAAATGAACACAAAATAATATTGCAAAACAGTTAAAATTTAGAAATTGCGCTAGACATTTATTTGATAATTTGAGAGGATTTTTTCAACTATTTTTGTTAGGAAAGCGCAAATTTAATTTCTAACAAAAGTATTTTCACGTGAATATTTAAAAGACAAAGAACAGCTTGGTCGAAATTACGTCAGATGAAAAACGATTAATTTAAAATGTCTGATTTAAAAGAACTTTCTTTTCGCTTTGTTAAAAAATACCAGGAGACAAAGACTCTGTTTACTTAATTCCTCTTATATTAGCTTATTTTGAAATGTTGTCACACGTGTCTACGTCATCAAGTTATTTTTATTTCGACGTTTTATTTCTATTTTTATTGATGTTGTACTAATTTATTTGTTATTTCGTTATTTAAAATAAAAATTATGTGAATTTGTATAATTTGGCGAGTGATTTGGCGATTCATATAATTTGGCGAAATGGGTCGACGGGATAATCAAGCAGTACCGCAGCGGATTTGGCGTTAAAATTCCCCAATCAAAGAGAAATGAATAGAAATCCGTTTATAGGAAGATCGCCACTTTTTTTAAATTATAATTCAATCTTTCGAAATCTTCTTAAAGCCGATCAAATTAGCTTGCATTTAGAGTCTGCGGTATCTGGACGGGGTTGGCGAGCGTAGCTCGTAGGGGGCCGAGCCCCCTAGTATTTAAAAAAGATTTTGAAATGATCTTAAACTGATAATAAATAACTAGAAAAAAACTCGGAACTAAAAACTAAAAATAAATATTTTTAGAAGCACACCAAAGTGCAAAAAAAAGGGGGGCTCAGAAATAAACCTTTTTTTTTTTTTTTTTGAAATAGCTGCCACTTTGTTGATTTCCAACTTTTTGACCTGAAAGTGCTTGTAGCTCCAGACAATATTATTTATTTTCATAATGCTTCATTACAATTGATGGCAAATGACTCTAATGATCTATCGGATCACATCCGATTGGAAATGGACGGTGCACAAGCTAACATATCCACCCTCGCTACTCGAGCCACATCATCAATTATTTAAAAAAAAAAATTGAAATGATCTTAAACTGACAATAAATAACTAGAAAACACACGGAACTAAAAACTTTATACCTTTCCCAGATAATTTAATGTTAAAAAACACCTTTTTTGGTCTTCTAAAGGCAAATCTCCTCTTAATATAACCAACCGAATGCATACTGGTTTACTACTTGATCACCTCAGCTTTTAGGTAGCTTTCATTACAAAAAGCTGACTATTGCAGCCGTTCGGAGGAAAGCGATTTCAAAAAATTTTGGTTTATTTCCACCGATCATGACCCCCAGACCCCGAAACCACCCTCCGTTCAAATGTTGATATATATATATATATATATATATATTGTTTATTATGTTTTTTGTATCCATTCAGAGTGTTTGGGGACACTGTATTGTTGTAAATTCAATCATACTATCACAATTATTGATGGTGGTCAGTAAGTAATGCTTAATTAATGGTTATATATATATATACACATATATATATATATAAAAATATATATATATATATATATATGTATGTGTGTGTATATATATATGTGTGTGTGTGTATATATATATATATATGTGTGTGTGTGATCTTTGTCACACTGTAACTCTGGTATTTATGAACCGATTTGGATGTAACTTCGTTTGTACATAGTACATACCAATGTCTCGACCGAGTTCGTTGTCCAGCTTCATCCACCATCTTGTTTAAAAATGGCGGGAATTTAATTTTTTTTAATTTTAAAATTTTAAATGTACCAAAAAATTGAAAATTGAAAAATATTTTTTTTCTCGTGTGTTTCACCTTGATACAAAGATTTCGGAGCAGTTTTTGTTTCGTCTATATCTTAAAAAATGGCTGAGTTAAAGCACTTTGAATTTCTAGCGTTGCTGACATTTTCAAACGACCTGATATTTGTCATGCGATAACAGGCGTATTTATGAACCGATTTGGATGTACCTTATTGTGTACATAGTACATACCAATGTCTCGACCAAGTTCGTTGGCCAGATTCATCCGCCATTTTGTTTCAAAATGGCAGTCATTTAAAAAAAATTTAAAAATTTAAAAATTTAAAATCAGGTACCAAAAAATTGGAAAATGAAAAATATTTTATCTTATGTGTTTGACCTTAATACAAAGATTCCGGAAAAGTTTTTGTTTCGTTTATATCTAAAAAATGGCTGAGTTATAGCATTTTGAACTTCTACTGTGTCTGACATTTTGAAAAGACCTAATTTTTGTCACGCGATAACAGTCGTATTTGTGAACCGATTTGGATGTAACTTGGTGTGTACCTATAACATTCCAATGTCTCGACTAAGTTCGTTGGCCAGCTTCATTCGCCATCTTGTTTCAAAAGGACTGCCATTTTAAAAAATTAAAAATTAAAATGAGGTATCAAAAAAAATGGAAAATGAAAAAAATTGTTTTTTATGTGCTTGACCTTGATACAAAGATTCTGGAGCAGTATTTGTTTAGTCTATATCTTAAAAAATGGTTGAGTTATAGCACTTTGAATTTCTAGGATGGCTGACATTTTGAAACGATCTGATATTTGTCACGCGATAACACACGTATTTATTAACCTATTTGTATGTAAGAAGGCATGTTGATAGTATATAGCAATGTCTCGACCAAGTTTGTTGGCCAGCTTCATACGCCATCTTGTTTCAAAATGGTGGCCATTAAATTAAAAAAAATTATATTTAAAGTGAGGTGCAAAAAAATTAGAAATTGAAAAAGGTTTCTTTCTTAAGTATTTGACCTTGATATAAGGATTCCTGAGCATTTTTTATTTTGTCTTTATCTTAAAAAAAATGGCTCATATATAGCAGTTTGAATTTCTAATGTGGGTGACATTTTGAAAAATCTGATTTGTCTGCGACAGCACTCGTATGTATCAGCCAATTCCGATATGAGTGAGCATGTGCACAGGAATTACTAAGGTCTCGACCAATTTCACTGGTTAGCCTCATCCACCATGTTGGCTTAAAATGGCAGGCACTTCAAGATATCGCCGAATTTGGCAACCAAATATACCTTACTTTAAATAAAAGCAGCTTGGAAAAAGCTAACTAATCTCTCGAAATTCTCATTCATAATGATTTAGTATTGATAAAAAATAGTATTGAATCTTCTATAATCGGTTTCCACTAAATTGAGCTTCGTGTGTTTGAATAATATAAGCTGGCTTTTTAACAATAAGGAATATGAAAGCTACCTCTTCCTCCCGGCACTGGCCGGAAGGACTTTTACTATTTTTGGATATTTAATATTATACTTATTTATTTGCAGTGCCACTTCTCAATGTTAATTTAACATGGAAAAGCCTATGGAGATCATAACTTTTTCCTTTTTTCTTCCCACCTTTTTGTCCCTGATGCCACTCATTTTTTATTCTTTACTAATTCTAATGATATTATAAATTTAAAGTGTAAAAACGTTTGCCTGACGTCAGGGTTGAAACGAATGGTAAAATGCTTTTGCATATGGGTGATTTATAACCCAGAGAGAAACATGGGCCAATTTTTTTTTTTTACATTATTCAAACACTTTTCTTAATAATTCCAATTTTCGCTTTTTTCATTGAAAATCAACGGATATTTTTCACAGAAAATGTAACATTTTAACTTCATTGTTGCAAAAATTTCAAAAGTCGTAATAATAATTTATTTCTTTTTAGTTGAAAGATTTTTACGTGAAATATTAAATTGAGCTATTTTTTTTTTTCAAAAATTAAATAGGTAAATTTGGCGTCATAGTGGAAATAGGATATTTTCAGAATAAGTTTTTGCTTTGGTAAAGTTTATATTTTAGTAAAAAGTTTCTTATGGATAGCTATTTTTACGCAGGTAGCGAACTTAGTGGGGAATTGCATAACTTAAATTTTAAAATGTATTTTTTTTTTTCCGAGATGAGAACTATTTATACCCCAAGTTAAACTTGGGTAATAATTTTCTGATGTGTTTACATCACCCCTTGGGAGAAAATAAGGTTTAAAAATTTATGTAAAGCTTTTAATTTCTATTTTTTACTGTATCACAGCTATAATATTGTTAAATATTAGCAGTAAGGATTCAACACAATTTACATTTACATTCATAGCGTTCCTGAGTGGGAAATAATGTATCTAAATTTAAGTGAAGTTAATTTTTTATGTTTTGATTATAGATTTTTTACGTTCAGATTAGAAGTTTTTGCCCAAACTACCGCAACCTGCATTACTACAGTGGTGAAACATTTTGAATTACACATTGGTAAACTGCATCCCACATTGTGATGCAATACCGCATACATCAAAGCCTGATGATGATACTCTCAATTAATTTTGAAATGTGTTCGCCTGAGTGCATTAGTTATTTAAAAACTACATATTAAGCAAAAAATAATTCGAAGAACAAATTAAAAAAACAAAATTTATTTCCTACATTGTTTAATGTTATAACATAATTTTAACATAATTTTTGTAACAAATTCGTTAAGCCAATTGAAGATTAAAAATAAAAATAAAATTCATACAATATTATACTTAAAGCATCCTAAAAAATTAGATTCCGTTCAAATGAAATCGAAATAAATCTTAGACTTTTTTTTAAGTTTTGCATTTTGCATGCATCTTATCATTTTATGCACAATTGTCATAAACATAATACAAAATCTGCAATACAAATATTTTCAATTAAAAATGGAAGAAGTCTAAGATTTATTTCGATTTCATTTGAACGTAATCTAATTTTTTAGGATGTTTTAAGTATCATATTGCATGAATTTTATTTTTATTTTTTAATCTTCAATTGGCTTAACTAATTTGTTACAAAAATTTAACATTAAATATAGAACTAATTGAATGAAATAACTTAATATATGTCCCTTCTCGGGCTTAAACAATGTAGGAAATATTTTTTTTTTAAATTTGTTCTTCAAATTATGTTTTTGTTTAATTACATTATGACCACTAGACCCGTGCGAAGACGGTGCAATTTTTGAATTTATTTTTGATACAATTGTCATTAATTTATAATTAACTGCCTTTTTTTTAACCAAATGACTTGTTTCATGTTTGGTATGTTCAGTATACTATGTCTAAAGCCTGTTCAAAAACCTTTCGCATAACTTCCTAATCGTCATGCGCTTTGTATATGCAAGGAGAAGGGGATGTTGACATCAAATATGATGATACCTAACTTAAAAGTATAAGGAAAATTCAGTATACAATGCCTGCTGGTAAAAAATCTTATCCAGTGACACCTCGTTCATCTTTGTACGCTACCTGTTAGTTAAATTCAGTATGCGATGACAGATGTGACAAAAACAATCCTATCCAATGATACCACATTCATCGTCGTACACTACATTTTAGTTTAGAAAAAGGGATGTTGACAACAGGAATAATATATATGATATATTTTTTAACCATTTGGAAAAATGGTTATTGTCCTCGGTCAGGGTAGGAAATCAAAAACATATGTGAGGAGCTTTATTGGTTGAATCTGCCTTTTATTCGTTTTCTGATTGGTCTATACATTAATCTGTAATTCCCTTTACTTACAACAGAGATGGATACGTCTGTTGCCACTATGACAAAAAAGTAATAAAATCTACAAAAAAAAATTAATAACTCAGAAATAAATTGAGATACAGCTTTCAAACAAATTGCATTTAAAAGTACATTTTCTTTTCTCTATATGACTGTGTAAAAAGTAATAGTGTGGGATGTTTAGAAGTTTAAGAATGAAATTTCATTTAAAATGGGTCGTCAGATTACTTGGAAATCTGTCGATGGAAAAGCTTTTTCCCGAACAGCCAATGAAATGCTTCGATAATAGGTAAGTTTCAGGTGGATAAGACGTAAGTTTCAGGAAATCTGACGAGTCGCAGGCAATTTTTGTCGCTTGCAATTTTTGCGCGTAATAACACTATTAATGTTTAATTCATGGCGTACGTAATGTATGATCAACTCCGTGCGATTTTTTATGTCTTAAATTTTAGTCTTTGAAAAAAATCATTTTCTAAATGGTCGTTGTAATTTATTAAATTGCTTTTTTATTTTATTTTTACTTGTTTTAGGCGATGGCAAAATCATTATATTTCATTTGAGCTAAAAACAATTTTTTTTCCTATACAAAATGCGAAATCAAGCAGAAAAAAAAAAAAAAATAAAACATTCCCAATATAAATCTACCAATCCACCATTTCTATTTTAATTGAAAGCAAACATTCAGGCTTTTGCTTTCATTATAATACTCAATGGAGTGAATCTAATTTACGGAGCTGAAAACAAAATTTCTTCCGACGTCACTCAAAGGTTGCGGGGGAATTCAACCATCCTTTCTCTACCACCCATGCTCAAATAATGGTGTGGGTCCGCATCCTCTGAAGATCCACTCTCTTCATTCCACGGATCGGCGTGGAAGGAAACAGAGCGGATCCGGATGCGCTCCGGATAAAAAGGAGCAGAAACATCGCCTGCTAGCAGTGAGCTTCAATGAAAAGCGTTTAAAGTTTTTTGGGGGGCGTCTGCTTCCTTATTGAAAGGGAAAAAACATAAAATTCCATAAACTAGTTCGAATTTATGTGATTTAAAATAATTTTGTTGTCTTTTATTGTGATATTCACAACAATTTAAAAGCGCAAAGGTAAGATTTCTATAAAATGTTAATGTTTTATTAAAATTCTTACTGTCATTTTTTTTTTTTTTTTTGGGGGGGGGGGGGGGGTAGGCATTTTATTTATATATTTATGCTGATAGTGAAAATAAAGTTATTTTTTCGTATTCAAGGATATTAAAAGCTAGATATTTTAATAAAAATCATCTAAAAGTTTTATTCGACGCTTTCGCGCTTCGTTATTATTATTATTTTTTCTTTTGTCTGCTTATTCTTATAACTAGGAGTCATTTAAACAGAAAACAAACATTATCATTAATTAAAGTTCAAGAATATTTTAAATTGTAAAAGGTAAATATTTCAATCAAAAGTTATTGATTTACGTATTTGACTTTTATAAAAAGCATTTAAAGATGTTTGGGCGTTTCCTTGCTACAGGAGAAAACATTATTTTTTAAAATTATTATTGCATGAACTGGTTAATTTTTATAAATGAAACTTCTTTTATTATTTTTTCTATATATCGAACAAATTAAAAGCTTAAAACTAACATTTCGTTTAGCCTTTTCTTATTTAAAAAATAATTTTAATATCATCTTAATATTTTGCTTGTTTTCATATTTATATAAATAGCAGTCATTTTAAAATAAATGATTAATACTATCAATATTGTATCATATTAGAAATTATATACATTAATAAATAACATTTAAAGGTGTTTTATTTGGTCGTCTTTTGCATACTTAAGAAAATAAAATTTAATTTACATGAACTATTGCACGTTTACATGATTTGAAACAGTTTTATTGCTTTTAACTGTGATATTCTGGACAAATTAAAAGATATTCTTAAATTTTTTGGCATTTTATAAATTATCTTAAAATGATTCTTAATATCGATTTTAATGTTTGTTTTTATTCATATAAACCGTAGTCAAACAAAAGTAATCAATTAAAAGTTATTTTTATAATTTATGTAGTTAAAAAAAAATCCTTTAAAGTTTTTTTTTAGACTTTGTTTACTGTAGAAAAACAGTTTTTATTTACATTAAATATTTTAAATTTACATAATTTAGGATTATTTTATTGTACTTTATTGCGCTATCCAGAATAAATTAAAAATTTCAAAGGGAAGATTTGTTTAATATTTTATGAATATTTTATGAATCATTTTTATGAATCATAATATTTTATGAATTTTAAGTTTCTTTTGAGTTCTTATCAACATAAATAGGAATTATTTTAAAATAAACAAAAGTTACACTATGAAAATTTATTATAAAATTTATACTGACGTAATAAAGTTAAATGAAATTGATTTTGTTATTTAACTGAAGCGAAAAATTATTTGAACTGCATGAAATACTTTAAAGTTGCATAATTTGAAGTTGTTTTTTCGGGTTTTTTATAGCGATATTTAAAACGTATAAAGGTTCTTTAATTTTTTTCATATTAAATGAAAATTTCAAATTTTTTTTGTCAATATGTTTATTGATTGCCTTTTAGTCTACATAAAAACTAGGCATTTTGAAGTGTAAAAAAACTGTATTATTAATACTGCAGTATATTATGAATTCTGAACTTTAATAAAAAATCATTTAAAGTTCTTTCGGGCGTCTTTTTAGGTGCGTTCGTAATTATATAAATATGTAGCACCTATGGTCGTCGTCTGGTCCTCCCGTCCGTTTGTTCGTATATAGCAGCGCAAAAATTACCCAACCGAATAATTTGAAATTTAATATATATAATCGTTGCGTAATTTTGTCGAGTCATTCCAAATTTTATGAAAATCGAAACAAAATTTAGAAATATATTAATGAAAGTTTTCTTCATTCTATTAAATCCTATCATACGTAATTAATTCAGCTATATACCATGATAGGTAATGATACTAGGTTGCCATGGTGACTACTTCCTATTTGAAATGGAGTCATATTATTTCCGTATTACTGAATTTATTATGTATAAACGTAATAAATTTTGTATTCATGTATTTTTTGCATAAAAGTGCAACATCTACTGCACCAAGATCGGAATATTTATAAAACTAGTTATAGTACGAACGCACCTCTTTTGCCACGTTAGACGTACAATTTCGGACTTGCTCTTCACTAGTTCCTTTTAAATGCATAATCAAGTTCTATCTAATCCTGGAAATTCAGCCGTCATTCGATGAAGTGATGGTTTGTGCAGACGCCGACCGCACTATTAATAAAGGGAAAAAAATATATAAAATACTTTAAATTTACCTAAATTAAAATTCTCGATATTTTATTAATAATCTAAAAATTATGCTTACAATCCCTGTATTTTTGATCGTATATTCATTTTTTTTAAAGAATGACAGCTGTTTATATAAACTTCTATAAACTATAGATGTAATGTAATATATGTTATATAAACAGCTATCTTTCTAAAAATAAAGAAAAATATTAATATTCAAACATATTATCAATTACTTAATTTAATGAAAATCATTTAGAGCTTTTTTTGGACATCTTTTTTTCTTACAGAAGGGAAAAAATATTTAAGATGCATGAAATAGTTTAAATTTACATACATTAAAATTGCTATGTTTTTGCTTTTGATTTTGTTTTTGTTTCTCATTATAAAATGAAGTTATAATGGTAAGATTTCTTGAAACATTTTTATATTTTTGAATATTCTAAATATGATTCTAAAAACCTTTTCATATTTTGCTTGTATTCTTATTTAAATAAATTTTTGTTGTTTAAAAAAAAACATGTTAGTATTTTTAAAATTAAAATTTATTTTTAATTATATGCTGGCATAGCAAGGAAAAAGGAAAACATTTAAATTTATTAATTTACATATCTAAATTGAACGAAAATTATTTAAGATTTTTGGCATTTTCTCGCTTGCCGAGGGGGAACTTTTAAAATTATATAAGTAACATTAAATGTATGTTGTTCAAATTTGATTCATCGTTTTCTTATTTTGATATTCAAAACAAGTCAAATTAAATATATATATATATTTTACTTTTTAAAGTTTTATTAATAATTCAAAAATAATTAATTCTTAACATGATCACATATTTTCTTTGTCATTTGTAAGAAAAGCACCCATTTTATAGTAAACGAAATTTTTTATTACTAATGTTCCAATATAACATAAGTTATGTGTTGGAATTTAAAATTTAAAGTCAATTATTTTAAATTCAATTTAGTACTTTACGCATTGGTCAATTTTTCTTTATAATTTTTTTTTATTTAAATATAAAAAATGTATCAATTAATTGCTTCATATTTTTATTTTAATTATACTTTTCTATTTTATATAAAGTAGTTTATTTAACCATAAATCTATTGTTTTCTTAAAATTTTTCTAAAGAATCATAATTTGTATTACTTTGCTTTACATTTTTTATTTTCATATCAGTTCTTAATTTTTAATAAATTTGTGCATACATAGTTTATATCTGCAAAAACTCCCTAAATTATCCGTATAAATAATTGCAAATACACTTTAGCTACAATAAACTTGTTCGAAAATAAACAAACAGAGAAAAAATATATATATCAGAAGAACTTTATAAAAAATATATAAATCCAATTATGACCTTTGTTAATAATAATAAAAGTATTCGTAATTGCAGTATTGAGAAGGCAGACATGATAGATGATAATATTCTAACGGATATAGCATTATTGGATAATGCTCTGTGCTACTACATCACGAAATTGAACTACAGTTTAATGTAAGGCGTTGTCAGGACCAATAATTGTGCACTGTCATTCTAAGCATTAGAGATATGATTTGATGCAAAATTAAATGCTATGAAATTGAACAAATACAAATTCCATTTGGTTCTAACTGTTTAGAGATATCTGTTATATAAAGTCTATTTCTCCTTGCATTACGATGTTTACGAGGATAACTATGAGTAATTATTAAGGTTTCTTCATTCTATTAAAACGTTTGGCACTTTCTTCTATTTTGATTTATAAAAAATTAAAATGCACATTTTATTAATAAAAATATATTTTTTAAGCAAATCTACTACTGTCTAACATTTTATGAAGGTTATTAAATAAAATTTAAATTCCGATTTTAACCCTTTATCTACTGACGGTACTTATAAGTACAGTTAAAATAACTTGTTATAAAATTCATTTAATACATAGATTAGTTGTAATACAGCTTAGAATGAGTTATAGATACATTATTTTATCTTGTTCCAAAAGTATTATTAGTTACACAAAACAAAAATATTTTTAAAATGATGATTTCTTTTGCCTTTGCATCTTTTCAGCTTTCTTGGTGCTGGGGGAGGGGGGGGGGGATTTTTCAGTTCGGAAATATTTGTAAATTTCTATTGTAAAAACTTTATATTTGTACATTTCCTAATTCTACAAAATAGCAAGAAAAATATTTAAAATAAAAGATTTGAGTCGAGTTATAAATATTTCCCAAATTCCCTATAAGTTCAAATTTAATTAATCCTTCAATCCTTCTAAATTCCTTCTTAAATTTATTTAATGATTATGCAAATCTTCTAATGTAGTTTACTCAATTCACGAAAAATACTTTAGATGATAAAATTTTCATGAATTCATAATTCAGTACAAAAAGAGTTAACTGATCTAATTTATTTTATAAACTAATACAAATTCAATTAAAATATAGTATGTTGTACAGTTCAGAAAAATATTCCTAAATATATTATGGAGAAAGTAAATATAGTTGATAATTTTTTAACAACTCTAGCATTACTTAATAATACATTGTGCTGCCGAATCACAAAATTGAACTTAAGTCTAACATACGGCGTTGTCAGAACCAATAACATTGTCATTCTTCGCGTTGGAGATACGATTTGATGTTGAATGAATTAAATACTGTCAAATCAGACAAATAGAATTTGTATTTCATTTGGTCCTAACTGTTTAGTTATATCCGTTATGTACAATTTGTTTCTCCTGGCATTATGATGTTTATGAGGAGAACTATATGTATCTATTAGGATGTCTTCGTTTTATTAAAATTGCAACTATATGTGAATTTCTTTCATTTTGTGTTATAAATGCTTTGGATTACACATTTCATTAATAACAATTTTGCTTTCAAGCAAAAGTCTGACATTTTTTTAACAGAATTAAATATAATTATAAGATCATTTTTAGTTTAAGTATAGAAACTTTAAAACTTTTTTGGAACTATATGTCTACGGCCAACGGTTGAGAAATTAAAGGTCGGCGATAGATAACATATTGCACCCTGTATATGTTGTACAATTGAATAAAAGTATTTCTAAAATGCATTATTGAGAAAGCAGACATCATTAATAATAATATTCTAACAACTGTTGCATTATTTGATTATGCACTGTGTTACCACATCACGATATTCAATTTCAGTTTAACGCCAGTCGTTGTCATAACCGATAATTGTACGTTGTGATCCAAAGCATTAGAGATGTGATTTTATGTTGAATTAAATTATGTGAAATTAAACGAGTAGAAATTCCATTATATTTGATTCTAACCGTTTAGTGAGATATGTTATGTAAAATTTATTTCTACTTTCATTATGATGTTTACGACAAAAACTATACATAACTATTAGAGTTATCCACTTTCTGTTAACAGTGTAAATTTTTGAATTCTTTCCATTTTGAATTTAAAATGTTTTATAATATATGTTACAATAATAACAACTTAATTTCCAAGCAAATCTGTTTAAGGTTTCCTGAACTAAACATAATTTAAATTAACAGATAAATGACCAGCAGTTTAATAAATAATATTTTGAAACAAGAGAAGCCTCATACTATTCGGATTTTTTTGGTTTATTGCGATTGACTACATACGTTTTACATTTTTATGCATCAGTAAATATGTTGCAGTTTATGGGTAATAGGGTGACCACGCCAGTTGCTGATACACCTCCAGTAGTTGATCAAATTTTTGAAATATTGCGCCATTTCAAGCGGAAATGAGTTTTACACGTGGCACTAGACATAATAGTTTTGTTTGAATGCTGGTTTGTGCACCTGTTGTCACATTGTTGTCAGCTGCCTACTGTAAAAGAAGCAATTTTATGATTTTTTTTAATTAGAAAACGTAAAAATTTAGTTTTTTATTAGTTAAAATAATCCACTTACATCTTGCTTATTTCAAATAATAGTTTTATAGGAATCACAGCTTAAGCATGATATTTTAAAAGTTTTTTTTCTTTTAATTTTCGACTGATTTGTTTGATTGATCAACTACTGGTAACATGGCAATTAAAGAAACTATTTCCTTATAATTTTGTTGCTGTTTAATTTCAGCAGATTTCATTTTTGCCCTTTATAGGGCATTCCTTAAGGGTTGTAATAATAATGTTAGTTTACTTCTAAAACTTAAAAGGAAGGAAATAGAATAAAAACCCAATAGCACCGACCTTATTTGATCAACTACTGGTTCGGCTACCCTATAAGATTTATTACATTTTCAAAATTTGACGACATATACAGGATGTATATAAATGAATATTCTAGCTTTGCAGGGCTATTAAAAGAAAAAAAAGGTACAACCCAATAACATATATTAATTTCATGTCATTCTGAATATATTTACGCTAATATGAGCCCGGACAGACGGCAGGCAGACAGACATAAGTCGAATTCATAAACATTTTTTCAACTTTGTTGGAAAGTGTTAGAAAAGTGAAAAGTGTCAAGAATGTAATATTTCCTTAATGATACACTTGATGTCCATCAGATACTGTACTTAAGTATCTACAGAAACATATCAGTTATCTCAGTAATTTACAGAACGTCTTTTTCTACTTCATGATCTAAGTTCAATAAACGTTAAAAGCTGATGATCGGGGTAGCATCTTATTCAAATGACTTGGCAGCAAACTTCCCAGTCTTGTTCAAACCAAATAAAACAGGATTGCTTTAAATGAATTATTTATAAAGTAACCACACAGAAACAAGAAATGTTTCATAAAATCCTTTTTTGGTTTCAAATTATATTTATTTGACTTAAACCCCGCCAAAAGTTTGCAGCGATAAAATGCTGAGCATAAATTAACACTAGAACCGCCATTGATGTTCACTTTGACACCTGCCGAATTGATAATAGTCTATTCGAACCAGAAATTTCTTTCTAAGATATGTTAAATGTATGCAGCACAAAAATTGGCTAATTAAATAACTTGAATAGTTTTAAATAAAAATTCTGGTGTGGAGTACTTTTTATAAAACTTGAGTAAGATAGCCGGCAGTTCTAGTGTTAAAACAATTCTTCATCGTTTCATATTAATCCATCAATAAAGGATTTTTCAATTAACAAACATGAAAAAAAAAATGCTGTTTGCATTTACCCCTTAGTTTTCGAGATAAATGTTAAAACGTGGGGTAATTGTAAACAGCCTGCCCTTTGTGTTAAAATTTTCTCGATAATTTAGTTTGCGCATAATTTTTTTAGAGTAATGAAATATTAACTGGAGAAGTGAAATTAACCCGCTCACTGCGTAATTGTTTTACCAAAATAGCTTCGCGACGAATTTTAAGAATTTTTATTCTTTTGTCACCGGTTTTTCGAAACAAAAATTTTTATATAATTTAAATGGGAAAATGCTCCGATTAAATAAGGCAAAATTTACAATAAAAAAATAGCTGGTTGGAATAATCAAGGATCGTTAATTAGAAGAAAAAATGCATCCCGGAAGAAATCTTGGGTTGCACAGCGAGTGGGTTAAAGTATATATTAGGGTGGATCGAAAAATCGAAATATAGATAATCGAATCGGCGCGGGGCGCAATAGTAGCCTTTTATGTATACTAGTTTACATGTGTGAAATTAGCAAATAAAACCTTTGTGCAACAATATTAAAAAGCAGAAAAAAAACCAACGTTTAAAAATGCACAAAAAATATATGAAAAGCAGCAAACAGCCGTTTTGAATCTACTAGCGAGATTCTTCTTCAGTGCAAGATAGGGAAAAAGGAACAGCGTGCTAGAAAAAGCAAGGCTGAGCCAAGCTGTTTTTCTAGCACGCTGTTCCTTTTTCCCTATCTTGCACTGAAGAAGAATCTCGCTACTAGATTCGAAACAGCTGTTTGCTGATTTTCATGTATTTTTGTGCATTTTTAAACGTTGGTTTTTTTTCTGCTTTTTAATAGTTTACATGTGTTTTTTTTTTTTATTATTAAAATCCATTTATATCTTCCGGTGCCCCGAGCGCCCCCAAAATACATAAAAATCGAAATTTTTATGGAAATGTACATTTTTTTTTAAAATTGCTTTTGGTGCGGGGAGCGGAAATTGTCTTTTATGTATATTAATTTACACTTTTTGTAAAATTGAAATCCACTCATATCTTCCGGTGCTCCAAGCGCCCCAAATGTAGTTAAAAATTGAAATTTTTATGAAAATTTATATATCTTTTGTTTTTTTATTTTTCTTTATTAAATTAGTTTTGACGCGGGTAGCGAAAATTGTCTTTAAGCACACTAGCGTACATGCAAAAATTATCGATTTCGACAAATGTCTTCCGGTTTCCCAAGACACTTAAATATTTGTCGAAAGGCGATTTTTATGCAAATTTTGAACAAAGAAAAATATAAGTAAAAATAAGAGTTAAAGAATCATTTGTGAAGTGTAGAAAGTACTCTCTATAAAAGGTGAAAAACTGTTTATCGTTTGTTATTAAATGCATAAAATTATTATTTTATATTATACTAGGGGGCTTTGCCCCCTGCAAACTACGCTCGCCAATCTCCGTTCAGACACCGCAGAATCTAAAAGCACGCTAATTTGATCGGTATTAAAAAGATTAGAGACAGTTGTGTTATAATGAAAAAACCTATAGCGATCTCCCTGTAAACGGGTTTCAATTCAATTCCCTTTGATTGCGAAATTTAAGGCCGAATCAGTTGCTGTTAAGACATCCAATGATTGTTTTCGTGTTTGATTAAAGAAGATCAGTTAAACATTTGAAAGGATGCTAAAATAAAATGAAGGAAGTAAACAGAGTCTTTGCCTCCCGGTATTATTTAACAGCGTTATAAAACGATTGACATAATAAAATTTACTGCTTTAACTCCTTCAAGGGCGGTGGTTCCGTTTAAGACCACTTAATTTTAATTTTCAAATGCCATATTGACACCAGAATATTGGAATGAAAGTTTTCCTTTTATTAAGTAAGTGAACAAAAGCATTTTTGTATTTCAAAACTTGTTTGTAAATTCTGGTGCCATTCACTCATTTCAACTTTTTACGAATAGAAGTACCTTGCCCTGAAAGGGTTAAACGCATATTAATATACTTATTATTATAAAGTTTCCTTTCTCTTTTAATATTCACGTGTAAATACAATTTTCAAGACATAATTTTCAATGTTTTCCTGTTTTTAACAATTACTCATTTAATAGTAACTAGCAGGAATGACCGAGCTAAGCTCGGTCAAAATTAGCTTTGTGTTTATCTCGATATATTATTCTCACTGAATCCTTCTTGCTGTTTTAGATGCAATTAGCTTGACCCTGTGCCATATTGACCCAAAATATCCACTAATTGAATTTTTTCGAACATGCGACCTAACACAATGCTTTTCTCGAGCCTGAAAATGATGCAACAAAAAATTGAGTGAAAATCGTTAGTCGTTTTCTAGATAAAATAAGCTAGACCCACGTTATTCAAAAATAACCCACTAACCGAAATTTATCGAACATGTGACCTGTTCCAATGGTCTTTTTGTACTGTAAAACGGTATAATAAAATTTTTTCTCAAAATCGTTTGAACCTTTTCGAGATACAGTTAGCTTGATCCCGACTCATTATCACCAAAATGACCCACTAATAGAATTTTCTTGAACCTGCGACCGAGCCCAATGATTTTACCTTGCCCAGAAACTGTGTAATACAAAGTTTTGTCAAAATCGTTTGAGCCGATTTTTAGATACAGTTAGCTTGATCCTGATCCATTAGGAACCAAAATGGCCCACTGATTGAATTTTCTTGAATATGCGACCCTGCCCAATGGTCTTATCGTTCCCGGAAACGGCATTATACAAAATTTTGACAAAATGTTTTGTACTACTTTTTAAATACAATTAGCTTGACCTTGACCCATTGTGACCAGCAAATCGAATTTTTTTGAACATGCGACATAGCCCAATGGTCTTCTCGAGCCCGAAAACGATAGAATACAAAATTTAGTCAAAATCGTTTAAGCCGTTTTTTAGATACAATTAGCTGGAACCTGAACCATTGTGACCCAAAATGACCCACTAATCGAATTTTCTCGAACATGTGATTTAGCCCAATTCTCTTCTAATGCCCAGAAACGGTATAATACAAAATTTGGTCAAAATGTTTTCAGCCTTTTTTTAGATTCAATTAGCTTCATCCTGACCCATTGTGACCCAAAATGACCCACTAATCGAATTTTCTCGAACATGTGACTTAGCCCAATGTTCATCTCATGCCCAGAAACGGTATATTATAAAATTTTGGGAAAATGTCTTGAGCCGTTTTTTAGATTCAATTAGCTTAACCCTGACCCATTGTGACCCAAAATGATCTACTAATCAAATTTTCTCGAACATGCGACCCTGCCCAATGGTTTTATCATGCCCGGAAACAGTATTATACAAAATTTTGTCAAAATGTTTTGTACGGCTTTTTAAATACAATTGACTTCACCCTGACCCATTGTGACCCAAAATGACCCACTAACCGAATTTTTTTTGAATATGCGACCTAGCCCAATGGTTTTCTCGAGCCCGAAAATGATAGAATAGAAAATTTATTCAAAATCGTTTAAGCCGTTTTTTAAATACAATTAGCTTGACCCTGACCCTGACCCATTGTGACGCAAAATGACCCATTAATCGAATTTTCTCGAACATATGACCTATCGCAATAGTCTTCTCGTTCCCGAAAATGGTTAGATACAAAATTTAGTCGAAATCCATTGAGCCGTTCTTTAGATACAATTAGTTTGACCCTGACCCATTATGACCCAAAATGATCCTCTAATCGAATTTTACCGAACTTGTGACCCATCCCAATGGTCTTTTCGTGCCCGAAAACCGTAGGGTGCAAAATTTAATCAAAATCGTTAGAGCCGTTTTCAAGATAAAATTTGCACACACACACACACACACAATTTTTGCTCGCATTATAGTATAAGATTTTAAAGGGTATTTCTTTCTGTTTTTAATAGTCACGTGTAAATAAATTTTTAATTGTTAGGAAATATTATTCTTTGCGCTGTTTTTAGAATTGAAAACAATCTCTATAATAATAGCCTAAGTCGTGTGTTATTATCAACAGTTCCGGGAGGATCCCTTGGCTTTTTATGTTCCAGGCGGCAATTTTGGTACTATAATGTTAGCCAGTCACAGGCGATAAGTCGCCAAATATCATTCTATCGCCATCATTTCACTTATATTATAATAGTCCAAGTCATGTAACTGCCCCAAACAATTACAACCCTTCGCTTTTCATAAGAAAGGTTTCCATTTTGATTAAAGAATCAAAGCTATTTTTTCGAATAAAACTACATAAAAGTTGCCAGGATCACAAAGAATTCTTGGTACTTTTATGTTTGCCTGGTGCAAATCTCGCCAATAGCTTTTTTTTAACTCGCCAATTAGCATTTTTTTTTTCGAGTGGTAAATTAAAACGGTACTACTTGGTTATCCCATCGATCAAAAATCTATCGCCAGACTATAAGATTAAATGCCAATAATGTCTTATCGTAAATGTCACATTCACTTGATATTAAACACATTACACATGTTTATTACGTCATCAAGTGTTTTTTAATTCGACGCTTTATTTGATTTTTATTAATCTTTTACTAATTTATTTGTTCTTTCGTTATTTAAAATAAAAATTACACCAATTTGTATAATTTGTTGAGTGGTTTGGCGATTTCTATAATTTGGCGAAACTGGTCGACAGGATAACTAAGTAGTACCATTAAAACATTGCTTTGAATTTGAAATTAAATGTCAGGATTTGTTGCATTATTTAATCGGGTTTGGCGTAACTTTTTTTACGACAATTTGGCGAAAACCTCGTTTTCGAATACCAGCTACATATGTATTTTTAAATTATTTTCTAATATTTTTAAAATGAATTAACAATAAATAAAAAAAATAATCAACAACTATAGAACAAAACAATTTATAACTTTTTTTTTAAATAAAAAGAAAATAAATGTAAATAAACATTTATTAATAAATAAGCAACAATAGCTGGGTTAACATGTCAGGCAAAATAACGCCATTTTGGCGCCATTTAGGTATCTCGGTGCGTATATGACATCTGCGCCTAATATTTTTCTTTTCGTTTCGTTTTAATAAAAGAAAGAAGTGAAAGCCTTTAATTTTAAACTTTTCAGTTTTAAATGAATGTTTTGCATTAAATAAAATGATAATGAAATAAAAAAAAAGCATTGTTCTTAGCATTCATTTAAGGGAGGCCAAACTGGTTGCCAAATTAGTTTAAAATAAAAACCCTTACTAAAATATATAAAAAAAAAATATCTGTTATAATTAAAATTTGAGTTGCCATCATTAGAAAAAAGTATTTAAAATTAGAAAAAAATTAATATTTCGAAAACTATTTCGAATTTAAAAATTCTAATACCAGTTTTGAGATCTGCGGATCAATGCCGATTTTTGGTGTTAATTTCATCGCAAAGTATTCCATATTTTAAGAGAAATCGCCGCGAAACACAATAACTTGTTTAATCAGTCGTTTCATAGAATCGTTTCATAAATTCGGTACATTTCAGTCGGTTCATATATCCGTTTCATAAATTCGTTTCATTAGGATTTTATATATATAGGGTAGATAGAAAAGACCACACAAAAGTGCAAAGTGATTGAAGTGCACAAAGTTTTATACAAAAGCCACAAAGGAGAAACATTATACTCTATTAAAACAATCTTACTCTCAGTATATTGGACACGTTTCAGTTGCAACAGGAGAAGCTAAAACCACAAAAGAAGCAATAACAATTATTTTTTTTAGAAAATAACGTACAATTATATGGGCTTACAGTAATTGGGTGCGAAGGAACAAATGTAAATATCGGGCACAAATGGTGAATTGTTTGTCTGATGGAGCTGAACTCAATAGACTCTTACAGTGGTCATTTGTTTGCTTTATACAAATGTGTTGCGTTTACGACGTATACTAAATTCTTTACATGGTGCAACAATTAGTTCTACAGCCTTTTGTGGGCCAATTGGTACAGCGATCAAAACCTGCGATGAGCTACATGTAGTTTCCTTTTCTTCAATAAGTGTGATGCCAGACAACACTGATAGAATGGTTCTCAGATAGAATGGATTGGCAATATTTATATGATATCTGCATAGCAATATCGCCTGACACACTTAGCACGATTTCTAAACAATTTTCGTAAATGAAAAAAAAGATTAATACATTTTCTTGAAAATTACAATCTTTAACTATACTTAGGGCATCGGAAAATATGAATGGATTTAGATAAAGAATTATGTAAATTGCACAATTATGTAGCACACCCATTGCCAAACTTTCTCACCTGGCGCTAAATGTAATTTAAAATAAGTAAGTAAATAAATAAAATAAAATAAAATAAATTTTATATTTTCATCAAATTTTCATTTTTTAACTATTTTGGGGGCGCTTGGGGTTCAATTGAAAAAAAAAATATGTAAACTACTATACATAAAAGACAACTTCCGCACACCGCGCCAAAACTAATAAAAAAATAAAAATATATAAAATATGTAAATTTTCATAAAATTTTCAGTTTTTAACTATTTTGGGGCTGCTTGGGGCATCGGAAGATATGAATGTATTTCAATAAAAAAAATAGGTATAAACTGGAATACATAAAAGGCAACTTTTACACCCGGCGTCAAAAGTAATTAAAAAAAATTATTTTCTTCTGCTTTTCGATCCACCCTAGTATATATACCAAAAAGCACCGAAAGTAAACACCCGCCCATCCGAATATAAGCCCCGCCCTCATATATGTCAAAATTTCCTTTTTAGCTCACAGGCTATCAAAGCCTGAGAGCTAATGTGCCCGCCAGTTCTGTATGTATGTACGCACGTACGTACGTATATATCGTTTTTTTTTCTAGGTCCATTCTGATAAAGCGCTTCCCTGATTAGTTTTGGGGGTTCATTGGTTAAGTATAAAAGGGGGAAAGGGGCTAGTGCATCCCCCTTCATTTAGATAAACAGGTTTTTCATGAAGAATTATTCAATTTGCTCCAAATTTGGTATATCGGTTTATTATGTTAAGGAACTTCCCTGATTAGATTTGAAGGTTCATTAATTAAGTATAAAGGGGGAAAGGGGCTAGACCCCCCTTAATTTAGAAAAATGGATTTTTCATGCAGAATTACTCGATTTGCTCCAAATTTTGTATACCGGTTTATTACGTTAAGAAACTGACTTGATTATATTTGGAGGTTCATTAGTTAGGTATAAAGGGGGGCTAGACCCCCTCCCTTTAATTTAGATAAATGGGCTTTTCATACAGAGTTATTCGATTTGCTACAAATTTGGTATAGAGATTTATTATGTTAAGGAGCTGCCTTGGTTAATTTTGGAGGTTTATTAGTTAAGTTTAAAAGGAGGAGGGGGGTTGGGGTTAGACACCCCCATTAATTTAGATAAATGGGATTTTCATGCAGAATTAATCGATTTACTTCAAATTTGATATGCCAGTTTATTCCAATATGGTACTTCTATTAGATTTGGAGGTTCATTGGTTAAGTATAGTAAGGGGAAAGGCTGGGGGCAAGACAGGATATTAATCTCCTTAATTTAGATATATGGATTTTCATGCAGAATTATCCAATTTACTTTATTTTTTTTTCTATGTTCATTCTGATAAGGAGCTTTCCTAATTAGATTTGGGGGTTCATTAGTTAATTATAAAGGGGGATGGGGGTTAGACCTCCCTTAATATAGCGAAATTATTTTTCATGCAGAATTATCTGATTTGCTTCAAATTTGGTATACCGGTTTATTATGTTAATGTGCTTCCTTGATTAGATATGGAGGTTCTTTGGTAAAGTTTAATGTGGGGGAACGGGGGCTAATCCCCCTTCATTTATTTTTTGTGGGCATTATTCTTTGAAATAAGAGTATAATATACAATTAGTGTGAATAGTCTGTGAGCTCAATGCCATCAGTTTAACTGGGCCCTTTTATTTTTATTTGAAAAAGGGCCATTTATAAGGTCTCCCGTTTAAGTTTCATTTTCTGACGCTTCGAATCCTTCTGTTTTTCTGGAAATTCATAAAAATTTTGTTTCCCTATCACCAAAATGAATATATCTTGTGCAATTTATTTTTATCTAATCTCTTTACATATCATTGTATCTTAGAATGGAATATTTTGCTGTGCAGACCTTTAAATATACTTCGCTACAAGACTTTTCAAAGGAATGTTCCTTTCGAAGGATACTATTAATGTTATCATTGATTTTTATGCACTAATATTTAATAGATATTTATATTGTGTTTAAGTTTTATAATTGTTTAAGTTTTAAATTGATTAAATTTAATTATTTTATGTAAGTTTGTTACATTAATTTATTATTTTTATTAATAGAGACTACTTAGCTTCTATGGAAAGGAATTTTAAAATTAAGAAAAATTAATTTAATCTGATTTTATTTTGCAAAATGTAAAAATCCAGTGAAATTTCATAAATTCCAAATATACCCCCACCTTCCCAATTTTCCGATTATTTTCATAAAAGTTATAATTGTAAGCCCCCTTAAAATCTTTGGAATTTACTGTGTGCTAAAGGGGGGTTTACTTTCGGTACTTTACGGTATATTTTAAATAATAAATTTCAGCCACTTCTGAAAAACGGTGAAATTTGTTTACAATTACCCCGTCTAATTCGTTAAATTTAAATATGCATTTTAAACAAATAATTTATTAGAGTGTAAATAATTTACAAATAAAATCACTGAATGTTCGAAATCTTCAAAATACATACACTGAGGCGACAAAAGTCATGGGATACCCTGCAAATAGCGTGTCCGTCCTCCATTTTCCCGGCGAAGTGCAGCAACACGACGCAGTATGGCTTCCACGAGTCGTTGGAAGTCCTCTGGAAAAATATTGCGCTATGCAGCCTCTATAGGCGTACATAATTCTGAAAGTGTTGCCGGTGGAGGATTTTGTGCACAAACTGATCTCTCGATTATGCCCCATAAATGTTCGATGGTATTCATGTCGGGCGATCGAGGTGGCCAAATCATCCGCTGGACTTGTCCAGAATGTTCTTGAAACCAATCGCGAACAGCTATGGCCCGGTGACATGGTGCATTGTCATCCTGGAAAATTCCATCGTTGTTTGGGTACATGAAGTCTATGAATGGTTGCAAGTGGTCACCCAGTAGCTGAACGTAATCATTTCCAGCTAACGATCGGTTCAGTTTGACCAGCAGACCCAGTTCATTCCATGTAAACAGAGCCCATACCATTATGGATAGCCACCACCAGCTTGCACATTCCCTTGTTGACAACTTGGGTCCATGGCTTCATGGGGTCTGCGACACACTAGTACGCTTCCATCAGCTCTTACCAATTGAAATCGTGACTCATCTGACCAAGCCATCATTTTACAGTTGTCTACGGTCCAACCGATAGGGTCACAAGCCCAGTAGCACCGCTGTTGGAGATGTCGTGCTGTTGGTAATGGCACCCGAGTCTTCTGCTGCCATAGCCCATTAAAGCCAAATTTCGCCAGACTGTCCTAACGGACAAGCCCTTCGGACGTCCCACATTCATTACTGCGGTTATTTCACGCATAGTTGCTTGTCAAGTTCACACTGATAAGTGTACGCAGACGTCGCTGGTCACGGTCATTAAGTGCCGGCGGTCGACCACTGCGTTGTCCATGATGGGAGGTTATGCCTAAATTTAGATATTCTCGACACACTCTTAACACTGTGGACCTCGGAATGTTGAATTCCGTAATGATTTCCGAATTGGAACATCCCATGCGTCTAGCTCCAACTAGCATACCGCGCTCGAAATCCGTTAATTCTCGTTGTGTGACCATAATCACATAATTAACCTTCTCACATGAAGCGTTTGAACACAAATGAAAGTCCTGCCCAGGCACTGACCATTTATACAATTTGTAAGCGACACTACTGCCATCTATATATTTACTTATTGATATCCCATGACTTTTGTCACCTCAGTGTATCTTTTAACGAATTTTTTTCATTACAAGATAAAGATTAGTTTTTCAAGGTTTACTATAATTACATTAATTAATGTTCAAATTTGCCAACTTTTTTTTTCTAAATAAAAAAGACAGATCATTATCGATGCGAAGCATTTTTTAAATATTTATATTAAATAGTTTGAATGAGTATTTAAAAAAAACTTGCATTGATTCAAAATTACATTTTCAATTCCTTACTTTCTTCATCGGAATAAAATTTCAAAAGAAACTCTCCATTTTTAATTTTTATTTTCGATAATATATTTCTATTTAGGATGTTTAAAAAAATAAATATTTTGATGCATATGCTTTCAATTTTTATATTTAATTATGCATATTTTTTTAACGTAGTACCTATATTTTAGAATTAGAACTTTGTTATTATAAACGTTATATTTATCTTATATTTTCTTATTACACTGTATAGTATTTTTTTTAATATTCAATTTAAGTTAGAAAATTAATATTTAATGCGTTGATACATGCATACATGCAATGTGTTTTTTATTTTATGTTGATATAGACATTTGGGATTTACTTTTAATGCATAAACAGTTTGGGAAAATATTTTGAGACATAGTATATATATGTATATATATATATATATATGTGTGTGTATATAAAGAATAGATGCAAATGCGCATTTCTTATTGGATAGTATTTCTTTTGTTTCATATCAAAAAATATTTTGCAGTTGCCACATTATAACATCATCTACATATAGCCTCTATTTTGGCAAATTAATTCAATTTAATCAACTTTAAAATGCATACTTTTATTGTTGCATATGCGCATTTAATGGTACATTTATATATTTCATTACCATCTATTTTAATTATTTTTAGTGTACAATTACTGCTTTAATCAAACTTATTGTAATGCTTTCATTAAATCCAATATTTGAAATTTCGTAATTTTGGTCATTGCTTTACAGTTATGTATTTTTCTCCGGTTTACATCTGTGATTTTCATTATTATGATTCCTTTTGTCGTGCTTTTGCGTTACTTTGTAAATTTTTCCTCCTACATATTTTCTTCTTTCGCTTTTTGAAATATTGTATATAGGATATACAATTTTATAGTATAGCTATTGTTTAATTTATTTTGATCGTGTCGTTTTTTTCATGTGTGTAAATGTTTAATATTTAAAAAATGTTTTATTATATATACATTATGCTCTTCAATTTCCGAAGCTAAAATAATAATACAAATGCTTATTCTTTGGTTTTTTCCAGACGAAATGACATTGTAAATGTCAGAATAAATATCTTTTCTGAAATTGATCCTTTCGGCGATTCGTAATTTAGGTTTAAAAATATGGATATAAAACTACAAACCTCCTTAAAATCATCATTTAAGAACCATTAACCTAAATTAATGCAATCACAAATTTAAGAGCTTTAAACAAGTAAAAGATCTACCAATCCTCAAATTTTTATATTGAAAAAGATTTAAGTTAAATGCTTATGAAAATTTCTCACTTTCTGGGTCATACTGTGTTTTGGGCATTTTTAAGCATTTTGTAAACTCAGATAAAAATAACATTTATTTTATGCGGGAATAAGCTTAGATGCTGCCACTTATTCGTTTGTTTTGAACGCAAAAAACATCCAGCTATTTAGAAGTTATGTGAACATGTAAAAAAATCGGACATTTTAGTTTTTATAAGGAAAAGAACAGAGGTCCCCGTTTGGGGATCCAGGGACCGAAGAGGTTCAAATATATGGATTTAAACTTCAACCCCCTTAAAAAATAAATTGTGAAACTTAAATAGTTATTTAACATCAATTTAATAACTATTAGCTTAAATTAACGTATCACAAATTTAAGAGCATTAAACGCGTAAGTGATCTACCAATCCTCAAAATTTTTTATTGAAATAGATTTAAGTTAAATGCTTATGAAAATTTCTCACTTTCTGGGTCATACTGTGTTTTGGGCATTTTTAAGCATTTTGTAAACTCAGATAAAAAATAACGTTTATTTTATGCGGGAATAAGCTTAGATGCTGCCATTTATTCGTTTGTTTCGAACGCAAAAAACATTCAGCTATTTAGAAGTTATGTGGACATGTAAAAAAATCGGACATTTTAGTTTTTATAAGGAAAAGAAAAGAGGTCCCCGTTCGGGGACCCAGAGACCGAAGAGGTTATATATGTTTATATTAACAAAAAATGTAAAAACAAATTACGCGAATCATCGCATTTAGTATTCAAATTTTATATTAAACTGTATAACATTATTTTTTAAATATTATATTTTCTAATAAAAAATATATTTAAGCATAACTTTTATACTAACGAAGTATGTTAACAAAATTATGTTATATATATATATATATATGTTTATATATATATATATATATATATATATATATATATGTAAGGAGTTTATTATATATATATATATAAGGAGATATTAAGGAGTTTTGGGATTAGAGGTATAGTATGTGAATTTGGTTTATATATATATATATATATATATATATACTAGGCACTCTGCTCGATGACACTCGTCAACACCCGTGAATTGCAACGTGAATTTTGATTTGCTGAATGAGCCAGGTCATGTTACTGTAAATTAACCACTGAGAATCGTCGCTGTGGTTGTTGCCAAATGACAAGCAATAAAATTCAGCCTGTTTTCCGCCCTACTTAAGATATATATATATAGAGAGAGAGATAGATAGTTATCATAAAAATTTGAAACATGATTCTTAAAAACCGAAATATTTTATCTACTTATTTAAAAACTATAAATTTGTATTCATGTTAGGATTTCTGATACCCGTTTACAATATGTCTTCTAACCACCGTAAACAACATTATTCTTAAATGTTTTGTGATTAATACATATATAGCCCATTAAAAGCAGCATGATGCAATCTGCGAAGCACAAAGAGCAACAAGACTGAACCAGCAAGTCTACACTTTGCTGGCAACTATTCATCGCTTAATACTGAATTCTCTCCGATGTGCTATTGTCTTTTATGCTATCTTGCATCTATGATGCTATTGTCTTTTTTTACCATCCTTTGATGAGAAAAAAATCTGACGACGTTTACTTATGGCATCATAAACTTTCAATAAATTTGAAATCCTTGTCAACCTAGGACACTATCTCTCGAATTATCTGATAATTCCCTAGCCACAACTACGAAATTCTTCGTCAAAATACACCTTCCAGTTTTATTGTTTGCAGATGACTCTTCATATTATGTCTGCCTATTTATAAAGAGCTGTAACTGCAATTCTTCTCTATCTATGATGCTATCTTCTTTTATTTTACCTTCGTTTGGCGAGAAACGAAAACGACGTTACTTGTGGTATCATGAACTTTCAAGAAATTTCAAATCCATATCCATAAGGCATCGATCTCTCGAATTTATCAGATAATTCTCTGAGTACGTTTGCTAAATTTGACTAAAAGGTAGACCTTCCAATTGTGTTGTTTACTGGTGTTTTGTTCATATTATGTCCGCTTGTTTATAAATAGCTATGTCCAACATTTCTCCCTTAACTGTCGTTCAAAAAAGGAGGCTTTTTTTGTAACAATATTAGAAAACGAGAAATTAAAGCTTATATTATGTGAGCTATATTATCTTAAGAATTAAATTTGGCATTATTAATGATAATTCTGAATAAAATTTTTTAATTAAAAAGTAGTTTATCTTAAGTGGGGATTGAAACTGTAAGAATATTTATTTGTGAATCAAAGAATTGTTTGCAAAATTCTTTTAAGTTAAAACCTTCAATAAATGACAGATATACTGTCTGAGAAAAGCGCTTTCAAAATACGTGAATTACTCATACGAGTATAAACGAATGAAAAACATGGATGCGGTAAACTGATTTAAATTTCAATTAAATGCATTGACTTTATTCTAATTATAATATCTCACTTTTATAGCTTTACATTAAAATTTTAAAATGACAAAGTTGCTTCTAAAAACAAAAATAACTGAAATTAACTTCCACAAAATTTTTAAAGTTTAAGTAATATACATTCAACATTTCTTCTATTAAAGTTGAAACAATTTTCAATGCAGAAAGAACTTTTATAATTTAAAAAGAAAATGATCAGCGAATAACATCCTGAAAAGAAAAACAAAACACGTGTGACTAACTTTAACCGTGTATGAGCAAGTTATTGATATATGAAAGGGAATAATAAGAAAAAGTTTAGTTACATTACATTTCATTTATTTGAGTTCAGTTATAAATTTAACTATCATGGCTGCCTTCTAATCAGGAAACGGCGGATGTAAATCCCATCAAGTTACATTTGTTTGAATGGAAAAGTTTCTTTAAGCCATTTCGAAACGAACGTTCGATTGGTAAAAGCAACTATACTATTCAACTCTACCTAATTAGCGATAGGAAAATCTTCCAGTTTAATAGAAGTCTCAGCATTGAAAATACATCAAACAAGAACACCTTAATTGAAAATAATCCATTGAATAAATGCACTTTTCAAAAATAAGGAAATGATAGGAGTTTAGAAAAATATTTTTTCGTGATTTAATATGTGCCTCGCTGACCAAATTCTTTCTAAATTAGAGAAGTTCTTTTTTACAGTGAAATTTGTTTCAGTTACGTATTACAAGGAATCTTGAAAATATCTTTATGCAGTTTATCTGGACGTGAGAAATTTTGTGGATGTAAAACTCAATTATTTTTAAGGAGACAAAGAACTTCAAACTCTTTTAGGTAGATTTCGTAAGAAATGCTACCTATTGCAGTCGTTACCATGGTGCGACTTTTGAAAAAATCCTTCATAACTTTTCATTACATGACCCCAGGAACCCAAAACCACACCCACCTAAAAAGTTTATATACATATATATATATATATATATATATATATATATATATATGTATGTATGTATGTATGTATGTACTAAATTTTGTCCGCACGATAAAAGTCGCAATTATGCACGGAACGTCTTCAAACTCGCCAACAACTTTAAGATGGCTAATTTCTCGGCGGGGATTGAAAATGAGCAAAATCGGTCCAAGGGAATGGGAATGGGGAAGGTTTAAAATTTTGAATACCGTCTTAACATGATTCTGATAAAACCAGCTTTTACACAACAATGGCAGGAAAAAATAAATATTTTTCGTTATAGCTGTTGCCAACAATTAAAAAAAAGCAATAAAATTCTCACCACAACAATTGCTTTTCTAATGCAATGTTTTCACGTGAAAAATTAAATTAGATAAACAGTTTGACGAATCGAAAACAAATTGAATGTTACGTCAGAAGTTTTCTCGAGCAAGATTTCTGCATGAAAATTCAAAATGAAATAAATAGTTTGACGAAATAAAACAAAACAACAAAATATTGCGTCATATTGAAAATATAATGGACCACAGCAGGTGAATATGTAACGTCATTGAGTTTGAAGAAACGTATTAAAACATGATAAAAACCCGAGTGTGGAAATATTAACATAATTTAACACTTTGAGGTTCTCTGAATTTGATTTAGCCATTTTTAAACCTATTCCATATACATGCGTGTGTGTATATTAGAATTTTCACAAAATGTTTAGCTCCTTAGAGCTCATTCTTAGCAAAGGAACTGGGTTTATCTTTAATCCTGATTTAAGTTTTGTTGGTGAATTTAGTACTTAATTTCGAAATCTACCTCCGCCTGTAGGCCCGAGCCGGCAGGGATTTTTTTTTTTTTTTTCTAAATTGTACTTTAAATACTATTGAAGAGTACGCTATATGAATTATGGCATATATTTATTACACAAGATATTTAAAAGAAATTAAGGGTGCGGAATAAGGAATTTTTCTGAATATCTTAAGCGTTATCAAGAACTTTTCAATATGTCCCAGGCTCATTCCATAGCCAGTTTGGTTTATATATACAAATAAAACTGTTCAGCAAATTTTCTAGATTTGAATAAGAAGGTAAAAAAAAAAAAATCTAAATTTTCTTCAGCTTTCACCATTTTTGCATCCTATTTCTGCACTTAACTACCTTTAACTTTTTCAATTATAGTTAGTTTAAAAAAAACTATGCAGTTTTATTTGCATATATAAACCAAACTGGCATAAAAAATATTGGGGATTTTAATGGATATGGAATGCACATTTTGAAAAGTTCTTCATAATGCTTAAAATATTCAGGGAAATTCCTATTTTTTTTTTCTCCAATTGTTTTATATTTCTTGTGTGATAAATACATGCCATAATTCACATACTATGCCCTTGAGTAGCATTTAAAATACAAGTTTTAGAAAATAAAAAAATGAGTTCGAAGGTCCCTTGTCCCCTTGAATTTTGAAGTAACTGTAGAACTTCAAAGTTCTTATGTATCTATTTTTAAACATGACATATTATAGTCAAAACAACTTCAATGTTGAATATTAATGATGTGAATTATCACACTGCTAACAAAGCGTAAACCAACTTAGTGAAAAATGTCCAAGCCGGGAATCGAACCCGGGTCCCTGGAATAGATCTCCAGTGCTCTACCACTAAACCACAAGGACGATGTCCAGCTTGGCATTTCTCACTTATATAAGTCGGTAAGGCTGCTACCGCAGCACAAGATGGAGAAGTCTTCATGAGCACACATTCTAGCGGCGCTACATGAGACGCAAATAAACCCAGCATCGGTGAATATACAATTTTAATTAATTTTTCAACTACATTTCAGCAGTGAAATTACGCTTGAAAATTTTTTTCACTAAGTTGGTTTACGCTTTGTTAGCAGTGTGATAATTCACATCATTATTATTCAATAATTTCAAGCGTAATTTCACTGCTGAAATGTAGTTGAAAAATTAATTAAAATTGCATATTCACCGATGCTGGGTTTATTTGCGTCTCATGTTACGCCCCTGTGTGTGCTCATGAAGACTTCTCCATCTTGTGCTGCGGTAGCAGCCTTACCGACTTATATAAGTGAGAAATGCCAAGCTGGACATCGTCCTTGTGGTTTAGTGGTAGAGCACTGGAGATCTATTCCAGGTACCCGGGTTCGATTCCCGGTTTGGACATTTTTCACTTAGTTGGTTTACGCTTTGTTAGCAGTGTGATATTTCACATCAATAATTTCAAGCGTAATTTCACTGCTGAAATGTAGTTGAAAAATTAATTAAAATTGCAACTTCAATGTTTTTAGTTAAAATTCAGATACGTTTGTTGCATTAATTTTATTTATCTGAGTGATTAATATTTTTTGAAAATACTTTCATTATTTATCCTCAAGTAACTTAATTAGCCCCACTACGTTTTCCTAAATATTTTTGTGAACTGTTTATAATCTGTAAATATGTGAGTCTATAGCATTTATTACTTCAGCCAGTTTGAACGTTCCACGTTCCATAGTTTACGAGTAAAATGGCTGTGACAGACGGACGGACAGAAACAGGAGTGATCTTATAATTGTTCCGTTTTTAGTCTGTAAGTCTGGATCTCTAAAAATAATTAAACCATATATAATTAAACTTAAAACAAAGAAATACAGATATCCATCTATATTATAAAGGACAAACATTTCTGTGCATAACGCATACGTCATTCTGCGAATGGCAACACTTTCAAATTTGAAATGAATTTTCGTTTTGCAATTTTTGCTACTAAAAATTTTTAAACTTTTACGCATCGCACATTTTCAGTTTTTATACCGTAGTATAAGGGAAAAACTGGACTTTTAAATGCAATTTGTTTGAAAGCTGTATCTCAATTTATTTTTGATATATTAATTTTTTTTTATAGTTTTTAGTACCAATTCTGTAATTGCGGCAACAGAAGCACTTCATTTCTATTAAAAGTAAAGGGGAAATAGTAGATTATTGTACTTTTTTGTTGCCATTTTCTCATAAAAATTTAAATTAAAATACATGCTATGTCAAAATTACCGTCTGAATCCGGTGAATTTTGGTTTTATTTCTTTTCTATTCATCAATTAAATGTTTCTTAGTTTGCAGCAAAAATATTTTACAAACGATTTAACACTTTCTCTTTCCGAAAACGTATTTTAAATAACCGTGTAACTTTTCTTCACAATTACTTATTTCTTATCAGAAAGCTGAAAGAATGCAATTTTATTTATGCGAGTGTAATAAATTTTTCCGAATTTGGAAAAAATGATTTCTTATAAAACATGGAGCTATTATAAACAAAAGCTAGTGGAGGCATATGTAACATTAAATACCCGATTTTTTTTGCCGATCTTCTTGAATGACGATATTGCTTTTTGTTAGGTTTGTGTATTATTCTGCGATAATGATGTCATTTGGATACTGTTCTATAGATGTAGAACTCACTACAAAATTTAAGAATTCTAAAAATATAGATGTTGTTTAAGACTGGATCATAAAAGTGGAATGATTTAGCGATGCAAATGATGTCATTTTATAAAAAAGCGTGTTTTTTAATTCTTAAAACAGAAATATGTTTTGTAGAAGTACGCCAATTCACGCCAGCCGCTTTGAAATTCTTCATAGGTAAAAAAACTTCTTTTAAAATAACGTAATCGAAATCACAGGCTGATAAAGCGCAAAGTTTTAGAAAAATTTACAGTGTCTTTATAGAAGAGCAGTGACATACAATGTGCATCTCAGTTGGGAAGCCTTTAATAAAAAGAATAGTGACATATATTAAATAACTTGATGATTATAGCCTGGATGAATTCGCTTCGTCGAGTTATATAAGCAAACATTGAAGATCTTGGCAATAATTTGAGGTTTAAAATAATATCAGGTTCCCCAAGTTTTTGTCCAAAATTCTCTTGACTAATAAAATTTTACTTCTATTCTTTAAGACATTCTGCTATAATTTTATTAAAATAATAAAATGTGCTTAATCTATTTTTTTATAATTTTATTAATCTATATATTTAAAACACAAGGCTGTTTTTTAATCATTCTGCCCTGATCTTTCTACTGAACCAATTTTACAAATATTTATTTTAATTGGAAGCTGTTCATTTGTATATGCTCCCACACTAGCCGTTGTTTTTTTAATATTTCCACTTTAATATTTTAATTAAAAAATATTTTATGAAATTTCTTCAAAATGATCGTAATTAGATAGCATTCATTATTGCAAAATTGAGAGAATAATGAGGTTTATTTATCTTTATTCATGCCATTTTTTGATGAATATTTTTTTTTTAATATTTTTTCTTTTTTTCTATGATTTAAATTTCGTTGTATTGGGTTAAGTGGCGCAAAATCCCATTAAGGACATATTGCACCAAAATATTTTTAATGGAAAATGACGTACTGCTTTTGAAAACACACTTTTTCCCTTATAAAGTTTCAATATTTTTTCTTCTGCATGAGTGCTGATACAAAACTTGAGACACTAGGTAAAAGGCTTGAGTACGTGAAAAAGACGTCATATTTAAATGAAAACGATCAATCTCATAGATAGTACTAAACATTTGATCAGAAACGTGTCTAAAAAACATAAATTACGGCAATTTTTACTCTTCGGTATTGAGATTAGTATCTGAAGTTAAGAGTGCGACTGTTCACATGCAAAGATATTGCCGACAATCGTGACTTCAAGTTTTGAGTTAAAATAAATTTAAAATGTTCAAATTAAAATACCATTTTTTTAAGCATGGTGAATACGGATATGAGAAGTACATATGTAAATTATGAGAAGGTGAAAATGATGCCGGGTTTAGATTTTACAGGAAAATAATTGATTGTATCAAACTAGAATAAATTTTATCGTTTTGATTCGGGGAAAACAGGGTATAAGAGACTTAATTGACAACTTCATCATAATAACTGTTTTTTATTGTATTTAGTGATTACATATGCGATTAAAGTTTAATTTAATAATTCAGACAACCAGAAGTCGCATTCCATAGGGGACATTTTATTGTTTCTACCAGAACTATTAAACAATGATCTTCATATTATTTTATTTTAAAATATACGATAGAAAGGTACTATGAAGATATTTTCAAAATAGTGGTAGGAGCAATAAAATTTTCCCAGTAGAATGCGACCCCTGGATAACTGAGTTTGATAGAAATAATATTTTGTTAATTTTAGGTTAGAATAATATTTGTTTGAGAGTTAGACTAGCCAATGTAAGATGCAATTTCTATTGTAACTAAATTTGTAGGTTTATTATAAATCAATGAAACAGTTCCTTCTTAAACATTTTCTTTCGTCGAAGTTCGATGGGTTCCACCTCGTTACTGATAAAAGAAGAAATGACAGGCATTACATATAACAGAAGAAATTATATGTAAGAGAGAAATATTTAAAACAGAATAAAATCTATGAAACAGAATAAAATTCTATAAAATTACATATAATTTGTTTAAATTCAATCCTAACTTTAAATATCATGGTTAACATCTAACCACTAAACGGATAATGTAAATCCCATGATGTTAAATTTGTTTTAATGGAAAATTTCTTTAAGCCTTTTCAAAACAAATTTTCAATTGGGGAAAACAAGTAGACTTTTCGACGTTACCTAATTAGTGATAGGAAAAATGGTCTAGTTTAATTGAAGGCTGAACAATGAAAATAGATCAAACAAGAACACCTTAATTGAAAATAATCTATTGAATAAATACAGTTACAAAAAAACAAAAAAAAACAGGAACTGCTTAGAATTTAGAAAAATATATAATTAGAAACGTTTCTTCTGTCACCGTCACGCTCAATTTTGAATAAATCTCTTTTTTTGCTAATATAAATTTACAGCATTGTTCAAAAACTTACAGTCTACTATAAGAAAATATGAGTCCCATTAAAATAACAATTTATATTTTCCTTTCTTAATAAATGTTAAGTGTACTGAAACACAAAATTATTCTTTTTTTTATATCAATTAAATTTAAAAATGTATAATAGTCCAACATTAACCAGAAAAAAAAAATCTCAAGCTTAATAAATGGTGTATACAAAATGTTGAAAAGTTAAAAACTAAACAAACATTAAAATAACATTATAACAATCGACGTTGCGGTCATGGGGTAATTTTACCACATTTCATTTTAATTTTCTTCTTTTGGTCGCTTAAGCCATTTTAATTCATTCCCCCCCCCTTACTTTTCCTGTACCCTTTGTTATTTTGCTTCCCTGCTAGCACATTCATTGTTATTTTTATTTATTTATTCAATTTTCTACGGTTATTTCAATTTTGTCTTTACATGACATCACCGGGCTTTGGTAGCAAATCAGTTTAACTATATCTTTGACAGTTGAGTTTAAAAATTCTATCATTTCTCCCGTAGGCATCTTTTATCCTTTTTGAGAGCCCTATATTTTTCTGTGTTCACAGTCTTTCACACTTTCCGGTGTTAGTTGAATTTTCATGCGCAGTCTGTTTGGCGAGCTTTCCGTAGAATGGCTCTCCTTTTCTCTCGCCAGTTTTTTTTAGGCAACTTCTTTTTCTCGCCAATGAGAAGTTCACTTTTTTTTCAATTCGAATACGATTGTCAGAGTTCGTTGCTGGTTGCGAGTCTAATGGTATATACATGGGCAGTTAGAACTACACAGTGTAGTAAAATATGTTGAATAAAATTTATGTCAGTTAAAATTCGTGCTGAATTATTTTGTTGCAAAAAATTTTTATCCGCTCTTCTAGAATTCGTACTGACAAATTGCATTGAGAATTATACATCTATACTAATATTATAAAGAAGTAAAATTTGTTTGTTTGTTAGAGGTAATCTCTGGAGCTACCGAACCGATTTCAAAAGTAATGCTATCAAAATGATGGTGTTAGTCCAACTTAGAACATAGGCTATATTTTTTGTCAGTACCACAAACCCCAAAGTGAGTGCGGGAGCAAAAAACGTTTTAAAAATGCGATTTTTGCGTTACTGAAGGGCCTAGATATATGAAATTTGGAATATTAGTTACTTTTAAGATATAAATGATGTCTATGAACAGTTCTTAAACAATTCGAAATTTAAAAGGGGTGAAAATGCGCGAAAAGCGTTCTAAAAAACGTTCTAAATGGTAGTTTATACACAATCTCAGGAAATACTAAACCGATTTAAAAAATAATGGTGTCAAAATGACGGTGACAACGCTTGCTCCAAGATAGGCTATATTTTATGTCAGTGCCACTACCCCAAAGGGGGTGCAGGAGCAAAAAACATTCGATTTATGTGTTACTGAAGGGCCTAGAAATCTGAAATTTGAAATATTAGCTACTTATTAGATATAAAGGATTTCTAAGAACAGTTCTTAAACAATTGGAAATTTAAAAAGGGTTGAAAATGCGCGAAAATCGTTTTAAAAAACGATCTAAATGGTGGTTTCTACACAATCTCAGGAAATACCAAACCGATTTAAAAAATAATGGTGTCAACATGACGGTGACAACATAGGCTATGTTTTATGTCGGTGTCACTAACCGAAAAGGGGTGCAGAAGCAAAAAACGTTCTAAAAATGCGATTTTTGCGTTACCGAAGGGCCTAGAAATATGAAATTTGAAATATTAGTTACTTATTAGATATAAAGGATTCTAAGAACAGTTCTTAAACAATTTGAAATTTAAAAGGGGTGAAAATGCGAGAAAAGCGTTCTAAAAAATGTTCTACACGGTGGTTTCTACACAATTTCAGGAAATAAAAAACCGATTTAAACAATAACGGCGTAAAAATGATGGTGACAACCCTTGCTCCAACATAGGCTATGTTTTGTGTCGGTGCCACTACCCCGAAGGGGGTGCAGGAGAAAAACGTTCTAAATTGCGGTTTTTGCGTTACGGAAGGGCCTAGAATCCAGAAATTTGGAATGAAGTTAGTTTTAAGATATCAATGATCTCTAAAGACATTTCCTAAAAAAAATCGAAATTTAAAAAGGGGTCAAAATGCGCAAAAAGCGTTGTAAAAAACGTTCTAAATTGCGATTTCTATGCAATCTGAGGAAGTACAGAACCGATTTCAAATATAATGGTGTAAAAATGATGATGATAGATCTTGCTCCAAGATAGGCTATATTTTATATCTGTTTCCAATACCCCATAGGAGATGCAGGAGCAAAATGCGCGAAAAGCGTTCTAAAAACGTTCTAAATGCCGATTTGTCAGCAATATCTCAGGAAGAATCAAACTGATTTTAAAAGTAATGGTAGGAAATTGATGCTGACAGCCTCTGTTTTAGCATAGACGCTATTTTATGTCGGTATCAGTATCACCTAGCTGTTGCAGGAGCAAAAAAGCGTTCTAAATTTCGATTTTTATGATCGATAGGGGCTAGCAACTTAAAATTAGGCATGGTGCATATTTATTAGATACAAATGATCTTTAAGAACAGTTTCGAAAAAATTGGAAATTTAAAAAAGGGTGAAAATGCGCGAAAAGCGTTCTAAAACCGTTCTAAATTGCGATTTCTACTCAATCTCAGGAAATACCAATGCTATTTCAAAAGTAATGGTTGCAAATCGATGGTAACAGTCCCTGCTATTACATAGGTTATATTTTATGTTGCTGTCACTACCATCTGAGGTTTGCAATAGCAAAACATGTACTAATTTGCGTTTTTTGCACAACTGAAGGGTCTAACACTTTGAAGAATGGCATGGTATTTACTAACAAGATGCAACTGCTTTATAAGAACTGTCGAAAGAAAATTCCAAATTTAAAAAGATGAAGTGAGCGAAAAGCGTTATAAATTACAATTTTTATACAGTCTTATCAAATACCAAACCTATTAAAAAAATAATGATGACAAATTGTTGGTGATAGACCCTGCTCAAACGTAAGCTATATTTTATGTCTGTGCCACTACCACCAGAGGGTTGCAGGAGCTAAAAACTTTCTAAATTGCGATTTCTATGATACTAAAAAGGCTAGAAACTTTAAATATGGCATGGTAGTTACTTATAAAATATAAATGCCCTCGAACGACTTTCGAAAATAAATTCGAATTAAAAAGTGGTGAAGCGAAGGGGAGGTGCGAAAAGCATTCTAAAAAAGTCCTAAATTACTATTTCTATGCAATTTCAGGGAATATAAACAGATTATAAAAGTAATAGTTGCGAATCAATGGTAACAGTCTCTGATCCTACACAGGCTATATTTTATGCCAATGATTCTACCACCTGGGGTTCACAGGAACAACAAACGTTCTAAAAAATGCCTTTAAAAGCTTTCTAAATTACGTTTCAGTGGAATATGAGGAAATAACAAACTGATTTCAAAATTAATTTTCGCAAATTAATGGTGGCATTTCCTATTTTAACATAGCCCTTTATATTGAGAGAGGTTGTAGAAAATTGGAGTTTGAGATGATAGTTAATTTTAAGATGTAAGAATAGGGTTTCTAAAAAATCAAAACTCCAAATGAATACTGAAATAAGCATATTAATTGAGCATAAAAGTTTCAAAATATTTTCTAAATTATCATTTATTTCGTTTTATTTCGTTTTATTAATTTAAGTCTCATTTCTGCCTAATGCAGTGTAATAATGATGTTTAATCAAACTCTGTTTTAAATTGCAATTTTTGAATTATTTCTAAAAGTAATAAGTACCTTTTAATAAAAAAACCTTTTAATAAAATAAAATATTACCTTTTAATAAAATAAAAATTTAGTTAGTAACTTTTAATAAAAATTAGACATTTAAATAACACTTGGCATATTTCAAATATTACGCGAGAAAAGCTGCGGCGTTTGCTAGTCCTTTATAATTCCAGTAATAACCCAGACCTTGCTTCCTACTTATATTCAATAAAACTGTAAGCAAAGAATAATATATTTTTTTTTATTATTCTTTAGAGGAATTTATGCTCACAAAAGCAACTTTTGGTGTATCTCATTTTATTTAATACTTTCAAAAGTACAAGATTATGACTGCCATACATAAATAAACTACTATAACACTTATGCAAATAAAAAGGACAAAAATCATTTATCGAACTGTTTATTCATTCATCAAATACAAGTAGAATTTTCCTTTTTTTTTATTCCTTCAAAAATGGAATTACCAAATTATGAAAACATAACAGTCCCAAAATCATCTTAAAATATTCTTGAATAATGTTCTTTTTGGATAAATAATTATTCATACGATCATAACAAGATGCTATTTTTTATAAGATAAGAATAAAAATATATTGTTCTTATGACACAAAAGTAAAATTTTCTTTTATTAGTACTAATAATATTATACGGAAAATGTATACAAAAATACTTATCATTTTACGGAATCCACTCCTTAACCTTGCAGACAGGCCGAACAATTTCTTGGCTATTTTTTTTCAAAGCAGGGTGAGGTTATAATCAGACATTTATCACGATATCCACCGCGATATGACCACAACTTATTCTTGTAAATGTTCGGACTCCGCTGTTAAACTATCCACTACATATGACACTGCGTGCCATTGCTACCGATATTATAGGGGATATCAGATGACATTCTGCATTTCATATATAAAGATGTATATATAGAGCTCAACTACATTCCACGGCATCTTGAAGAACTGCCCACGTATATACCATTATAATCAGACCATTTAAAACACGTATATACCATTTTGCGGCTATAATCAGAAATTTATCACGATATTCACCGCGATATGGCTATAACCTATTCTTGTAAATGTTCGGACTCCGCTGTTAAACTATCCACTACATATACCACTGCGTGCCATTGCTACCGATATTATAGGGAATATCAGATGACATTCTGCACTTCATACATAAAGGTGTATATATAAGAGCTCAACTACATTTCACGGCATCTTGAAGAACTGCCGACGTATATACCATTAGATTCGCAACCAGCAACGAACTCTGACAATCGCATTCGATTTGAAAAAGAAAGTGAACTTCTGATTGGCGAGAAAAAGAGATTGCATAAAAAAAAAACTGGCGAGAGAAAAGGAGAGCCGTTCTACGGAAAGCTCGCCAAACAGACTGCGCATGAAAATCGAACTAACACATGAAAGTATTAAAGACTGTGAACACAGAAAAATATAGGGCTGGGAAGCAAAGGATAAAGGATGCCAATGGGAGAAATGATAGAATTTTTAAAATCAACAGTCAAAGATATATTTAAACTGATTTGCTACCAAAGTCTGTCATGTAAAGACAAAATTGAAATAACCGAACTGAAATATTGTTTGAAGCCATCGGGCTAAATAAAAACGTAGAAAAATGAATAAATAAATAAAAGTAACGATGAACGTGCTAGCAAAGAAACAAAATATCAAGGGTACGGGAAAAGGAAGGGAAAAAATGAATTAAAATGGCTTAAGCGACCAAAAAAAGAAAATTAAAATGAAATGTGGTGAAATTACCATAGTCATCTATCACCACTTTCTGGAAAGAATTAAATTAACCTAAATAATTCTTGCATTGCTTTTAAAGAACAACGCAAGCCGTTTTGAATTTAAAAAGTCCGTTACGTTTCCAAACGATCATAGTTTCAACCAATCGTAAGAAAGAGAATATGCAGTGGCACCATCTTTCGGACAAAAACAGAAAAAAAAATCTGTTTTTGTCCGATAGAAGGTAGTGTAAATTCCGTTCTACAAACTTTAACACAAAGCTGTCATAAACCGAAATAAAATCCTTAACAATGGTCGACTCTTTTCCATTGAATTATATCTCAGATATCATTTGAATCAAAGCTTTGCTTAAACATATTATAAAATTACAGAAAGATCCCAACGTATTAAGTAAATTGTTCAGCTCATTCTGTATTACACTATCATAATTAGGACTTTACCTATGTGTTCTCAAACATATTTTGTTAAATAGTCAAGATTTTTGGCTGGTCATTTTTATAAGACTAAAAACCATTCGTATAATTGCAAATTACTTTCACTAGAGGTAGAGGTATCGCTAGAGGTCACTCTAAGGATTTACTCAAGTATATTACATTTTTAAGGAACAGTCGCAAACAGAAAAATACGAATCCCATAGGCATGAATCTGTGGTATCCGCTGTGGGATTGGAAAAGCGCAGATCTTTGCGGGATTACATTTCTTACATATATTGGTCTTTAATTTAATAAATATAAACATTTGAATGTATGTGTTAGATTAATCATATGCTGTTAGACGTTGAGTGAACTTTGGATGTTCCCACTGAATTTATTACGTCACGCCAAATAATAATATGCATTTGATTGTTGTTAAAATTGTTGTAAAAGGATCATCCTATTACTTGTCATTAATATGTATAACTAATGACTGGATAAAGCATTAACAGACTTTAAAGACAAACACAATATAAAATTAAGTTACATTAGTTAAAGAAAAAACGCTCTTCTAAAAAAGTTATGAATTGAAAAGAAGTAATTGGAAAGGCTTATTGTTATAACTGATTAAAAGAAACCATAAAATATGAAGAATTTATTTTTTTAAAGGGTCTTTAATTAGCAAATGAGTAAAGCAGTAATTGTAATTCAATCTCAGGTATTAAACATTAGTGTCTTGTTGGCACACACACATATAAATATATAAATGCACTGGTGTCCAAAATTAAGGACCAGTCAAAAAATGCTAATTTTTAAGTAAGCAAATACTCAATAGGAAATGATATAAATCATATAATTACTACCCCTGCAGCACAGCTTGTCTATATATCATCACATTAATGTCACACATGGTCACAAGTGTCACAGTCACTACGGTGAAACAAAAAATAGGAAATTCCACACGTCTCATTATGAGTCTCAAATGATCACTATATGTGACTTCACTGAGACGTCAATGTGGCTGCTGCGCTTTGACGAGTAACCTGGTGACTTTACAATGTAGTTACATTGTGTCTCTCATGTGACTGCCATTTTTAGACTCAATTTCAAAGTCATCATAAACGTTGCATTATGATAAGTCACCAAATAATATCGCATTATAGTCATATGGCGACTTTTCACAAAAGAGCACAATGGTGACTTCACAGTAGTCTCCCTGTCACCTCAAAGTCATCATGTGACTTTAATTTGACATTATTTGGTAACTTATCACAATGCAGCGTTCACGATGACTTTGAAATTGAGCCTACAGATGACAGTCACATGAGAGTCACAATGTAACCACATTATAAAGTCACATGGTGACTTGTTACAAAGCAGTTATTACAGTGACGTCTCAGTGGAGTCACATATAGTGATCCTTTGAGGCTCATAATGAGATGTATAGAATTTCCTATTTTTTTGCTTCACCGTAGACTGTGACCCTCGTGACCATGTGTAACATGAATGAGAAGTTATATGGGCTAGCTATGCTGTAGAGATAGTAATTATTCGAATTATATTATTTCATTTTGAGTATTCGAGTACTTGAAAATTAGCATTTGTGATTGGTCCTTAATTTTGGACACCAGTGTATATATAATACAAAAATTAAATTTATGCGTTTCATCAAAATTATTCCATAAAATTTTCTATTTAACATGAATCTATAATCCAAGTTTATTAAAGTATTTACTATCTTAAAAAAATATTCCGGTTATTTCGTTTAATTAAATTCATTTCAATTTAAAATGCGTATATTAATATTTCATTTTTTTCAAAATATATTCTAAAAAAAAATATTTTCCATAATTATTATTTGCTTCAAGATCTTTCATTTTTCATTCTTAAATGCCGATATGATTTCTATTGAAATTAGCTATTTTGTACTATTTGCTTTTTCTAATTGTTCTAAAAGTCTTTTGGCGCGTTTTTTCCGGGAAGTCCGGCTTATTGCTTAATTTACCTTCCGCCTTTAAAATATAGTTCTAAGATGTGCAGTGCAGTGAAAATCACTCCGCTTAGACGCTTAAAACGCCAAAACATGAGTGAAGAGAGTGAGTGATTTCCGCGTTTCCAGCTGCTTTCACAATTTACTCCTGTAGTCTGGAAGCAATTCTTTATTTGAATATCAGATTAGTATCATAACATCTTTTTTTTAAATGTAGTTCATAATGACATGACTAACTACTTAAGTTAAGTAGTGAAAATGTCGAAATATTCTATGGAACTGTGGCGAATACTTTAATGTTGTATTTTACTCGACTGATTAAATAAAAGTGTTTCCGATATGAATATTTCTGCTCTCTTATTAATGGAGAAACCTTATAGGGGAGAGTAGCCACCGCCGCTTTAATTGGGCCGTTGCCATTTTGACTTTAATTACAGGAAGAGACTCCATCTACCGCTGAAATCCTACTCATCAGAATGACGTCACTCATGATTAGATGAAACAGCCGCCTACCACGTGCTGTTTTCAGACAATTTAAAAAAAACCTAAGGTTAGCTGTTTTGATCAAATTTTTTCCTACTAAACGTAAATGAATATTTAAAAACAAAGGTAAGTTGTTATGTTTTCATATACATATATGAATTCATCTGTTTATTGCGCATATTTTTCATGCGGATTTATTTGATTTCGTTTTTGTTCTTAGTCTTGAAATTAACCGTTTTAAAAAATGGTGCAGTTGCCGTAATTGGGCCAATTTAAGTTGCTTAAATTGGACCAGTTATGCGATCATAAATTTGAAAAGCAAGTAATGAATTTCGAGGATGGTACGCTTTGTACACTATTTTTTTTATATTTTATAATGGATTACTATCTCCATGCAAGCTTTTTTTTTGTATATCTGGATTAATTTTTTTTATACAGTTTAAAACATAAAAATATTTTTACATGTCTATGCAATAAATTTTGTTTGCAATGTCTTTTATCTTGTATGTAAATGTATTTATTTTATTTGAATTCTTTATTCCTACCGCATATTTGATTCACGGCATATTTCATAGTTGAATTCAAACATTTTCCTCCTGCAGGATATTTGTGATGGAAGACTTTTTACAGTTCTGGAGGGTGGAATTATACTTTTTTGCCCTTAAAACGTCTAAAAGTTCAAACTTTGATGAAAATGTTGAAAAAGACACTGGTAAACTGTCTGGAAGAAAAACACCCGTGACAGCAAAAGCTGTTAAAGATATAGGAAGCAAAAAGCAGACATTAAGTTGTGAAGAAATTGACCTGCAACAAGGCTGCAGCTACAAACCCTCCCCAAAAGCAAAAAAGTCATTAGACATGTTATTTCCCTTGCTAAATTCAGTTAAATCAAAGTACAGAGGAAGCCAAAAAACAGTTGTGTTAACATCACCGCCATATAAACTAAACCATGAAATAAAAAAAAAAAAAAAAAAAAAAAAAAAAAAAAAAAAAAAAGAGAGAGAGAGAGAGAGAAAAGGGAAACTTTCACAGCACAAAAGCAATTTGAACATCGAGTTTAAAAAAATAGGCGTAATGCAATTAGCAAGAAAATGATGGAAGAGAAGAACTACAAACATAATGTAAAGAAAACTTCTGTTGCAAAAAACAGTCTGATAATTCAGAATCTAAGAAGAAAAATCTAGACAGTGATGATTGATTTTGCCTAATTTGTAATCAAAATAAAATAGCAGAAATGATTCAGTGTTCAGATTGCCATATACGGTTCCATGTTGTGTGCGCTGGAAAACAAAAACAATAAAAAAAATTCCTGTATAAGCTTTGCACCACTCCTTACATGATATTCAAGTAACTGGCAATTAGTTCCATAATTTCTATTCTTAATTACTGATAGCTTTGATTTATATTTTGAATACATTTTGATTTAAAACAATTATTCTTATTTTTAGATATTTGATTAATTATATTTCATTGCAGTTATTTTGGTTGATTGTTCAATAATCGCAAACTTTGCTTTTAATAAAATTAGTTATATTCCCTAGTCATTAAAACAACCTGATATTATTTGGTCCAATTTAGGAGACTGATTGTCCAACTTAGGCGACCAGTTGCTGAATTTGGACCACTTTTGACAAAATTTTCAAATTAAAATAAAATTTAAGATTTTCAAAAAGAAATTGATCTAAATATTTATTTAGTTAGTAGATGAATAGATTGACCTTGTGTAATGATCTTTTGCATATATTCCAAAAATTAAGTGCGTTAAACCTGAAAATAAGTGAAGTGGTCCAAATTCGGCTACTCTCCCCTACATTCGTTCCAGTAGAAAACAACTAGCGAAGACCACAGACTTAGTTTACTTACTGCAGTATTTATGCACTGGATAAATGTTAGATATGTGTTGATTAAAGTTCTTGAATATGGATTTTTGTGGATAGGTTTCAAGAAGTATTCTAACGAAGTTTGAGAGATCGATGTTATTGTTATGACAGTAGTTTTCGTCGTAATGTTACAAAGTATCATAACATATATAGATATATATATATATATACATTCTTTTTGTGGTTTCATGAATAGATATAACTTTTTTTTTTCAGAATTCAGCATTATCTAAGTTTATTTTATATGCTTAAAATGTGTTGACGAAAAGAAGTCTGTTGAGTTTTATATCTGTAAAAGACAATATAATTCAGACAAAAATACTAGCTTTTATAAAAATATTTCCTCTGAAGTAATTCGTCTGTGTTTTTACTAAAATGTTTTGGACTTTGAGTGCGTAAGTAAAAGGGATAAAGGCTAAGCTTCTTGAAATTTGATTTTCTTTTGAAATATTGTATGCAAGGCGAATGGTTCTCTCTGGAAAAAATTCCAAGTATTAATATAGTTTCAATCGATGCTGGATTTAATTAAGTTTCGTGTTTGCCCCATGTCGGTGGCTCACGATAAATATTCCATCTTGTGCTGCGTTTGTAGCCTTGCCAACATGTAATAGGGAGAAATTTTCCAGGTTGGGTATCGTTCCATGTTGTTTAGTCGGTAGAATGTCAGTGCGCTATACTGATGGCCCGGATTCGAGTCCCAGCATGGAATCTTTTTCACTATGTTCGCCTTTGCGCCTTTTAAGCAATTAATTTGAAATTTGATTTTCATTTGAAATCATCACAGTGTTTATGACAAGTTCGTCACAAATTACACATATTTCACAAATTGGTCACAGTGTGACTTCAAAGCATTGTCACTTTCGTCACAGGTTCGTGACAAAGTTAATGCCAAAATAGTCACAAATGACACACTTTTCACAAATTTGTCACACCGTGACTTCACAGAGTGATCACAATGTGACGTCACAAACGACCTCTAAAACGGCCATAACGACCTCACATTCACTATGACGTCACATCGACGGTCACAAAATCACAGTGTGACTTCACAACGACGTCGCCGTGACGTCACCATGCCTTATGGGTAGAGGCTCACTTAGAAAGAATTGTTTAAAATACACATGTGTGGAGCCGAAATGGTTAAATGTACGACTTTTTCAAAATTTTATGATTTGTCGCATGATGGTGTTCAGCTATAAGTATGCAAAATTTCACGCCTCAAATTTAAATAGGGTCTCACTTAGAGAAAGAATTGTTTAAAATACACATGTGGGAGCCCAAAGGGTTAAATTCACGACTTTTTCAAAATTTTATGATTTTTCATTTGATGTGAGGTGTTCAGCTATAAGTATTCAAAATTTCACGCCTCCAACCTGATTAGGGCTCACTTAGAAAGAATTGTTTAAAGTGCACATGTGGGAGCCCAAAGGGTTAAATGTGCGGCTTTTTCAAAATTTTATGATTTGTCGTTTGATCTGAGGTGTCCAGCTATAAGTACGCAAAATTTCACGCCTTCAACCTAATTAGAGGCTCACTTAGAAAGAATTGTTTAAAATACACATGTGGGAGCCCAAAGGGTTAAATGTACGACTTTTTCAAAATTTTATGATTTGTCGTTTGATCTGAGGTGTCCAGCTATAAGTACGCAAAATTTCACGCCTTCAACCTAATTAGAGGCTCACTTAGAAAGAATTGTTTAAAATACACATGTGGGAGCCCAAAGGGTTAAATGTACGACTTTTTCAAAATTTTATGATTTGTCGTTTGATGTAACCTAAGCTTCAGCCCTCCAATTAGGGCCTAATTAGGGCTCACTTAGAAAAAATTATTTAAAGTGCACATGTGGGAGCCCAAAGGTTTAAATGTGCGGCTTTTTCAAAATTTTATGATTTGTCGTTTGATCTGAGGTGTCCAGCTATAAGTACGCAAAATTTCACGCCTTCAACCTAATTAGAGGCTCACATAGAAAGAATTGTTTAAAGTGCACATGTGGGAGCCCAAAGGGTTAAATTTGCGGCTTTTTCAAAATTTTATGATTTGTCGTTTGATCTGAGGTGTCCAGCTATAAGTATGTAAAATTTCACGCCTTCAACCTAATTAGGGGCTCACTTAGAAAGGATTGTTTAAAATACACATGTGAGACCCCAAAGGGTTAAATTTACAACTTTTTCTAAATTTTATGATTTGTCGTTTGATGTGAAATGTTCAGCTAAAAGTATGCAAAATTTTACGCCTCCAATCTAATTAGAGGCTCACATAGAAAGAATTTTTTAAAATACACATGTGGGAGCCCAAATGGTTAAATGTACGACTTTTTCAAAATTTTATGATTTGTCGTTTGATCTGAGGTGTCCAGCTATAAGCAGGCAAAATTTCACGTCTTCAACCTAATTAGGGGCTCACTTTGAAAGAATTGTTTAAAATACACATGTGGGAGCCGAAAGGGTTAAATGTATGACTTTTGGAAAATTTTATGATTTGTCTTATGATGTGTGGTGTTCAGCTATAAGTATGCAAAATTTCAAGTCTCCAACATGTATAGTTTCTGAGAACGGGCTCTGTGACGGACAGACAGACAGGCGGACAGACAGACAGAGGAGGGAGACGAATAGGGTTTCGATAGATGAACTAAACCCTAAAAATGTACATAATGAGTTTTTTAGTTACATTCGAATAAAATAAATAAAGTAACATTCTCAATCAAAGCTTAGCTTTACACAATGATATCGTATAAATACTAAAATATAGTGTAATAAAAGGCTTCCTTCCTTTATGAAGTTTTTATCTATCTAGATCTGGGGGCATGGCAGTGCCCCTGCCAAGTCGAGAAAGCACAGACGTAAGCATCCTTTTCTGGAAGCAACTCAGGGTACTTTTGACAGTCCCATATCCCTGCCCTGGAATTTCCCAGGAACTTGAAACTTTGTTTTTCTAAAAGTACTCTTCAAGCGGAAGCAAATGTTTAAATTTCCGCGTTTCTATCTTTTCTAGTTCAGAAAACATATGAAATCAAAGTTTCGCTTTTTCGACACTGACTGACTCACCGATCATCAAAAATCTGCGGTACATCCTGTAGCCCTAGAAATTTGAAATTTGGTAAGCAGGTAGTATTTGGGATACAAAGAAAGGAAAAATTAAGAAATTCGGAAAATTCGAAAAAAAAAAATTGAAAATCTTTTATCTTCCGTAATCGGAATTCTTGCCAATACTGTTGCTCACGGATTATCAACACGATAAAACGCAGTTTGTCAACTAAACCATCGGTTTGTCAACTATACTAAATCGAGCACGAAATAGCTAGGTCCTGAATACAGTAAAATTCGTTTTAATTGACTAGAACAAATAAAGGTACTACTTGATTATCCCGTCGACCGAAAAACTATCGCCAAACTATAAGATTAAATGCCAATAATGGATGATTGTAAATGTCGCATTCATTTGACATTAAACACCATACACGTGTTTGTTACGTCATCAAATGATTTTTAATTCGACTTTTTATTTGTAATTTCATTAAGATTTTATTAATTTATTTGTTTTTTCGTTATTTAAAATAAAAATACAGCAATCTGTATAATTTGGGGAATTGTTCGGCGACATTGATCGACGGGATAATAAAATAGTACCCAAATAAAGCAAATTTATTTTACCAAATGTTAATTTGGTGAATTTAAATATTTTATAAACATTCTGCAAATATGCCAACATTTCTTGATAGATAGCTGCTCTTATACTTTTGCTATATTTAACATCACTACCATATTATTTTAAACATTGCTATAGTTTGATGCAATGGCAATAGACCATAGCGCAAAATTAGCAGCAGTTTTAAAAGCAAGAGAATTTTGCTGTCAAACTTACCTCATATTTACAAAATAGCTCACATTTGCTGCCAAACTATTGACGTAGACAACAATTGTTGAAGAATAATAAATTCAATTTTTATAAAACCTGCAGAGTGACACTCAGGATATGACTCACATAATCGCATACGTAAAAAAAAGTTTATTTTTTTTAATGGCAATACAAACTCCCCTGCGATGTAGAATTTTTTTAAATATGTTTTTTAGGTACTCAAATTATCGTTTTGGAATTGAAAATCAAAATTCTACATTCCCCTCTCCCAAGAAAAAATGGCATATTAAAAAGAAATCAATTATTTTTATATTTAAAACTTAAACATCATCACTTTTGCACCACTGTGACGTCATTTTCTCTGACTTTTCACTTTCAACCGTGCTAAGACTACGACCGGTAGATATGAATATTCAGTGAACAGCCGTTAGTGGACTTCCAAAGGAGGCCATTTTTCATCTGTACTAACCGAAATCCGCAATAAACGATGCTTTTAACATTAATTAAAATATAATGGGGAAATGAAACTGTCCGCATAAACCGGAGATACGTCTTAAGAGGAGATGCATTAACGAAAATTCCGCTATATCCTCCGGCAGTTATTGATGTTTTGCGGATAGTATCTATCGCATTTCAACATTTACTAAAACAAAATAAATATTAAAAAAAAAAAATACTGAGCTATACTCGGTCTACTGTGTACTAAAATAATTTAAATAAAAAAATTATTACGATTTAATTTAAATTCGAAAGTATGAAGGTTTGAATGTTTAGTGTAAAATTCTTTCACCTACTTGTTTCTAAAAATAACTTGATTGTAAGTATTACATATCAAAAAGAGGAATAACTGAATTTCAAATTTTGGCGACACAGTTTTTTATTGTGTAAAATTTGAATTCTAGATGTCAATGTGCATCTGCAAAATTTCTGAAAAGACGCGGTGACGGAGGGAAACGCGAAATTGTATGATATTCCAACGAAAGACATTGTTGATCGAAGAAATTTTGAAAGGAAGAAATTGAAATGTTATATTTTGATTACAGAGAAGACAGCCCTCATCGAGAAGTTCCTACATCTGGAGATCGTTCGTATCTGTTTCACCTATATTTTCTTTTCTGTGCTAGGTAACATAGCCTAGTCGTATGATATCAGATGTGCTATAGTTGATGGTGTATGTGGTTATGGGTATGTGGTTGAGCAGTAGTATGTGGGTAGTATGTTGGTAGTATGTGGTTGCGCACTGGGATTAGCTGGGATTGGTTTCTTAGGAGGCCACTTTGACGTTCTACTTCCTCTTCTTAACAGCGAGCAATAATCCATTATTTTTCCAAATGAATACCTATCACAGAGAGAAATCAGCTAGAGAAAAAAAAATTAGAAGACCTATTTAGGTCAAAAGGGGAAGGCCTAATCGTTCCGAGAAATCACGTTCTCAACTGCTCCACGAAGCTAGAGCCCTCTATTGTCAAAACCATCTTCGAAAACAAAAACACACATTAAAACGTTACAGTGATTCACACCCTGAAATGGAAAGACATAGCTCGCTAAGAAGTCGCGCGCTGTTCTGTTGTCCACCCGGGTATGAATATTGGAGCTTACTGACGAAAAAGGTCTAGAGGTAAGCTGCAATTTAAAATAAACACTTTAGAAAACATTACGAGAGCTATAACTAAACAAATGGGAAATAGACTGGAAGCAGACAAAGTTATAAAATGGACTCTGCATGGTAGAATTAACTTTGGAGGGCTTCGATTGAACCGCTGATAGATTGAAGCAAAAACTAATATCTCTCTATTCTAAAAAAAAGTAACTACCGCTGTCACCGCCGCCGCCGGTTTTGAATTTTTTGTGACCGGAGGTCTTTCTTCGTTAATATTAAGCAAAATATTGCATACAAAAATATGAAAATCGGTGGAATTATAGAGAAATGTTTGATAAACACGCTGATGCAGACAGTTTTCAAATCGAAGAAATATTTAAAGAGATATTTAATGCTAAAGTTGGACAAAATCGTTGCATTAAAAAAGTTTTATAGGAGCAAAAACTGTACATCGGAATTTAATAATTTTTAGATCATTTTATGCGTCCGAATTTTCCGATGTGCAGACTGCACTCAGTTTATTAATTTGACTCATTTTTTGAGGTTTTATTTCTATTTTAAATTCACATTTTCAGCATTTCGAGAGATATTTTTTACTTATTTTAGAAAATTGTACTAATTTAATCTGTTGCCAACAGTATAAACTGCGCAAGCAATAATCTTTGCTTCAAATTAAAAATTTATTTTACACGTGACTATTATAAACAAGAAAATATAAAAAGCAGGAACTCACTGAAAATGATCATAAAAACCATATTGCACGTGAATTTTAAAAGTGAAAGAATGTTGTAAAATAATAAATTCATTAACATGCGTTAGAAGTCTTAAATAGGAGAAATTACGTCACATTTACGTCACCTTACACATTACGTAAAATGAACAAAAAATAATATTGCAAAACTGTTTAAATTTAAAAATTGCGCGAGACATTTATGTAATATTTTAAGATGATATTTTCAACTATTTTTATTATGATAGCGCAAATAATATTTCATTTCTAACAAAATCATTTTCACGTGAATAGTAAAAGGAGAAAGAAAAGTTTAGTAAAAATTACGTCAGATTAAAAACGATACATTTAAAGTATCATTAAAAAAAAAAAAAAAAAAAAAAAAAAACTTTCTTTTCGCTTTGCTAAAAAATACCGGGAGGCAAAGACTCTGTTTATTTAATTCATTTTATATTAGCTTATTTTGAAATGTCAACTGATTTTATTTAATCAAAGACGGAAACAGCCATTGTATCATTTAACAGCAGCTGATTTGGCTTTAAAATTCCCCAATCAAAGAGAAATGAATAGAAACCCGTTTATAGGGAGATCGCCACTGTTTTTAATCTTATAATTCAATCTTCCGAAATATTTTTTAAGCCGATCAAATTAGCGTGCTTTTAGAGTCTGCGGTGTCTGAACGGGGTTTGACGAGCGTAGCTCGTAGGGGGCAGCGCCCCCTAGTAGTTACTAAAAAAATTGAATGAATGGATTTCAAACGGTAGCACACATGACAAATTCGCTTTTCTAGAAAAAGCGGAACATCGAAGCAATCAGAAGCCATAAAATCTATGAAGTTAAAGATAGTGTAATTGAAATCGACACTACTGGAAAAGCTTTCTTTGGCTTTATCCTTACAAAAAGAAGTGAAATCCCATCAAAAACATCTCATGTAAAACAAAGCCAAGTCTCCTGACTCTTTGACCGTAAAAAGTTCTGAGATCATGTGTAGAGCCAAGCTTAGCTCTGTTATTAACTCTGATATTTTAATTCACAAATTACTCCTAGTCTCTACACCTTTAGTAAATGATTATTTTGTGACTTGGCAATGACGCAGCACGAGAATGTAAAGGCTGTTGTTTACATTTTAATATTAACGTTTATTTATAAAGTTTTGCATAAAATAGTTTCTATAAGAGCACTGAACGTATATGTATTTGTAGCATGGAAATAATTTTACATTACATTGTAAGCCCGGATGCGAAAATTCTCTACTGGTCAAACCTGATGTCTGGAATTTTGGGTGATTTTCTTCCCATGTAACGTGAATGCGAGCCAGACCCCTCTTTTAGTAAGACCCCCAATCGGTGCATCCCTCCTTCAGGCTTCTATCCCTCGCGTTCATATTCAGCCTTAATCAAATAATCTAATCCCAATTCAAAACAAAATTAAAGTGTTTACGTAATAACTTTTCTGTGCTGCGTAATTGCCAAGTCACAAAATAATCCTTTACTAAAGGTATAGAGACTAGGAGTAATTTGTAAATTAAAATATCAGAGTTAATAAGAGAGCTAAGCTTGGCTCTACACATGCTCTCAGAACTTTTTACGGTCAAAGAGTCAGGAGACTTGGCTTTGTTTTACGTGAGATGTTTTTGATGGGATACTTTTTTTCAGGTTGCAACATTATCGAAATTTACCATATATACCTGAAATACGTTAATGATAAAAAAGTTTCTAATATTTAAGGTCTTTAACATGTTATAAGACGTATTATAAAGTCAATGTGTCTAAACGTGGTGACTCATAAATGTGACAAAATTTTTGAATCTAAAATTTACAGTCAAAAATCGTACGTAAATGTAACATAATAAAAGATAACGTGACATTAAAAAATGGCCATATTTTTTTTTACAAAAAAAAAAAAAAAAAAAAAAAAAAATTATGGCAATTTCTTTTTTCCATTCTGACCAGAAAATCAGAGTTCTAACTTTTTACGACTGCTCTTTCATCAAATGAATTTCAAAATGAAGTAATGGAAATCTCGGGATTTTATATAGCAATTTATTGTTTAAGAAAAAATTTTGAGAAAATATTTGCATCAACAAAGATCTTGAGAAATTCAATGTTTGAGCGATGAAACATAGGTCGATCTGAAAAAAGTATTTATATGCCTTTTAAGTGTATTTTTTATCATTTTGAGCAATTTTTAGTTCCGTTTGGACCTATTAGGGTCCAACTGGGCCCTTGAAATACGGAGAAGCTTTGAGCAGACGTAATATGGTAATAAAATGATGTTTTAAAACAGAAATAGTGAATATAATTAATTTTGTTTAACCCTCCGAGCGTCTTGCAAAAGGGTAAAATTGTAACGTTGTTTTCTAATCCTTGAGACTATTAATCATTCTTCAGTGTATTTAAAATTCATTAAATCTATAGAATTATATTATCTTAAATATTGCTTGTATTGCTGTGAAACCTGGAGCTTAGTGAACGGAATAATACGCCCCAAACACTTAGAGGGTTAATTAATCTTTTTAGGAATTTTAACACACGGATATATATTAAGGTTAGTAACGCCAACTTTTCAAAAATATTGGGTGGGCTCTAAAGTTTTTGAGTAAAATAACACACACACATGGTATATATATACATTTTTAGGGTTTCGTTCATCTGACGAAATCCTATTCGTCTCGCTCCTCTGTCTGTCTGTCCGTCTGTCCGTCACAGAGCCCGTTCTCAGAAACTACACATGTTGGAGATTTGAAATTTTGCATACTTATAGATGACCACCACACATCATACGACAAATCATAAAATTTTGAAAAAGTCGTACATTTAACCCTTTGGGCTCCCACATGTGTATTTTAAACAATTCTTTCTAAGTGAGTCCCTAATTAGGTTGCAGGCATGAAATTTTGCGTACTTATAGATGGACACCTCAGATCAAACGACAAATCATAAAATTTTGAAAAAGTCATTCATTTAACCCTTTGGGCTCCCACATGTGTATATTAAACAATTCTTTCTATGTGAACCTCTAATTAGATTGGAGGCGTGAAATTTTGCATACTTATAGCTGAATACTTTACATCAAAGGACAAATCATAAAATTTTGAAAAAGTCGTACATTTAACCCTTTGGGCTCCCCCATGTGTATTTCAAACAATTCTTTCTATGTGAGCCTCTAATTAGGTTGGAGGCGTGAAATTTTACAAACTTATAGCTGAACACCTCACATCAAACGACAAACTATAAAATTTTGAAAAAGTCGTACATTTAACCCTTTGGGCTCCCACATGTGTATTTTAAACAATTCTTTCTAAGTGAACCCTAATTAGGTTGGAGGAGTGAAATATTGCATACTTATAGCTGAATACCTCACATCAAACGACAAATCATAAAATTTTCAAAAAGTTGTATATTTAACCCTTTGGGCTCCCACATGTGTATTCTAAACAATTCTTTTTAAGTGAGCCGCTAATTAGGTTGCAGGCAAGAAATTTTGCGTACTTATAGATGGACACCTCAGATCAAACGACAAATCGAAAAATTCATACATTTAACCCTTTGGGCTCCCACATGTGTATTTTAAACAATTCTTTCTATGTGAACCTCTAATTACATTGGAGGCGTGAAAATTTGCATACTTATAGCTGAATATCTCACATCAAAGGACAAATCATAAAATGTTGAAAAAGTCGTACATTTAACCCTTTGGGCTCCCACATGTGTATATTAAACAATTCTTTCTATGTGAACCTCTAATTAGATTGGAGGCGTGAAATTTTGCATACTTATAGCTGAAAACCTCACATCAAAGGACAAATCATAAAATTTTGAAAAAGTCGTACATTTAACCCTTTGGGCTCCCCCATGTGTATTTCAAACAATTCTTTCTATGTGATCCTCTAATTAGGTTGGAGGCGTGAAATTTTACAAACTTATAGCTGAACACCTCACATCAAACGACAAACTATAAAATTTTGAAAAAGTCGTACATTTAACCCTTTGGGCTCCCACGTGTGTATTTTAAACAATTCTTTCTAAGTGAACCCTAATTAGGTTGGAGGAGTGCAAATATTGCATACTTATAGCTGAATACCTCACATCAAACGACAAATCATAAAATTTTCAAAAAGTTGTATATTTAACCCTTTGGGCTCCCACATGTGTATTCTAAACAATTCTTTTTAAGTGAGCCTCTAATTAGGTTGCAGTCATGAAATTTTGCGTACTTATAGATGGACACCTCAGATCAAACGACAAATCATAAAATTTTGAAAAAGTCATTCATTTAACCCTTTGGGCTCCCACATGTGTATATTAAACAATTCTTTCTATGTGAACCTCTAATTAGATTGGAGGCGTGAAATTTTGCATACTTATAGCTGAATACTTCACATCAAAGGACAAATCATAAAATTTTGAAAAAGTCGTACATTTAACCCTTTGGGCTCCCCCATGTGTATTTCAAACAATTCTTTCTATGTGAGCCTCTAATTAGGTTGGAGGCGTGAAATTTTACAAACTTATAGCTGAACACCTCACATCAAACGACAAACTATAAAATTTTGAAAAAGTCGTACATTTAACCCTTTGGGCTCCCACATGTGTATTTTAAACAATTCTTTCTAAGTGAACCCTAATTAGGTTGGAGGAGTGAAATATTGCATACTTATAGCTGAATACCTCACATCAAACGACAAATCATAAAATTTTCAAAAAGTTGTATATTTAACCCTTTGGGCTCCCACATGTGTATTCTAAACAATTCTTTTTAAGTGAGCCGCTAATTAGGTTGCAGGCATGAAATTTTGCGTACTTAGAGATGGACACCTCAGATCAAACGACAAATCGAAAAATTCATACATTTAACCCTTTGGGCTCCCACATGTGTATTTTAAACAATTCTTTCTATGTGAACCTCTAATTACATTGGAGGCGTGAAAATTTGCATACTTATAGCTGAATACCTCACATCAAAGGACAAATCATAAAATTTTGAAAAAGTCGTACATTTAACCCTTTGGGCTCCCACATGTGTATATTAAACAATTCTTTCTATGTGAACCTCTAATTAGATTGGAGGCGTGAAATTTTGCATACTTATAGCTGAAAACCTCACATCAAAGGACAAATCATAAAATTTTGAAAAAGTAGTACATTTAACCCTTTGGGCTCCCTCATGTGTATTTCAAACAATTCTTTCTATGTGATCCTCTAATTAGGTTGGAGGCGTGAAATTTTACAAACTTAAAGCTGAACACCTCACATCAAACAACAAACTATAAAATTTTGAAAAAGTCGTACATTTAACCCTTTGGGCTCCCACATGTGTATTTTAAACAATTCTTTCTAAGTGAACCCTAATTAGGTTGGAGGAGTGCAAATATTGCATACTTATAGCTGAATACCTCACATCAAACGACAAATCATAAAATTTTCAAAAAGTAGTATATTTAACCCTTTGGGCTCCCACAAGCGTATTTTAAACAATTCTTTTTAAGTGAGGCCCTATTTAGGTTGGAGGTGTGAAAATTTGCAAACTTATAGCTGAGTACCCCACATCAAACGACAAATCATAAAATTTTGAAAATGTCGAACATTTAACCCTTTGGGCTCCCACATATGTATTTTAAACAATTCTTTCTAAGTGAACCCTAATTAGGTTGGAGGCGTGAAATTTTGCATACTTATAGTTGAATACCTCACATCAAACGACAAATCATAAATTTTCAAAAAGTCGTACATTTAACCCTTTGGGCTCCCACAAGTGTATTTTAAACAATTCTTTTTAAGTGAGAACCTATTTAGGTTGGAGGTGTGAAATTTTGCATAACTATAGCTGAACACCTCACATCAAATGACAAACCATAAAATTTTGAAAAAGTCGTACATTTAACCTTTTGGGCTCCCACATGTGTACTTTAATCAATTCTTTCTAAGTGACACCCTATTTACGTTGGAGGTGTGAAATTTGGCATACTTATAGCTGAACACCTCACATCAAATGACAAACCATAAAATTTTGAAAAGTCGTACATTTAACCCCATTGGGCTCCCACATGTGTATTTTAAACAATTCTTTCTATGTGAGCTCCTAATTAGGTTGGAGGCGTGAAATTTTGCATACTTATAGCTGAGCACCTCGCATCAAACGACAAACATAAAATTTTCAAAAAGTCGTACATTTAACCCTTTGATCTCCAACATGTGTATTTTAAACAATTCTTTCTAAGTGAGCCCCTAATTAGGTTGGAGGCGTGAAATTCTGCATACTTATAGCTGAGCATCACACATCAAACGGCAAATCATAAAATTTTGAAAAAGTCGTACATTTAAGCTTTTGGGTTCCTACATGTGTATTTTAAACAATTCTTTCTAAGTGATGCTCTATTTAGGTTGGAGGCGTGAAATTTTGCATACTAGCTGAACACCATCATGCGACAAATCATAAAAATTTGAAAAAGACGTACATTTAACCCTTTGGGCTCCCACATGCGTGTTTTAAGCAATTCTTCCTAACTGAGCTCCTTATTAAATTGGAGATTTGAAATTTTGCATGCTTATTATAGCAGAACACCTGAGGCCAGGCGACAAATTATAAAATCTTGAAAATTCTTACGTTTAACCCTTTGAGCTGCCACATATGTATTTTAAGCAATTCTTTCTAAGAGAGCCCCTAATTAAGTTGGAGACATGAATTTTTGCGTACGTATAGCTGAATACCTCAGACCACACGACAAATCATAAAACTTTCAAAAAGTCTTATATTATTTACTCCTCCGGGCTCTAACGTATATTTTAAGGAATTTTCTTAACCTCCGCCCTTTTCACGCGGGGAGCACTTTTCTAACTTTTGCCGACACCCCTTTGACCATTCTTTCATATTATGCACCATAGCCTTACATATTTGAGTTCCACTTTTTACCGCCATGGGCGCCTACTTATCTCGGGTGCTATGGGCCCAATCCCTTCGACTAATATATATACGGATAGTATGTAAAACGGAGTTTCGTTCGGATAGAGATTTGTTTAGAATAGAGTGCGCCCCTGGTTGCGAAATGTGGAACTAACAGATTTTTCAAAAGGATAAAGTGTTTTGAAATGAATATTAAACGAAACCCTCTGTGCGATCTGTGATCACACTTACCCACTTGTTTCCTTATAGGGTGTGGAGAGAGAGAGACGGGAGGTGCAAATGATAGAGACGATAATTCGATATTAAATTGCTTTTTCTAGGCAAATATTTAAATGATTATAATTTAATTATCATTTTATAAATAATTTTATTAAATTGTATTCTTATAAATTCTTCCTTATAAATACATTAATATTTATTTTAAATAACATTGGAATTGCTAACTATGGAAAGTGCAAAAACCTAAATGTCAAGAAAAGCATACATTTTAGTCTCCTAAATGCTTTATCAATTGAAGACATCAAAACAGATGGCTAAATTATGCAGGAATATTTTTTCGTGAAAAAATTATCTATACATCCACTGAAGGGGTTTTCAATGCTCCTGTAAATACAATTTATGGCCTTACTATTTTTCAAACAAAACTATTTTGGGAATGTTGATAAAACCAAATTTCATTTCAGCTATTAAATAATTAAAAAAATAAATTACGGATTAAGTCAATTGAAATTGGGTGGGCGGAGAGATCAAATTATTGGGTTGGCTCGAGCCCCACGAGCCCATATAAGTTGGTGCCACTGATTAAGGTTATTCTTTGCCTGAGTAGTTAATTACGAACTTGAAACGAATAAAAGGGAAAAGATATTTTTATTATTGAATAATTATGGATTATTAATTACATTTATGTTGCTTTTTTTACTTTTCTTTCTTGAATTAGAGAGAAATCTCCAGTAATTGACACCTTAATGCTGGGTTCGAACTCAATCGCGCCCTTCGGCCTAAACGTTCGGAGTTTTCATGGTTTTCTTCGAACCTTAGATTTCCTTGCGTTAATACGGGTTAGGTTCCCTTAGAAGGGCACTTTCCCCCTTAGGGCCTATATCTCTCGTGTGGATAATTGGCCGTCATAAACACAACCAACCAACCAACCAATTGACACCTTAAAGATTTTTTCTTGTTCAAATCACTATTACAAAATTTTAAATCCATTTTACACCTATCTTTCCTTTTGAAAGGAAGTAGAGATGCATTAAAAAATTATTGTTGACAAAATTTTGAATAACTATACATTGTATTTTTAATTTTTTTTTTTGTAAATATGATCAATAACTCCAGTAACTGATACCAATGATATTTAAAAAAACAAAAACTGACACAAACTGAACCAGTGTCTAACATTTCGTTTGCACTTAACTTATTTCAGAAACATGATGATTGCCTCAAAATGGTCCTTTTTGCGTTCACAAAAGTTTATTCCTCCTTTAACATGTTATTTGCCTACTGCGATTAAATAAACATCAAAATAAAAAAAAGTGTCTAAATTAGCATTAGATAACATTACTTTGCGGAGTTTTATAAGAAAATGCTTATTTTAGTTAGATTTTTGCTGACATGACATGTTACTGTTTAAGTGTCAATAACTGGGTGTTATTGACACGCTAATTCTTAACTATTAAAATGCTCAAGAGAAATCTAAAACGCTCTGCATATTTCTAAAAAGGCCTAGAAATTAAACAAGCTGCTGAGGATGTTAAAGCTGGTCGACTGACATCATGGTAGAAATAGATAATTTAATATTCCTCACTCAATAGTCCACGATCAAGTAAAAAGGTAAAATTTTGCTAGCTGTTACTCTTGCTTATTTGATATAATGTTAGCTGAAGAGCATAATGATAATATTAAGTTTAGCAGCTATCTAATTGTTGAGTATTAGGATTAATTTTATCATGTACTATTGTTGCTATTAAGATAGATAAAGAAGTCGAAGTAAGGTTACTGATAATGAGTAATTGCAAAAATTGGAATATATCAGAATGGAGCAACGAAACACTTTAAAAACGTATAAAAATAAAATGTCAACTTTTCCTTTTTCTCAAATAAACTAAAGCCAGCTTTTTTAAAAAGTAAAGTAATTAATAAATAGCTATGTAGAAACATAAAACATTAATTAAGCATTTTTCTGGGTCAAATGATATTCGTTTGACTTAAAAAAATGAATATTGGCCATTATACATTACCCTAATTTTTAAATTCCAGGAACAACTATAGCGTTTCGGAAGTCGTATTAATCATTCATTTGTTACTTCATGTTTATTAATTGTCAAAGTTAGAAATATTTAAAATAGAAATTTTAAATGACTCATTATTTAATTATAATGCAGTATTAATTATTTAAAGAACAGATTACAATTAAATTACTAAATAATTATGAATTGGCATAGATAAAATGCATTGCTACTATTAGATACTTTGGAAGTCCCATTTTGATTTTAAGTGCGACAAAAATGATCTAAATATGCCATTGATATATATATATATGCTTGATTACAAATGACTATTAAATTTCTCCAAAACAAAATAGTTTTGATTTAAAAGCACAATAACCAGTCCTTGTACTATTTGGAATTTTATATTGAACAAAATACGAAATATATCCTAAATGTGACAGCTTTTTGAGACATTGCCTCGAATTTAGGCACAATGACCTTACTACAAACAATAACTTTTAGCCTTTAGACAAAAAATTCTTCTGAAGTAATTCTTGTCTGCATTTACGAAAGCCATTTTGGATTCTGTATGCCTGTCAAGTAAAATCGAAAAAAGCTTTATTTCTTTGAACGTATAAAATAAATGCAGAAACCGTTATTTTACCGTTAAAGAAATTGTACTTACTTTTTGTTTAAACGGTGTTTGCATTTGAAATAAACAATTCCTTTTTGTTGTCTAACAAAGTCATAGAATAAATTCTACGAGCTTATTCACAAGATTCAAAGCTTTTAGAACATATTTCCTTTTTAGTTTTTTTAGTTTTTTTTATGACAAAACGGCCAAATCCCATTTTACATACATTGATATTTGGTTTGATAAATGTAGGTCTTTAATATATGTATTAGACTAAGTAGATATCGTTAAACGTTGATTAAATTTTATATATTCACACATTTACGATAAATCAAAACACATTTCTGACTTCTGTTTAAATTATTTTAAAATATATGTAATATTTTCCTTTATTAAATATATGTAATATGTAATATAAGAAATTATTGGAAAATGCGCATATAATCTCAAATAATGAAATTTTCATTATTGTATATATTTATCAAATTCTTGTTATTTAAATGAAAAAATTTGAAAGCGATATAAAATGAAAACAGCTAATAATAAACGCATAATAATAAAACTAAATAAAAAAAACAAAAATCAGGGAGAAATTATTATTAAAACATTTTTTTAAAGAAAGCCTCACAAGCAATAAAAAACAAAGCAATATTATTGTAATTTTAGATTATATTCCATATTAGGCAATACATATAATTGTTCTCTAGGCACATACGAAAAAAAATAATATATATTTGTTTTCTTTTGAAGGTCTTCATGTTTTTGATAGCTTAGTTCTGAATTTAGCATTATCCAAATTTACCTTTCATACCTAAAATGTATTAATAAGGAAAAAAAAAACCTGATTAGCTTGAAGTCTTTAACAACATATCATACTTAAAAAAAAGCTTTTTCACAAATTGATTTTTTACACAAATTCTTGTCTTTTGGTGGTAGCCATTTCATATTTGAATGCCTCTTATATAAAAATGACAAAAATCTTCAATGCTTTGAACGTTTAATATAAATGCATGTACACTTTTTGTCCGTTAAAGAAATTTAGCAGTTAAATATTAAACTCCCGATAAATACTTTTTTCAATGTTTTTTTAAACGGTATTTGCATTTGAAAAAGAGAGACTTTCCTAATTAGAGAGAAGCTCAATTGCTGTGGCTTTGATTTCCACATATCTAATATCTTTACATGGCTATCCTATACATAATGTACTCCTAAGAGCATCTGAAAATTAATTTCACGCTCTTTATGTGCATTCTTTTCGTTGGAAGGGGAGATATATGTGATGTGGAATCACATATATTTTTCTTAAATTATTCCTTTCTCTAAATTTCAGTTAAAACTAATCTTTAATTACTTATTCATTTTATCCTAAACTTTATTTCAGTTCCCATTGTAATTTTCCCCCAAAAGAAAAGAAAGAAAATATATTTAACAGATGCCTTTATCACTAAAGCGGCTCTCGCATTGATAAAATTCATTTAGAAGATTATTCACCCTTACTAGAAAAAAAAAAGAATAAAGATCGACTTTACTTTCGGTCAGTAGAAATAACTCTTTGCTCTCTACTTAATTTTTGAGTTTAACTTCCTCGTTAAAACATAAACATTTTCAGTACATTCGTTCTGTTTTTGTCTTTCACGCTAGGTTCCCCAAACTTTGCTTCTAACGTACAACTTGGTGTTCGAATTCTTTCTGACTCACTTTTTAGGACTGCTTTTCTGGTTACCCTGTCACGTAATTCAAAATTCTCCTAATTGTCCAAAGCTAACAGATAATTTTTACTCATATATCATTCATTTTTCATGCATGTGCTCTTTTCGCCAATTGTGTGATGCCAATGTGTGTATTACAGAATAATTTGCAATTGCTCGCTCTCGCTTAACGAACTCAGTCATGTGAAACACATTTCTTAGAGATGTACTCAGGCACCATCCCTGTCCATTTCTGCATGAAATGCTTTAATTATATTTTTCTACTTCGAAGGAACAGATTTCGTAAAAAGCAATTTAAAAGCATTTATTTTTGTAATTTATTACAGCCTACAGATTTTTAACTCCAGCGAATGCATTGAAATCGAACCTGGTAATCATTTACGATCTACAAAAATTTTAAAGTACCGATCTCTACTATATATGGATGCTTGAATATGTATGTGTTAGGCTGAGCACATGTCGTTAAAAATTGAATAGAGTCATTAATATGGTTAAGTAGTGACTGGAATACTGCCAAAGAGTCAACAAAGTATAAGAAAAGCAAAATATGAACTTTTTATGATTGTATATTACTATTAAAGCCTTGTCAATTAAATTAAAAAAATCTTACTGAAAAAGATATACATTGAAATTAAATAATTGAAATGCATATCTATATTATAAAAGACAAACGTGTCCGTACGTAACGCTGATGTCATGTTGACGGTGGCCATAGATTAAATTTAACCTTTATTAAATTTATTGCCATTTTTTAAACTTCTAAATACCGCATATTTTAAATTTTTACAGAATCGAATAGGGAAAAAAGATGTACTTTCAAATACAATTTGTTCGAAAACTATATCGCTATTTGTTTGAAAGCAGTAACGCAAGTTATTCCATTTTTATTGTTTTTAAAATAATTTTCAAGCATAATTTTTTTTTCAAATCTATCTCTAACTCGTGCACACGATGACGAAAGATAAATCCAGTTACACATAAATTAATATAAATAGCTCATCATTTGCTTCCAGCTTATATTACGAAATTAAAACATTCATCAATCAAAAATAAAATAAGATATTTAAAAAAATCAGCAAATTCAATACATGCAATCGAAGTGCGCACTTAAACAACATAATTTTTTTAAATCTAAAAAGCTTATTGTATCTAGAAATCTTTGGTGATTTCTCCGGCTGTTAACTCCTGATAATATATGAGGCCAATATAAAAGTGTCGCTTTTATTATGTTTTAAAACTTTATGCGTACGCATTATTGCTATTTTTCATATAAATACGATGCTTAAGCAAAAAGTTCTAAAATATGTAAAAAATGCTTCTGAAAATGCTGAAAATTTGAATTTAAAAAAGAAATAAACACTAAAAAAATTAGTCAAATTAAAAAAATTAATGCAGTGTGCACACCGGGATCTTCTAATGTGTAAAATTATCTAAAAATGATTAAATTCTTATGTATAGTTTTTGTTCCTATAAAACTTTTTTAATGGAACGATTGTGAACCAGTTTAACATTAAATATCGCTTAAAATAATTCTTCGATTTAAAAACTGTCTGCATCAGCGTGTTTATGAAACATTTCTCTATAATACCACCGATTTTCATATTTTTGTATGCAGTAGTTTTCTTAATATTAAAAAAGATATACGAAATTCAAACAAAATTGATACGAAAAATTCAAAAACAGCGGCGGTGATAGCGTTAGTTACTTTTTATTAGAATAGGGAGATACATACTATGTTTGGTATTGTTAGTGGTATTTCTAAAAAAATATATTAAATGTAAAAAATCGATTACAGTTATCAATTAAAAAAAATACATGATAGCTGTGCAATCTTTGGGATTATTTGTTGTTCGTTTATCCATTAATTTTTTATAAACTGAATAAAAAAATAAAAAAAAAAATTAACGATGTGTAATTATACTACGCCAAAACCGCTGGTCAAAAAATACCTCATTCATCGATGTGCCTTTAGTACGTGTGGAGAAAAAAGTATGTTAATGTCATATATATTATATATTATGTAATAATATATATTATATTTTTACCTATATTTTGAAATCCGAGTTTATCCCTATGTTATTATTATTCAATAGAAGAACAATAAATCCGGAATCATAAAATATGTAAAATGTTTTTGGAATGAAATCACTCTAGCAAAAAAATAAGCAAAGAACCATTGCAATGCAAGCGTATGTAGTATACGGCATTGTTCTATATATAAAAACAACAACAACAACAACAACAAAAATTCCAAAAAAAATGTTAATTTTATATAGTGAACTTCATGAACAGACAGCTTTTTTCAGGTTGCATCATTACCAAAATTTACCTCAGAGGTTTAAAATATGTTAATGAGAAAGAAAATCTTTGTAGTTCGGGGTCTTTGTAAAAACATACACTTCAAACAATAACTTTAAGCGTTTAGAAGAAAAAGATTCCCTACAAGAAATTCTTAGGAAAGTCATTTCGGACTTGGCATGTGTGTCAAGACAAGATGACAAAAGCTTAACTTCTTTGAGCGGATAATAGAAATGAAGATACATTTCTTTTGCTCGTTGCATAATTTGTTTTTCCTTTTGTTTAAAAGGGGTTTGCATCGGAATGAAGAATTCACTTTTGTTACCTTACAAAGCCGCACAGTAAATTCGATGATTTCGCTCGCTTGATTCAAAATCTTTAACAGTTTTTGTACAGATTTTACTTTGCAATTTGTAATTTAATTTCTTTGACAGAAAACAACAATTAAATTCCTTTTCACTGAAAATTGATCTTTAAACTAATAAATGCACATGCAGAGATGCCAACTTTTCATTTTTTTTCAAGTGAAATAAACGTAGTTTAAACAGAAATTTTGCTTAATGAATGAAATTTAAGTACAACAAGGAAACGCGAAATGCCCTCTGTATCTTTTGTTCCAAATATGATTATCATTCTTGAAAAAAAAATCCAGTATATGGTAGATATCGCGCACTTTCAAGGAAAGTGACACAACTCAAAAATACCATATTTCACAGGGAAGGCAAAAGTAGATTCACATGTTTTTGATGGGCACATCTCCATTATACCGTCGGCCACTTTCCACAGGAAAAACAAGTAAGAAAAATCACGCGTTAAGCATAGATTATGAAACACTTTCCAACACTTCCTGAATGCTTTAACAAAACTTAGCTATTTAGGGAAATAAGATAAATAACTTAAATAAGTAAACATTTTAGAAAAATGTATAAAACATTTGAAAAACTGATTTCAACAGTTACCGTCCATAGCCAACTATGAATTCCAATTCTTTTGAACAGCCTTGCATTTGATCTGTCGGTCGATATATATACTATATAATGGGAAAATTTAGTTTAGAAAGAAAACGCATAACAGGTTGAAATTTCTCTTTCAGTAATTTATACTAAAAGATGGAAACATACTCTTGAATACTTTTGTACAACCCTGTAGTTTACCTACTACCTTTATTACTCGCCACTATTTAGCTAAAACTTAATTCAAACTAAAACACTCTTAACCCATTAAAGACGGAATTATTTTTTCTTTTTTAAATACGAAAATTGCCTTTCGTACCGCTTTTTAAGAAAAGCAATATTTATCTTACTTTATAGCAGAGTTTCTCTCATAAAAGAAAGTGAAGATTTTTGTTCTAAATTACTGGTATTCAAACAGAAAAAGGGTTGATAGCTATGCTGTGACCATATGGTAACGCTGGTCGTTTAATGGGTAATACTACTCAAATCACATTTCCAGAAATTATCATTTATAGACGGCTATGTGTACAATTCTTTACGTGACCCTGTATATCATTTTATCTATATTCTACAAACATTTCATTGTAAACTAAATGCAGCTCAGCGTAAAAATGCATAACTCATTTAATAAAACACCTTTAAGCAATTTGCGCTCATACACAGTAACCATTACGAATTCTTTTGTGTAGCCCTGTATATGAATTATGGCATATATACACACCATATTCTATGCATAAATATAGTGAAACATAAAAGTGACCATCATAATTGAAAATGCATTTCCAGTAATCACCGCTAATGTACAGTACTTCTGATACAATATAGTATCTGAAATCTTTTGTGTATCCCTGTAAATGCTACCCACTTCGTATTATAAATGAAATAAGTTATAGTAAACCTCAGCGAAGTATAAAAATTTCAGTATATTTGAAATAATTTAACATAATTAAAATAAGCCGCAAATAATTCCCTCCACCCCTATATCATTATATAATAGAATTCCTTTATGTAGTCCTGTAAATGAATAATAACTATTTTTTGCACCGTATATTATAAATAATGCATATTTTAGTGCACTTCATAAATGCATATCAATTGTATTATGTTTGGAAGCATGTAACATCATTAAAAATCATTTGAAACGCTTTTTTCCCATAGGCCATACTGTAACGGAATACTTTTGACTGTCCCTGTAAGTGAACTAAACATGCTACAACTACATTTGAAATTGTAACGTGCTATGGTAAACTTCAATAACATCCAAAAATTTAAGAGCAATCCGAGTATATTTACAGGAGTTAGATCACGGACAGATGGACAGACAAACCGAAGTCATAAACACTTTTCAACTTTGATGGAAAGTGTTAAAAATCGCCAAACTATAAGATTTAACACCAAAAAATTCATCATCGGGTGCCACATTCACTTGACGTCAGATGCGTTACACTTGTTTGTTATATCGTCAAGATATTTTTAATTCGACTTTTATCTGTATTTTTAATGGTGTTTTCTGATTTATTAGTTATTTCGTTAACGTCACAAACATTGGTCAGCCGAAATAAAGAAAAATAACGTAAATAAATATCCAATTTTTTTTTCTGTTTTCATCAGTATATTGTAAATTTTATTGTTTAAAGTTACTGATAGTTGGCACTTTAGTGAGTGGAGTCTTTCAGAAATTTCTTGCATTTCCTTTTTGAAATTCCAATAGCAACATACTTCCATTTGTTTAGTGGTTGTTACAGATTCACGAATAGTTTGGCAGTGGTTATTTTTATGAAAAGTGGTTGGCGTGATAATGGAGAAGTTCGATTGTTCAAAATATGATTATTGTTCTTGAAAAAACCTGGCATGTAGTACATATCACTCACACAAGGAAAGTGACACAGCTAAAAAAAATAGTATATTTCACAGGGGAAACAAGAGAATATTCGCATGTTTTTATTGACACAAAATTATAGCACTTAGCTCTGCATGCAACTGTAAAATCGTGCGCAAAAGCATAAAACATTTAAGAATGAAGGCGTGTAAGTGGTTTTTAGGATTAAGTAATTTTATCCTCCGCACACAATTAGGTGATGACAAATGGCCATATAGTGTAATCTAGAAGTTTTCTGGATAAATACAATTATAAAACTTTTCTTGCAGGAAAATGCACCTAAGTCATTTATTAGTGTAATACTACGTAAAAAGAATTTTTGGAGTTGTATACTTTTCTTGCGTGTGAACGATGTGAAAATGCTTGATTTTACATTAGACTGACCATATAGTGTTAAACGTTGAAAGTATTTTGAATTTTTCAACCGAATTTATCTTGTCACAGCAAGTAAAACTACGTTACTGATTTCTATTTAAATTATTTTAAAATAATTCTTGGCATTATAATATGACTCAAAATACTGTATGTCCTGCAAAGATTGGAATAATGGGTATGCAGTCATTCAATTTGAACAAACAGATAAAAAGATAAAAGAAAATGTGCACAGTTGTTTAAAATTATTAGATTACTGTAAAAAAAAAAAAAAAAAAAAAAAAAAAAAAACACGCTCTTTCTGATAAACTATATAAAATTAGGTCGAAAATGGAAACTTATATAGCCGAATATAAAAAAATCATCAATCATGAAACATACATAGCTAATTTTTTATGAGAGGCTGGCTTACAAGAAAATAAGTAAAACGACATTTGCTATTTGCTATCCCGACGTAGGCTGTATGAACTATTGTTCTTATGCATAAAAAATAATTTAAAAAAATGTTTATTTGCTTTTAGTCCTCTTAATAAACAGACAGTTCAAGTCTTTGAAAAAGATATATTATATTTCAAACAATAACTTTTTGTCTTTAGACAAAAAAATTCTCTGAAATAATTTCTCTCGGCTTTTACGAAAGCCATTTCTGACTTTATAGCCTGTCAAGTAAAAGGGAGAAAAGCCCTACTTCTTTAAACGGATAATAGAAATTCGGAAACATTTCTTTCTTCTTTAAAGAAATTGCTTTTTTGCTTTTTTTTTAAACGAGATTTGCATTTGAAATAAACATTTCACTGTTGTTGCTTTACAAAGTCATAAAATAAATTCGGGGATTTACTCACTTAATTCAAAACCTTTGATACATATTTTACTTTGCGTTTTTATGTATACTATTTTTCAGAGATTAAAAGTCCAATCTATTTTCATATACAGGGTGATTTATAAAGGTGGAGCGAATAGCCTATTTCCTTAAATGTTACCCATAGACACATATTTCCAATTGCAAAGTTTCATAAAAAGAGGTGCAAAATTTGATGACATAAGTTGCAACTCCTATTCTGTTTGAGAAAATACAAAATCTGAATTTTTATATGGGGTCCGCAGAGTAAAATTTCCAATTAGGAAAATGTTTCACATCTATTTTTGTATTAAACACAAAAAATTCCATCTTGGTATCTGCAAAACTTACAGAGAAGTTCGTTTGAATAATCCGTCAGATTTTAAGGGATTAGACATAAATTAAAATGCGTGTAATTCAAGAAACACTCTGTTATTTTAAGGGGTCAGAGAAACGTTAATATATATATATCTACCCTATATATATAAAACCCTAATGAATCGAATTGAAACGAGTTTATGTAACGATTCTATGAAACGACTGATTAAACAACTGATTACGTTTCACGGCGATTTCTCCTAAAATATGGAATACTTTGCGATGAAAATAACACCAAAAATCCGTATTGATCCACAGATCTCAAAACTGGTATTAGAATTTTAAAATTAGAATTAGTTTTCGAAATATTAATTTTTCCTAATTTTAAATACTTTTTTTCTAATGATGGCAACTACAATTTTAATCATAACAGATATATTTTTTTTTCATATTTTAGAAAAGGTTATTTAAAATTAATTTGGCGGCAAGTTTGGCCTCCCTTAAATGTATGCTAAGAAATGCATCATGTTATTTTTATTGAGAATTCAATTTGTATTTCATTACCATTTTATTTAATATAAAATTTTCATTTAAAATTGAAACCTTTAAAATAAATGGCTTTTACTTCATTCTCTTTTTTTTTTAATGAACGAAAAGAATATTAGACACAGATGTCATATACGCAACGGGGTACCTAATTGGCGCCAAAATGGCGTTATTTTGCCTGACATGGTAACCCGGCTATTGTTGCTTATTTATTAATAAATGTTTATTTGAATTTATTTTTTTTTTTATTTAAAAAAAATGTTATAAATTGTTTTGTTCTATAGTTATTAATTAATTTTTTTTATTATTATTTTATTTTAAAAATAACAGAAAATAATTTAAAAATACATTTGTAACAGGTATTTGAAAACGAGGTTTTCGCCAAATTGCCGTAAAAAAAATCACGCCAAACCGGGTGCGTACGTGACAATGCAACAAATCATGAGATTTAATTTCCACTTCAAAGCAACGTTTTAATGTTATTACATCTCCCGTGGACCAATTTCGCCAAATTATATAAATAGCCAAATTTTACAAATTGACATATTTTTTTATTTTAAATAACAAAATAACAAATAAATTAGTATAACATTAATAAAAATACAAATAAAAATCACTTGATAGCGTGAACATGTGTAACTTCCTTAAAGTCAAGTGAATGTGACATTTACGATCAACCATTATTGGCATTTAATCTTATAGTTTGGCGGCAGATTTTTGGTCAACCAAGTAGCACCGTTTTATTTTACCACTCGAAAAATAAAAAAATGCTAACTGGCGAGTTAAAAAAAAAAAACTATTGGCGAGATTTTCACCCAGCTAACATAACAGTACCAGGAATTCTTTGTGATCATGGCAACTTTTATGTAGTTTTATTCGAAAAAATAATTTTGATTCTTTAATCAAAATGGAAACCTTTCTTATGAAAAATGAAGGAATCAGCCCGTTGTTTATGGCAGTTACATGTCTTGGACTATTATAATATAAACGAAATAATGAGGCTAGAATAATATTCGGCGACTTATCACACCTGTGGCAGGCTAACATTAAATTACCAAAATGGCCGCATGGAATATAAAAAGCGAAGGGATCCGCCTGGAGCTGTTGATGATAGTCACATGACTTAGGCTATTATTATAGAGATTGTTTTCCATTTTTAAAACAGCGCAAAGAATAATATTTCCTAACGATTAAAAATTAATTTTCACATGACTATTAAAAACAGAAAAAAAAACTTTAAAATTACTATTAAATGAGTACGTGTTAAAGGCAGGGAAATATTGAAAATTATGTCCTGAAAATTGTATTTACACGTGAATAGTAAAAGGGAAAGGAAACTTTAAAATAATAAATACATTAATATGCGTTTAACCCTTTCACGGACAAGGCACTTCTATTCGTAAAAACTTGAAATCAGTGAATGGCACCAGAATTTACAAACAAATTTCGAAATACAAAAATTCTTTTGTTCACTTACTTAATAAAAGGGAAATTTTCATCCCAATATTCTGATGCTAATGTGGCATTTAAGAATTAAAATTAAGCGGATTAAAAATGAACCACCGCCCTTGAAGGGGTTAAAGCAACAAGTTTTAGTAATTACATTATGTCAGTCTTTTTGTAACGCTGTTAAAAAGTACTGAGAGACAAAGACTCTGTTTACTTAATTCATTATATTTTAGCTTCTTTTCAAATGTTTAACTGATCTTCTTTAACCAAACACGAAAGCATCCATTGGATGTCTTAACAGCAACTGATTCTATCTTAAATTTTTGCAAACAAAGGGAATTGAATGGAAACCCGTTTACAGGGAGATCGCTACATGTTTTTTCAGTATAATTCAATCTTCTCTAATATTTTAAAAACCGATCAGATTAGCGTGCTGTTAGATTCTACAGTGTCTGAACGGGGGTTGGCGAGCGTAGCTTGCAGGTGGCAGAGCCCCCTAGTATATATATATTTATTGAGTTATTTTTTTATGGTTAACCATATAATTTGTAAAGAATATCACATCCTAAAATTTGTCATAAAGTTTTTTAAAAATTTCAAATTAGTATTTTTAAAGTGTTTCAAATCATTATAACTTGAAACATTATTTGTCGAAATTCAAAATTTTTTCATTTAATTAAAGAGAAAAATATAATTTCAATATTTTTCAGAATTTTTTTTAAAATATTAATTTAAAAAAATCTCTCTATTCTAAAATAAACTACCGCTGTCACAGCCGCCAGTTTTGAATTTTTTGTGACCGGAGGTCTTTCTTCGTTAATATTAAGAAAAATAATGCATACAAAAATATGAAAATCGGTGGTTTTATACAGAAATCTTTGATAAACACGCTGATGCAGACAGTTTTCAAATCGAAGAATTATTTTAAGAGATATTTAATGCTAAAGTTGGACAAAATCGTTCCACTAAAAAAGTTTTATAGGAGCAAAAACTATTCATGGGAATTTAATCATTTTTATATCATTTTATACGTTTGAAGTTCCCAGTGTTTAGACTGTATTTCTTTTTTAATTTGACTCATTTTTTGATGTTTTATTTCTATTTTAAATTCAAATTTTCAGCATTTCTAGAGATATTTTTTACATTATTTTAGAATTATTAATTTATACTGTTACCAAATGTATAAACAGCACAAACAATAATGTGTGCTTCAAATTAAAAAATTATTTACACGTGACTATTATAAACAGAAAAAATCTTTTGGAATTAGAATTAAATAATTATGTACAAAGTATCAGGAACTTATTAAAAATTACGTCATAAAAAGTATACACGTGAATTTTAAAAGAGAAAGGATATTGTAAAATAATAAATTCATTAACATGCGTTAGAAGTCTTAAATAGGAGAGATTACGTCATATTTACGTCACATTATAGTTATTACATAAAATGAACGCAAAATAATATCGCAAAACAGTTTAAATTTAGAAATTGCGCTAGACATTTATTTGATATTTTGAGAGGATCTTTTGAACTATTTTTGTTAGGAAAGCGCAAATAATATTTCATTTCTAACAAAAGTATTTTCACGTGAATATTTAAAAGAGAAAGAATAGCTTGGCCAAAATTACGTCAGATTAAAAACGATTAATTTAAAATGTCTCATTTAAAATAACTTTCTTTGTGGTTTGTTAAAAAATACCAGGAGACAAAGACTCTGTTTACTTAATTCCTTTTATATTATCTTATTTTGAAATGTTGTTACACGTGTCTACGCCATCAAGTTACTTTTATTTCGACGTTTTATTTGTATTTTTATTAATGTTGTATTAATTTATTTGTTCTTTCGTTATTTAAAATAAAAATTATGTCAATTTGTATAATTTGGCGAGTGGTTTGGCGATTTATATAATTTGGCGAAATTGGTCGACGGGATAATCAAGTAGTACCGCAGCGCATTTGGCGTTAAATTTCCCCAATCAAAGAGAAATGAATAGAAATCCGTTTATAGGGAGATCGCCACTGTTTTTTAAATTATAATCTTTCGAAATCTTTTTAGCGATCTAATTAGCGTGCATTTAGAGTCTGCGGTGTCTGGACGGGGGTTGGCGAGCGTAGCTCGTAGGGGGCCTCCTAGTATAATAAAATTAAAAAAAAATGATATAACTTATTTTGAAAAACTAATATTTTCGAAAGTAAATATTAATATATTTTTTAATTTTCCAAAACAAAATTTATGTAAATTAATCGAAATGACATGTTCCAAGTTTATCTTCAACAATTCTCGAATAATGACAATCTAAAGAAGAAAAATGGTCAAATTCAACCCATCATGCAGGACAACGCCTTTTTAAGCACTTAAGATAAAGTTTTAAACAAAGATATTTTTCTACTATAAGTAGCATGTTTAAAAACCCTTGCAGGTGAGTAACTCACTCCTTCATGTAGGTTAAACTGTTCATTGAGTTTAACTTTTGCTTTTTGCGCCTTCTTGTACTCTTTAAATGACTTGTCAGCTTATTTAAAACAAGTCCTTTTTCTAACACGTGAATTTCGATTTTTTTCAGAATTTTAGCCCTTACAACTTCAGATTTTTATCAGCCCGGCCGCGGTCGTTTTAAAAAAAAGTTTTTAACCTTCTGTCTCGGCCCGTTTGAACGTTTGCCTTCATTGTTCTGGCACAGCCCGCGGGCTTTAAAGTTTAAAATAATCCCGGAAGCCTCAAAATCAAAGAAGATAGTGTAATATATTAGCAGAAGTTATGATGAGTTCCGCCCTTGAGGGTTACGGGTGCGACAAAATTTGTTCACAAATGACTGTCAGTGAACGTATCGGGAATGTCGATTAAAGGATTCAGAAAAATTCAATCTCCTATTTTTAAAATGTTGGTTTTCTTTATTCCATATCTTTTATAACATATATGATTTTATTCTAGTTATAAAACTATTAAATTGTTATTCAATATATAAATACATTTAACCCAAGCTTGATAAACCCCAAGCCATAAAAGGTACCATTTGCGTTATTTTTTTTCTTAAATAAAGCAAATTACGTGTGCGAAATGCAATTTAACCCCTTCAAGATTCATTCGTGATTCATTTTTGGAGCACTTAATTTTAATTCCTAACTGCCACATTGGCTCCAGGATATTTGAATGAAAATTTTCCTTTTATTAAATATGTTAAAAAAAAAAAAAAAAAAAAAAAAAAAAAAAAAAAAAAGCTTTTGCTTATTTCGAAATAAATTTCATTTTAAATTCTGGTGACTTTTACTCATTTCAGCATTTTGAGAATAGAAGTACCTTGCCCCTGAAAGGGTTTAAAACACAAAATAATTGTCCTAGTTAAATATTGTCAAAAAAAACCCCTCCCCATAAACTCTTAAATTTATTACCTGATACGATTTGCATTTTATCTCCAATGTCAGTCTCTTTAAAAGGCATTAGGTAAATGACTGCACCTGAGATCGAAAATCTCGACTTCGTGCCGAGAGTTTGGATTCTGATTGACACTATCCGCAAAACAGTGAATAAATTAAGGTAAAACTCTTGCAAAAGGTTAAATGGTTTCAAACTTGGTTTAAACGTGTTAAAAGATTTCGAAATAATAGCGTGTAAAATACTAGATTTTATTACCATTGCTACACTCGTTTTCTTAAGATTTTTTCTAGATAAAATTGCTTTTGCTTATTACTTTTTATTAATAAAAAAATGCTATCATTAAAACTATCATTAAAAGGGTTTTTACTTTTTTTCGGTTGAAAAAATCGATTTTTTTAGCCCACGGTATGCTATTTCTTACTTCCAGCTTATTTTGTGTCTCCAAAAAATAACGTTACGTTGTATAAGCCAACCTTTAAACAAACCAGATGTATCATTGTACTGTTAAATACTTTACTGCTATTTTTTAAACTTCTAAGCATCGCACACTTTCAACTTTTATAGCGTCGTATTTGGAAAAAAAAGTTCTTTTTAATGCAATTGTTTGAAAACTGTATCTCAATTTATTTTTGTTATATTAATTTTTTTGTTGTTTTTAGTGCCATTTGTTTACTTTTGCCAACTCAGATACTCCATTTCTGTAGAAAGTAAAGGAAAAATAGTTGAAAAATAGCAATTATATCTTTTTGTTGCCATTTTTTCATAAAAACTGAAAAAAGTAATTAAAATACGTGCTATTTTGAGAAAAATATAAATGAATGATTTCTGGTAAAATATGGAGCTATTATAAACTAAATTTAATTTTAAGTATCTATATTAATATTACAAACACATGAACGCATATGAATCATTAGATAGCAGATTTTTTTGTCGAGTTTCTTGCTGATTTCTTTTTGCTGGATTTGTGTATTTTTCTGAGATAGTGACGTCCTATACATACTTTATTGTAGATGTTGTTTATGACTAAATCGTAAAGGAGAAATCCTTCAGCGGATTCGGATTACATCGTTTTATATAGAATAAAATCGCGTGTTTTAAGTCTTAAAACTGAACTACATTAGAGTCCCGATTATCCAAGTCCCGCTTAACCGAGTTTCCGCTTTGACCGAGTTAGTTTCTTCTGATGGACTGATGGCTACTATTATTATGAAACAGCCATTATAAATGAATATATATATAATATATATATGGCCACTTTTTTCCCATTCTGACCAGAAAATCACAGTTCTAACTTTTTACGACTGCTCTTTCATCTTCACCTACTACTTCATTTATAATGGCTGTTTTATAATAATAGAAGCCATCAGTCTATCAGAAGAAAATGATCCATTCCAAAGGTATAAGTTCGGGACTCTACTGTATCTATATTTATATACATTTTTTTTTTTTTTCAGCGGGGGCGACACTAAATTCTGAAAAAGTAGAATTCCTGTTCTCTAGTTTTGATTTGTTTTAGCGCAACTCGGCTACCGGCTTAAACCATTTTTGAGCGCTATAAACGCATTTTACTCGAAATGACTTTTTTCAAATTGGGCAGGATCAAATTCAAAAACTATTAAACCGATCTAGCTAAGTTTTGTGTTAATTAAAGCTTATACAATTTATTGAATCTTGGACCACTTTCAACCATTTTTATGAAAAAACATACATTTTTAGAAGAACGTGAACGAGCGAAAAAATGGGGCTCAGACATCGAGCTGTTTTTCAAACGGCTGCCACTTTTTTGAATCGACTTAAGGGGTCTGGTCGCACACCTTCGGAATTCTCCTCCGTAAAGTAAAGTCTATGAACTTTTGATGCATTCGTATATTTAAAATATCTTCTCGAGAAATTCGTATTTTTAACATCTTTTTTTGTGTACTCTTCTTAAAGGATGTCTCTGTTTTTCTTGGTTTCTAAAATCTATGCTAAATTTAATATTTTATGTTTTAAGAAACTGACGAACTGCGAGTAAGATTTTAACACTTCCTATAAAATTAAGTTTATACTTTACATATATTTTGAGAACTAAGAGAAAAAGATACATCTTTTAGGAAGTGTACACAAAAAATAGAAGTTAAAAATATTAATTTCCCGAGGAGATATTTTAAATATACCAATCCATCAAATGCCAATAGACTTTACATTAGTGAGGGAAAATCGGAAGCTGAGTGATCAGCCCCCTCAAAGACCTCAAAGTGCTTGAAGCTCTAAACAACGTTATCTACTCTCATTCATAACCCTTAATAAAAATTGATTGCAGACGACTTTGGTGATCTATCCCTCCGAAGAGCAGGGCGTGCACGCTAGGACATCCACACACGCCGCTCAAGCAATATCATTAATTTTTTATAAAAAAGTTTTTGAAATGTTCTCGAAATGATAATAAACAGCATGCAAAACACCCAGAGCTAAAATCTTCATTCCTATTCAAGAAAAATAAATCGTTTTTTTATATCCAAATCTCTCTTTAATTGTAGTAATTGTATACAAAACTTATAGGTGATATTTAAAAAATATTTTAAGATTAATTGATTGTTTAGTAGACTATTGACAGTTTAGAAAGTAAGCTAATATTTTGTTATTAGTTGCTTCTTGAAGCCTGAATTTTACAGAATTTAATGCAACTTTGCACGTATCCTTGTACCATAATATCATTTTAAAATATTTTATTAGTTCATCACAATTTAATAATAATTATATTATTATTTATAAACAATTAAACTATCTTGCCTTAGTTCAACGGCGGAGTAAAACTGCATGGATATGCTAATCTTGCTGGAAATGAAAAAAAATGCAGACCTCTATTTTAAAAACGAACAATGCATTTCATTTATAACTTAACCATGTCGGCCCTGGCGGTCACATATGTGTTCCTTACTTTTAAAATGCTTTAAACTATAAATAACGCCTTGTTTACGTAAAATCTCATAATCACATATGTGCATTCTATATTTTGACTTTTAAGTGGACAAGTAGCGCCATCTAGCTTTGAAATAGTAAAAAAACAAAAAAAGTTGACAAAAGACTTTATAAAAAAACTTATGAATTTCTGCGTATGTGCTGATTATCTATTCTCCTAACAGAGCGATTTTTTGCTTTCGTCACTTTCGTGAATTAAAGACAGTCTTGTCATCATTTTCACCACAAACTACTCATGCAAGTGGGGAATGGTATACCTTGCGGGAGATTTGCTATGAATATCTCAATTCAAATTTGTCACGGCAAGATAATGTCAGAAAAAATCAAACTTGCTGCTAATGTTCATGCTATCGGGGATTTATCTTATTTGTATCTCTTGTCCAGATTGTCTCACTATAGAAAGTTTGGGAAGTTAAAATCTACACACGAAAACAGTTGTTTACAAACACACCCAGTGTTGCCTCTAAAAAAATTTTAATTACCCCAAACTATTTAAATACCCTATAGTAGTGTCTAAAATATTTTTCAAGGGCAAAAACTCCGAATTATCTTGTATTGTTTGTTCAATACAAAGAATAAAATCTTTTTTTGTAGGATGGACCAAAGTAACCCCGCAAGGACCAATGTAGCCCCGGCTGACGGTACTTCATTTTCTCCTGATGGACTGGTGGCTTCTATTATTATGAAACATCCATTATAAATGAAGCGTTTAGGTGAAGATGAAAGAGCAGTCGTAAAAAGTTAGAACTCTGATTTTCTGGTCAGAATGGGAAAAAAAAAATCAGAGTTCTACCTTTTTACGACTGCTCTTTCATCTTCACCTAATGCTTCTTTATAATGGCTGTTTCATAATAATAGAAGTCACTAGTCGAACAGAAGGAAATAACTCGGTTAAGCGGGAATCGGATAATCGGGACAAAACATATTTCAATTTTAAGACTTAAAGCCCACGCTTTTATTTTATGTAAAATGACGTCATTTGCATTAATATAGATACTTAAAATTAAATATAGTTTATAATAGCTCCATATTTTACAATAAATCATTCATTTATATTTTTCTCAAAATAGCGCGTATTTTAATTAGATTTGTTCAGTTTTTATGGGGAAATGGCATCAAGAAGATATAATTGCTATTTTTCAACTATTTTTTCTTTACTTTCTACAGAAATGTAATACTTGAGTTGCCAAAATGAAAGAAATGTCGCTAAAAACTACAAAAAAATTAATATTTCAAAAATAAATGGAGATGCAGTTTTCAAACAAATTGCATTACAAAGTACTTTTTTTTCCCCAATACGACGATATAAACATTGAAAATGTGCGATGCTTAGAAATTTTACAAAATGCTGAAGAATATTTAATCGCACAATAGAACATCGGATTTTGTTTTACAGCTGGCTTATACAAGGTAACGTTATTTATTGGAGACGACACAAAATAAGCTGGGAGAAAGAAATAGCTTACCGTGGGCTAAAAACAGGAAAATTTTCGTGTTTTAACGAAATATAATCAACGTAAAAATTTGTTCAATTCACGGATTTTTTTTTCTTTTTTTGAAAATATCGAATCGGTCTTGTGCTTGAGCATACCTTAAGCATTAAGGTTACAATTTTTTTTAGTAAATATAGTTAAGATAAATTTTGAATGCATACGAAAAGCGATTACAATTTTAATGTCAACTTAATTCCAATTTTTAATATTAAATGAAGCAGTTCAATCAAAAGAATAAACTAGGCTATAAATTATACACTGGAATTTTAATTTTATATAAATTCCTATTCTTTTAAATATTAAATGAAGCAGTTCAATCAAAAGAATAAACTAGGCTATAAATTATACACTGGAATTTTAATTTTATATAAATTTCTATTCTTTTAAATATTAAATGAAGCAGTTCAATCAAAAGAATAAACTAGGCTATGAATTATATACGGTAATTTTAATTTTATTTAAATTTCTATTCTTACAAACTCAACCTACTTCTGTGTGTTGAAACTTTGTCTATTATAAAACTTTAAATTTTTAATTAGCTTCAAATTTTTGCTTTCATTTAGAAAATTTAATATTTTCTCATACAGACCTAACAATTGTATGTCTTTAACACTATCCAACATAGTTGAAAGTGTTTATGAAATTCGGTTTGTCTGCCCTTCTGTCTGTTCGTGCTCTAATTCACGTAAATGTAGTCCGATTGCCATGAAATTGAATTGATATACTTTATTGGTGTTTACTATGGCATGTTCAGTATTGAAAATGAAGTGTGTAGAGTTTTCGGTTCATTTACAGGGCTACTTAAAAGAATACTTTTACATTACGGTCTATGGGGAAAAATCGTTTGCCGTGTATTTTACGATATTGCAGTATTTTAAACATATTGAAATTGATATACATCACTGAGGTGTACTACAAGGCTCTTACTCTAGAATATTGTATATAGAGCTTATCGTTGATTTAAACAGATCTATCGTTGATTTAAACAGATATAGTACACAAAAGAATTTGACTGTAGAATCAAATGAGCAATAATTGAACTATTGAAGCCTATGGACAATAATTGCTGAAGAGCGTTTTTAAATTTAACTATTTTTCGAATATCACTTGGTGTGTATAAATTCTATAGATCATATAGAGTGTCGCAAAAAAGTTCTCACAACATCCGTTTATTACCGGAGGTTGCTGAGTGGAAATGTTCAATTGTGCTACGCGTTTCACTTAACTAACTTTTAGCGTACTATGTAGTATGCATACATACCTGTCGATTATATACAGGGTTGCACAAAACAAAATCTAATATTTTAACGCCTATGCGTGGTAATAGCAGAAATCGGGATTTGGAATGTTTTATGCGTTTTCCAAATTGTTCATCTAGTCCTCTAAGCGTTTTGCCCGTATTTTTTCGTATCCCTAAAACAACTTAAATCGATTGTAAACAAAAATATTTGTAACAGAATTGTATTTTAAGATGTATGCCAAACAAAGGGGTATGACGTGTGTATTAGAAACAAACAGGGAAAGAAAATTTAAATTGATATTAAATTTATAAGCATTTTTATAAAAAGGCAGGAAAGTCCTCAAAACGCTCAGAGGTCTAGCTATCATCTTTCACCTTAGTAAAGTGCAAAGTTTTTATAGTATTCTAAATGTGTTGGAAAGTGTTTCATAATCTATGCTCTACGCATGATTTTTCGTTCGTGTTTAATTTTTGAAAATACAGCTTTTGCCATAAATAACGTGTGCTAAATTTAGACTCGTGCAAGTTGCAGTAAATGATATATGCTTATCAATGAGTTCAATAGAAATAAAATCATAAAATTTTGCATGGATTTACGTAAAAACAGAAAATTTCTTTTTCATAAGAATGTTATGTCAAAATGTAGTTTTGATATTCACAGTTGTATATCAATACAAAACCGTTTGTGTAAGGTTATGTTCATAATTACTTAATCACATTATCTTATATCCCAAAGAACTCTTGTATCCCAAAGAACGATAAAAGATTATCTTGCATGAATATTTAAAATATTATTAAATTCCTTTCGACAACGTTAAACTCAGTTTACAAATACTTTTTTTTTATATAATTTATTATGCTTAGAAGAATCTTTAGGTTTGTATCCTCAACCGATTATAAGCGATAACACAAATTTCCTTTTTTATTTCTTTTGAAGTAAAAATGTTAATGCTTATTTTCTCTTTCGCAGGAAAAGGAAACTCGTTCTTCCGTCAGAGAGAATTTACTTTGAATGTTCGAAGAAATTCTTTTTGAAAATTTATTAGGCAATTAAAAGGATCTTACGGTCATATGTTGATAATTTCTGAACAAAGAACTAAACGTAATTATTTTCAAGTGAAATGGTACTTTGGTCTTTTACATTAATTAAATTCATTAATGTTGAACGAGCTTGTAAAGAATTCTTAACGTGTAGTTTTACTGGTATTATTTTATGAAAGTGGTACCAAAAAAAAAAAAAACTATTCTTGTTTTTGCGTCTTTCAATTTTCAGTTATGGTGATGGGAAAATCGAGTCTCAACTTCGTTTAAAAAATATTTCCTTTTCACGAATAATTTGAAAGGTACTTCAATAGAATTCCGAGTTAGCATTTACTTTCACTTTTAATTAATCATGAATAATACGTTAATTAGTTTATTGAAGGGAGCGGTTTTTTTAATTAAAAATTTACAATGTTTCTGACATAATCTTTTCAATAAAAATATAATTGCTTCTAATTGTTCGCACATGAAAAAATACTTTTGCACAGAAATGCTAGCTAATGCGTATAAAAGTAACATTCTTGCACGCGAAAAAACTTGTACTATATGGGGTATTCTCACAATCTTTTGACTTTTCAGGAATAAAAATATGGTGAAATTAAACTTACTAAAATAACATTTTAAACTTATACACAAATGTCTTAATGATTCAAAATAAAGAAAAATGGTCAGCAACGACATTTTTTTTATTTAACTGAAGTTTAAGTTATACTTGCGAGTTTAATTTTACTTAAAATTTTAACATAATAAATTTTTATTTTCTTCTAAATTTTTACTTATAATGAATTTCCAAAGTACCCACAGGCTATTCAAATAAGAAATAATAACAATGTAGTATTTTTAGTACAAAATTGTGGTATAACATTTTATTAAAGGGTTGTTAAAGAAGGGACGGCAAGGAAAAAAAAAGGGATGGTAAGGAAAATTACCACCTATTTTTAGGCAAATCATCTTAAGACTAAGTGATAACCACAATGTTCATTGATTTTAGAAACAGTTATTTACATTGGATTAAATTTAAAAAAAATTAATTTACCTCGAAAAGTGTAGGAATAAACCTTGAGGACGGTAAGACTACCAATAAAACAACAATACTTGAAATTGATATTTAAATGCTGATTCAAATTATGCACTGAATTTCCTGTCAAAAAATTTTAGCCATTCTTTCTCTACCGTACTTCTGCATGAGAAAAAAGATGAAAAAAATTCTGTGGCTGCATCTGAAGTAATTTTCTGTATAAGTTTAGCAAGAGGTAAGGAATCTAAAACCCAGGGTCAGAATTGAAAAAATAGTAACAACCGTAAAAATGTGTGCAGGTTAATTTTTTGCTTCATATTTATATAAAACAATAGTCCAAGTTTCGGAAAAACAAATTAAAAAATTACATCAAATTACTTTTATTTAAACAATTTTATACAGACAGCTTCAAACTTAAAAATCAGTATCTGGGACATGGGACGGTATAGAAATTTCGTGGTATATTTGGACAATCAACATCGTACAGAACTTATTTATATCGGTAATATTGTTATCCAGTCATGCAATAGGATATTTTCCAGTATAAGAAATGAAAACCCCCCAAGAATATTTGTAAAATAAAAATTATTATTCAGGGACAGAAAAATATAAAAAAGTCAAAAGATTGTGAGAATGCCCCATATACTATTAATAACATACTTTTAATCTAACAACTATTTAAGGTAAATGCATCTATAGAAGGCCACGTACGAGTAATGGAGCAGTAATTTTTAAATTTTAAAAACAAGCCCAAATTGCATTTCTGAAAAACAGTTGAAAGGAATTTTATTACCTAGCATTCTTAAATGGTAACTTTCCATAAACTGTTTGGAATAATTGCTTTCTTTTCAGCTGGTATATGTGTTTTTTTTTTTTTCTAGAGTTTCTTCAAAAACAGAATTTTTGTCAAATTCTTAGAGATTTCATTAAGAGATAAGTTTTTATGTAAAACTTTGTTTATTTAATATTCTGTTTTATTTTAAAGTAAACTACTGTTGATATACTCTATTACATTGTAAATAATTTGCTGTGTAAGCAAAAAACTTAAAGATTTATGCATCAGAAATTTACTTGGCCCACTATTGGAACATAAGGGAAAATAACTTTTTTTACTTTTCATTTTTTTTTTCGAATTAGATATTATGAAACTTTGAATGTTTATTCGGATAAATGAATGTTAGGACTAGACTAAATATATATATATATATCTTTTAGAATCACTAAAACTTTAATAATAATGAGATAAATGTCCTTCAGTGGCCCATACTGGACATTTACCTTAAAGAATTAACGTTTTTTAAAGAAAATTGAAGAAATGTTTTCTTTTATAATTTAAAAACTCTATAAAAATTCAGTTTCAGTTTCAAAACGTTTTATCCAGAGGATGCAGGCAACCGTTTCTGGCTATTAATGCTAAAAAAAGCAACAGTTAACAATACTTGTACTTGTGTGTTTTATAATTTTATCTCGCCTGAAAGTCTGTGTTTGATTGTTAACGTTATGTTGTTCAGGATTTCAGTTATAGGACGGGTATTACAACAATTTCTTATTCTACTCTGGTAAAAGTTCTAACGACTTTTAATAACCTCTCCGAGAACCTTGTGCGTCTAGTGAAATGGCTTTCTGATGTGGCACGACGATGTTTGTTAGCATTCCTTGATATAATGGGGGGATTTATTATGCCTGCCACATACACAGTGTGGTGGTATCGATAAAAAATTTCATCTTGCATCGACAGTTACATTTATTTAAGTACCTATAAAATGAGATAACAATCAATTAATTTTAATTTATAACCTACTATCACATCTTATGCACAAAAAAAATATATTCAAAACAACCAACAGCATTAGAATGGCATTACATTTATGTAAGCCTGCTAGATTAACGACAGCAGAAGAAATTTCAAAATATCTTGTCACTTCTATCACAGACGGCCCCTTAAAACATCCTTTTGCCGTTTTTTAAGCATAATTTGAAAACTACTTGGAAGAAAATTGTGAATTTTGGATTTCCATAAAGCAGGACTTAATAAAACTAAATCCATAAAAAAACTGTAGGTTGCAATTCATAATTTTTTCGAATATTAATTTCATAATTCATAATTCATATCATAAAATTATAAAAATTGCAAATTCAAATTATTTATGTTTGGGTATATTTGTATTATTGCAACACAAAAAATTAGCATGTTAGGAGTATAATTTCAGGAGATATAAATAAAAATATGAAAATGTAATTTAACTTTATAAGCATTAAATTTCGAATGTTTATAATTCAGAAACTTATCATTCAAATGACTTGAAATTTGGCGTCTAGGCATAGTTTTAACCGAAGATTTGAAATATCTGGTTAAAATTGGGTATTGCCATTGAAAAAAAATGAAGTTTGGATTCTTTTTACTATGTAGATTACCCCCTAAGCAAATTTTATATACATAATTTAAAAGTAGACTTTATTTCCAATCGCTCGGTACCAGTAACTTTCGTCTACGATAATTTGTTGAGGAGTTAGTAGGGGGTGTTTACTTTTTTTTCCACGACTGTACACTACACATCGAACTATAACTTTGTGCGCCATTAAAATAGGTAACTAAATGAAATCTCTACGCGTCGCAAAAAAAATTACGAAGAACCATTTTATCCGTAGCGATTGAAGTCTTATATAACAAACAGCCACAAAAATATTCCAAGATTAGAAATTTGAAAGTCTTGTTGAATTAAATGGAAGAAGTCATGTATTATTTTGCTAGGACAACAAATTCAGTATGTCGGTTGATTATTCGGACAATTTTTCCATTATTTTACACCGACGTTTGATGTCAGTTTTAATATTTCTGCTGCAATATGTTCAGTGATGTTCACGTAATGTAATCTTATACCGCAAAATTCGCGTGTGAATCGAATACTTTCATTAATTAGTGGAAAACCTAAAGTAGAAAATAGTAAAATTCAGCGTTTAATTAAATAATTACTTTTCCTCAAATGTGGGAACACCTTTCTCTGAAATACTATACTAGACACATAAATCACAAATAAATCTAGACACAGAATTCATGAATTATTACCACACAATACATTTTTATTAAAACAATAAATATATATTATTTCGAAAATATATATTCAAAATACACATAAGAAATTCAAATGCGACTCCATGAAACGAGCTGAAAAACTCTCATAGGAAAAAAATATTTCGAGATGTTTGAATCATTCCAATAACATTCAGTTTTACATAATCAAATTCTTTTCAAATAGGTCTTAGGCTAGAAATATTTTTGAGGTTTGATAGCCCCATTGTGAGTTTTTAATATCCAGCAACGAAAATATTTTCAAGAAACGTATTATAAATGCAAAGCAGAAGATTTTCTCATGTAAATATCTATTCGTAGATGACAAAAAATATATTAGACAATTTTTGTACTTATTTTTTCGAGTGCATCTTCACTCTAAAATTTATATGAATGCAATGATTTTTACATTTGTGTTGTAGTTGCAAAGGTCTGATTTTTGCACTCGGGATTTTAGTTTCCATTTGGAATTTAGGATAAGTACAACTGATTCTCAGTAATTCGTGACGACATTCTGTCTAAAAAGTACACGGAATTATTAAAAAATCAATCCAGAAAATTGATTTTTTCACCATTAACGTACACCCTATAGAGTCAAATATAATGTACAGAGTTTAACCCAATATTTCATACATTTTTGCTGACTGATGATGTATGGCCCCAGCTCTCTCAGCGAATTTTCTTGTATGACCTTAATTGACTCAAAATGCCTTCCTCAAAATCGTAATTTTAGCTTCGGGAACAAGCAAAAGTCACACGGGACCATATGAGCTCAGTACGTTCCTTGGCCGATTTCATCCATTGCGTTTTTGGCCATAAACTTTTGGACAGTAATAACTTTGTGGGATGACGCATTATCACGGTGCAAATTCCACACGCAATTTCGATGATTTTTAAGATGTTCGGAGCTTGAAATATCATTTGAAACACAAAACTTAAGCAAAGTATTTGTTTAATTAATTTTTGCACTATTGAAAATTGCAGAGCACTCAAAGGTAATGACTAATAAACAATTAAATTTAAAAAATCAAAAAAACCGACTGCGTAAAAAGCGAACTAATGAATTATTTCTCATCAATGTGAAACTATTTTTTTTTTCAATTCCTACTATTAGCCCACACTCTCGCTATATATATCTTTTTCAAATTTTCAATCGTTAATAAAATACTTATTATTCATCCAATCAAGCTCAAATAAAATTTTTTAAACTTGCACTGGATGACACTTGATGTTAATCCAGTTTTTTCAAATATTAATTCATTAATTAAATTAAATTAATTAATTTTCAGTAATCCAGAGAGACCTTTTCTTGATCAAGGTACTGTAAGACCGAGAGAGCCCTTTCTTGGTCAAGGCGTTTTAAGCCCTACCCAAGAAGAAAGAAGAATGGGCGAAAAAATATTCTGTTATTGACCTAAGTAGGAATTGACTTAAAATATTTTTTTTTATATATTACTTACCTATTTTTTTTATTTATTTGTATGATGACTTTTAAGTTGTGTTCAGTTGTTAGTTCCTATCTATAAACACTGTTTTGATGAAATCTATAGATGTCTACGATGGTTAGAGTTGCAGTAAAGCTAGAGATCCACAATACATACACAACTTCCAGGTTGTATAATATTTTAACGTAGCTTCTGACTGTAAAATAGTCAATGAAACATCGTCTTCATTTTGAAAGACCTGTCCAATGATATGCCACTCAATAGGGTGCGTAATTGTTTTTTTCGTCTTTACCTTCATTTTGTATTTTACGGCCGCCATTTTGAATTTATAAAAACAAAACCTAGCCTATAGCCATCGAGCCGTTAAGACAAATTGATAGAGACCTCATTCATTAAAATCCATCCAGCCGTTGGGAAATTTCGAAGGTATAAAGAAATCCACATACACAGATACGCGTGAAACACGTAACCCTTCTTTTCAGTCGGGTAAAAAAACAGCTGCTGTAAACACATTAAATCTCAAATGCCGCTCAAAATCCCCTTTACAACTTGGTATCCGCGTACCGAAAAGAAATTGCGTTATCTTTTACAGGCGTCTTTAAATGATAAATTCTGGGTACTTTTTACACAGAATGTATATGACTAATAGTGTGCCGCATTAAAATCCTTTGAAGGTTGCTAACTAGCACAAACTGTAATATATTATACTGTGTTTTCATGGCAAATTAACACATGACATTCGACCATAAACAGAGCTTAAAATATAAGCTTAAAAATTATATTTCTAAATTTCAGTGAAACAAATTTTTGCAGTATGTCGCATATTCCATCGCATATACAATATTATATTCTATATTTCTCCTCTTCCGCGGTCTCAAGTCTGCATCCACAACTCTAGTTTACCGCAAGAGCAAATTTTGTAAGGCTCAGATCAACGAAAGTTTACTGTATGCAATCAGAAAAATAAAATTAGAAACAGAACACAGAGAAAGTGTGCATTTTAGAAAAACGAAAGATTTTCGCTATGAAAATAGTGTTTGGTTTAAAGAAAAACGACTAGTTTTATGAATAAAACTGAAGCATTTATCCATGCTTACATCTAAATGATACAATTAGCACATATTTCACGCGGCCAATATTAAAATTAAGACTCTCACCGCACCATGCGATTAAAAATAATGCAAACACATTGTGTAGTAATTTAGAGAATTATTCTTTTACTCTATGTTTACTTAAATTAAAAAATATATATTAAAGGGAAGTGCATTTCTACAGTTAACTTTTATTAAGAATGGGTTATCTTTTTTTCACTGAGAATAAAAGGACTTGCAACATTTTATCTTCCGGAATGCTGCTTCTTGGTCGTTGATTCTTGGGTCTTCTTTGTTGTCGCAGTGGAAGCTTTTTTATCGTGCTATTAAAAAAAAGATTACATTTGTAAATTAGAATTATATTTTTCTGTTCTCGTACTTGACATTTAAACATTATTTCGAAAACTATATGCCATTATTTTCTATGAAATGCATTTTTTTTAAATTTTAACATGAATTGCAAAATAGATGAGTTTAAAATGTTGGGGAAGACAGAGCTACACTCAGTTAAAATTAGCTTTGTGTTCAAATCGATATAACAATAAATTCTCGTTGTATTATTGCTATAAAGGATATTATTTTATAACAGTACTATTTACAGAAATAGGCAAAATTAAAACTATGTTCTGTTTTCGAAAACATTCTATGGATTGTTTCAGTTATGTGTCTCGGCTCTTATTGGGAATTTTTAGAAAATTCTTTCAGATAAAAGGCAATTGAATATGAACATATTTACTTGAGACCTCATAGCATCCGAATAACCGGTTTTCTGGGAAGAGGGAACAGATTAATGTACTATAAAGCTACTCGGAAACGTTTTCGAAAACTACGGGCAGCTAATGAAAATTAATTTTTATAAATTCTTCTGAATTTCAAAGATAAATTCTTTTGTGAGTTTTCTAAAGATAAAGGAACGCTTTTCGGAATCTTGGGTGACTCGGAAGAGGTTATTGTATATTTTCGTGATCATAGTACATGTTTGTAAATTAAGAAACATCCGTCTTTTTTTTACAGTGTATCTTAATCATAAAAATTACCGTAAAATAGTGGATCTTTGTCAATTTCACGAACTTTACAATCTAATGCATAATTGAAGAATATTAATAACCTTATTAGCTTTTATCATATATTCTTTTGTCTTTAAAAATTAGAATTTTTTCGTGGTATAGCGATGAAAAAAAAATTATTTTGACTTTTCTTCGATCCAACGAATTGAGCGCCTTCAACTTATTAACAATATTTTTTCAATCGCTTTTGAATCACCATGTATTTGACAGAATTTTATCTATTTTCACACATATCTGAGTGAAAAAATATCTACAACAAAACTTGTGTATCAAGCATTTAGTATATTGCGACATTTCCATCAAATACGCAGCATGGGTAACTAACGAACACAAAAATTTTCAAAATATTTCACAACTATATATATGGAAATGAAATTCGTAACATGTTCAAACGATTTTGATTCAATTGAATATGACATATTTTTTTTTATAATATTTCATATTTCTGTTGAAATTTCACATTTTCTTCAATATGATTTAAAATTGAGATTATATGAGTTGCTATATATTTTTGTGATTTTTTAAGACAAAAGTTTTATTTTTATGTGTATGATGAAAGATTTCTCGTCTAAATTTGTTGTAATTTTCACATTTTCCTGATCTGCTGAAGTGTTTTATTTAAGCATGAAAATTACAGGGCATTATTATTATTATTATTATTATTATTTGTCTGGTGACTGGAATATTTTACCGAATTTTAGGTAATTTTGTCTGATAAATTCGAAAATAACTTCTGTTTAACTCAATCAGGTCTGTTTTTTTTTCTGTACTCAACTCCATTTGGCTTCAGTACATTGTAAAATCATATTTCCAACACTGTACTTGGGTTGATATTCGTGTGTTTTAGGGAAATTAAACAAGTCTGTTTCTTTAACAATTGTTGGCATCATTTTACTAACAAGGTCTTTGTGGTTTTTCCTTTTATGTTTCATAAGGAAATTTTCACTACTTCTACAAAAGCTCGCCAAGTTAATACTTCATTATTTTACATCGTTTTCAAGAAATTGTATCCTTTATGAGCTTATGGAGCCTTGGTCCATCAAAAATCCTTTCTTTTTGTTTTTCAACACATTCTTATAAACATCATTTACTTTGACTAACATCTAATACGGTCAATCCATTTCAAGTGGTCCAGAAAATCATTTATTGGTTTCCTTACCATTTTAAAAAATGATGGAAGTTCAAAATGACTATTATTTTAATTTTATTAATTTTTGTTTGTGCATGGCGACCATCTTTGTTTCATCGTCTGTAGCATTTTTCTCACATGAAGGGTTTATGGAATTGTAAATAACTCATCGTTTATTTCTCCAATTCAAGTGCGGTTAAAGCAATTCGTAAAGAATAAAATGGGCTAAAAAAATTAGTAATAGAGTATTTTTCGAAAATAAATCCTTATTGAGGATATTTCAGCATAAAGCTTAAGTTTTTTTCAAAACTTTGTCCGCTTAGAAGAGGAAATTTTTTTTTATCAAGAAAAGTTCAACATGACATAATTTTTTTTACAAATAGTTTTTTACAACAAGTTCCAGATCTGGGACTTGCTTTCTATTCGCTAAAAAAAATCTCAAATTTTTTAAAAATTTCAAAAATCTCACTTTTGAAGCTTTGATATCTCTGGTGGGACACGAGATAAAAATCTGAAAATATGGCTTCTGGTAGCATTATTTATGGTACTATTATGCACGAAAAATTTAAAGGTGGAGAATATTGACTGCAAGCTGAGATATTGCGAGGAAAATATATCAATAAATGCTATTAAGAGTACCTTAAGATGAATTAGATTTATCTGTTTTATTACAATATTTACACATGAAATATGGCTTGTTGAAAACAGCGTAATAACAAATGTTTAATTTACTAAGAGACTATATATGTTCCACAAAGATCTGAAAAATATCTTCACAGAATTTAGGAGAGATGTCATGAGTTCGACCAGTTATTGTTGTCAGTTCCATAGGGTCATCTTTCTCAAAATTTTATTTGTAGGAACCAAGTCTTGTCATCTCTTGATAACTTGATTGAAGTTCTTGGCCCTACTGGCTCATAGAAATGAACTTTGAAATCATTATGTTCAAGTCTCACTTCATTGATAATTCCTAGCTTACTTCGCATTATGCAACAGTGTCTGTTTTCTGCAGTAAAAACTTTGAAAGGGCTTTGAATATCGTTACTTTCTGAAAAATACTCGACGCTGATGCATGGTAGCATCGTATAAATGTTTCATTTATAGGAGCATACTTACGGTAGGAACAAGTTTCAGGGACTGGCAAGCAGCACTGAAATTGTGGTTTTAAAAACCAACAAGCAGGAAAGTGTTTTGACACGTTTGATCATGTATCATAAAGTATGTCAACATTAACAGCTTTTCTCTTTCCCTATTCTATTTTTGTTTCATGTCTTGTTTAAAAATATTTTTTTCTTTATGTAAAATTACTAAGGTTTCTTTTAGTTACTGAAATTACTTAAAACAAAAATTACGAGAAGCATACAATATGTAGGCCTTAAGCATAATTATTTTTTTAATTAATTGCTAAGCTTTGCAAAAGCTTAGCTTTATTTTCTGTTACTATTATTTAAAGATAATAAAAAAAATAAATGACAGTCTGAGATAAATACTTACCTGTGACTACAACAAAACAATAGTTTGGCAGTACTGTTTTGGCATGTAGCCCTTGCCATATATCAGCTTGTAGTCAAATCTCCATCCTGAATGTTTTTGTGCGTAACAGTACCATAAAATACTCTCTGAAACTAGAACTTCAGATTTTTATCTTGTGCCCCACCAGAGATATAAAAGTCTTAAAGTGTAGTTTTTGAAAATTTTAAAAAGTTTGGGAATTTTTTTAACAAAGAGATATCAAGTCCCAGATCTGGAACTTGGCGTGTGAGTACAAGTACTTTCGGACTATTTGTAAAAAAAAAAAATTATGTCATGTTAACAATTTTCCTTGCTAGAAAAATTTCCTCTTGTAAAAGGACAAATTTTGCAAAAAAAAAATTAAACTTTATGCTGAAATTTCACCAATAAGGTTTATTTTCGGAAACTAATCTATTACTAATTTTTTAGCCCATTTTATTCTGTACAAATTGGTATAAACTGCACTTGAATTGGAGAAATAAAGGATGAAGTATTTACAACTTCGTAAACCCTTCATTTGAGAAAATTGCTGCAGACGATGAAACAAATATGGCCACCATGCACACACACACACACAAAAATAATAAAATGAAAATAATAGTCATTTTGAACTTACATCATGTAAGAGTTGTTGTACAAAAAAATTAAGATTTTTAAAAAATGGTCAAACAACCAGTGCTGGACTACTTGGAATGGATTGATCCAATATATAACAGAGAAATGTTGCATATCTTAAAACCTAGACCTGATATGTCAAAATGAAGGTCATATTTGGATTCAGCGGGGTCTGGGCAATTTCGTACAGGAATGGTCTTTATTTTCTAAACACAAAATCACTGTTCCCCAGTGTTATTTAGTGTTGACCCAAAATGTATCCACGAGTTAGAGGCAACATCAAGATCTTAAGAAGCCGTTTCACAGCTCCTTCCTGAAAATGAAATCCCGACATTAAAAAAAAAATTATCTTTAAATTATAAGTAATTAAAAAAAAATTAGATCAGTGGAATCTCAAATTATCCTCTCTCCTCACTAAATCTCCTCACTACACGTGGGCGTAGAATGAACCTTTATTTTTAAAAATCTCCTGAGGAAATTAATATTTTTAACTTATTTTTCCTTGAAATTTTCATAAAGAAAGTCCCTTTCTTTTTTAGTTAACAAAATAGTTCTAAAATATATAATTAATTATATTTAAAGTTTGGAAACCTTCCTCACAGTTCGTCGCTTTGCTAAGATTTTAACACATAAAATGCTAAATTAAGCATATGTGTTAGAACTATTTTTATAGCTAAGAGAGAAAGAGATATTCTTCGAGTAGAAATTAATGGAAAAAGTAGATAAAAAAATCAGATTTAAAAATATAAGAATGCATCGCAGGCTCACTGGTTAAGATTAAGGAAATCAATTCGAGACCTCACTGACCAAAACCCTACACAAGTGATGAATCCGTTAATTTTTATTCATTTTTGCATTTTTTTAGAAAAAGTTTGATAACTTATTTTTTATAAACTTTATAATATATTTTTAACTACTTAAAAGGCGACATAAACATATTAAAATATATAAAAATATTATTTAATGTAACACGAGATCTTTCGAACACACACGCGTTCATTTTCAAAGGGATAAACGATGATTGACTGAATAGAAATCCATTTTAAAAACAAAAACAAAAATAGTACGCATGCGCAAGCGGAGTTCAGTCCATTTTTCTGCAGAGAGGTGAAAATATCAGTTAATACTATCAGGAGGTCGTGATATATTTAGGATATTGTACCAAATTGCGGGAATATTATAGGAAAGGACATCATTACAAACATTATCGCTTCTAAGTAAAATTTCAATGGATTCACGGATTATTGATGAGTAGTGGTTAGACGTTGCAATGATAATTTTAGCTTTTTCGAAGTTTATATTAATATTTTCTGTTTGATGTAATCTGGATAAAGCTGTATTTGGTTTGTTAAACTTGATATCAGAAATGTGCTCTTTTCTTATCTTACTTATTTTTTAACCTAAACTACCATCATATTAGACATGTTTTAAGAACAATCGTCTATCAAATGTCTTCGGTGAGCGTACAAGATAAGGATATGTAGAATCTACCAAAGGTTTAGAAGGCACTGCTGCTTTCTGCCAGTTATTCTGAATCAACCAAGATTTAAAAAAAATTAAGCTATAGAAACTTTAAAAATTTAGAAATTCAGAACACTATTCATTTTTTTAATAGAAATTGTATTGTTACTGTATTATCTGAAAGTGGATTTTTGGAAAACATTGAAAATAATTTTTTTAGAAGTCATGTTTCTCACAAAAAGATGTGAATTATAAAGCCTAATTTAGAATTTTGATAACTAAGTAAATGTAACACTGTTTGAAAGAAAAGTGAACGTAAATGCGGTTTGGTGTTTTTCTTTCGTTCGTATTTTGATTTCCGGAGCGGACGGACACTTCATAAAAATTACAGACAAAACAAAACCTCCAAAACTACGCTCGTAAGAGAGTGTTTTTAAAGTGTTAATATTAATATTTTTTAAGCGAATTACAACGTTAAAAAGAAAAATGCACGTAGATACAGTTTGCTATATATTTTTTTTATTATTATTTGAATAGTTAAGCCTATGCGAACTCTTAAATATGAGGGAATTAAAAACACGAAAAACACGTTTCGAAAAGTAATTTTTGAAGGGTAACTTTTAATATTTTTTAAACGAATAGCACCATTAGAAAGGCAAATGTACGTAGATATAGTTTAGCAATTTTTGTTCTCTCGTATTTCGAATAGTTAAGCCGATGCGGTCTTGGAAAGAGCGTTTTTACCTTCTGCTTTTGTTTCTTCTGTGATTTTCACCGCGATCAGTAGTAGCACGCCATTTTGCTACGTTCCTTGTTCATTATGATTTTTAACCTTCCGTCGGGCGCGCCGTTGTAAAAAGTACAACATTAGCTTTCTTTTTTCTTTAAAAACAAATTCATGAGGTAGACTGCGCTAATAGCCATTTGTATTCGTCTATTGGATCTCCCTTTCCAACCTCCTGAAAGCTTTTTGCATTTCAAATTTCGCAATTAGCTGCACCTGTTATTTAATTTGTGAACATCTGCGGTGTTGTACTTTATGCAACGCGCGCCTGCTTGTAAAATTCTCTCTCAGTAGAATCTTTCTCGGTGAAATTCTTTCTAAGTTGTTTTATTGAGATTTGAGCTAAAATAATGTATAAAAGAAAACGGTATTTTAAAGATAACAAAGAAATGGTGGATTATCTAACGAAAATTTTGAATGAAGACAGTGATAGTGATGATATTGATATTGAACAAGATCTGCATTTTCCTAAATGTGACGAAGATTTGAGTGATGAAAATTTAGAAGAGGAAAATCATAGTAGTGATTCTGAAATAAATGCATCAGGTGATGAGATTGCAGAAAATGATAATGAAGAAAATTGTTATACGGGAAAAGATAAAGTCACAAAATGGAAAAAGAACAAATCGTAAAATCTTCCAAAACCAAGAACAAAAATATTATAAAGAAAATGCCAGGACCAACTACATACGCAAAAGAAACTGCTTCTGAAATCGACACTTTTCTAAAATTGATTGATCTGAACATGATTGATGAAATAATTGATTGTACTAATAAATAAAAAGAAAGAATAGATGCTAAGTATAATCAGAAACGTGATTGTAAACAGACGACTAGAAGTGAGTTTATGGCTTTGATGGGACTGCTTTATTTTATAGGCACAATGAAAAGCCAACAAATGTTCAGCAGCTCTGGGCTGCCGATTGCACTGGAATACAAATACTGAGAGCAGCTATGAGTTACAAGCAATTTTTGTTTTTACTTCGCTGTATTCGTTTCGATGATATAGATACTAGATCTGAAAGGAGGAAATCAGATAAACTAGCTGCCATCCGTTCCATTTGGGATTTGTTTGTTCAAAATTGTTTGAAATCTTATAATACAAGCGAATTTATAACAATTGATGAAATGTTACATCCTTTTAGAGGACGTTGCTTCAATACATCCCTAGCAAACCTGCTAAGTATGGCATAAAAATATTTGCATTATGCTAAACATTTTACTCCAGCAACATGGAAATTTACGTCGGCAAACTGCCTCCTGGAGTTTTCGCTGTAGAGAACAGACCATTAGACATTGTCAAACGTTTAGTAACGCCTATCGAAAGCTCTAATAAAAACCTTACAACCGATAACTGGTACTCTAGCTTCCCACTAGTTGATTACTTATTAGAGAAGAAAATCACATTCATTGGTACAGTAAAGAAAAATAAAAAAGAAATTCCTTCAGAATTTTTACCAGGAAGACATAGAGTTGTGGGTACTTCTATCTTTGGTTTTCAGAAAAATAAAACACTCGTTTCGTATGTACCAAAAAAGAACAAAGCAGTGGTATTAGTATCTAGCCTTCATGATAAAGCCGAAATTGATGAAGAGAATGGAAAACCAGAAATAATTGTTGATTACAATATGACTAAAAGAGGTGTTGACACCTGCGATAAAATGTATGCGGCTTATTCTGTATCTCGAATAACAAGAAGGTGGCCTCTTGTCGTATTTATACTATGATGAACATTGCAGGGATAAACTCACGTGTATTATTTCTACTGAATAATGTTGATGAAGAGCCAAGCAGAAGAATTACTTTTTTGAGAACACTTTCAAAATCCCTTATGAAAGAGCATCTTATATCCAGAGCTCAAATTCCGTCTTTACCTCGAGATGTGTCAGTTTTCCTTGATATATATCGTTCAACAGAAAATTTGGAAGAGGAAACTTCAATTAAGTTTTTCTCTCCACAAAAGAGAGGTTCGTGTTACATGTGCGGCCGAAAAAAAAAATTCGTCCTCCACAATGAAGTGCAACAAGTACGTAAGGTTTATCTGTAAACAGCATAAAAAAAAAACAATTTCTATGCCTGCCATGTGAAGCGAATAGTATAGATGAAATATATGACTGATTATGTAAGTCTGAAATTACTTAATTATTGTTTAGTAACTCATTATTAGTTTTTATACTTTGTAGTATTAAATAGATTTTTTATATATTTAAACTTCTCCTTTAAAATATTATAACAAAATAAATCTAAGGTATTGCGGAATACTCTCATAAATTGTGATCAGAGATAACTTATATGATATTTGTAAATTAAATTATATGTTAAAATTAAAATAAAGCAGCAATAATTGAATGTTTTTCCCCTGTTGTACAATTTACAACGCGCGCCCGCTCATGCGATGAATATGTGCGAACCCGCTCATGCGATGAATATGTGCGCGCCCGGCGAAAGGTTAATTAATATCTTGTTTCACATGCAAAAAAGGAAAAACTGAGCTTCAGATGCACAATCAAAGGGGATGATAAAACATAATCTAGACACATTTCGAGAAAAAAGTTAATAGACTCTCATTGTATTTCATTAAGAATCAGAGAAAACTAGTACTTTCATTGAGAATCAGAGAAGACCATTTGATGCTCACATTTTCATTCTAGATCTTGATATGTTACAACAGCGAAGAAATTATTATTTATATATCAAGAATTTATTTCAAGCGTGGTTGACCTACAAAATGTATTTGATCTAAAAACTACGTAAGTCCATTTTTTTTTTAAATGTACTTTTTTGCTGCAAACGTTTACTTAGAAATGGGCCCACAGCTGTAGACAAAATTCAAGTAGTTTTATTTATACGTTTTGCCTTTAAAAACTTTCGTTTATTGCAAAAGAATGTTAGTCAATAATAATATCAATATATCCATCAATGATCACAAAGAAAATGTGATCGAACGCAATGATGGTATGACTAACTAGGGAACCTCCCCAATTGTCAATTCTGGATTTTAACGAGAGCTGTATCGTTCGAAAGCTCTTGTTACGAGGATCAAGAAATGTATGGGATTTATGCTCCCGAATCCAATTGTTAACGAAATGTTCTCAATAGAAAATAGCAAAAAGGAGAAAAAAAAAAGAAAAGATTTAAAAACTGTTTTACGAATCAGTAGGCAATAAGTGCGAATTGCAAGTACTGTATGATTAGAAGAAAAAACTAACTCCTCTCCTGTTCCTATGCGATGAAAAGAGAACATGGACAGGGCCTAGACACTTAGGTGGAAAGTTGCGTAAGTGGATGAAGACAGCAGTTAAACAGCAAAACAATACGGCACTTTCATCTTTGTGCTTACTATTGGAAATACTTGTATTTTCCACACTTTTACGTAGAAAAGTTATCGTGATTTATTATAAGACAAAATTCCTGTCTTTGATAGCTTTTGAAGTAATCTCACGCTGTTTTTACATTCTTTTTCGCTTCTTCCTAAACGGAATAGGACACAAATCTCGTGACATATTGGATTTGGAAGTATAGTTCCTGAACATCTTTTCATTATCGTGGCAAGAGCTTACGAACGATACCACTCTCGTCAAAATCCAGAACACACAACTGGGGATGTCCCCTAGTAAGTGCCTTAATAAATAGGTATCAAGGTTTATTATACTACTATACCCGAATAGTAATATTAGCCTTATTTAACCGCAGAATTCGGCTGTATAAGGGGACAAGGGACCTTAAAATCCTTAAAAATAATTTATTTTTATTTTTGTAAATTTCACCTAATTATTATTCAAGGGTACTTTATATGTATTATAGCATGCATTTATCACAAAAAAATAATAAAAAAAATTTAATTTTACGCGTCGTCTTAGAAATCTTCGAAATGCTTCCTGCACATACCATATCAATGAAAATCCCCAATATTTTTTATAAAAGTTTGGTTTATATGTATAAATAAAATAGAGCATCAAATTTTGTATATTTAAATTTCAAAATTAAAAAAAAAATTGAAATTTTTTCGAAAAAATTTAGAAAATTTTCATTTTTTTTAAACCTTTAAATTCAAATATATAAAATTCTATGCTCTATTTTATTTATATATATAAACCAAACTTTCATTAAAAATATTGGGGATTTTCATTGATATGGAACACTCATAGGGCATTTCGAAGATTTCTAAGACGACGCGTAAAATTCTATTTTTTTCATAAAAATAATTTTTTTTTTAAATTTTTTTTGTGATAACTGCATGCCATAATGCATTTAATGTACCTTTGAGTAATATTTAAGATAAAATTTACAAAAAATAAAAAAAAAAATTTAAAATTTAAAAAATTTTAATTTTTTTTCACCTTTAAATTTAAATGTGTAAAATTCGATGCTCTATTTTATTTATATATATAAATAAAATTTTTATAAACAATATTGGGGAGTTTCATTGATATGAAACGCGCAGGGGGCATTTCGAAGATTTCTAAGATGACGCGTAAAATTCCATTTTTTTCTCAAAAATAAATTTTATTTTTTTTTTGTGATAAATGCATGCTATAATGCATATAATGTACCCTTGAATAATATTTAAGATGAAATTTACAAAAAAAAAAAAAAAAAAAAAAAAAAATTGAAAAAATTGGAAATTTTGGAAATTTTTTCGAAAAAATTTTAAAATTTTTCATTTTTTTTTTACCTTTAAATTCAAATGTATAAAATTTGATGCTCTATTTTATTTATATATATAAAACAGACTTTTATAAAAAATATTGGGGATTTTCATTGATATGGAATGCGCAAGCGGCATTTCGCAGATTTCTAAGACGCGTAAAATTCCATTTTTTTTCTCAAAAATAAAATTTGTTTTTTTTGTGGTAAATGCATGCTATAATGCACATAATGTACCCTTGAATAATATTTAAGGTGAAATTTACAAAAAAAAAAAAAAAAAAAAAAAAAATTTAAGGTCCCTTGTCCCCTTAATAAGGCGAATAGTACTACTCAGAAAAAAGTGATATTTAAAAATACTTACTATTTGACATCTATGTTATTAATGTCAACTCCGAACATGCATACATATAGGATTAATATCTGTTTTATCAAATAGCTAATAAAGTATGATTAATATTTTTTTGTACCATTTTCACAGCACTAAATCAAAATATCTGAAAACATTCATTTCCAAAGAATGTTTCACTTTTAAATTCTTATAAACTAAATAACTGATAACCGGCATATGATTTAATGATTTAAGATATATATTGAACACCAAAACGGTCTTAAAAATTTTAGCATATGTGTATAGCTCAGATTTTATTGACTATTGATTTTTTTTTGTAAGTTTAGGTAGTTTTGAAATGGCAGATACAATCACATTACACTATGCAAATTTTTGTAATTGTAATTTCAATTAAACATTGCGTGACGTAAGTTAAAAAATAGCAGCAAGTATGGCTTGTTATTTTATAGAATGTAGCAGTACTACTGTATATAGAAAAACAGAACCATAATTCTGTATCTTTTCAAAGTCATCTTATTCTCGGCCCTTTATCAGGAATATGTGATCAAAACTAAGTAAAGCTTATTTAATCCACACAAACAAAATTGCAATAGGATTTTATCAGGTATAATAACTGTCTGTGATGTTTTGAGAACATACAATATAGATAAGAACAGATAATTTTCTAGCTCTTTTAACAGGATTTTAATTTTGCGAGTAATGGATGATATGCCCTTAAAGTGTATATTGGCAAACTATTGAAAAAAATCAACATTAAAATACTATAATTATTTAGCAAAATGTAACTGACCTACAAACACGTTACATTTGATCTGAACGATTTTAATTTATAGTTTCGTATAATGGTGATAAATGAGATTGAATCAGTTAAATTACAACGTTTTCAATTGGTAATTTTTTTTACTTTCCCTCTAATAAAGTGACATACATATCTTAAAAATTTAAATATAATACTTCTCTGGAAATTTGGCCCACCATTTTTTTTAAAAAAGGGCAAGAAACCATGTTCAAGATCCAATAGTTATGTCGTCCATGAAATTGTTAAACTACATTTTATTTCTTTTAAAATTTCACTAATGTCTGTTGTTTTACTATTTAAAAAACTCTTTGTGTTGTATTTATACATACTCTCTTTGATGTTCTGGAATCTTGTTTGAATCAACTTTAAACTTACATTGTCGGAACATTGCATACACAAATGAAATAGAATGAGTAAAATGCAATGAAGCTGTCTGTATAAGACATTCAAAATATAAGTGGTCTACACCTAGATACTTGCAAAACACATTTGCTGGATGAAGATTTGAGGCATTTGTAAATACGATGTTTTCTTCAAACATATCTATATTATAAAGGACAAACATATCTGTGGGTAACGCATACGTCATTTTGCGAATGGTAACACTTTGAAATTTGAAATAAAATTTCGGTTTTGCAATTCTTTCTACTGCAAATTTTTAAATTTCTAAACATCGTACATTTTAAATATTTACACCGTCGTATAAGGAAAAAAAATGCTCTTTTAAATGCACTTTGTTTGAAAGCTGTATCTCAATTTATTTTTGAGATATTAATTTTTTTGTAGTTTTTAATACCATTTTTCTTATCGTGGCAACAGAAGTACCTCATTTCTATTGAAAGTCATTGAAAGTAAACGGAAAATAGTCAAAAATAGGAGATACTGTATTTTTTTTTGTTGCCATTTTCTCATAAAACCTGAAAAAAAAGTTGAAATTAAAATATGGGATATGTCAAGAATATTGCCTGTTATTCCTCGATAATGATGTCATAAGTTTGAGACTGGATTGTAAAAATGGATTGCTTTAGCGGAGGTAAATGATGTCATTTTTATAAAAAAGCGTGCGTGTATTTTAATTCTTAAACCTGAATTATGTTTTGTAGAAGTGCGTCATTTTCACAGTGCAGCTACTTTGAAATTCTTCACAGGTGAAATTGCTTCACTTTTAAAAATAATGTAATCGAAATCACACACTGATAAAACGCAATGTTTTACTAAAATTTAGAGTGTCTTTATAAAGGAGAGGTGACATGCAAATAATAGCGATTTATATTACAGAAATTGATGACTCTCGCCTGGATGGATTTGCTTCGCCGAGTTAGACAAGCAAACAAATACTTCGTGGTTTAAAATAATATCGTGTTCCTGAAGTTTTTGTCAGAAATTCTCTAGAATAATTAATTTTAATGCTATTCTTTAGGGCATTCAACTATAATTTTATCAAAATAACATAATTTGCTTTATTTAATTTTTCCCAATTTTATATAATCTATATATTTAAAACACAAGTGTGTTTTTTAGTCACCTGCTCTGATCTTTCTGCTGAACCAATTTTACTAATATTTTTTTAAAACTGAAAGCTCTTCCTTTGCAGATGTGACCGCACTATCTGTTTTTTTTATATCCGCACTTTTATATTTTAATTTTAAAAGCATTTTATGAAATTTCTTCAAAATGATGAAAATTAGATAGCTTTCATTATTGCAGACAAGAGAGAAATAATGAGGTATTTTTAACTTTATTCATGCTATTTTCTGATAAAAATTCAAAATTGTTGATAAAAATTGTTGTATAGGGTTTAGTGGCGCAAACTCCCATTAGGAGCAGAATATTATATTAGGGGCATATAACGGAAAAAGACACACTGCTTTTGAAAACACGCATTTTTCCTCATAAATTTTCTATATTGTTTTTCGTTCTGCATGTGTACTGATACTAAGTTTCAGACACTAGGCGAAATGCTTATTTAAATGAAAATTAAATCATATTTAAAAGAAAACGACCACTTTCTTAGATAAAAACTAAATATTTTGGCACAAATGCGTCTAAAACATAAATTATGGAAATTTTTACTCTTCGGAATTGAGATTAGAATCTCAAGTAAAGAGTGCGTCTGTTCACATAAAAGATGTTGCTGACAATCGTGACTTCAAGTTATGAGTTAAAATGATTTTTAAATGATCAAACAAAATACAAATTTTTTAAAAATGCTGAATATGTATATGAGAATTGCGCATGCAAATTTTGAGAAGGTGAAAATTGCTGTTTTCATTCCGGAAATCCAAGCATAAGAGCCTCAATTGATAACCACATCCTAATAACTGATCTTTATTACAATTTACAGATTAAGTATCTATATTATAAAGAACAAGCGTATCTGTGCGTAACGCTGAAGTCATTTTGCGAATAGCAACACTTTACGATCAAATTTCGGTCTTGAAATTTTCGCTACTGCAATTTTTTAATCTTCTGACCATCGTACATTTTCAATTTCATCGCACAGGGAAAAAATTTACTTTCAAATGCAATTTGTTTAAAAACTGCATTCAATGACTGATGTATTATATTTTCTAAAATAATTTTTAAGCATGATTTTTTGTAAGTTTATCTTATCACGTGCCGGTTTCAATACATAATAATAATAAACATTTTGCACATAAAGCAACAAACATTTTTCAGCATTTGTTTCTAACTATTTTTGCATAACGAAATGAATACTTCCTTTGTAAACAAGAATAAAAGAATAATCTTAAAAGAACCACCAATTTAACATAATTGTGAAAGACAAATTAATGAAATCAATACTTCTTTTATAAACAAAAAAAAGGAATAATATTGAGAAAACACAAATCTAACATATTTGTAATCGTACAATTTAAATTTTTAGATCACCAAATAGGATTTTTTTTTCAAAGGGAATTTGTTTGCAAAGTTCATCTCAGTTTACTGATAGTCTATGGTTTTATAAACAACTTTAAAGCATGGAATATTTTTTAATTTATCTATATCGCGCGGAGCTCGATTACGAAAGATTAATCCGATTGCTCTTAAAAGAAAATAAAGAGTACATCATTTTCTTACGGCTAATATCCATTAAAAAAATTCCCTATGAATAAATAAATAAAATAATATAAATAAAACACAAATTTACCACACATGTATAATCTCTGAAATTACCAGATTATAAAAGCATGCCATAAGTAGCAAAATCTTGGCAAGTAACTCTTAGCATGCGGCTAATAAGAAAATATCGCTTTTGATAAACTTCAAAAATTTATTTGATTGTATAATTCGTATTTTCCATATGAAAAATGCTTTTTTAATGTAAGTGGGAATTCTAAAAAAAATATTGCATATAAAAAAAATATTAGTTTTCAATTTAAAAAAATGTTTTCGCCTGTATTCTTTAACCCGGGGAGCCCGGGTACGATCCCCTAGTATAAATAACGACGTAACTGATGTTATAGAATTTAAATGACACAATACAACTATCTCAGTTGTGAACTACATTTCTCTGTATCAAAATTAGTTTTTATGGATCTTAACCACTTATATATTTAAGAGCTTCAGAGATACTTTGTCCAATACACAAATACAGCTGACATGAATGTTTAGAGGTGCTTTCACATCAATATTACGTATTGCATATTATGTTAAGGTGTTTAAATTGCTGTTATTTAGAACACAGTTGTCGAGAGGATTTGTAGTTTGCAGCAAATAAGATTCGCGTTAAATATTTATCTCAAACTTTGTACGATTGCCATGTTTTAGATACAATTTCGTTATAAAATATGGTGTAAATTCGAGGTGAGTTTAGGATAGTAACGTGAAATATATGAGACAGTAACCTCGAATCAGAAACTTAAATCAGCATTAGTAGCTTTGTAGAATTATTCCAACATAGGGAATGATGGTATTTCAAAACATACATATCTGTATTCATATTTTTAATACTTAAACATATGTTATGTACTATATAACTGAAATAAATGATAAATGCTTTTGAAAAAAATTGAAGTAGAGAAAAATAACTGACAATGGTCCTTTTTATTATCTAGAATATATTTTTCACTGGTAACGTTAATAACTAATATTAAACTAGTAAACAATGCTAACTTATGAGTTAAACAGTTTTGAGCAAAATGAGCTTGAATGAGCAAAACTACCAAATGACTCTAATCGCATTGAACTATGGCAGTCACATGTGTTTATTTTTTAATTGTATAATGAGGTGGAAACCGTCAAAATTCGATGTAATACAGTTTAAAAATGTCATATTCAGTCATTGTTCATCTGAAATTAATGTCTTTGGAAACGCAAACATTTTTTATTGTCTGGTCAATTTTTATGTAAAATGGAGATATTATTTTGTAATAATAATATAAAGTCTACAGACTAGTCAAATTTGTAACGTTTTCAATTGGTAATTTTTTTTCTTTCCCGCTAATAAAGTGACATACACATCTTTAAAAAAATTAAATATAATACCTCTCTGGAAGTTTGGCCCACCATTTTTAGGTGCGTTCGTAATTATATAAATACGTAGCACCTATAGTCGTCGTTCAGTCCGTCTGTCTGTCCGTCCGTCTGTCCGTCCGTCTGTCTGTCCGCATGTAACAGAGCAAAAACTACCCAACCGAATGGTCTGAAATTTCAAATATATGATTGTTGCAAAATTTTGTCGAGCCATTTCAAATTTTATGAAAATAGGATGTATAGTTTAATTACAGGGACAGTCAAAATTTTTCTTTACATTACGGCCAATGGGAAAAATCATTGCAAGTGCATTTTAATGATATTAGAGCCTTCCGAATGATCTGAAATTTTAAAGATATAAATGTTGCAAAATTTTGTCGAGCCATTTCAAATTTTAGGAAAATTGGATGTGTAGTTTAATTACAGGGACAGTCAAAAGTTTTTCTTTACATTACGGCCAATGGGAAAAATTATTGCAAGTGCATTTTAATGATATTACAGCCTTCCGAATGGTCTGAAATTTTAAATATATAATTGTTGCAAAATTTTGTTGAGCTATTTCAAATTTTAGGAAAATCGGATGTATAGTTTAATTACAGGGACAGTCAAAAGTGTTCCGTTACATTACGGGGAATGGGAAAAAATTATTGGAAGTGCATTTTAATGATGTATCAGACTATGCGCTTTATGAAGTGCAAAAAATTATACATTCAGTACAATATGGGGTGCAAAAAATAATTATAAAACTAGTTATAGTACGAACGCACCTCATTTGCCACGTTTGACGAGCAATTTCCAACTTGTTTATAAAAGGTTAAGAAACGGTGTCCAAAATTCAACAGTTATGTCGTTCATGGAATTGATATTTAAAAACAAGACTATGAAGTTGTGAGTATGCGCATAACAACCAAAATTGAACCTTTTTTTTTTTTACTTAAGTTTTAGAAAACTAAGGAAAATATTTCGAATAACTTTCCGGATTCAAATTTTTGTTACCAATGCAATATCCTCAGAGTAAGAAAGTCTTTCCTTAGCAGTTTATTAAGTTGAAATAGCTGAGGAATACTGGATTAAAAACTCTCAAATATAGCATTTTCTTAAAACCGACGCAGGGAAACTACTACAACTAACTCAACAGTTCTATCATCCAATAGAGTTTTAGGTGAAAAAAATACTGTAATTGGTGAACTATTACACCAAGATAACACCCCATACTATGTAGCTTATCTAAGTTTACTACATAGTATATGTCCTTCATTAGACTTACCATGAAACACTTTCATGAACAACGGAAGTACGGAGGTGTCGCAGAAACTTTAACGCAACTTAAAGAATTAAGAGTTTGATAGTGACACATAATTTGAGTTGAAAACTTCTTGTTAAACCTTCCATCAAGCTTTTTGTACAGTACATGGCAAAATAATAACTGAAAAATATCCATTCGAAGACACTGGGCTAGATAATTCTAGATAATTTACATGCATTGTGCATTAAAGATTACATTAGGACGAAAAAAAAACTTGTATCTTGCTCTTCAGATGTGCTGTAACTAGAGTGGTACATTTAAAATGAACTCGGACATAACTGCGCTTTTATACAAGCAGTCAGGAAATTAGTCAAAAAGTGGCATTTGCAGCACCATCTACTCTAACAATGCAAAACAATTTCACAAGGCAAAAGGAGAATTAGATTTGTTATGGAAAACTATAAAGAATGGAGAAATGCAAAATTTGTAAAGACTTTTCTATCAAATACAATTTCATTGTTGAATGAGCAGCTTAGTGATGAAGTTTCTGGGAAGCGACCTATAAGATCAGTGAAGATTATTCTTGAAGGAACTGCGGTATTCTTTCAAGAACTAAATGTAATAGTGATTGAAGTGGAAGTGATTTCTAGACCCTTCATTTACATTTTCAGCGATCCTCTTTACGCAGATCTCACACCGGCCTATTTACTAATAAGTACAAGATTAGACACGAGTTTGTAATCACATTAATTGGGATTGCATTCATAATTTCTAATGTACTATTACATGATAAAAAGGAAATTCATTCCCAGCAATATTAATAATGATAGAACATGACAGAGTCACTTGTATATCTAATCAAAAATTATGAGTAGTTATATCTCTTTTACATACTTAGTGACAAGCTGTCTGTTTTTTTAATCAAACAAAATAACTACATATAGTAAAACCTCCCTAAAGCGACCACATCCCGTACCAACAAAAATGGGTCGCTCCGAGAGGTGGTCTCTTAATGGAGGTCCTGTTTAAATCTAGATTTTAATGGTTGAAAAAAGGTAACAATTAATGTTACTAAAATTTATTTTTCACATTAGGAAAAAATATGAAAATTTAGTATCAAAACAAAAGTTAATTACGTAAGTTAATTAGTGCAGAGTTTAAAAAAGGAATATATTGACGTTTGCTTTGATATTACGGTTTTATCTCCTAAAACTTCTATTTCCAAGTCCTTTTGAAGTTCAGTCAATAAATACATTTTTTTTTTTTTTTTTGGACGGGAACAAATTATGACGATTTCATTCATTTATCTATTTCTGTGAGAGTTTCTTGACAGAATAGGGCAGGGGACTTTATGGACCATCATCCTTACTTTCTCATCAGAGTTAAATTCATTGCCTGAAAAGGCATAAAAGGGTTTAAACGCTTAAAAGTTACCGGAATAAATAAAAATTCTAAACTTAGTTTAGAAGTTTGATGAATAATGCTCTCTCCGGAATTATTATTCTAATAAAACCTTCTTCAAGCGACCCGGAAAAAACGGAGTTTGTTTCCTTTTCTTCAAAGAAATGGGTCGCTCATGGAGGGAGTTCAACTGGGGTGGTCTCTGAATGGAGGTAAAATGAGTATTGAATCTATGGGAATAAATTTTGTTCCATGAAAAAATGGTCGTTCAGGGAGGTGGTCGCTTAATGGAGGTGGTCGCACAGGGAGGTTTCACTGTATTTGTTTTATAATTCTTAATAAGTTCTTAATAATGAGCAATAATTCTTAAACATAAGTGTTAAAAGTTAAAGTCTTTTTAACTTGTATACACGTGCAATAAAATTATTTCTCTCAAAGAAATGCTAAGAAAATTTATCTATATTGCCATTTAACTTAATCAGAAGCTTCTTGCTTTTTATTTATCAAGATAAAAATTTTTCTTTTAACGTTACACAAAGAGACTTACAAAGATGAACTTTCAAATAGACATCTAAATATATTTTCTTGAGATTCCTTTTTTGAAAATCCCATTATAGAATGAAACATCACGCTTTGTCATTTATACACGTTAAATTTAGAAATTTGTTTTTCTTACTGGTAGCAGTAACATGTCCTTCTACATGGAAAGGTAAACATTATTAATACAGTCTCCCAATTCAATTGATTCAATGATCGTTTATACCCGTGACATTAACTTTTCTTTTCTCTTCTTTTTTTTTTTTTTTTTGTGAAAGTATTTTCAGCTAATAACTTATATCAAAATAATGAAAGATGTTTTAAAATAAAAATCATAAAATAAAATTTCGAGTATATTCTTATGGAACATATCTTTTAAAATATTTAAAGATATTAATTTTATGCGTAACATAAAATTACAATCTCTTTTCATTGATTGATTTTAGTTTCGTGCCAAATGGAGCTATGCTATGGTTAATCTTATCTTAGATAATCTGGATTTTTTTCTTTTTTTCTGTATAATAAATTAAAAATTCTGGTAATCTTGGCAGTAGTTTCTTTAGAAAAAATTACCAAACAAATGCTCATTGTTAAAGTAGTTATTTTTAACGATGCTTAAATTTATAAATAATTTATCTGCACTAATCAGTTATTATCTTCCAGTTTTTCAAATTTTGAGGCCACAATGCTAAATATTTCTGTTTGATTATGTGAAACAGAATATAACACTGCATAATACATATCAATTACGTTATTCCTGCATTAAATCGTTAAGACTTGCATTAATTAATTAATATGTCTACTTGAAAAAGCAGTCAAGCGATAAAACTTTTAGGATAGAACCACAATACATGCATTGGAAATGGGAGTAAAATTGAGTAAAAGTGAGCTTTTAATTTTGAGCGTAATAATAGTTCTGGAATAGTGAAGAACTGCTTCAGAAATATCACGTTAATCGGGAAATTTGTATAAGAGCTGCTGCTAGAATATTAGTTCAGTTTTAAATACTTTGCTTTTTCGGAGTCTCCTGAAGAACTCTGGTCGTGAAATGATGTTATTGGTTAAATGTACTTTTTAAATTGCATTCTTAAATATTAGACTATGAATGTAGAGGCAACATGAAATGTAAAGGAATTCATCATTATTAGACAGGATGGCCATAATTAAAATACAGGTCTTTAAACTCAATTAAAAAGTATGTACTCATGCAAACTCATCATAATTTCGTATATAATAATAACTGGAACTATGAGAATCGATGTATAAAGAAGCTAAAGTTCACGCGTTTGACACCAGGAGCAAAAATGGCTCTGCATACAGATTTGCTCAGTAAAATAGGCCTAAAAACTAAAATTTTGTTCCATTAAATATTAATTAGTCGCGTAAAAGTTTTGTTTTGTGTTGTAGTTATTTTTTTAGGCCCGTTTGACTGTCTAAAAACAGCCTGTAATGTCATTATTTCCCTGGTGTCAAGAATGTGAACAATGTTTTCTTTATAAATTTATTTCCCATAATCTAAATATTACATGTGGAGATAGTGTTGCGTTTGTACCAATACATTTTTTTATATAGTTGAGCTCTAAATAGCTGTACTTTATGGTTAATTTTTATTATACCAGAAACGCAATGTTTAAAAATTAATTTGGGGAGGATTAGAAAAATATTGCTCAATGATCATCATCTCTTAGACCATTTAGAAAAAATAGAATGGTGGTTTTGAGGACAAAACATTAGCATTGTCTAACAACTGCGTCTGATCATCTTGAAACTGTTCACCGTATGCTGGGAGTAACATGAGCATTGTCTGCACCTGATCGTCTTGAAACTATTTGCCGTATGCTGGGCTTAACAAGAGCATTGTCTAACAGGCCGTCTTGAATTAGTTTACCGTATGTTGACCGTATTGAAACAGTGAACTTTTCTGTTTTAAACTTACAAGTCATTATCGTCGGATGAACATTGATCTAATAAAATATAAAACATTGGGAAGTAGGCCTGATTTTTAACTACTGTTGTTATAGACGAAAGTGTTGCAATGCATCATCTATTCCTGAATGGTCTAAGTGTACATATACGGTTAGTACGATTATACGTTGATTTTTTTCATCTAATTACAGTAGAACCTCTTTTATCCGAAACTCTTTTAAACAAAACTCTCGGTTAACCGGAATCCAGTTTTAAAAGCTTTTTTTTAGTATAACATTCCTTGTGTGCGGTCCATACCGAAATACGAGTACATGTAAATATTTTCGATCCCCTTTCTTAGAGTTCCTTTGAATTTAACTTGAGCTCTCCCGTAAGCATCGGAGTGTAATGAAGAAAACGAAAAACTTATTTAAAACGCAATTCTGCAGCATTTAAATGTTTTTCAAAATGTTTGGCATGTCTGGAGCAGCAGAAAAACTGTGATACTCGTGAACTAATAAAATTTAAAAACTTCGTGATAGAGTTTCAAAGCAAAGGCAATCGAAACAGCGACAAAAAAAAAAAAGTGTCAAACCCTTGAGAAATATGTAAAAGGTACTTAATTTCAAAATTAAAATTCAGGTAATTTGTTCTTGTTTTTATTTTCCTAATGCTTTATTTTTATTAAGCCCTTGTTAACATAATAAGAAATAGTGCATATATTTCTCCTTAATCTTCAAATTGAAGCATTCTCGATTATCAGAAAATTTCGATTTTCCGAAAGATGGTCGGCCAAAATTACTTCGGATAATCGAGGCTCTACTGTATCTGTAATTATTTGACGTTTCTAATTCAGTTATTTTTAAACTAACAGAAAAATAAGAGCTTAACAAATAAAAAAAAAGCAAAACAATTGAAATTTTTAATGTTGGATCTGTTCATTAAAAATAATACTAAAACACACTCACGAAAGTAAAGCAGTGTTCCAATTTAGTGGATTATTTTATTTAGAAATTCCGTACAGTAGTTTGTGATTTATTTGATGACACACATTCCGTGTTTAAATTTACGAAAAAATTCTGTTTGAATTTTTGGTATGATTTCAGAATTAAATAAATGTACTAAATTAGCAACAATGGAGTGTAGATTTCTTATGGAGTACACACTCACGAGAATAGAACTTTTAATAAATTAAAGAGTTTGTTTAATACATGTATTTAAAGTACATGTATATATATAAAACATATAATAAATACATATAAAAATAAAAGTTAATTTTTAAAAGTTATGTTGTTATAATAAGTCTACAATATACAAGATATGCAAGGACTTGCGCTGTAAAACAAATACTGGCATTTTTCCGGTAGGAATCGGAAAAATAGTTGCCCTTATCATACCAGACTAATTTCCGACCCAGCTCGGAATAAAATCTGTAAAAATAAGGAAATAGTCAGTAAAACGGTATTTTACGGATTTTATTCCAAGCTGGGTTGGAAATTATTCCGGTACGATAAGGGCAGCTATTTTTCCGATTCCTATCGGAAAACTGGCATTCTTTTTTTTTTTTCAGTGTAAGCAGAAAATTATAAGTACTGTATAAAAATTTACATTTTTTAAAATTAAAATAATTTTATCTTTCCAGATGATATCATTTTCTACAGCATTGATTAATTTTCCCATCTTCGCGGTTTTTCCAACTGCTATTTTTGGTAAGTCAGTTTTTATTTTTTACTATTCTACCCAATATAGTTTCCCCTTACAATTTCAGTCTCACACACGGTTATCGTGTAATTTCAATATTTAGATTGTTAGAAATGTTGAAATTGTAGATATTAAGAATTAAGTTTTACTTCTTAATTATAAGTCAGCAATTCCCAACGTTCATGTTGTAACACACGAATATTGCAAAGATTGCAATAAAAATTAATCTTCTAAAATATGATTATTTTGCATAAGACCTATATAAACCAAGTATTTTACACGCGGCTTTTACAAATATCTTGTAATTAAAACATGATAGATAATAAATCAGTTATATTAATTAGATATGTTATTTATAACTATTATCTATGTGATAGATAATGTATCGGTAAATAGATAACGGCTTATCTAGCAATCCATAAAAGACATTTCTACCATGATATCAATTTCATCAATATTTGATTTTCAGTTTTCCGCTATTCTCCTTTAAATGAAAGTTCCGTGGAAGAAAATCTCTATCAGTTACAATGATTATATTGGCGCTCAATACTGCGCCAATATGTTTTTTAATTAATTTTTCAACTACATTCCAGCAGTGAAATTACGCTTGAAATTATTTAATATTAATGATGTGAATTATCACATTGCTACAAAGCGTAAACCAACTTAGTGAAAAATGTCCAAGCCGGGAATCGAACCCGGGTCCCTGGAATAGATCTCCAGTGCTCTACCACTAAACCACAAGGACGATGTCCAGCTTGGCATTTCTCACTTATATAAGTCGGTAAGGCTGCTACTGCAGCACAAGATGGAGAAGTCTTCATGAGCACACATTCTAGCGGCGTAACATGAGACGCAAATAAACCCAGCATCGGTGAATATACAATTTTAATTAATTTTTCAACTACATTCCAGCAGTGAAATTACGCTTGAAATTATTGAATATTAATGATGTGAATTATCACATTGCTACAAAGCGTTTATATTTACAAGGAAGCGCCAATATTACAACAATATTGGGATGATATAGTGAATTACGTTTCGGCAATATTAATGCAATATTGACAAAATGTAAACATTTTAATGTTGGAGTAATCTTTCATAGAAATATTGTCAATATTGACCACAGATGTAATCAGTACAAGCATAAAAGTACATAGACCCTTTTCATAAGGCCTATGTAAACCAAGTATTTTACATGCGGCTTTTACAAATATCTTGTAATTAAAATATGATAGATAACGTGTTATCTAACATTCGTAAAAGACATTGCCATTTCTACTACCATATCAATTTCATCAATATTTGACTTTAGCTTTCCGCTATTCTCCTTTTCACGAAACTTCCGTAGAAATAAACCTGTATTGGTTACATTGATTATATTGATGCTCAATATTGCGCCAATATCTTTTTTATTGGAAATAATTTTAACATGTCACCACTGCTGGTTAAATATTGTCTTCACATTGAAATCGTTTGCAACATATTACCAGTATTATAGAAATACTGACTTATCACTGAAATATTTACATCAAAGCGCCAATATTGAATAATATTGGCATAAAATGGTGAATTATTGGGTATATGCAAAAGTAAGTCCGTTTTTCTAATAGATGGCGTAAGTGTTGTTATATGCATTGTGAGAATCTGGTAATACATGCTTTTGAAAAGTCTCTTCATAGCATTCAAAACGTAGTATATGACATTTGATTAAAGTGTAAGCAACATAGTTTTTTATTCGATTTAAAACGGATAGTTTTGCGGCCCTAAATAATCGTCATTTGCGGTAAGTTTTGTTATTACTTTTATAATTTAACGAAAAGCGCTGCTGAAAGTCATCTTTCACTTGTAGAAGCTTACGGTGAACATGCTTTTTCTGAAAGTATGTGTAGAAGGTGGTTCATGAAATTGAAAGACGATTCATATTCCATTTCGATGACGCAGAACGTGAAGGTAGAAATTGCAAGCATTATTGGATGAAGACAACATATACATGCAACAAGAATTGTAAATCAATCCGTAGTCAGTAGACGTTTACATGGAATAAGCATTAAATGACATAAATAAACATGTAATTTTAACCAAAAAACAGAACTTATTTTGCATATACCCAATACATTTCGCTAATATTGGTGCAATTTTGACAAAATGTAAACATTTCAATGTTGGAGTAATCTTTAATTCAAATATTGTCAGTATTGACCAAGATGTAATCACTACAAGCAATATTGTCCCAGTAGGATTGCTGGGAGGGTTTTATAATTCGTATTACTATTATTTATTTTTTTTATTTATTTTTTTTATTTTATTTTATTTATTTATTTATTTATTTATTTATTTATTTTTTTTGCTGCATGAAAAATTATCAATTTTTTCTCATTTGCTATTTGATCGGAATTGTTTCTGTGAAAATTCATCCATACTAGTTAAAACAAAGGAATGAATTAATCTATAGTAAAAAAATTATTTTGATAGTAAGAAAATGCATTAAATAATTGTGAAGTAAAATATAAAATAATCTTTAGTAACTTATATTAAAGTAATCTAAGTAACATCATACTTATACAGTTTCAATAAATAAAATTAGAGAAGATTAGAATATATGCTTTTATCCATTAGTATAATGTTATCGTTTTGCAGAATTTAATAATTTTTTCTGAATCGTTAAAAAGACTCTTTTTTCATTAAAATATCCAATTAAAGTATAAATAATGAGTATTGGTAAAGAATATGTTTGAAGTAAAAGAAAAACGCAGACCCCTTATCTGTATTATATTTTATACGATGACAAGGAGAAGAAATATGCAAGCTACGTCTTATGAAATACTACATTCATTACTAAAAAAACAAATATTTAATGAATTCATTTGACTGAAATACAACACATATGACTAAAGTTTTCCTTAAACTCTACCACGAACTTTTAAAGGAAATTATTAATTATTTAAATTACGTTTATGCAACATTGTTTAACTTTCTTTCATGTAAAAAAAAAAATTTTTAATATACGTAAAAAAGAGGATATCTTTCCCAAAACTGTATCAAGATATTTTGGTATTTAATATTCATTCTTTTTTAACTTTCTTGCAAATAAAAAAATATGTTTTTTTATATACATACATATATAAATTTCCCATAAGTTTTCAGCAGTTTAATATGCATACACAGATAAGTTTCACATTAAATTTCCTAAAAATGTTTTAGATACCCTTTTAACCATAAAGATATAGTAAAATATTCGAAATAGTATCTTTTTTTTTTTTATTTTCTCTCTAGCTTTATTTACTTTATTTTTTCTAAATTCTGTTGTTTTTAGTTTATATATTGTAGCAAATTTCTTCTTCATAAAAAGCTAGGAAATGAGCAAAATATTTTGTTATTTCTTAAAACGCAAATAAGCATAAACTATTACGATTGTTTTTACAATTAATAAATGAAAGAAATAATAGTAGAAACTTCTATTGAAAAAAATACTGCCATGTTGTAATTGAAATCATATTTTACATTTGTGGAGAAAATCATCATGTTTTAATGACAAAATTGCCTGCTGATATTAACATTCATACTACAGTAGTCCCTCATTAAACGCTGATAAAACGTTTAGTTCGAAGTTAAACTATTCAATGATGCAATGCAATTAGATGAACAATAACATTCTTCTTAAATTTCAAACAAATCTTCTGTATGGTTCAACTTTGAAGAAGATTTGAACATCCACTAAAAAATGGACCTTTTCATCAATCAATGAGAATAAACGTTCAGCACATTCTACATAAAATGCTTTGGAGCACGATGATATCATCCTGCTGCTGTAGTAGTTAGAGCAACGACTAAAAGTCAGAAGGTGCCAAATTTGAATCCCGGCATAGTTTCGGGTGTTCATAGTCGAATTCCCTTTTAAAAAAAGGGTCCAAGTATGATTAAGTCTTCTTTGGAAAAAATAACAATGCTACCTCATGGAAGAATATTTCAAGAATTTATTCTTCAATATTTTGCCAAGTAATGGTTCAACCTATGCAAGTTTGTGGTTCGACTTGGTTCGCAAGTTTATAGTTCAACTTACTGAAGTTTAATGTCGTACCGTTTCACGTTTCATGTGAAGTACCGACTCATAGTAAGGTTAATGTCAGACGGACGTCTTTTTGCACGTTTTTTTCCTTACGTATTATCCCTACACAATGCCGCTAGCATGATGTAGGGATAATACGTAAGGAAAAAAGCGTGCAAAATGACGTTCGTCTGACATTAGTTTAAAAATTTTCACCATCTTATGGCTACTAAAACACCAAAATTTGGTGAAATTCGTAGACTAATCAACAAGATGAGACACTGTCACGGGACACAATAGTAATGCAATACAATTATAATGCCACTAATAAAAACGGAGAAAATATGTCTTATACACGTTATGTTGATGACACTGAGGGTCTATGTTCATATAGATATATTTAAGATTGTTTAAGTTGTAAAAAAGGTGCTTAATGGTTTCTTTCTTTCCTTCTTTTATTTTATTATTATTATTATTATTATTATTATTTTTTTTGGCGCTCAAGCTACGAGTGGAACATGTAAACACAACAAAATATAAGTTTTATTGTAAGACATGGTTTTAGTATGCATATAAAAACTCATTTTTAAGGCCTTTAACTCATATGGAAAAGGGCCCCCTAGTGTAAAAAAATATATGTTGTTTGATAAACACCATGGTATAAAATTTTTCCCATGTTCGTTTATTAAAGCAATATATTTGAGTATTTCTGTAAGTTTATATTTGTTATTCGAATATAGCTATATTTTTTATATAGCTTTATATTTCCCCATCGTTCAGGTAGAATATTATCTATTATATTTATCGAAAATAGCAAGGAGAGTAAAACAACCAAGAAGCACTAAAAAATAATATTTGACGAAAAAAAAAGAACAATTCGAAAGTTTTTCTCCATTCTGATACTTTATGCGAAGATAATAAGCAGAAATAACTAAATTATGTTTTATAAAATACCACATGCTTTAAAAAAGAGATATTTTAATGAAGTTATTTGCTTGAAATTTAATACATATGCTATATTTCCTAAAACTTTATCTTAAAGTTTTAAAATAAACTATTTACTTGAATTATGCTTATGTGTCTAGTTTAAATTAGTTTCGAATAAAAGCCATACATTATTTTAGAAAATAAATGTAAAAATAATATTAATGATTCGTTGAAGTTTCTGGATGTTTTGCTTTAGATAAAATTACTTGTATTCTTTATAAAAAATGATATTCAGTAGAAACATATATTCAGTAATATGCTTCTCAGTTTTCTTCCAAACTCTTTTCGTTATGCTTTATTTAACATTTCAAATTCTTTTGTTTTTACTCGAAAATGATAAGAAATACAGCTGTATAAAAAACCCTATAAAGCCCTATAAACCCTATAAATCCTTGTATAAAGCTGTATAAAGATTTTATTTTAGCACAAATTTAAACTTCTTTACAATATTTTCACTGATGAAATGAAAAAATTACATTATTGAAATATGAATTTAAATTGAATCGATATTCAGAAATGTATTATATACAGTAAAGTCAAAACTATACATTAAAGTCAGTACTTTTGTTTGTAAAGTATATGCATGTAGGGAATAGTTTATATGTGCGTATGCATGTAGTTATTTGTCAGTAGTTTTGTTAGTAAAGTACAAGGTAAAGTTATAAAATCAGTACTTTACATTGTATAAAGTAAAGTCAATACTTTAAAATGTATAAAGTCAATACTTTTTTTTAAACTTTCCATACATTCCATGCATTCCATACATTTTAATTGCTATACTGGTGTAGAGAAATACCGATAAAGCCATTCAAATGGGAATTATTTATTCTTTTATATTATGTTAAAAACGTAAGGTCAGGTGCAGTCTTCTTAAAGGAATTGTAAATAACACACAATTTTGACATCATACGTGGTTTGTCTGAAAACTATCCGACCTTTACCCGAAAAAAATATATAAGTTACCTGACAGGATTGGTACCCTAATCCCCTTCATGGTAGGTCCCTTGCGCCTCACAAACTTAGCCCACTATTCTTTCTACTGCCGAAAATACTTCTGGAAGCCTTTTATTGGAATGGTGTACAACCCCGCCGTCTCATTTTGCATATCTCATCTCTACTCTTAAAACGGAACCCTTTCAATGGCGCCTTCAATTTAGGGCACAACCAGAAGTCGCACGAAACCATGTCTGAAGAGAAGGGAAGTTTGCGAACGACAGGAATTCCATGTTTTGCCAAGAAAGTCTGAATCAAACACGATGAATGATTTGAAGAATGAATGGATCTTACGACACCTGATGAATCTTACTAATTGTTTCTCTTAGAAAATCACCAAGCTTTGAAAAATTTGATGCAGTACCTTTCCTCAACCCATTCAGTCATCTTGAGAGAAATCAAAATATAAGGAACACGTATGACAGCATCTCACTCAGCGAACAAGATAAAACGACTGACTCACTGGAATTTGGGAAAAAAAATTCAACCATGCACATTAAGTTGTCTCCTTCCAATGTGCACATTGGCGCCGCCTTAGAATCACTATTGCTCGAGGAAAAAATAAAGGTCTGATACTGATCAGACAGACCTCGTATTTTGATTCATCAGCAAATTTTGCCTTTTAATACCAAGTGGGAATTCATTTGGTGAAATAGTTTATGAATTATGCGGTTATAAAATTTGTTAATTACTAATATTAAATTCCTTTTTAATAGTTGCAAAACAAACTACATTGCGGATAGTTTTTTAAGCATAACTCAAAAACTACTGAGCATTAAAAGCTGTATCTTTAAATTCGCAAATTTAAAGCTTATAGGTATAGATTTCTGTTAAAACTGTTATACGTTAGAAAACATGTCTTTTAGAATATTAATTTCAAAATATATTGAGATATTTATATTATATATCTATAGATATTAAAATACATATTATAAATGTATTAATATAATAAAATTATTTATCAAAAAATATGATTTGAAAAAAAAATGCATAACAGAAATCGGTTTTTTGGAACTTTACCTATGCAAATCCAAAATTACAGCTCAGTCCGACAAGTAGCTTTTGAGTTATACTCAAAACACTGTCAGCATTGCAGTTTCTTTTCAGACTATTAAAAAGGAGTTTAAAATTAGCAGTTCCAAACTTTAAACCTACATAATTCCTAAGCTACCAACGACTGCTCGTTTTATATCCTGTGGTAGTAAGTGGTTGATAAATCTTCAAAACAATAGTTAAAAAAATATTTTTCTTACTAGAAAAAGAAAACAAAAAGATGCCTCATGCATTTTGTCAATCAAAAAGTATTATCCTTTAATTTTTTATGATTATGACAAAGAAATTATGGAAACTACAATTTAGTCACCAGCGCTTAAACGAGCCATTTCCAGCTACACATTCAATGACGAAAATGCTTGTTTAGGTTTCTTCTACATTAAAATTTTGTTGTTTAGCGGGACTTTTCTTTTCGCTACAAACTATGTTAAAATTCATAATTTTATCTGCAAGATAATTAAAATATTTTGTACCGATAAGAAATATTCATTTCATTTGCAATGTCTTCAAATCTGATAAAATGCATTGTAAAAAAAGTACGATTACAACAGAAAGTTGATGCCAAAAGAGTTAGCAAGAAACATAAGCTCCTATTTAATTGGGAATTAACACGGCCTACGGAGGCGTTGCTCGCAGCCTTCGGTACAGAAAAACTGTCCCTTTAACCCTTTATCTACTGACGGTACTTATAAGTACCATTAAAATAACTTGTTATAAAATTAATTTAATACATCGATTAGTAGTAATATAGTTTAGAATGGTTATAGATGCATTACTTTATCATGTTCCAAAAGCAGTATGGGTTACACAAAACAAAAATATTTTTTAAAAGATGATTTCTTTGGCCTTTGTATCTTTTCAGCTTTCTTGTCGTTGGAAGCGGGGGGGGGGGGGGATTTTTCAATTCAGAAATATTTCTTCTATATTTCTATTGTAAGAAAATTATATTTTTAGATTTCCTAATTCTATAAAATACTAAGAAAAATATTTAAAATTAAAGATTTGATTGGGGTTACATATATTACACAAAATCCCTATAAATTCAAATTTAATTAATCTTTTTAAATCCTTAAATCATTCTAAAATCCTTCTAAAAATTATTAAATAATTCTAGTTTAGTTTCAAAAAGTCACGAAAAATGCTTTAGAAGATGAAATTTTCATAATCCATAATTCAGTACATAAAAGGTTAATTTTCCTTTAAAAAACGCTAAAGTTCCATTGAAATAATTCCTTATTGTAAATGTATTTGAAAGTTTTAGATATTCAAATTCGGATAATTTTTACTTTGTCATATAAGACAGAAAACAAATGTCACAGGAAATCGAAATTGTGCAAAAGAATAATTATTCTCAATAAATTAAAAATACATGTAATGCAATGTGCTTGCATGGACCTTTTTAAAACGAAAGTTATATATTTTCTCCACCAAATGGCGATAGTTATCCGTTATTTTTAATTCAGAACTTGTTATTGTTGTTGTTGGTGATTATTTGGCCCTTAAATTTAAAACTTAATTGGATAGTTTTTGTAGGTTTTAAACAAAGTTAAAATATTTAAAGATTTTATTTCACTATTGTAAATATTTTAAGACCAGCATCGGCGTTAACCTGCATTTTTTTTTTTAAATCAAGCGTTCAAAGAGTCATTCATTTGTTTGTAGATTTTCTGGAATTTGAATCTGAAGGGCAACAGTATAGTTTGTTTAGATCTGATTTCTATGTTTATAATAGCTTGATTTTAATTTAGAACTTAATACATTATAAATGGATATGATACACGGGTTTTATGTGGAAATATGCTGAACAGACATGATTTGAAGTAGAAAAAATTATCATTTAGTCGTCATATGCTAGGATATGTTTTTCATTAAGCCTAAAATGGCGTTTAGCTACGGTCAAATCGCAGACCGGAGTGGTTCGCACCGGCATGGTTCCGACAGTTTCCTACACTCAGATTTTATTATAAGTAGATAATATCAAAATTGAGTAAAAAAAGTGTATATTTTGAAAATTATTAGCATGTCTATCGCATTAACATAATCAACATAATCTTAGTTCGTAACTTATTTTGAATGATTTTGCAAATAACATTTACTGCGTATCTTTAACAGGTAAAAAATTAAGTGCGTTTTCATCATTTTAGGACATCCTGTATATAACCAAGTAGCACGAAATGGTTGTGTCAAAGTTGGCTATTTGTTGGCTAATTGTTGTTCCATGTTGCCCCCCCCCCCCCCCAGTCAGACATATCCACCTTGCTGTACCATTAGTCAAAGAACCATTTGCTAACAAAGGCCCAGGGGTAATTCAAAAGTTCACTACTCAGAATCTTGCTCAAACATGCTCTAAATTAGAGGGATCTCTTCGCATACCACTTCTCAACAATTTGCCAACTCTAACCCATTCCCAATACTTCCATTTGCCAACGGTTTACCCAAACTGCCAACGATGGGCCAGCAAAGTGAACTAGGTTATATATGCAATACATTATCTACTGAAATCGCTATAAAATCGTCAATATCTTTTGAACTTTTACATCAAGATGTTGCAATTCAAAGGAAAAAATACATACTTTAATTTTCTTTATGCTGCTGCAAATAATTTCTGTCGTAAAGTTTTCGTATTTTATATATGACTCAACAAAGTGTTAAACCATCATTTCTTCCTGTCACATTGTGTCACACTCTTTGGATTCCCTCCCTTTTGCAGTGCGATATAAGCAATAGATGATCACTTAAAATTAAATTTTAAATGTATATCTTAATGGACCTTGTCTTAAATATCTCATTTACTTTTTATGAAAACGCAACAAAACAAATAATTTTTATAATTTTCTATTTCAGCAAAGTGTATATTTCAATTTAGTAGTCAACAGCATGAGAATGGAAATTTCTCGTCTCCTCAATACCCGAAAAAATATTCTGAGGAATTGCGTTGCATTTACAATTTTCATGGGAAGGATCATGAAACACTGAGGTTGACGTTTTACGTTTTTGACCTGGAAGCAGCTTCAGAGAAAGGGTAAGTGTTCCAAGCAAGTTTCAAAAATCTGTAAATGATTCAGTTCAAAATACTCAAATAATAAATAATTTTTCTTATATAATATTGAATAAAATACTGTTATTTACTTGACAAAAAAGTTCAATTAACACTAATATAGATGATGTCCTATCAAGACCGCTCAAACTGTGCATAGCCAGATTCATCGCTTGGAGTACATGAAAATTTCTCTAAGAAGTATACCCTTACGGCCAATAGTTTTTGAGAATAAAGGCGAAAGTAAAGTATGACGTCATATACGGCAAAAGAAAAGCATGACATATCCGGTGCAAGAATTTTTTTTTTTAATTGGAAATATGAACATCGCTATTTGAATAGATTTGCCGACGAAGATGCGCAAAATATCCAGCGCGCATATCCAAGCATGCATGCGAGCTCCGTGGAATTACGTCAAGCCGTCGTTAGTTACTACAGAAAGTGACTAAATTGCTTGTGTTCAATTGATCGTTTGGGTACTTTTGTGGGCACCACGCTGCTACAAAGTGTGCAGTCAGCCATTCCGCGGCGCGCGCATGCATCACTTGATATGCGCAGTGAATCTTTTGAACATTTTTCGACGTAAGCATATGCCTCAGAGTAAAGATACGTAGTATAGAGCGAAACCCATTGTTCTTTCAGCAGAACTTGAATCCAAAATGTTTCCGCTTTCATCGCCAAAAGGGTATAATTTTTTGGCAGTGATCCCTTTATTGGAAAACTTCGGATGATTTCATCCTCGCAATAAAATAAACGTAACTACAGTTTAGCAACAAGTAAGCGTCATTTTAAAAGGTAAAATAAATAATAAGTTATTAAAAGAACAGTTAAAGGGTTAAATTAAAAAGCGAAGGAAAAGTGCGATACAGTCAACTTAAGAGAAACGCGGACGCAATGAAATTTTGGCGTGAATCCGGAGGGAAATTCTGAGAAGATTTTGGCAGGGGAAAAACCGGTTTGGCGTGTTGCCTGTGCCCACCATCACGTGACGGTGGGCAGAGATCTTGGATTCAAGAAAAGGTTACCAGTTTTGGGTCTACTTATATGAAAAATCTGTGGCATATGGAAATAAGGATGTTCTTGTTTTTAATAAAGATTTTTTCTTGCACCGGATATGACATCATACTTTTCTTTTGAATTTTTCTCGAAAACTATGAATAGTAGAGATACAGTTCTTTGGGCCTGCTTTATGTACCCAATCGAGGAATACAGCTGTATATCGTCTCCTCTTTCGAAAACTCTTTACCGCAAGGCATTTTGTCGAATTTATAAAAAATAGATTAGTCAGTCGAAAACAAGCCGAAAAATGATTCCAAACCAATAAAAGTCAGAACAGCAGACGATACATGCATTCAAGAAATGTAAACAAATAATCGTCTGCTGAAAAATATATTTTACTAATAATATTTCTAAGTAAAGTCAGACGATTTCTATATTTATGGAACAGGCGATATTACATTTTTTTTTAAATTTTTCATTGTTTTTGCGTAGTTCCTAATTTTTTTTACAATAAATCCGAATAAATCGATTAAAAAATGTATCTGAATCATTCCTGAAAGTAAATGAAAGGTATTTTAGTTCGGGATGTCATTTTTGAGATTTGTCTATTTTTGGGACCCACTTATATGTAAACCACGTTCAATTTTTACTATTTAATTTCTTTTCAGCTGTGAATGACATGATCCATTATCATTATTTCAAATTCTTCCTTATTAGTATCTTTAGTTGTAAACTAATGCTCTTAATTGGTTTCCTTCAATTAACTCTGATTTATCATTTCTTTTCAGGTGTCGTACAGATTACGTAGATATCTCAACAATAACAATTACTGGTAACAAATTTCTTGTAGGCAGATACTGTGGAAGCAAGATTCCAGAATCAATGCTATTTATGAATCCTCACGCAGAAATTATATTCCGGACCAACCATGTTTTGCACGGACAAGGTTTCCATGGATCGTATTTATTCCAAGATGAAAGTAAGCAGAATTTTTTTAATTAAAAAAAGAAATACATATTGAGGAAGAAATCACCCAAGAGTTTCCATTATTTAATAAATATTTTGATTTTTGGTTTGAAGTTTAATATACCATAAAATCATTATTTAATAACATACTATTAAATAAATAAAAACGCTAGACAAAAAAAAGGATATAGAATCTGGAAACACAATAAGTGTATTGTTTTACTGCATATTATACTACATAATTAGTGTCAGTAGTACATAATTTGTTGGAATTATTACGTCTATTTATTTAAAATGAGCAGTGAAAACGAAGTTATAGAAATTCGATGATTATTTGCATTTTTGTCTAAATTTAATTATTTTAATCTATGTTTTTTTAATATTACAAAATGAGATTTTTGTTTCGTTTAAAATTGTAATATATTTTTAAGAATATGTGATATGAAAAGATTTCTTAGTTTAATTAAGCATAATTGAATGAATGACCATAACAGCTGAAAACACTTTTTAAATATTTTTCACTTTATCTTTTGTCTGGACCACTTTTATTAATTTTGTAGTAACTTGACTACTTCTAAAACATTATAACATGTGTAATACGTAACATATTTGGATAAAAAAATTCAGCCTTATACCTTTTACCTTTGATAAGACCGTAAGTTACGTTTCATAACATTGCAGTCAGGTATAACTTTATTATGACTTATATTTCTGGGCTAACACGATTTTGACTTTTAATCTTAGACTGTTTATAACTAGATGGTGAATGGAATATCTGTTGCTTATATCAGCAGTATTCAATCCTCGAGCCACATAAGGTTGAAAAACACGATTTTTTGGACCAATGGTCTACGAGTGATAGTGACAGGCAAGATTGATAAGGTTCTGCCCATTAAACAAACAGTTTCAATACTAAAGTTTCCAATCTACACATGTTTCATCGTTCTTCAAGTTTCCAATCTACCAACCATGCTCTCATACGCTGCGTCGTCTCATTAAATGGTCTGCCTTTTTTATGAGAAATTTCACGGATCTATATATTAATGTATAGATTACAATTTATTTTCTAATATGCAATGGAAATGTATATTTTATTCTTATTTCTTTAATTAAATAACTAATTAAACATCAAGTCATATTAATATTAAATTAGCATATTAATGTAATATTGTATAACATTTATATATATATTTGGTCGAGTCATAAGTAACTTCCGATGAAGCTAAATAGAATCTGTTGTTCGTATCTCTCCACTATGAGTCGCCTGCAGAAATGAGTTTTGTTTTTATTTTCACCATATATATGAGAGTTCAGTTAGTCTTCTGTAAACTGTTTTTTGTGCTGCAGGGTGCATTAAACTGTTGTTTTTACTTATAAATTCGAGAGTCAAAAAGTGCGTATTCGTTATTTAATGTTTTGGGAATTTAAACAATGCAATTGTACTAATTCTGGTAAAATATACAGTGTATATGGTGAAAGACTAATAACTTATCGGCAGGGTAGTTAGAAATTGTTTTGTAAAATACCGTTCTGGAATAACGACCTTAAAAGACAAATCGAGGGTGGAACGTCTTTCCGACTGTGACTAAGACGTTTTAAAGGCAATATTGGAGCAAAACCCACGTCAATCAACAAGAGGTGTTGCAGAAAGGTTAAATGTATCGCAATCAACGGTTAACCACCCACCTAGAGAAATTAGGAAAAGTTAGGAGTATGGGTACCTCCCAAGTTCAGTGAACGAATAAAGATTGTCACAAGTAATTTATCACAGGTAAAAATCGAACTTTTTTAAACTGAATTGTAACAGACGATGAAAAATGGGTTACCTATGAAAATATCGTTTGAAAAAGACAGTGGTTTGATAAGGGTTAACCATCTCTACTAGATCCAAAAGCAAAAGATTTTATTGTCCAAACAAACCACATTTTATTTATAAGGAATGAATTCATAAACTGAAAGGAAGATGGAAGAGAGTCATGCATAATAGTAACGAATACATAATAAATAATATAATTTTCTTATTTAATGAACAAAATAAATGTCTCATAAAAAACGGAAGCTACTTATGACTCGACCTAAAAATATATAAAACGAGAGCTGTTCAATAAAGAATTATCATAATTTTTTATTAGTATACTTTATTACATGCAAATTTACTTTTATGTTCCATTATTAGCTTAATGTGTAATGAACATGTGGTAATTTTTTGTTAATTTATTTATAGTAGTACGTCAGTGGCAGCCATGAAAGATCAGGTAATTTTAGTATGGCCTACCGGAACGACGGTGGCAATACGCAATGAGCACACATGGTCTTGCCTAATCGGAATTTTGCTTTTGCCGGAAGAAATCGTCAGTCGAAGCGTATTATCACGTTAGGGGATTCATCTCATGCTTATGAAACATCTTCAATTTCGAACAAACTCCATCCGAACGTCCTGTTGTTCGGGTATGAGGAGTCTCGGAATTCAATGACGCGGAAAAACGTCTAATGTTCACTTTTTCTAGCACTAACGTGTGTGTGGTACGCCATGAAAACTCCAATATTTTTAACAGTTCTCATATCTAACGATCTTCTCTGACAATAATAGCGACGGTATTATGTTGACATATCTAAGGTTAGTCACAGGAACTCCGTGTCTATCTTCCTTTAAAGATGATTGTATTTCTCATCTTAAACATCTCAAACAATCATCTAACTGCGCTACAGGGAAGAACAGAATCACCATGAGTCTCCTATAGCATACTCTTCGACAGACGATTTCTTCTTCCGAAAGCAAAATTTCCAGCAGTCAAGAGCATATTTGCTCATTGCATGCTGCCTCCACCGTTCCTGTAGGCGATACAGAAAGTATCTGATCATTCATGGCAGCCAGTGACGTACTACTGGAAATAAATGAACAAAATAATTACCACATATTCAATACACATAAAGCCAAAAATGGAATATAAAGTTAAATTTATGTGCTATAAAGTATGCCAATAAAAAAAATATGATCATTCTTTATTGAAAAGCTCTCGTATAATATTAATTATATTTATAAAATCATGTAATATCATATAATATACAGTAGGGTGGGCCGAAAATGCACTTTTGCACAAACTTTCGAAATCGATGAGGCTTGGGGGCGGAAAAGTTGTGTATTGGGTTGCTCAGTAACCAAGTAAAAATTTTTTGAAATCGAACAATATCTTCAGGTGGCGCCGGCGCCTTAAAAATTTGAAATTTTGACTAAAACAGACCTTTTTCTTCTAAAAACACGATTTTTGGCATTTTCGAAATAGATTACGCTCTAGTGCGGAAAAGTTGTGTATTGGGTTGCTCAGTAAACATGTAAATTTTTTTTGAAATCGAACAATATCTTCAGGTGGCGCCGGCGCCTTAAAAATTTGAAATTTTGACTAAAACAGACCTTTTTTTCTAAAAACACGATTTTTTGCATTTTCGAAATATCAACGCTCTAGTGCAGAAATGTTTAGTATTGAGTTGCTAAGTAGCCGTGTAAGTTTTTTTTTTTAAATCAAACAATATCTTCAGGTGGAGCCTGAGCCTTTAAAATTCGGTTTGTTCAGCAGAAAAAAGGAAACGTCAATAAACTCATAAATAATAATTGAATTCATCTTTTACTGCTGTCATGTGTGCCAAGTAAGCAAACAAACATGAAGCAATGCAGCTCTTTGCTTATCTCAGAGGAAATTCACTGAGATAACCCAGAACTCACCACGAGGAGGTGGCTGCATATCGAGTTCCACCCGTGCCCTCCCAACCACCCAACCATATAATGGACACTGAGATTTTATTAAATATTTCACTTTTCTGTTGCCTGATCTACTTGGCCTTTTTTGTATTTCGTCTTGCTTTCAAATGAAGGAATTATTCTTTGTGATTCTAATTTCGCCCTTATAAGGCCATCCCTTTCGATTTGTCCCACCACAGAAGCTGAAGCATCTGTCACTATTTTTATTGCCCTCTCCACTGCTTGGCTGTGGCATGGAAACTCTTTTATTTCTAGTAAAGATATTTTCTCCTTTAGAATATTTCGGAAATCTTCATTGCTGACTGCACGAAGCATTGGTGTCTCCGTAACAACTGATTGGTGCCAATCAATTAGGTCCGTATAATCTTTTGCTTCGAATTTTATTACAGGAACAGTGAACCGCCGGATACCTTCTTGTTTATTTTCCCTGGCTTTTAAAATTCTTCGTATTGCAAGCAGTCGGATGTAATTTCGTTCATCCGTAAGCATCGAAAGAAGAATATTTTCAGGATGCGCAAAAAAAGCATTTCGGCTTATTACGCCATCCACGACAGTCTTCAAGTCATCTGGGAGATAACGTGACAAGCTAATCATCTTCCATAAGTGTCTAGCACCATCTTTGCAATGCGGTTTGGATTTTATATCAAACCACATCGGCACATACACTTTAATTATAAACTCTACTAAGGTTTTCAGTTCTGCTGAAACATTTGTAACTGAAATGTACAGGCGCAAAACTCGACATGCTGCCGTTAGCTAACGGGAGTGCGCTAGCTTTCCTGGTTTTTTCTCTGCTAGGGCAACAGAGCAGTAACCTGATGTTACAGCTTCATAAATTTGCAGCATGTATCGTTGATCTGTACTCAGATCTTTTCGAAGCTCTTCTGATATTGCTACTAACTCTACGACATCAACCTTTTTGAAATTGACTACCGGTTTCAGCTCACAGGTTTCGAGATCTTTTCCTATTGGACCAGAAAAGGTTTCAGGACCACTTGTTTGACCGTCTAGCTTTTTTAGAAGATGCCGCAACGGTAACTCATTTGCGTGTAACATGCATATGAGCCATTGAAGAGGTCTACCAACATCTTCTTCTATGAGACGTATAACTCCAGTCTTGCAACCTGTGTTAACGGGTGTCCCATCGCAGCCAACTGCCAAAAGATTTTCAGTGTTGATATCATTCTGTAAAAGATATTCAGCGATGCTGCTCTTAATAGATTTTGCAGAACCACTAGCTGGAGAAACATGGCCGATATATTCAGATCCAGGTTCTTGTATTAAAACTACATGTTCTTCAATAACCGTTGTCCTGTGCTTTTTGTTTCCCTTGATTTGATCTGCTAAAGTTTTATCTTTTCGTCCGTCAAAAAAGAGGGCTTGAAGCTCTTCTGGTTTTCCTTTACATTGTAGTTCCCTTCGTTTTCTCTTTCTCTCTCTTCTTATTTTATTTTTATCTGTAACTTTGGAACGATTATTATCATAAATCATTCCGACATCTTCAAGAACTGCAGAAATAATTTTCGCTGCAGGCCTGTCTCCAATCCCTGCAGTATCGCAGGCGAGTGTTGTGGTTGGCAGTTTTATCCTCATCTGGCTGATTACCTTGGTCTCTCTTTTCGTTTTTCTGGAATGGTTCTCTCTGGATCTAGGAGGAGTGTATTCTTCATCATTACGCGTTTCATATTCAAATTCTTCGTTCTCACAATCCTCGAACTCAGGCGACTCGAACATAGACTTTGGTGTTTTGAACTGCTGTTCACTTGTAGCAGCTTTCAACACTGTCTTGGATTGCCTATTTTGCTTTCGGAGCAGCTTCTCAGTTACTTTTAAATCAATGCCCCCGATAATCATTTTTCTGACGGTTCGTTGATCAATCAAAAATGGTTGTTCTAAATGTGGCACTTTTCTATCCTTTTCACAGCAGCATGCTTTAAAGGAATGACATTTGCATGTGGCAATGTCAAAGAGAGTTTTCTCGGCGTCTTCCAAAAATTCCTTTACTTTGTTCCTATAGGATTCCGTAGACTTGTTTTTACTTTTCAGGATATTTTTATACTTAGCATGATATGATTTAAGGATGCGCACAATTCTGCAATGAGAAATAGTAGGAATCGAGGACTTCTTCCACAAATCAGCTACTCTCTCAGCAACAACATTGGCAATGTCAGTAAAAGCTGGATCTTTGCCGTGATTTGAAGATTTCACTTGTTCTCTTATAAGGAAGTAAAATTTCATAACTTGACTGTAAGTTGGTAAGACGTTAGGTTTCAGCTCTTCTGGCAAACCAAAAACAAAACAATCTGTAACTTTTCTAGTTGAATGACAACCGGCCATTGTGACAAAAGTATAACTATAACTAACTAGTTAATGACATTTAAATATCTAAAGAGACTGCTCTTCGATGAACAAACGACATAAAGTAAGCTTATTGATTGCTTCTGTACTAGACTGAACTAAACGATAACTGTGTATTGCATATTATCACACTGACTGTCACGTGGACTGCAGGTGCGAGAGCATTTCATTTAGTAGAAGAAGGGGGGGGTGGAATAGAAAACTGATAAGGAATGTAAGAGACAATCCTGTACCACTGAGGGTCACGTGGACTGTCACGTGGACTGTCACGTGGACTGCAGGTGCGAGAGCATTTCATTTAGTAGAAGAAGGGGGGTGAAATAGAAAACCGATAAGGAATTCTCTTTTCATGAAAATATATGTCTGTTTTGAATAAAATCTCCGATTTTAAGGCGCCGGCGACACCTGAAGATATTGTTTGATTTAAAAAAAAAAATTACATGTTTACTGAGCAACCCAATACACAACTTTTCCGCACTAGAGCGTAATCTATTTCGAAAATGCCAAAAATCGTGTTTTTAGAAGAAAAAGGTCTGTTTTAGTCAAAATTTCAAATTTTTAAGGCGCCGGCGCCACCTGAAGATATTGTTCGATTTCAAAAAATTTTTACATGGTTACTGAGCAACTCAATACACAACTTTTCCGCCCCCAAGCCTCATCGATTTCGAAAGTTTGTGCAAAAGTGCATTTTCGGCGCACCCTAATATACAGTTATATATCATAAACATAATATATAATATATACAGGGTGAATCTAAACTCTTGGGCAAAACTTTAAGGGGTGATAATACACATCAAGACAAACAATATTAAATAGGAAACTAAGGGTCCCAGGCGTCTTCCGAAGGAGATAGGCGCCATTAAAATTTAGGTTCCAAAATTTCAAATGATTATAAAAACGGAAAAATTGGTCGATTCGTTTGCGGTTTTCACTAAAATTATTCTTTATGTCAGTATTTTCTTGAAAATAAATTTTAAAGATAAAGTTCAAAAAATGCCGATAGAGGGCGCTTTAGACTTTGGATTAACAAACAGCTATTTTTTACCGTTATTTTTTTGTGTCTCGTTAAAGGCTATCAAAAGCTTAGACTTAAACTTAAATTTTGAGCGCAAAATCTAAATCGTTGGGAGGGAGTGATTAAGTAGCGAAATCTGAACTGTGTTCAAGGGAGGGGGGTGGGGGCGCAAATTTCAACTGCTGAACACTAGCGAAAACCGCAAACTAATCGACCAAATTTTCCGCGTCTTATAATCATTTGAAATTTTGGACCCTGAACTTCAATGGCGCTTATACTCTTCGGAAGACATTTAGAACTCTTCGTTTTCTATTTAATATTGTTTGTCTTGATGTGTACTATCATGCTTTAAAGTTTTGCCCAAGAGTTTAAATTCACCCTGTATATAATATATAAAATATAATTAATATATAATATAATATTCATATTAATTATGCTTTTATTCACATTCGTATTGGTTTTAAAAAAATAATTTGTATATCGCATTGATGATAATGAGCATTTGTTTCTTCTTTATAGGAATGATCCCCCCACCGAAATCTACCGCAAACGTAAGTAACTGTGGAGGTACAATAACCGGAGTAGGCGGTATTATTGTTTCACCAGGATATCCCTTCTACTTTCCAAAAGACGTTGAATGTATTTGGCTCTTAAGAGTCGATTATAATAAGAAGATTTACGTAAGAATCCTAAAGATGCAATTATATGGAAGTATAGGTAATAATAAAAATCCTCTTTTGCATGTTAGATGAAAAAAAATCCAATGAATTAAATTTATTGAAGACAGCAATTTAATTCAGTTGCTGTACAACTTTATTACAGCAACTAAAACAAACACTCTTAAAAACCTTTAAACACCCTTTTCTACATGACCTACATTTTTTGTACAAATTAACAGTTTTTTCAACGTTTATACCATAAATCAAATATTTTTTTTTAACCTTCCATAAAAAGAGAAGAAATGTGTAACTTATTCCATATTTTATTTAATTTTAATTTTATGAAAATACTAGCCGCCTTCGCCCGCTACGCTGGTCGTTTTTTCTAAAGATATCTTGAATGAAACAAAATATATCTGTGAATTTGATCATGCGTTTTAAAGCAATATGGACATTTACCTGGTGTATCCAACCGAATTGCTGAAAGCAATAGGAATGTCATTACGGTATTATATCTTTTATTGAGTCATACAAAATTTAGACTGTTAAGGACCAATTTCTTTAGTTGATCTGTTAGTGTAGGATTCGGTAAAGAACAATAGAACAATGTGTAATATACTAAAAGCGTTCATGAAAAATTATCAATGCAAGTCTCATCAGAATCTGTTAATTGGACTTATTGAAAAGGCTGATCGTTCATAATAATTGGGTTCGCCTGATTCTAGAACTTTCATCTATAATTCTACATTCAAGCAACCTAACAACCAATCAACAGCAAATGATATGTGCTTTGTACTAAAACATTCACTGAAAAATTAGCTAACCAATCAAGTTGCATCGAAATCCACTTAGAATCTTTTAAACTGGAAAATATACCGAAACCTCCCCTAAAAATGATATAAATCCCATAAAAATTCATTCAGTGGAACCTTTAAAAAAAGCAAATCTTTCAAAATTGGGTTCATCTGATTTACAAGTTTCCCTATAATTATTCAACTAAGCAACGCAGAACGTTAGGTTTTATACTAACATCTTTTCAGAAAAATTATTTAACTAACAATGTAAGTCCCGTCAAAATCTATTCAGGAGAACTCCAATATATAAGCGGCCGGAATGAAATTTCTCTTTGCATTATATATATATTGAGATAGTTAAATATAACTTTCATAATCGCGTTAACCTGATTATAGAACTCTCTGAGAGGTAGGGGAGGTATATACTGCATCACTTCTGAACTTTTTAAGGAACTCAGCTCAACTTCCATAACTGTAGCATATAGACTCTCTAGTATACCCTATCTCTGTAGCGTATATCTTCCAATTTTCTTTACTGTACCACTGAGAACTTTTTCCGCATAGCTTCGTAACTAAACAACATAGAATGATATGATAAATATTGAAAAAATCCCTGAAATATTATCTAACTTACTGTGCATTTAATTAGTTGATTTGAAATCTTTCATAATCGAGTTCACCTAATTTTAAAACCCCCGTAGCAACTTAGAATGATGGTTTTTACATTAAACCATTTATAAACCAAATTTACTATTTAACAGTGTAAGTTCTACAAAATTCTGTTCAGTAGAATCTGAGTTATAATCATATTTACAATATGTATTGCTCACTAAACCTTTTTTCTTTACATTTGAAATAAAATTAGTAACTGTTTTGGTATTTCCCTGTTATGCCAACACCATTGTCACCAAGTGTAATAGTTGACATAAAAATGAAATGATACATTTGAAAAAAAAATAATAATTTTGTTGATAAAAAAATGTGCATTTAAAAAATATAACTTTTGAAAATTACAGACTTTGACCTACCATTTTTTTAAAATCAATAAAAATAATGGTACTACTTGGTTATCCCGTCGACCAAAAATCTATTGCCAAACTATAAGATTATATGCCTATAATGGTTAATCGTAAATGTTACATCCACTTGATTTTAAGCAAGTTACACGTATTTACGTCATCAAGTGATTTTTATTTCGACGTTTTAAATGTATTTTTATTAATGTTATACTAATTTAATTTGTTGTTTCGTTATTTAAAATAAAAATTATGTCAATTTGTATAATTTGGCGAGTGGTTTGGCGATTTATATAATTTGGCGAAATTGGTCGACGGGTACCAAAATAAATACTTAAAATATAAGAATAAATAAATATTTTGCAAGTAATAAAATATAGTCAATTTAAACTGGTCTTGAAATTTTAAATGTCTTTTACTACTGAAGCATGGCGTACGTAATACGCACGTCTCACATTGCAGTACAAACTTTTCATTCTTTCAATGAAGACATTCATGGTTTTTTGAACAAAACATTTTTATATGTATAATTCCTAACTTCTGAAATAATTTTATTGTAGCTTCCTCATCATCGGATAACTGCGAAATGGTAAAATCTCTATCAGTATCAATAATAAATATTTTCTATTCAAAAAATAACAAATTAAAAAGTTTTTCGAGATTATGATGGAATAAAATAAATTCCACCATTAAAAATTCCTGTATAAAAATATTCACGTTCAATAATTAGCAAATGTTAATATGTGGCACGGTTTGCAATAAAAATCGTTTGCACGATTAGGGTTGAAATAAATGGCGCGATACCACACATTTTGGCATGGTATCGCGACGAAAATTAGAACGAAAAATTAACACAGATTCTTTTTTAAATTTAGTTTCAGTTTTTGAGGCGTTTCAATTTTTTTCTAATTCCCGAAGTTGTTTTTATTTAACTAAAAGGATTGGTTAAAAAATTATTCAGTTTAATTTTTTCCCTTGCTATAGTAACAGAATGAAAAGAATGAGTTTTTAGAAATTATCACTTGAAAAATTCAGGTTTTGGCGCCAAAGATAGTGCCAAATTAGATAAATATGAAATATTTCTCTAACTATTGGACTTAAAAGAATTTAGTTAGTACCATTCGATTCAGCATACAAAAATACACCAAAATATGTTATCAGTTGAAAAATAACTATAAAATTAGATTTTTAAGGAATTTTTTTAAATTTCGTTCGCTTTTTTACCCCCCTTAGGGGTGGAATTTTGGAAAATCCTTTCTTAGCGGCGCTCTATATCATAAGAAGTATTTTTACCCCGATTTTCAATATTTTAGGTTCAGTAGTTTTGGCTGGGCGTTGATTAATACAAAATCTAGACTTTCTTTTATATATATAGATTTTACTTTCCTTAATAAAAGAAAATTACATTTCAGTATAGGTCTAAAAGATTTTTCAGTAATGAAATATTTTTAAAAATGTTGTTAATATTTAAAATAATTTCTAAATTTAAAGATAAAATAAAGAGTGAGAAATGAACAAAAGTTTACAAAATGAGATAGTGTATATAATATTCCTGTATTGTAATAAACTTAAATTTTAAAGTGTAAAACACAACATTCAATGTATTTTTTTTTTTTTTTTTTTTTTTTTTTTTTTTTTTTTTTTTACGCTGGGAGTTGATCGTAAAATTCTTCAGAATCAAATGTCATCACAACATATGTAGCTTTTGAAAAACATATAAAATATTAAAGAATCGATCTGTAAATGTGAAACTTGCCAGAAATATTCCGCAGAACAACTCAAAATTGCAAGTTTTGAAGATTAAACTACGTACATTTTTATCTTTGTGAAATCTTTTTTGAAAAAAGACGGCATTAAAAGTGAATAAATTTAAAATTGATCATAAGTCACAAACACTATATTTAGCATTTAACACACTTTAAAACCAATTTATGTCTAGCTTGGGATGTTTCGAATTTTAACATATTTTCATAATTTTCTTCTTCTTTACAACATGTAAATTGTATGAAGTAATTGTCTATAAATGTCTTTATCTATTAACGAGAGATGACAGCATAAGATTCATATTTATTTGCTTATATAGAGGCCTTTTTTCGGTGTTTATAGGTTTTTCATTTTTCAAGATAGCGAAATAAAAAAAGTAAGTTTATTTGTAATTTTTGTATCAAGGATTCAAATAAATAAGTCATAATCTTAGCTTCTAGACTTCTTTGAAATACGTATTTTTTTTAAATTACAAAATTACATGTTTAAGCCTATTTTTTATGCATGTTTGTAACGTGCAAAATATGGGACGCTAGGCGCAAATGGTACATATTTTTATTAGCCAGTTTGGGGACAGTTATTTATGTAAAGTCCTTTTCAAGATGATTTTGAAATAATTTTTTTTCTATCCTCAAATACGATTATTCTTAATTTATTATTAATAATATTTTTAATAGTTCATAAAAATACTAATTATAGTATAGAATATACAATTTAAAAGCTTAATCTATATAAATTTAGACAAAACATATAATTATGCATTTTCCCCATATGGATATTCCGGTATTTAGTACTTTTACATTCTACCAAATAAATACAAAAATATTTTAGCGAAACTTTTTTTAGCATTTTTCCAGTTCGTTTTCCAACAGTTTAAAGTGATTTTACCAAGAAATTTTAGAAAACAAAAATTCAGGCATAAGTGGGTTAAATTTCTGCATTATTTTACATTTTTCAGAAAAATGTTGTTCAATTATCAGATTATCAGTGGTTTCATATTTCATTCACTGCTGTACACTAGCAAATGATTTAAAGAATATAAAACATTTTCTGCATCACACGGAAAAAAGATTTAGTTAATATAGCCCTAGCTAAAATGTTTGGTTGTACTGACGAAATGTTGGTTCGACTGATCAAATAATTTTGTTCACTCAATAAAATTTTAGTGAACTAACAAAATGATTTTGTCTATTCAACAAAAATTATTTGGATGAGACAAAATTCGGTTGGCACAACTATTTTTTGTTGTTGTTTTAACAAAATTGTTCTTTCCGTGCAATGTACATGATTAAATAATAAATATAATTAAAGGAAATATTTTTAAATATTTTTTTTCTCTGGAATAATTAATGTTCTTGAAGTTGTATAAGGAAAATTTTTATTATCAAATACTCTGAATTACATATAGCGATTACATGTGAAAAATATTTGTGTCTATCGCTGGGCAGTTCCTAACGATTACAAGTAAGCAGACCGACTGCTTGCCATTTTAGATAATATAACTTTCCGAGTACAACGCAGTTTTTATTAATGATCAATGGCATAAATTTTCAGTGGTCACGCTCTATTAAAACATTTTATGAATATTGACACCATTCTTTATATAGTGATATTCCAATTTCAGTAGGCTAAATCGAAGTGCATATAATATGTTGGACTTTATTTCTTAGCTACAAGATTATCTAAAAGATTTCAGGTTTGAAGACTTAGAAACGGAAAAACATCCAAAAATGCTGCTGCTTGTTTGTGAATAGATGTTTTTCAAAAATGAAAGTATTGATAAAAGCAAAAAAAAAAAAAAAAAAAAATACTGCTCGCACATTTCAGCATTAGTCTGATTTTTAGAAGATATAATTTTGAGCGATTTTTTTACACTGTGTATGTGGGTCATTGATTAGCAGTATAAAGAGTGTTTCTGCAAAGGTCTCCCTAAGCTTAAAAAAGGTATCCACTAAGACTCGAGTAACATTAAAGTATAATTAAACTAGTATATGCTGCAATGCCCCCAGAACTGTAGCTAGACGTGAATAATAGGGGGAGGCTCAAGAAAATGTAGAGGGGACTCACATTTTTTCCCTCAGTCTTTCTGCCACATGCACGGACAAACATACACACACAGATATATTCGATCGAAGTATTATATAGAAAAATAAATTAGTGCATATTCATATTGTAGGCACTATATTTCTAATTAAACTGTTTGTAATAACTTCCTTTTTTGCTAAGAAAAGAATAGAATGCAAAATGAAAAATTCGAATGTATAACTAGTCATCATATTAGCTTCATATGTGCAGATAGGATGTGCGAAGGTTGAAACACTTATTTGTAATTTTTATATAAATACCACAATTTAGTACTTGTGCAAAACTGCAAAAGGGATCAAAATCAGATTCTATTTTTGAACAGAGTTTCATTTTAATTTTCGAAACGGAAATTCATTTGGTGACGTTGAACTCTTTCCCAAGTGGAAGGGGAAGAATGCTCAATGTTTTAGTGGGTTCTGAGTCTCCCTGACACCCCTCTAGCTATAGCCCTGAGTGCACCATTCTTTTTTTAATGGTATGTCAGACGTTATGGCAGAAGAAAAAGCTTAAGAATTTGTTGATTGGCAAATCACCTGAAGCATAAACAAGGAAATGATGGGATAATATGTAAAGCGAATGAGCAAATCTCCAGAACAAAAGTGCATCGAATTTTTCATGTACATATTTAGAATCCGTAAACTTGTGAAGTTCTGAAAATTAAAAACGCCATATATTTTTTCAAAAGACAATAAAACAAATTTCAGTAATTTTAACTACTTCTCATTAAAATCTGTTGCCACTGGATGTGAGTTCTTTGAGAAGAATATTAAAGGCACTTTTTAATTTCATTACCTTGGAATCTTTTAGGTAAATCTTGACCTACAAAAAATTTAAATAAAAAATACTGAAAAATATTTTAAAGAAAGCATGAAATGGAAAGCGATAGTGCTTCTAATTGCAATTTCAAAACTATTTATAAAAAATATTTAAGTTAATAAAAAATCTCACAAGTAAAATGCTTTGATAAACAAAAAATTTGTTTTGTTATTTCATATATTTTTCAAAATGATTTTATCATTTTTCATTCTTCTTAAACGTTTAAAAGTCTTAAAGCATATACTGTACTTACTTTTCATAACCCACTATAGATATTTTTAATATTTAATAATGATCTAACAATTAACGACAATCAAGGGAATTTAGTAGGGCCTACTGGATTTAATCTTCACCAAAAAATATTTCTATGTATTCTTATATACTATAGTACTTTTCATAGACATGCTAGGATTATATTTCATTTACATGTTCTAACATATTTCCATAAACATTCTTCTACTGATACAAAATTTAGCTTTATGACTTTTATTATGATTAGATTATCTCTTTTGGTTTACGAACTATTTTAAAATAAGTTTATCTAACAGAAATATCTTTCTAAAGGCAATAAAGCACTACACTGCATGTTACTATTAACGTACAGTTCTTATATTAGCTGGTTCATTTATTTAAAAGATAAAGAATAATTAACCTATTTCAAAGATATTTTTTTTAATACAGCTTTAAAACCAATATGCAATAATTATTTAAAATAATATAATAAGTCGAAGCATTCTGACTTAGCCTTTCATTAGCAAAGGCCTCTTCTATCTTTTTATACAAGGAAAGCGTTGCATGTTGTTTATTTCTTAACATTTATTATTAAATTGTTTTTAAGTACTCGTAAATAATTTTAATTCAGTTCAAGAGTGATTGTGTGAATGCATGGGTGTTATGGACGATAGGAATGCTGTTGCGAGGCTTTTGTTCATTTATATTTTTTGAAGTGCTGAGGCTGAGAAACTTTGATTTCAAGCCAACTGTGCCGAAGCGGAACTTACCCTCTACGATGGATATTCCAGTATATCATTCAATCCAAAAGTGCTGCAAAAATACTGCGGGGACCTGAGGTACTTCAAAAATGTCGAAGAACAGACGCAGCTATCCAGGAGAAATAGATTACTTCTAAGGTGAGTAAAAGTTTCATGCACAAAAGTCTGAACACGTGGTTCTTAATCAGTGTGTCGTGGTACACAGCTGAGCCGTGAGAGAACCTCAGGTGTGCCATTAAAAAATTTAAGTTCTAGCAAAGTTTTATGAGTTCCCATTGCATTATAGTTTAACAATAAACATTCCATGTTATATGATGCACTTTGTATTGTGGTTTTATGTCAGAAAGATTTTTGGAGATTTATTTTAGTATTTTGCATACTTCTTTAAGAGTTCGGAAAATTGGTGCCACATCTTTACATTTAGACAAAAATTATTCTTCAGAAAGGATCGGATTGAAATATATAATATGATAAAAATGTTTAAATTAGGAATAGTTGTGTACGTGCAGATGAAAACCTCATTGAACAAACTTTTCAAACGTAGATGTATGCTACTTTTTTTCATCATTATACGTTTAGTTTGCTGCGGAAGTTTAACTAAATGTTCAAGTGCGTCGTGAAGTAACAAAAGATTGAGGAACATTGGTCAAGACCAATGAGAGAAATTTTTGTTCGACAGGTAGCCATTGGCAACTAGACATTTGTGCCTGGCAACTGAAAAGCAACATACATATAGGATTGGTAGCTTTCGGATCGCAAAGTAATACTTTACTTACTATCACTCAAAACTGTTAACGATTACGTCTCATAGATCCTCCCTTTATTACTTCTCTCTATATAAAAGAGTTTGTGCATACCAACCAGTGTCACCACATTCAATTTAGGTCACAGTCAAAGTTCAGATTTAAAAGACTTTATTTAAATATAATTGGGAAGGAGCTTTAGTCTACATTACGCTTCATTCAACGGTAATCTAGTCCCTATATCAACACTCATTAATACAATAAATGCCAGATTACTAAGAATGGCTGTACAAACGACAAACACAAATAGTTTCGAGCTCGATCCAACGCCCTGTAGATTGGAGAAAAACGTGACATGCTTTGTTGTGACGTCACGAAACGTCACACGAAGCAGTCAAAACAAAGAAAAAAATTCGAACAGCATACATGTTTCGATTTCGTTGCCTCCTGTAATTTTAATTATTTTTTACTAATAATAATTAATAATTACACGAGCCAACAAAATCGAAACAGTCAAGTTGTCAATTTTTTTCCTTTGTTTTACCTGTTTCGTGTGACGTTTCTTGACGTCAGAACAAAGCGTGTCAAGGCTTTCTCTCTTATCTTGGGGGCGTTGCTAGAACACGACTATCGATGCAAATAAAAATTATCTAACAATTTTCTGTAACTATAAAAATGTCACGAAATATAGCAAACCGTGATTGACAATCAGCTTTATTGAATGATAACTAGATTTCACTCTTAACGGAATTGGCAACTTCTGCTCGGCGCAACTCTACACTTTCGTTTTCTCAGAGCACGTGGCACACTTTACTCCAAAAACAGTAGGCTAGTCTCGCTATCCTTTAACAGATAGCTCTCGGCCCAAGATTCGCCGATACGAACTTTCGATCCTGCATATATATTCTGCAGATTTCCTAGCCGTAATCTAATTTACATAAAATTAGAATTAAAACCACTAAGCGAAGATTCCGTGAGTCTCAAACAGACTTCGGAAAATTAAAGTAAAAGGGAGGATAAATGTTGCTCTTGCGCACACAGTTTAACATTCGTAGAAAGTTCTCAGTCAAAAAAGTAGAATCCTTTTGTAAGAGAATTGCTAGTTCTCTACAAATTTTTGATCCCATGACCAGGTAATTTCTTTTAGAATTTCCTAAATGTAGGAGATTGTATCTTCATATAGGGTAAAGTGCCCATATTTCATCCCCTCAGTCAACTTTAGGCCCTAAATGTTGTAATTTTAGGTGAAAACATACCAAATTTGGATTTTACATAGACTAACTACCCACGCGTCAATCTCAATGCTGCTTGAATGCTCGTGACATGTCACAGAATGAAAATTAACTTAACCTTTAACTGATATTACCGGTCTCACAGACCGGGGCTTTTCTCAATTTTCGCAGTTTAACTTGCAAATTTCAGTTTATCTACAAACACTACTGAAATTTTGTTTCGTTTGGAACTTAAAATTTAACACCAGAGACTTTTGAATAGGTGAACTTTAATTATAACACTCCTGTACAAATGTTTAGTGCAAAAACAACATCCTATGAGTTAATCGCGGCTTTTATTCATCTTTTGCTGGAGCGGTCTCACAGACCACTTCACACTAGTTACGTGACAATTTCTGTGACATCAGTTAAAGGTTAAGTAAGCCACTACAAAAACGAAATATTCTATTTGTTGTATTGGTTTTGATGATTTTCTGTTTAATTTAACAACTTATTAATACTTAGTTCTAATTTATTTAGAAATGGGTACTATATTTCGTTTCAATAAAATATCATGGAGAAGACTGACATGTCAGAATATTTTATTGAAGATAGATTTTAAATATCATATTATGAGTTATAAATAAAAGTAATTCTTCCGCGAATAATCTTTTTACGTACCCTGACACTTATTCGCATAGATATTGAATAACGCATTCGGGTGAAACTGAAGAGTAGCGCAAACAAACGCTGTCACATCACATTCTGGATCCATTTAAACTAGATAATATTTAAAGGCAGTTAACATATTTAAAACGAAATAGGTTCATTTGTAAGTTAATTTTTCTGACGATAAATGAAGTAACATTCAAGTATAATGATAAAAACCTTATAATGTAAATGAAAACTATCAATTTATTTTTTAACTCTAACAGTATAGGGTTTAAATTTAGTAACCGTTATGTGGTTATAGAAATTTTACAGTAATATCACCAACTGCTTATAATTTGATTGAAAATATATTTTTTCATTTAAAGAGAAAAAATTTAAAACAAAATCCGATTAACACGTTGAATGCCAAGTCTATTTTGTCTGTCTTTCCGTTTAGGCCACAAAATAAGACTCCCGTTACAGAGTCTATATGTGTCAGTCACCAATGACCGACGCGGCCTAAACGGAAAGATGAGTGTCAGTCACCGGTAGCTGACGTGGCAATCAACGTGTTAAAATATATTAATTTTCAATTAAACATCGAAGGAGAATTACAATTGCTTTCTTTTACTATTGTATGCACTGTGCATGTTTCCACAGTCTTACTGTAGTACTTTCAGAAGGACCTGGGTATAAATAGATTCAATAGCGTTAAAATGTCAGAACATTTCTAAGCATAATATAAATAATATTTCTTATGACTTTTGTTAAATGACTATTCGAATCTATGTGCAAACTTCCTGTTAAAGCATATTGGAACTGCACATCATATTATTTATAAGTATTTTGATCATAAATTGATGTACACTAATTTATCAAACATATTCAGATACAAATTGTATCTCATAAACCGTTTGAGTCGTAGCGTGATACAACTGTTCCAATCCACGTCGTAAAAAGCCACTACATTCTACATATAGATGCATTTTTATTCTGATTAAATCAATGAACTGAAATTTACTATTTTTGTTCATACCGTTGTTATTTTTTTTTACATAAATCGTAAAAAAATACATTTTTTTGAGTAGTCATTATTTCATTACTACTTTAAGTTTTTAAAATAATCGTTGTATAGCGTAAATATTTTTTTTCTTTTTTTTTACAGGGGAATGTTAAAAACTTTTATATATTTTTCATCAAAATGAGCGATATTTTGAACAAAGCGAAATAAATGCGATCGATGCACCCGCTCGATGAGCCTGAACGGGTCTCAACCAGCGTTTTCTGAGGTGACGAGTGAGCGATATATATATTTTTTTCGTTGTGGGTGATGTTCCAGATGGGTTGACTCTACAATCTGATTCGAATAAGCTTCGGGTTGGAATTTTTCTCTTGCAGATCGAGTTCGATAGCCCTTTTTTCAAAAGAAAGTCCGTATTATTCTTATAACTGAAAAACAATTAATTTCGATGTATGTATATATATATAGATATAGTTATATGATATAAAACTTGTGTTTGGAGTCGTGGCTGATGACATTCGTACTAAAACACACACAGTTTGTTCATACCTTTCTTTATTAAGCGTCGAGACATCTTAGCCGGAGTCGCAGGCTTCTAAGGTACACCCGCCGGGCAGCCCCGATCGTAAGTCTGTTACCAATAGCGACTCGTAGGAATCTGCGTGAATTTAAAGTTCTAAGAGAAACTTACCACTAGAAGACCACTTTATTACACTTTATAACCTTAAGACTGTTTTATATTAGATGCTGCTTAGTAATCTTTGATAATTGGCTTTCACGTTAATATATAGGATGTGTTCAGGCTCTCCTAGACATAAAAGTTATAAATACTTGATAATCGGGCCATGTGTTGAGAGTTACTTCTGAATTTAATTGGGATTTGAAGCAGCCAAGAATTTATGAGGTTTGAGAAGCTTCAAGACAGCGAACATATGTCTGCACTGATCATTATTGAAAATAGCTTATACTTGAAAATAACTCTTATGGAGTTTTAGCGATTTGAAATGCAACTTGAGGCAGATAGAGAAATTGAGTTAGCAACTAAGAATAAAGTATACTAATTGAACAAGTTTATAGAGCATTTTACCAATTTTATAACACATATATTCATTTTTCTATCTAAAGGATAAACTTTATTTTATGGATATAATTATAAAATATATCTCCATAATTGCACCAAAATTTAAATGATAATATTTTATTTATTTTGTGTTAAAGTGCATAGTGTTCGGGTCGGGTCTCGTGTCAACGAAAGTTGCCTTTCGGCTTCGGATCGAGTATCGGGCTAAGTTTAAATTGAATTCTTGGGTTCGTGTGCCTGTGTAGTGCTTCATTGTGGATACCAATAAAAAGTTCCCTCAACAACTCGAAAGTAAGAAACAATCCCAAAAAGCCAGTTTTATTTTTTTAATTACTTGTTATTAAATAGCATTATTCCATATAAAATATCACCAGTGCTGTCGCACCGCTTGGCATTTTTTTAGAGAAAATAAGACAAGCGCTAACGTGGCACAAGGTACTTTGCGAGAATTTTTTTCAAATACACATTGTGACAGACAGTTAGAAAAGCTTAAACATTTTCGCATCTTTAATTTAAATATAATATGGAATTTTGATTTTTGTCGATGAAATAATGCACATGAAATACATTCAAATAATTTCATAATATTAGATGCTGAAAATTAGTAGACGACTGAGTACAGAAAGTCTATCATTGTTCTAATAAAATTATGTATATATTTTTTAAATAATTCCGTTGTTTCCGAGTTTTATCAGCGAGATTGATGGGTCATTTCATCGATTTCCAGAGACAATTATCGAATCAATATACACGGTGGATTTAGTTGCGAATCTCACGCAAAAAAAGATGTTTTGAACCTTTCCTTACACCGAAGAGGTCGAAAATTAAACAAACGATTTCTTCTCAATTAACATGTATTTTTTCCATCGGTATTAATGTAATCAAATTAGTAGTGTCCCTTTTGAGATATAGTCTTATGGAAATGTGGTTGAATTTATACATTAGTTTTGAAGAAAGTTCAAAGATGAATACATTAATGAATATTTAAACAGGATAGAAAAAACTTCAACATTTCAGTGACATATCCATTGGGAATTAAATGATTAAGTAACAAACTTTTAAAATAATTTTCTGTGCTGTGCAACTTATTAAAGTAAGGGACCAATTTATCGCGACATGCTGTATAGCCTAATTTCAGGCCAAGAAAAGATAAGTGTATTATTTTCTTATCTTTACTACTACAATTATGTTTTTCGATACAAAATGTTGTGCTAGATCACCTATTTATAAAAGTAAAATTTTATGTACCATGAGAAATAAAAAAGGGAAATTTGATGATTTCACCGCTTTGTTGCAACTACAAAATAGTGAACTTTTACTGAATAACCTCCAGTGACCCAATTTACTTCTGACTTTAGAAGTTTGCATTATATCCATTTTTGACCTATATGTTTGTTCTTTTGAGACTGCATAAAATTTGAAGGAATCGAGCAGGGGCCACTAAATTTAGGCTACTGAATATGGAATGACCATGCTGTTAAATCCAATTAACTTTTGCAACTGCCTGCTTTACTGGTTATGTTTAACAAGCATGCACTGCTGTGAACTTCTAAGTTGGAAATGCAAATATAATGATCAACATAAATATTTGAATTACTTACTTCTCTTCTACTAAAATGGTCTACTTTTTCAATGTATTATTTTAAATTTTTGGCATAAACTCTGTTTTTGGAAGTTCCAAATATTCCATTTTTAAAATAGTAATATTTATTTTTATATGCTTATGTTATTTTAGTTTACTTATAATGTTTTAGCTCTCTGATTAATAGTTAATATTATTTTCACTGTAACAGACATTTAGCAGTTCTTTGCTATATCAGCTGAGAAATTGAATAAAATTTTCGAATCATTATTTTAAATATCAATCACATAGGTTTTCAAAATAAACCGTTGCAGTGTGAGAGATGTAAATAACACATTTTGAAAACGAAATACATTTATGAAAAACTGTGTACAGTACAAGACCACTAATCCGCACAGCTTGGTTTCAAGTGTTGTGCGGATTTGAGGCTTTTTGTGGATTACAGGTCATATCTATTCAGTCTTTGTTTATATTTTTGTAATTCATATTTTGGAAAATTTAGAATGTTAATAATTAAAAATAAATAAATTACACACTTAAACATATAACTAAGGTAAAAACTATTTTAAGAACAATATTTTTTTATTTTTTAAACATGGTATCCGTGGTCTCTTTTATGTCATTTGGTTTTTGGTGTTGAATTTTATCTTGCAGTCTACAAATAATAATAAGTTTTTGTTAAGTTACAAAACTTTGCTGGTCTTAAAACATTAAATATTCTTAGCCTAATGTCAAACCTTCATCTAAAGGTATTTTTTACTGTAAGGCTCAGTGTCTGAATTTTTTTTAGTTGGGATTGAGAAAATCAGCGATTTGTTTATCAGTAGATGTCTTGTGTCACCCTTTATTATTGCAAATATGTACTAAAGTTTTTATTTATATTTCAGGGTGTTTTGAAAATAATCCTAAAATTATTATTACTATAAGTCTTTAAAATGTTTTCAAATTTAATTTCTAATCACGATTTGTTGGAGGAGTGTGTGTGTGTGGGGGGGGGGGGAGGGGGCTAATTAAAATCATTAGTAAGATTTAGATAAAATAATCAGGTACGATTTTTTAACAAAAGGATTAGAAAATTTTGAAAATAGAGGACAAATGTCAGAAAAAAATAACAAAATAATAATGTCTTGAGATCAGTGAAAGAGAAAAATTCCAGATTTTACTATTTTAATTACCACTTTAAGACTATTTTCTGAATTACTTGGTAAGAAATTGCGAAATTAGAGAATTTTGCGCTTATGTATGGTCACCATCTATTGATCAAAATTAGTAAGATATGATTTATTAAGATCTCACAGTGTAAAGTGTCATGAAATAACAATATACATTGTTCAAATATAATAAATGTAACATTTTAAAATATTTTTTGAAACGTGTGCCTAACACTGATTGTAATTCCAGTTTATTTTTTATATTCTTATTCTTGATAGATTTAAGACATCAGCCTCTCAAATAATGAAAGGTGACGATTTGGACGGAAATGCTGTTGGCTTTAAAATAGTATGGACAGCTGTAGCTTTCAAAACTCAAGGTAACAAACTGATTTAAATCAGTCATACGCATTTGTTTAAATTTTGATTTCGTGATTTATTATCGATTATCATTCCAAAGGTAGTTATTTGGGATCTAAATTTTGTACGTTTTCCTCTTTCACAAATGCCTTGGTGTAACGTTTTATTTTATCTGCTCGTGTAAAAACAGAGTCCGTAAAAACCATACCCATATCCCCTATCCTTATCTCGAAATAGATTTGAAGTTTTAAAAATGGTAAAATACATGTTTAATAAATTCCAGGAAAACCTCATTGGGTTAAAAAATTCTATAGCGGTTAGGACGCTCATTTCTGAAATTTCAAATAGGATGTTGTATCATAGGGTAAGGTGGTGCAGGAGAGCGCACTGTAGCTATTTCATCATTCATTTTATGAAAATATTTAAGGAATGATGTTATACTTTATGTATACTCTAAACCAGCCGTTCTCAAACTATGGTACGCGTACCAGTACTGGTACGTGAAGCTCTGTTTGCTCTAATATTCTTGCGTGTTTTTAACAAAAATCATCTTTCTTTGAAAGCTTTCTCTTCATTACTTTATATGAAATACAAATACAGGAATAAAATAAAAACCGAATCTGACTTGCGTCTAAAACTAAGATTCAAACAGACACGAGGAAACTGTGTTTGATAAAGCTAGAAGACCCTTATCATTAGCAATGCAGGAGAATTAATATAGTCACCCTAGTGTGTATGCATCAAGTTACGCCAATATGTCCTTAAGTATTGTAGCTTTTTCTTCCATCAAACGACTGTATTTTGATAATGTACATATTATTAAAATGTAATTATGATACTACCCTTTATTTGAATGTCTATATAAAGCAGGCTAGGTATCAATTTAATAATGTATTTATGCAATTAAATACAATAAAATCTGCTCAGACAGAAGCACAAAAGACTGAAAAAATATCTCGTTTTAGGCATATTCCGTTTACGCATTTTTTTCTGTATTAGCTTCGAATTTTTATTGCTAGTACATGGAAGTATGAACTGCTATTTAGTGGTACGTCTGTCTAAATGTTTGGGAACCCCTGCTCTAAACTGTAACAAAAAACTGTAAAGACACTGTAACAAATGTTGGATTAATCAACTTCGGTTTTACTCTTTTTTCAACTAAAAAAATTCGGTTTTATTTTTAAAAAAAGATTATTCTCCTGAATTCGCACTTTTGTTCACACAATGAGGGCAAGAGAACAGGTTGGTTGGTTGATTTTTGACGGCCGATTATCTGCACTAGGGATATAGGCCCGAGGGGGGAGTGCCCTTCGTGGCGGTCTTTCTAAGGGAACCTAACCCGTATTTACGCATGGAAATCCATGGCTCGAAGAAAACCACGAAAACTCCTAACGATTAAGCCGACAGGCGCGATTGGGTTCGAACCCGGCACCTCCCGTCTACCAGCTTCGAGAGCAGAACCTCTCAGTCACTGGTGGGGCAACAAGAGAACAGAGTCAAGTGTGTAAGAGTGCGCAATACAAAAAAGGAAACTCTTCACTTACAAACGTCGCATTTTTAGTGACCACGACTGGCGTAGTCTGTACATTTTTTATGCCACCAATCTCTGCAAGAAATGCACTCGATTCAATCCCCTACGATTAGTTCTCTATAGGTTTCTGAGCAGCTCAGACATATGGTACAGTTTTGAATTATTTGGGTAACTTTTACTATTTTTTTATTAAATATTTTTGCTTTATTCTGCAATCATCTCCAAGTTGCCTTTTATATGGTGAGCTGCTCAAAATTTCAGATCTTCTATGTTCCTGTTAATGTAGGATCTTAACACAAATAGATGACTGCGACGTAAGTTGACGTAAGATGAAGTTGTTGAAGTCGAAAACCTTGGAAACCGAAGTTATCGAAAAAAATGTAGCGCTGATATCGAAAAAAAAAATTTAAGGTTTTTCCTGTTAAGCTAGAATTCATAAAACAAATGACATTCATTTAAAAAGGGGGAAATTACTTTACTGAATTTACTTTACAGTTGAATTATAATAAGAAAATTAATTAAATCAAACTATAAGTATTTTATTACACAATTTATAGTTATAAGTAAAAAGTAAAATAGATAAATGATATGTTGGACAAGAGTGCGTGCGCACTCCTGCACACTTTGGTACCGAGCACTTTTGCAATATCATCAATAACTAACACTGAAACGTGAGTAATGCCATCTGTTGATAAGCAATTCCAAATCACTTATGTGACATTTAGTCTCTAATAACCTAATCAAAAACGAAAAAAAGTAAATTAACTTTTTAATCTTTATTATTATCCTATTTGCAAAAAACATAAATATTATAACGAGGACCAAACAATTTTTTCTGTTCCAAATTTTTAACAATTTCATCAAAATACGCAGTTTTTATCGCCGCAAACTTATCATCTTATTACATGGTTTACAACTGTAGCTAGACACAAAACTCTGTTTTTGGATTCGCTCTGGGCACTCTTCCACACCACGCATTTTCGCACCACCCTATCGTATTAGATAGGGTGATTCATTAGTATAATCGTATTAGATATAGCAGCTGTAAAGGTATTTTCGAGATAAAACAAAATTAGAAAACAGATTGTCTTAGATATGCAGATGTGACTTTTAGCGACATTATATACGAGGTTCGTCTGATAATTAACCGTTCTTGATTTTTCCCGCGCGCTGTAGTAATTCTAAAGCGGCGCCCCTGGGCACATTGAGAGGAGGCAGCTTAATGCGCAAGCTTGAATTTTTTCCTCGAGATGCAGTGAACTAGTCGTTACCTGCTGGCCCCCAAGTGAGGTGCTGTCATACGTGTTCGTCAAATTCTTATTTCTCTGACGATGACTCAACGAGTTCAGCAAAGGCACTGCATCAAATTTTGTCAAAGATTGGTGATTCTCAAAGCAAAACAATTCGTAAGATTTATCAGGTGTCATAAAATTTACCATTTCAGCTCATTCATCGCACCTGATTCTGACTTTCTTGGCGAAGCATGGGATTCCAGCCATTTCTCAGCCTGCCTGCTCTCCAAACATGACTCCTAACGACTTCTGTTTATATCCAAAATTAAATTCGCCATTGAAAGGACCCCATTTCGAGAGTACAGATGCTATATGAAGAACGCGACGACGGAGCTTAATACCATTCCAAAAGAAGTCTTCCAGAAGTATTTTCGGCAGTGGAAGAAAAGTGTCCTAAGTTTGTGGAGGCGCAAGGGGTCTACTTTAAATGGGATTAGGGCCCCAATCCTACCTTGTAACTTATACATTTGTTTCCGCCAAAGGTCAGATAATTTTCAGATAGGCCACGTATATAATGTAGAAATATCCTCTAATTAATGAAGTTCTTTGTAAACATGTTCAGTTGTAACTCTAGCATTTAGTAGTCAGAAGGTGTTTTTAACCCCTTCGGGACGAGCGCCTTTTGCAGAATTTTTAATCTTTTGTCACTGGTTTTTCCAAACAGAAATTTTTGCCTAATTGAATCGGGAAAATGTGCGGATTAAATAACGCAAAATTTACAATAAAAATTTACTGGTGAGAATAATCTCTGATTCTGAGCACCTTAAGCGGCAGGTATACGGGTCGCTCGTCCCCAAGGGGTTAACCATGGCTCAACCTCGATATAACGATTGCAAATGTTACTCTTAAAATCATCGTCAAATCAGGGGAAACACGTTAGATATTTTAATACTGACTAAATGTTGGTTATTAAATTTTCAGTTACTTACCAACCACTTGGTGTTTAATTATATTTTCTTTCTTGTGCATTGAATATACACTTTTAAAAATTAAAAATTATTGATAATTGCTTTTCCTTTTCTTTAAATATTGCAGGTGATGTGGATTTTTCAATTTTTTTCATAAGAATTATAAGACTGTCATGCCATATCAAATTTCATTAACCATTTCTTTTTGTCTGCATCTAATCCTATATTTGCTTCAACTGAAGTACATTTCGAGATTTTATCATGTTCTGTTTCATAATCAGAATCTAAATTACACGGATTTCACTTGCTATGTTATGAAATTGTTGAATAGTCAATAGTTCACAAATCAGTCATAGTTTACAAAATTTATAAATGAATTATTTTGGCTTAAAATCTCATACAAAATTGATTTAAAAAATTTTTTTTGAATCAACTTTTCATCACATCGATCGTGATAGATGAACAACAAAGAGAAAATAAAAACTGAGCATTCTTGAAACCAAAAAAAAAAAAAAAAATGCCTTTACAATATTTGAAATTCATCAAAGTTATCGTTAAGGGAACACGGCACCCCCCCCTCCCCCAATTTTTTTAATCAACTTAAAAAAGCGTTTTTAGATATCATTATGTAAATGTTAATTAAAAATAATTTAATCAAATAAAACTTTAAAAATTTAATTTATTTTTTCACAAAATAAATAAATGTTAAATTTTAAAAACCTAATTTAAAACGCTACTAGTATTTAATTCTTTTAAACTTTTCACCTGATTTTATTACATTTCACTAACAGCGTTTTAAACATATTTAAGGATCGGATATTTTTTAATAACAATAGTTTTAGAGTAAAAAATAATATCTAAATACAAGCGGAAAACACCAGAGAAAATGACTAGTTTTTCTACATATTAACTTTTTTAACAAAAGTTATCATAATATTAAAAACCCTATCCTTAAATCTTTTATATGTAGTATGATGTTAAACTCGAAAAAAATTCATGCCCTTTCATTCACATCTTAGAAAAGCCTTGGCATTTAGAAGACATGGAAAATCTGAAAAAAAAAAACCAAACTAAAATAAATTATTAAAAATTACAAATAAAACGTAGTAAAATTGCTTTTATGTGCATATATCTATATTTTAAAGGGCAAACATATCTGTGCGTAACGCATATGCCATTTTGCGAATGGCAACACTTTCAAATTTAATATGAAAATTCAGTTTTACAATTTTCGCTGCTGCAAATTTTTAAACTTCTAAACGTCGCCATTTTCAATTTTTACACTGTCGTACAGGGGGGAAAAATGTGCTTTAAAATGTAATTTGTTTGAACGCTGTATGTCAAATTATTTTTGAGACATTAATTTTTTTTTTTGTAGTTTTTAATATTTTTTTATTTTTTTTTTTGTAATCGTGGCAACTGAAATAGTAAATTACTGTATCTTTTTGTTGCCATTTTCTCCTAAAAACTGATAAAAAATTAAATTAAAATACGTGCTATGTCAAAAATATCATCTGTTATAAACCCCGATGAATTTTGGTTTTATTTCGTATTTATTTATCAATTAAAGGATTTTTAGTTTATTGAAACTTACTTTACAGACGATAGAACAACTTTCTCTTCACAAAAATATATTTTAAAGGATATTTGTGTGACTTGTATTCTCCACATTTATTTAATTCGTATCAAAAAGCTGAATGAATGCAATTTTATTAATCGTGTCCAATAACATTTTCCGAATTTTGAAAAAAAATATAAATAAATGATTTCTGATAAAACATGGAGCTATTATAAAGAAACAAATGAAGGCATAAGAATTATTAGACATTTGTTTTGCCCAGCTTCTTGAATGACGACAATGTTTTTTTGTTTGGTTTGCGTATTATTCCGCGATAATGAAGTCATATGCATACTTTTCTACAAATGTTGTTTAAGAATGGGCCGTAAATGTAGAATGCTTTAGCGGATGCAAATGACGTCATTGTATATAAAAAATCCTTTATTCTTATTAATTATAGAAAACTGAAATATGCTTTGTAGAAGGGCGCCATTTTCAGACCAACTACTTTGAAATTCTTCACAGGTGAAAATGCTCCACAGGTCGAACATACTGATCAGAATCACATACTAATAAAATGCAATGTTTTACAAAAAATTAGAATGTCTTTACAGAAGAGCAGTGTCATACAGCGTTCATGCTCGGATCGGATGATTCTCGCCTGGATGAATTCGCCTCGCCGTGTTAGACAAGTCAACAAAGCAGATATTGGCAATAATCCCAGGTTTAAAATAATATGAGGTTTCCCAAGTTTTTGTCCAAAATCCTCTCGACTAATAAAATTTTATTGCTATTCTTTAAGACATTATATTATAATTTTATGAAAGTAACACAATTTGCTTAAGTTTTCATAATTTTATATGAAAATTTGTCTATCTGTCTGTTTGTCTGTAATGCTATACAAATTCACTGTTTGGAAGCCAGAATAGTGAAATGTTACGTACATGTTTATTAAAACACGGCCGAGGCAACTAAAGTAATCCGGAATCGGAATAACTTATACTTAATTTTTAATTTAAAAAAAACTCACAAATTTAACAGCAATTTCCAATCAATTTTAAACACTTTCGTTATAGCTGTTGCCAAAAATTACAAAAATCCAAAATAAAATTCTTACCACAGCAATTACTTTTCTATTGCAAGATTTTCACGTGAAAAAATTAAATAAATGATTTGACGAATTAAAAAAAAAGGAATATTACATCATAACTTTTCTACTGCAAGATTTCCACTTGAAAAATGAAAATAAAATAAATAGTTTTTCGAATTAAAAGCAAAAGTGAATTTTACGTCATAATTTTTCTGTTTTACGATTTCCATGTGAAAAATTATAATTATTTAATTAATTTGACGAATAAAAAAAAATGAAATACGTTGTGAATATATAACTTCATATAAGTATGAAAAAAGCATGATAAAAATTCTATTATGGAAATACTGGCGCATTTTAACATTATTGCTCCAATGGTGATTGAAAATATGTTAAATTATAGCTGTATTATTTTGCATCTGTTATATAATTTTATACATTTTCATATTCGGTTTTCATTTGATTCATGTGTACAAGACTTCGACTGTTTTATGTTGTATGTTAAATTTTGAAATTGGTTTTTCAAAACAAACATTCTTAAAATCCGGGTAACGCCGGGTTTCTTTAGCTAGTATATATAATATAAAAATATATAAAATGCATTAAATTACCTTAAAATACATTAAAAATCCAATTAAAAACACAAAACGTTTTCGGCCAAATTCAAACGGCTATCCTCAGTTGTGGGTCAGACGTTTTGGGATTTTAATATAATTTTAATGTATTTTAATGTTGTTTAAATAATTTTATATTATATAGAGTAATGGCTAAATTATTATGGTAACAAGAAAATTTACACATTAATCAGCCTTGAAGTTCATTTATTGTATTACATTTAATATTGGTTTAATGTATATGCATTACTTACAATGAGCATAGTTATAGATGTCCACTTATGGCTTTTAGTGCTTCGTATGTCCACCTTTAGCAGCATATAACTGCCTTTATACGTCATACGTTTATACGTTATATATCCCTACTTTTCAACCAGCCGTTCTATTTCATCACTATGATGTCATATGCGAATTAATCGCTTCATTAGTTGAACCTTGTTTGTTGCTTCAACTTTGTTGACTCGAAGACCAGAGCAATAAAATTGCAGCAACAAACAAGGTTCAACTAATTGTGTGATTAAATCGTGCAGGGCATCATAGTGATGATATGGAACGACTGATTCAAAAAGTACATCCGAGGGATGCCAAGACCTATTAAAGCAGTCATCGCTGATACAGATGGACGTACGAAGTACTGAAAGCCATAAGTGGACATCTATAAATATGTTCATTGTAAGTAATGCATATATATTAAACCAATATTAAAAGTAATAACTTCTAGGCTGATTTATGTGTAAATTTTTCTGTTACTATAATAATTTGACCAGTACTGTATATAATATAAAATTATTTAAAATACATTAAAATACCTTAAAATATATTAAAAATCAAATTAAAATCCCAAAACGTCTGACCGACAACTGAGGAAGGCCGTTTGAATTTCGCCGAAAACGTTTTGGGATTTTAATTTTAATGTATTTTGAAACTACTGCAGCTCCAAAAATTGGTTCAACCCACCAGAAAATTTTTAATATTGTTGAATTACGATACATTTACTGACATTGCTTTTATAAAAATTGCTAGATTGCCATAGCAACATTTTTTGTTAATTAATCTATTTAACGTTGTAAACATTTTACAAAAAGAGCTAAATTTACTGATTTATTAAATCAGTTTGAATGAAAAATCTTTTTTTTTAATTTTATATTACTATTATTTTATTTTTCTAATATACCTTCAGACAGTAAGGAAGATAATTATTGAGGTGAAGCAATTCCTATAATTCATAATTTGGCACATAAAGTGTTAAAATCTAGGTCTCCCCTATTTTACAAAATTATACATATCTATACTTATGTATCTAACATTTCAGGACTCTGCCAAGATTTCGTTTGTAAGGACAGTCACTACTGCATAACGAAATCAGAGAACTCTTGTTCTGAAATGTTGACGTACTGCATTGACAAATCCTTGGTTTGTAACGGATATGCTAACTGCGGAAATGAAGATTACACAGATGAAGATAGATGTATGCGTATTTCTTACCTTTTCACTTTAAAACTTACTTTTTTCTGCTTTAATATCCACTATTCACAAAATGTCGTTATAATAAATATCTAGAAATATAATATTCAGAATTACAACGATTTTTCTTTTGTGAATTAACCCATATTGGACCACACCAATTAAATATTTTTGAAAATTTTTAAAACTTCGATTATATCATTAATATGGTGTAATTAAGTAGATACTAGCAAAATTTTGAAAAAAAGTTTTTAATTTTTAAGTAACTAGCTGTCCTATAAACAGGACATATTAGTAGGACACATAGTAAGGACATATAAAATGCATACATAAACTAATTTTATGAGCAAATATTTTATTTTACTTTAAAAATATTGTTTATGTTGTACTAAAATACCCTATTATATCTGCAATAAAAAGATAATAATAACGGTAAAGAATTTTTTAAATAATTTTTTTTCAATTAAATTTTAATTGGCTACTTGTTTTTTTGTTTATATGTTATATATTTATGTATTTTAAAGACGTCATAACAAAATACATCCAGAAAATCCTTAGCAATTTTATTCTTTAAAATGTTTTATTAGCTGTCCTATTTATAGGACAGCGGTCCAATATGGGTTAAATATGAATTTTATTTAAAAGTAAGTTGCTATTTTACACAAAGGAATCAATTGATATAGAAAAAAAATAATGTTAAAAAAAACTCATATTTATCTCTGTTCGTTAATTTAAAACTTGCAGTCAAAATTGCTAATTTCAGTTTCAATAAATGAAATTTATCTTTTAAAAATCCTATGAATTTTATTTGCTAGTGGACAAATTGAAAAATATTTTTTAGAAAAGGAAGCAGTATAATTGAATTTTAAGCTTTTATCGACGCCGTCTATGAAAATGAAGTCAGTTTTTTTTTTCCAACATATATCATATTTTGTTTGCTTAGTATGCCTTCTCCATATTTAAATCGTACCAAACATTTCCATTTACAACATGAACACCTAACTTAGATATCATATTTGGATTCTATGGTAAATGTTACCTCGTGATACCAAACAGGAAGTCATTTCTGGATAAAATTTAGAAATTATGTAGTTATAAATTTCTCAACTCCTGTTACTAAATTCCTTTTTAATGATAAAAAATCTGAATTGCGGGTAGTTTTTATGCATAACCGAAAAACTACTTGGCGGAATAAGATGCAATTTCGGATTCGAATATTTGAAACTTTTAGAAATCTATTTCTCACATAAACTTTTATACGTTAGACGTTATATTTTTTTCGAATATTAATTTTGTAACTTACATTTTTAATGTTAAATAACTAAAAAGCGTGACAAGATTGAACTTTTTTATTACATTGTCTGTTTTAGCATTAAAACTACCGTATATAACACTTACTGACTTAGCTCTTTCGAAAATCGTGTAGACCAGTGTTATCATTTGTACAATTTTAAATTATTAAATACTTAACTTAAAAATACATGATAATATTTTAATCTTTTTTAGGTAATCTACCATTGCTTGCAGGGTGTGGAGCCGCAGGAGGAGTCCTTTTACTGAGTTTTTTAATAGGTTTTTGTTTATACAGACGTCACAATTCAGTGAGAAATGATCTTTCGCAGTCACAGTCTCTAAATATGCAACTGCGCCAACTTGAACACAGTCCTTCCTATTCTGGAAGACCGCCTTCTGGAAACTTTTATTACCAACATCAAGATCCTAATTGTATAATGCATCCAATACCTAATTATGATGTGCATTCAAAATCTATACCAAGGTGATTTTTAGTAAGTATGTACTGAGAAACTTTTTTTATAAATCGTTTTTAAATCTTTCAACAGTAATAAAGATCATGATTTACGAAATTATTTGACTTTGTATGTTGCTGGACCTAGTTTAGGGTTAGGACATAAGTTGGAATTGAGTAGATGAAATGAAGAGCTCAGGTGATAAAGGTTGTTTGTTACAAAAAAAAAAAAGAGTTAATCATATGCTTGAAGATAATCAATGGCTCTCTATTATACAGGGTGTCCTGTCTCAACGGTGTCCAATGGCTAATTCCTAAACCGTTAGTCATAGACATATAGTTCCAATTACAAAAATGTTTTAAATCAGGTAAAGAAATATTCAAAAAGTCAATAAAAATATTTTTTAAAGAGATTACGCAATTTAAATTTTTATGTGGTCTCCCGGTCCTATAAGTTATGTTTAGTAAAATTTTCCTGACAAGTAAGACAAAAAAAGGTCCCATTCATATAACACTAAAATTGAGCGAGTTATGAAACATTAAAAATGCATGACTTATGCCACTTTTTTGCTCTGAAAACAAATGAGTTCGTCTTCGCTTTGAGGGGTCACATATCAAGTGCTTAAAATATTCGAAGATCTTATTTCATGTGTATCTGCGCTTTGAAAAAAATCGTACAAGTATTACGATTAAGTTAACATTTATTAAGTTTCAGATTGGCTAAAAATACATATGTTTTATTTTGTCAGGATTTGAGACTGTTTCTTTTGTGATTTCTTTTAACAAAAATTATGTTATTCTTATAAGTTTTTATGTTACTTCAACGATCGGATGTATGTTTTTCCAGTTCAAAATTTGTACTCGAACTTTAACTCCCTTTTAAATAACCGATCGAGATTACATTTTACATACTGGCGCAAATCCAATAATAATCTAATATTATTATGATTTTCGGTGGTTACCATTTATACTTATTTTACAGGATAACACAAAAAATTTCGGATAGATTACCGCCAAGAAGTTTAAGAAAAATTTTTAGATTAGATAATACAAGACTGCGATTGTTGTTTTTTTTAAACTTTTATGTATTTTTTAGCACTGAATCCGAAAATGACATTAATTTTTAACCATCATGTCGGGATATTTCGCAAATCATAAATTGTCAAATTTAATAAATAACAAAAACCGGATACTATAAAGCAGAGGAGATGGTTGTGTTTTTTTAACTTTTGATAATTGATTTTTACGTACTTTTTAGCACTGAATCTGAAAATGACCTTCATTTTTAACCATCACGTTAGAATTTTTTTGCAAATCGTAAATGTGCAAGTTAAAATATAGTGAAAATCTCATACTATAAAACATATGTAAAACTTTTTTTGTTTTATTTTATTTCATTTATTTTATTCAATAATTTATTCGATATTTTTGCTTATCCTGGGATTCTTAAAGCTAAATAACTAAGTGGTCCGATGAGAGGAGGAAGGAGATTGAATTTTAACTTTAAAATTTGCGAAATATTCTGATGTGATGGTTAAAAATGAAGGTCAATTCAGATTAAGCGGTACAGAATACATCAGAATCAATTATCAAAAGCTAAAAAACATATAACCCTACTTTTGCAGGCTAGTGTAGTAATCTAATAATATTTTAAAATACGTATCATTTTGTAAAGAATTGAGGCTGTTAATTTAGCATCATTTTATTTAGCAAAAATTCTATTTTTTCTTTCCTCTTAAATGTTTATTACAAATTGTATATTTTGCATTAATATGTCAGAATGATTAAAGATTTCAAATTTATATTGCAATGTTAATTTTACTCTCAACCATTTTTTTACTATATCTGACGAAATTATAGTTCGACTAAATCTGTGAATGATCCACAAATTGCAGCAAAATATATGCTCCAACTTTAAACAGCTATTACTCGGTCAATTTTAATCGTAGAATAACGGGACTGTTTGTGTATTACTTATCAGTGTAAAAGGAAAATTTTACTAAATATAATTTATTGGACCGGTGGACCGTATAAAAATTTAAATTTCGTAATTTAAAAAAAAATGTTTTTATTGACCCATATCGCTTTTAAAATATTTCTTTACCTGAATTTAAACATTTTTGTAATTGGAACTATATGTCTATGACTAAAGGTTTAGGAATTAGCCATTGAACACCGTTGAGACCGGACACCCTGTATGTTAAATCACTTTATTTAAAAAGAACTAATGCTCAGCAGAGAATTTAATTGATAAAGGTTGCATTTGGCAATAGCATAATAATCTACTCCGAATTTTAAATAGACATAAATATGTTTTTAGATATATACAAAGTGATCTGGAACTCCTGTGTAAAATTTTGAAGGGTAATTGAACACGTTCAGACAAGCTCAAAACACAATACAATGAATCGTCTTAATTCAAGAAGCGAAACGCTAAATGGAGCTTTATGTGGGGAGAACCCTGTTTACTATACAATTAGGCCTTCCAGAGCACTCGCAATCGCAGTGCAATACATGAAAAGTGTGTTCACCTTTCCCTGATTAGTAAAAGTAACCATCCTAATTGTAATCCACGGTGGAAATGACGATATGTGCGAAAAACTAGTACTTTATGTAAAAATAGCAAATGAAGCCTTTGTGCAAAAATATTAAAAAGCAGAAAACCAACTTTTAAAAATGCACAAATAATATATGAAAAGCAGCAAACAGCTGTTTCGAATCTACTAGCAAGATTCTTCTTCAGTGCAATGTAGGGCAAGGCACAACGTGCTAGAAAAAGCAAGGCTGAGCAAAATGACAGAGACACGCCCGCTTATATACCCGATGCGGGTAGCGAATGCGCCAAAAACAAACAATGAGAGAGAAGCAGAGGAAACGACTGAGTGGACAAGTAGCGACATCTACCGAAGTACCAGAGAAAAAGAAACCAAAAAAGGGGAAATTAAATTAATGATTTCCAAATACTTGGAAAATCAGGAGTACTAGATAAGTCATTGACTAAAGAGGAGCTTAAACGTTCTTCTATTGCTCAACATTGTTGGTCTTTTCAACATAGATTCAATTTTTCCTCAGCCATCATTATCCAAAAATGTTCTTTTAACCTTGATCTTGATTTATGGGAAGCTTACCACATCATTAAAAATACTCACTCTTTAGTCAATGACTTATCTAGTACTCTAGATTTTCCAAGTATTTGGAAATCATTAATTTAATTTCTTCTTTTTGGTTTCCTTTTCTCTAGTACTCCGGTAGATGTCGCTACTTGTGCACTCAGTTGTTTCCTCTGTTTATCTCTCATTGGTTGTTTTTGGCGCATTCTCTACCCGCATCAGGTATATAAGCCGGCGCGTCTCTGTCATTTTTCTCAGCCTTGCTTTTTCTAGCATATTGTGCTATCTTGCGCTAAAGAAGAATATCGATAGTAGATTTGAAACAGCTGTTTGCTGCTTTTCATATATTATTTATACTTTTTTAAACGTTGGTTTTCTGCTTTTTAGTACTTCATGTGTTTAACAACGCTACCATCTAGCGAGCGGTTCGCCGGTTGAGATACGCCTATGCATTGCTTGGCAATGAGTTCTAATTCACCCTCAGCCACCCTGTTGAAAATTTGGCCCGATTTAAGATACAGCCCTTCCCCCTCACACACACACACACACACACACTGCTTTGCAATTTCTTTATTTTTTCTTCTTATTTTGATCCATATTAGCATCCTAGTTAGTAAAACTATTCCGCATAAATAAATTAAGTGATCAATTGTTAGATATTGTATAGAAAACATGGTTATCTAAATAGTCAGATAGTGTCCTGTAGTGCTTCACTGCTTGAGTTACGACCATGCATTGTATGGTGTTTTGAGCTTGTCTCGGCGTATTCTATTACCCCTTAAAGTTATGACCAGGAGTTTTAAATCCCCCTTTATCAAATATCCGGAAGCATGAAGACATTCACTGGCTAGTTAAAATTTTTCAACCACACATACTTTATGGAATTACGCCCAACAGAGTAGGACTACACATGATCAGATAAAAAATTACATATATATATTTGTTAGGTTTTTTGTTTAATAAATATAGAACTAGTGATGATGGTCTTCTCATCCAGCTAGCACGGAGATAATAATAAAAAAAAATTAAATTTCATATGAGTAGAAATATTCAGTAAACGCTAAGACATTTGGCGGATATTTGAATATTGAAACGTTAACTAATATATAGCTCAAATAACCGTGAAAACTTATTGACATGCAGGAAGAAACTCCTATACACAGAAATTCCTATGCCGTATTTACACAATTCACGCTATTATTAATAACAAAAAATCTCTACAAAATTAAATATTGAAAGCAAACACTACTGGATCCAAATGCCAACAATTTGAATTGCTCTTGGTAATTTTGATTTTTTTTAAATAACATTAGTAAATGACTGTGATTATATGAGATTTTAAATGAGAAGTTTATTACATTTAAGTATATTACAAAATTTTACTCATATTTCTTTTTCAGGTAAAACTTTATTGGATGCAACAGTGCAAATGATTCGTATTTCTGTTCTGCGTCAGATGTTAGATGGCCAGAAATTTCAAGAGGGAACATCAAACACAAGTTTTGAAGCACCAATCAAATCAAAACATTTTATTAATTAATTGATACATTTGTTAAAGGAACAAACATAATTCTTTGAAGAACTGAAGACTTAATTTTAATGAGAAGATAATGCATTATAAAATATATAAATATACAAAACATAAACTCTTATCAAGCAGAAATATTTAGCATTATTTTCTTATCTAATTTTGTTAATGTATTGTGATGGTTTTTAATCTATGTTTAATAATGATATATTTATGAATGCCCACACAAAATTTATGAACAGAAACAGAACTCTTTTACAGATACATTTTAAAATAAAATATCAAGCAAAGTTAAAGCATAAATAACTTTAGTTAAATTACTTTCCTGTACGTCACATAAAAGAAGAACTACTTCCTCCCCCCCCCCCCCCCCTCCTCCGAAGAATAGTCATAACTCCAATTCTAAAAGTCGCAGAATAAAACTCTTTGGGGAAACATTTTCTGCTTATTATGTTATACAATTATGTCACAGTTAAACTTTCTTAAGGGGACATATGCATGCATATTTTATTTTATACAAAATTGAAAATGTCAATACGAAGTCCTCTATTTCTTAATTTCATTCGGTTTTCAGGACACTTAATTATACAAATTCAGTTCTATATTCAAAAACAAGTCAAATATTATTTAAACTGTGAAAATATTGAGAAATGCATGTGAAAATTGCGTGATATTGCGATTATAAAATAATGATGTAATAATAATTTGTTAACGAGAGTAACGATACTCTTTAACGAATCTATACAAATATTGTTTACTTGCTATATTTAGCATGTACGAAGTAGAAAAAATTAATTTTAATAGTGCCGCCTCTTAAAGTTGCCGCTTTCATATATCTACAGATAACTTGGCAAATACTGATAAGAAATGAAAGGCGATTTTTAGACAATGACGATTGTAATGTATGGAGAATTAAAGATATATAATATATTTATGGATATTTAATAATAGTATTATTAATTAATAAGGAATATCACAAAAATTGTACATGAATGGAATATACATACATATATATATATATGTGCGCGTTATGCTTGGTCTTTTGGAAACTACCTGTAAAAAAGAATAGCAAAAAGAAAAATAACAAAATACATGTGATATTGTTCGAGTTCTTCCCAAATAAGAGACATTTACATCTTACAATTATTAGTTCACTTTTTCATTTATATCTCAGTAATGTGTAATTAAAAATTCATATGAATTTCTATTTTCTCATTTTTTCTGGTGGGGAACGTAAATATGCTATAAAATCATAGCTGGATATTGAACCTGTAAAATTTTGATTTAGTTTTCCTATGTATATGACCCTTTACGACAAGATAATCACATGTGGTTATAAGAAACATTATCAAACATAAAACAATATATTTCTCCTTTCTTTGTATAAATTAGAACTGGAGTTATGGACATCTTTCGGATTGTTTTTTTTTTTTTTACGCCATGTACCAATTGGTTTAATGAAGCTTGTTGAAACTGGTTTCTAATAATATGGTAAAGAAAATATGACGTATTTCATTTTACAGTAATATGCATTTGTAGTTATTGGATTTTAGTGAATAATAACACTTAAACTTTCAAATATATTTTAATCATTGACTAGGAAAAATAGATCACCAATAAACCTAGGAAAAATAGACCACGTTTAAAGGATTTTTGTCGGAAAGCAGTTTATAGGATACTCTCTTTTTACAAATAATAGTAACAGCTTTTAACATTTGTTCCATTTTGAAATTCCACCTACTTAGATTTTACTTCTCTACGGATATAAAGCATTATTTGCACATAAGAAAAAATAGCTTAAAGTTTTTATATGTTTATAATAGAGAATGTAAGAGATATATAAAAATAAATTTGTCTTTTTTTCTTAATGCAAGACAAATAACTAAAACGAAAATATAACAATTAGGTAACAGCATCTATCAAATGAAGACTATTTCTTTAAAAACTAGCAGAAAATGGTTTATTTGTACGATGTTTATCCTAAAAACACTGCAATTTAGTTTACGATGTTAAAATTCCGTGCTAAATTAATTTTAAGTAGCTATGGAAAATGCCTGTACCTGGATATGATAAACAGTTAAATTAAAGAAAAGAACTCTTAAAAGGTAACACAATTGAAGTTATTCCACTACGTATAACTATCCAATTTTCGGCAAGCATCATAGATATTTTTTTAATTTGGTTTAGTCAAAAGACTGTAGAATAAACTATGCAAAATATTTTTTGTTTACCACGTGTGGTCATTGTAAGAGTAGTTGTGGTTGATTTTTGTATCAGTTCTACAGTCAGAAGTGTGTACTTAAGTTAGCCGAAATGTGTATTTAAATAACCTTATGAAAAACAAAATCGTCTAATGTTCAGATTATGAAAGGTACAACATATACATCTAGAGATTTTCAAGAGATTGTGGCGAATATTTTAAATATATTTTAATATATAAAAACTTTTTTAAATTTTTATAAAGCTTATTTTCTGAAAAACATGCTTTTCTTATAATCGGTTACGAAAAACTTTCTACTTTTAAAAATTGTGATTATATTTATGGAATTCTTTCGTAAAAAATGTTTAGGCGTACTTTCAATTTGACGCAAGAAAATTACCATTTTGTTGATCTGTCTTTGCGTGGTTTCTGCACAGAATAAATGAAAACATCTCGTTGACAGAAAATTATGAATAAAACTTAATAAATCATGTGTAAATTATCTACAATAATTTTCCAGTTGGTTAAGGGGTCACAATTTTACTTTTTTGTTATTATTGTGAGAGGAATTAACTATCAGTTTAAATATTTGAGAATTTTCTGAAAATTTACAGATATTTTAATAAATTAACCTGCAGAAAATATCGCTCACCCGCATGAAAAGTGACACATCTCGGAAAAATTCATTTTGCGTTTTATTACACTAATAGGTCTGTTATAGGAGTGTCTTGCTACACAAACAGTTTCATAAGTGTAGTTACACAGAAAATCCCTTTATTTTGCTGTATGTATCCATTTGTGACCACATAAGAGGGTGGATTGTGTGGGGAGGTAAAATTACCCATCCTCCAAACCTCAATCTACGTCTTCACTATTAAAAGTTTTATGCTTTCATGCATGTTTTTAGTCCTGCATGCAGAGTTGTAATGTCGTCTCATAGTAAAATTATGCAAATTTTCTTTTGCCTCTCCTGTGAAATTTGCTTTTGTCGAGATGTGTCACTTTTCTTGCTGGTGAGCGATATATGTAAAATAACCAATATGGATGGGTATATATCTGTGAATTTTTATTTTACGGCTTATAGTGTAATTCACTACATTCTCAGTCATTCGAATTATATTATTTTAACCCTCACAGTACTAAGATCAAAATACTGCTTAAATGCCTAAGATTTAAAAAGGTTTGACCCTATAGGTAATTTAGGCCCCCATAGGCAATTATAATGTTCATTCGATGCAACGATTCACGTAATTGAATAGCGAATTTTACACACAACTGAACACAAGAACAAAGAAATAACGAAATTAGGGAGGGGCCTACACTCGGTTGCATGGTTACGCTGTACCCACAGCTCCATCTAGTGAACTACATTTGGCAGGATTCCAAAAATTATCTTCCATTCTCTTGAAACGCAATAAATGATTAAGAGCTTTCATTTATTACCTGATTGCCTAAGATGGTCCTTTTCTATGTGATCCCATTCGTAATTTCTACAAATAAACAAAAAAAAAAATTAAATGTGCGAAACTTACCAAATAGACAAAATCATAGACCTTTATAGGATATTTCCTAAAAATAATTTTAGCATACATATTCAAAATGAGAAAATAACTGCAAAATCTCCAGATGAGTCAAATCGGCCCCATCTTAGTACTGCGTGGGTTAAATAAGTAATATTCTATTTTGATTTAGTTGTAAAAATTGGTGTAAAACGTAGTACGGTCTCGAGTTTTAAATATTTATATTATATTAAGACAGTTTTAGCTCTTAACTTTTCGATAACAATTTTATATTTCTGAGCTTCTAAAAAATATATCTAAAAAAAGAATGAGCGTATTTATATAAAATTTTCTGAAATATAAAGTTTTTAATACTGGAAAAAAATACATATTATAGTATTGCATGCGAGATAACTTCACAACTACTAAAAGAAACGATATGAAAATTTCAAACATTTTATAGGTAATGATTATCGGTACTGGAAACCAAAACATTAGAAATATTTTTACAAATCTAACGATTTGCTGTGAAAATGTGTGAAAATTTCAGGTACTATCTACATTCTTCATGATTATATTGAAATTGTATTTTGAAATATCTAATAATTATGTAAAAATTTGTAATTGTAATATTTTTATATCATAATTTTTCAAGGTATTTCATACAGCGTGAGTAAAAAACCTTTCGCACAACATCAAAATCAGCAATCCGAGACTTAAAAAAAATTAACTTTTGAGTTTAAAGGAAATCTTGTTTAACAGTTTAATGAAATGAAGATATAAATAATCTATTGCATACACTATAGCCTTTTTCTACAATGTATCATCGGAATTTAAACTGTGTAGAATTTTGGCTCATTAAAATTCTAGAAATTTTAAATTAATTTATAAATATAGCAATGGTGATTTTTTTAAATAATTTTTATGTGATAACAGTAATTATTTCTAAAATGTAATTTTTTGTGAACTTGCATTTTAAGAATATTTTTGGGCTACACAAACATAATAACAAAATAAGAAATTATTAAGAGGGTGGGGGGCTTTGACATTGAACAAAATGAAACAAATCAATTAAATAAGAATAATAAAAAAAATTCGTGTTTAACTTTACTTTTCGTTTGGCAAATTATTGATATGAACTTTAAATCAGACCGAGTTTGATTTCAGTCCTATCATGTTATCAACTAATTTATCGCCGTTTTAAAATTTCAGCTGTTTCCACTGGTAAGTGCACCAGATTAACCAATGTCACTCCATTCAATACACATTACTGAAGCATGTTAATAACTTTATTTGTGAAATAAATGGGCATCCGTTAACAGAAAAAATATTTATTGCCAAAGTTATACTCATCAAATGTAATATTCTGCAACAAAATTAAAACGACTTACCCAGCATGGGTAAAATAATTCCTGTAATCTTAGTAATACAGTAGAACCTCGATTATCCGAAATAATTGGTGCCGACTATCTTTCGGAAAATCGAAATTTTCGGATAATCGAGAATGCTTCATTTTCAAGATTAAAGAGAAATATATGCAATACTTCTTATTTAAAAAAAAGCAATAGCAAATTAGAAACAAGAATAAATTACCTGAATTTTAATTTTGAAATTAAGTACCTTTTACATATATCACAAGGGTTTAAAAAAATGTTTTGTTTGTCGCAGTTTCGATTGCCTTTGCTTTGAAGCTTTATCACGGAGTTTTTTAATATTATTAGTTCACCAGTATCACCGTCTTTCTGCTGCTCCAGCCATGCTAAACCTTTTGAAAAACATTAAAAAACTTCAGAATTGCTAATTTGTTCGTTTTCTTCGTTCCACTCCGCAGCTTACGGGAGCACAAGTTAAATTCAAAGGAACTCTAAGAAAGGGGATCAAAAATATTTGTATGTACTCGTAGTTCGGAAAGGATTGCTTGAAAAAAAAAGAAAAAATAAATAAAACTTAAAAAAAGCTTTCAAAATGGATTTTGCACACAAGGAATATGTTAGTTTAAAAAAAAAAAAAAAAACTTTAAAAATAGATTTCGGTTAACCGAGAGTTTCGGTTAAAAAAGTTTCGGATAAAAGAGGTTCTACTGTATTTGATGTATATCAAACGTATGCCCTGATTTGTATAGTGTGAAAAGGGAGTCTGTATTAATGTTATCATTGGACATGCATCATTTAGACAAAGACTGGAGCATTTTCACACTGTTTTATTTAATTTAACTTGATTCATGTATGTAAAGGTATAATTTGGCAATCGAATTTTCACTCCCTAATAAGCTAGGATTATACAAATTATGTATAAAGGTATGTTTCCGTTGACAGGATAAAATTTCAATGTTTTTAGAATTTAAATCTAAATTAGTAAATTAATTTTAAGACAAGTTTTCGTTATCCGGGCGTAAGTGATAAATAAACAGATTTTATTTAAGGTTACTACAACTGTACATGGGTTAGAACAATAGAGTTAATTGTTTGCCAAACCATGCGTTCGAAAACAGGCCAGCTGCCTATGAAGTGGCAAAAATGAAACATTTCAAGCACTAAAAAGTAGCAAATATAATATAAATTTAAAAAAAGCGTGTAATATGCATTTTTAAAAATATGTTTTCATTATTAACTATGATTGTCTTGTGCATCGTTTTCTTCAATTTAAAATTTTTATGTGCAAAAAGTTTGTATATTTTTATAACAATATGCTATAAATACATATAAAATGTTTTTACCTTGCCAATAATAATTTTAGGGCTTTTAAATAAAAAGATAAAATTCTTAAGTAAACCTCCACCATCCTCTAAAAAAAAGTGTTCAGCAGAACACTAATACAGTAAATCAAGCTATAAACTTCTATTACATTAATAAAATCCAAAAATTAGGTTACAATTAAATTACAAATAAAAACTATATCTTTTTTCCATAATTTTCACTTAAACTATTTTTCAAAATTTTAAAAAGCTTTACTTAATTTGTATACAAAACACTTAAATAAGCTTTATATTCAATTTTACAAAAATAATACAAAAAGAATAGAATAAATTCAACTAATAATTTAAATCATATTATGCAATTTCTAAATACATTTTGAATGTAGCATTCAATTTTTAATGTATAATTAATATGGCAGTAGTGTGACATGATGCAACTTTATTTATGACTTTCGTATCTTTGAAAACATTTTATTGAAATGTTGGAACAAAGCACATTTGTATATGTAGAAAATAAAATTTATTTTAAGTACTATAGTTTGGATGTAATTTATTTCTGTTGTCGTTTACTGTTAACTTTTTATACAAAAATTATTCTTTTTTAAATTCTTTTAACGCTTAAAGCTCTTGTATTTAAATGTAAATTTAAAATTCTGTTACCATGGCATAAAAAAAAATTTGCTGGCTTACATGGCTATAATTCGTGCATAGGTCTAAAGGCCCGCAATAAAGTGCTTTCGGCCTTTAAGATTGAAAGCTATGACAATATATCGACATGGTGGACCTTTCCATTCAATTGTAGTACTGAGTATTTGTACGAATGCTTTATTATTCAAACAACTAAACTTTAACGTCTAGTGTTTCTATAGGCTTTATGTAATAATTTTAGCATGTATTTTCATCAAAAACAATTTTTTTAAAGATTAATTAATCAGTTTTAATTATGCTTATAATAATAACGAAATTTTACACACATGTATTTATATATATATATATATATATATAATTAATTATACTAATGTATTGTAAATACATTAAAATCCCATTAATATGGATCCCATTGACTCGGACTAATCTTAATTAAAAACATACTTTTCAATCTTAATTATATTATAAACTAGCTGTACCCGTCCAGGCGTTGCTGTGGCTCAGTCTGGCTAAATGGAAAAGAAAGAAAAGAGAAAGTGCACGTTTCTATTATGTTTAATTTCACAATACTTGTGGGTAGACAATATTTTTTGGTTCCCGGGGCGGTCATCCCTGTCATCCGTGTTACATTGTCTGTGCAGATATAGAGATTGTCTGATTTGCCGATTCCAGAACACGAAACACACAATTGCCCGTGTGAGAAGCAATTCACATCTAGATCTAAACCGCAGAATTTTAAAGTTTGGCCCTAAAATTTGTTGATGGAGATTACAAACGCCAATCAAACAGGTAATTGCAATCACTTTAATTGAAATTGGGCGTTCATTGGAGTCGAAGGAATTCGAGAAATGAGGACATCTTCACCTTTGAAAGGTCCTGTCAAGATTGTTACTTTTACGAAGTTCCTCATTATTTTTTTATTGCAGGCCGCGTGCCGTTGCAAAGATTTGGCTTGTGAATATTTCGCAACATCATAATTGGCAGGCCGATTGTCAATTGTAGTACGTGTGGTGGCATCCCTTGCAGTTCGAGTGAATTAAAAATATATGTGCTGAGTTAAACATATGGCACTGAGCTCACACGCTATTCACACTAATTGTATATTATACTCTTATTTCAAAGAATAATGCCCATTGAAAAATAAATTAAGGGGGATTGCCCCCCGTCCCCCCCCCCTTTACATTTAACCAATGAACCTCCAAATCTAATCAGGGAAATGCCTTATTAGAATAAACCGGTATACCAAATTTGAAGCAAATCGGATAATTCTGCATGAAAAACTCATTTATCTAAATTAAGGGGGGGTTAGCCCCGTTCGCCTCTTTATACTTAATCAATGAACCCCCAAAACAAATTAGGGAAGAGCATAATCAGATAGAATCTATTCACAAAATTTGAAGAAAATCGAAAAATTCTACATGAAAAACCAAATTATCTAAATTAAGGGGATATTAGCCCCGGTTGCCCTCTTTATGCTTAGCAATTTAACTCACCAAAGTAATAAGAGAAGTGCCTTATCAGAATGAACGTATTTACAAAATTTGAAGCAAATTGGATATTTCTATCAAGAGTTATCGCGTTACATACATACGTACATACAGAACCTGCGGGCACATTAGCTCTCAGGCTTTAATAGCCTGTGAGTTAAAAAGAAAAAAACCGGAGCTAAAAAAACAAAGAAAAAAAATAAATAATACTGACGAAATATTTCAGTAATGTGTCCCTCCGGAGGGCGTAGTGAGGGGAGATGCATAATATGAAAGAGTGGTCAAAGGGCTTTCTAATGATATACCACATAATGGGTGTCGAAAAATATTAAAAAAGTGGAACGGGGGATGAAATTTGGGGAGGGGAATGCGAGGTTCATAATCTATATAAATAAAAATGTAAATGTTCGTTTGTTCAAAATCGCTAATTTCCGAAAGTTCATCACCGATTGCTTTGAAATTCACGGGTTGAGTTTCATTCGAATACGGAAGTGTTGTTATATACTTATTCTGAACCTCGCACCCCCACCCCAAATTTTCCACACCCCCACCAGGGGGCGCTTTTTAATTTTTTTTCCAAAACCCATCATGTTATATAGCATTAGAAAGCCCTTGGACTACTGCTTCATATTATGCACCTCGCATCTCGCTCCCCTCACTTTCCCCACGTGGGGGTACATTTCTATATAAATAAAAATATAAATATTCGTTTGTACAAAATATTAATCCTCCGAAAGTTCTTCACCGATTGCTTTGAAATTCACGGATTGCGTTGCATTCGAATACGCGTGTGTTTTTATATACCTAATACGAACCTAGCTCCTCCCTCCTCCAATTTCCTCGCCACCACCAGGGGGCGCTTTTTATTTTTTTTCAGACACACGTCAATGTGAAATATCATTAGAAACCCCTTTGACTACTCTTTCATATTATGCACCTACCATCCCCCTCATCCCACTTTTCCCCCATGGGGTCACATTTCTATATTTAAAAAGATGTAAATGTTCGTTTGTACGAAATCTTAAACCTACAAGAGTTTCTCACCGATTTCTTTGAAATTCACCGATTGCGTTGCATTTGAATGCGCGCGTGTTTTTATATTACTGTTATGAACCTCGTATCCCCCTCCCCTAATTTCATACCCCGGGCCACTTTTTTAATATTTTTCGACACCCATTATGTGGTATGTCATTGGAAAGCCCTTTGACCATCTTTCATATTATGTATCTCTCTTCACTATGCCCTCCGGAGAGACACATTACTGAAATATTTCATCAGTATTTTTTAAGATATTTGTTTTTCTTTGGTTTTTTATTTCGTGTTTTTTCCTTTTTATCTCACAGGCTATTAAAGACTGACAGCTAATATGCTCGCAGGTTCGATGTGTACGTATGAATGTAACGCAATAAATCTTGATAGAAATATCCGATTTGATTCAAGTTTTGTAAATAGTTTCATTCTGATAAGGCGCTTCCCTGATACCAGGTGCATAGTATAAAACAGTTGTCCAAGTGCTTTCTAATGATATATGACATGATGGGTTTTGGAAAATTTAAAAAGCGCCCCGTGGTGGGCGTGGTGGAGGAGCGAGGTTCATAATAAGCATGCAACAACACTTCCGTATTCAAATGCAACTCAACCCGTGAATTTCAAGGCAATCGGTGAAGAACTTTCGGAGATTACTTTTCGGAGCGATTTTGAACAAACGAACATTTACATTTTTATTTACATAGATGTGAAAGTGTGTGTGAATATTTGGCTGAAGTCAGCGTCCGAACGGATGATTTAATTAAGTTTTAATATCGCATACAGTTGGATTATAACACAGAACATGCTCCAGTGGTTGTTAAACTTAATATCACGCGAACCTCTTCGGATTTCCCATATCTTCGCGGACCGCAAGGATTTAAGGGGATAGTTTATTTAAAAATTATGGTTCAAACAGTGAATTCACTGCATTTCAATGTTCAAAGAAAAGTACATTTAAAAAAAAGTTAAGGTGCATATTTAATTAAAACTTTTTAAAAAGTTTTAAAATTTTTAATTTATTAAAATCCTTACCACTTTTTTAAATATTGATATTTTTGCCATTTTCTTTTAAAGATTTTCGAACGTGTATTACACAAAACTGCGCATGGATATTTAGATACAATTAATATTACATTTAATATATATTTTTTCACTGATATATCTATAGTGTAAACCTTCCATATTATTTTATTATAACAAAAAGAACCTGAAGGCTAATTCCATGCGCAGATTTATCACATCTATACTAATAAAAAGACAAATTGCTCTCTGAGTGTGTGTGCGTGCGCGATGGCTAGCGGAATCTACCACACGTAGAAGTCTGAAAATTTAGGTGAGGATAGTTCGAGACAGGTCCTGATGCACTTGAGACTCAGAATTTTATTTTCTTAAGGTCCGCGGCCTCTGGGCTTCTTTAAGTTTTTATGCACTAAATTGTTAATTCTTGCCACTTTTTTATCCAATTTTCTTCGTTTTTGAGGACCTTTCTCCTGTTAGTTATTCTCGCCTTTAAACTTTCCAGTTATGACAGGGGCTCGTTACAGAGCCCCTTGAAGTTTTTGCGCAAATAAATTGTTAATAAATTGTTTTCCTTTAATCCGATCTTCATTTTCGCGATCCTTTTTCCATTTATTTATTCTCAGGTTTCTACATTCTATATAAGACACTGGGGACCCGTAGAGTACCGTAGGGCCGGGTCAGGGCCCCTTGAACGTTTTGTGCGCCAAGTATATTTCATCCCCTAATTTTCTCACTTTCTCAGTGCATAATTTTAAAGTTGAGTTTTGGACTCTTCTTCCTCGACCAACACCCCCATATTTCCATTGGGACCCTAGGGCCTTTTACAACATTTACACAAACTTTTATGCATTTCTTTAAAATATTATTCTAACAAATAATTCTCACCTATGCTTAATTTTTACTAATTCAAGATCTAAAACATTAAGTACTAAAACATTTTAACATGTTTTCATGTTAGGGCCCTGTTTTTAACCTCTTCGCTACCTGGGTCCACATATGTGCACCTCTATTCTTTTCCCCATAAAAACTAAACTGTTTGACTTTTTTACATTTTGACTACATTTCTTAATAGCTGAATTTTTTTGCTTTAAAAGAAAACCAACAGATGGCAAAATCTATGCTGATTTCTTCATGAAATAGATTCTATTTTCATCTGAGTTTGCAAAACGCCTTCAAGAGGGTGTGGTCAAGAAATTGAGACATTTTCATACTTATTTAACTTAAATCCTTTACAATAAAATGTTTTGAGGATTTGTCTATCATTCACTTCATTAAAGGACTTAAATTTGTGATTGTGAGAATTTGGGTTAGTGATAATTAAATTGATATTTTAACGGAATGTTTAACTTTAGATCCCTAATTGTAAACCAAAATTACTATTCCCCAAAAGTATCAGTTTCCGAAAAGTTCTTTTTTCTGACATCTATGATGTCATTTTGTTTGTTTAAAACCAATGAATGAGTATTTGTAATATTATTTTAGCTTTGGGAAAGAAGAGGTTAACTGTCAGTTGGCCCCCTTTGAGACCCTTAAAAATAGTCCGATTCACTAGCTTGCTTTTTAACAGCTTCTTAATACTATCCCCTCTGTTGATCCTCTGCGAAGATTTCATGCCTGGTAGACATTTGCCCTTATAAATGATTTAGTATAGTAATTCAAGAACTATTTCGTGATATGTTCAAATATCGGAGTAAAATTGATGCTGTACAAAAGAATAAATTTCTATGGTAGTTAACTAAAGAAGATCTACAAAATTTCATGTATGTATGAAAAAGAAGGGTGTCAATCGGTAGGGGGAAACCATTTTTAAACAGCACTTACAATAACTCATACTATCTTTTGGTCAATATTAACAAATGAAAAACTATCCCAGGCATTACAATATGTGAATGGAACTCATAATAACTACTCATTTGCATACTATAGAACTCATTTGTAGAACTCATTTGCAGAAAACATTAGTGACGGTTATTTTGATGGTTGAGAATAGGTAACTTTTGGCCAAACTGTTATAAGAAAAGTCTTCATGGAGGACTTTTGGAGGGAAAATCACCCGAAATATTTTTATGAACAATGACTACCTTTAAAACCTATCACAGTCACCCCTCCAAACCGAGCTGGCATCAAACCCGCCAGCATACACTGCAAATAGAGGCGTCTTAAATTCAGACACATATGTGACTGAAAAAGTAATTCAAACACTTAAGTGTCTGAATGAGAAATTTCAGACATCATAGATGTCTAAATTTAAGACACATAAATGTCTTACTATGATCATGGTATAAATGAACTCAGAAAAATGTCTGAATAATAGTGACATGTCTGAAATTAAGACATTTAGAAATTCAGACACTTAAGCGTCTGAATGCGATACAATTGTATCATATATGTGATGACTGTACGTACTATTGTATTGCAATATGTATACCAATACCATCAGAAAATATTTCCGAATGGATGAAAGCTGTTTAAAATACTCTTTCATCCACTTAATTTAGTATTACTTTATAAAAGAAGTAATCGTGGGACAATTGTAAAAGTTCGCGTAAGGTTTGCGGCTAAGTTATTTTTGGCGCAATAAATAATTAAATATTTGCTTTTCATAATATAAAGTGTTTCAAAAATTACTTGTTATCATAGGCGTACACAGGAAGGCCCTCTCCCCTAAATACGAAGAGTTATGAGTTTGGACAGAAAGAAACGTATTAAGGAGCAAGAATTTAGGATAGATATGCCTGGATTCCACTGCCTAGTCCGCTTTTCTAAAATGCAGAATGTAAACACGAAGCTAAACTAAGAATATTTTGTCATAACTCCTCCTCGTGTGAAAAATGTTTAAGGGTGTTCTCAAATCCAAAAGGCCAAATTTCTGACACAAGTTTTAATTTATTGTTGTTCGAAAATGCATTAGCTGGTGTTGTTGTTCAGAAACTATGTAATTGAGCTGTTTTTTCCATTTTTTTGCAAACGCATTAGATCTTTCAGAAAATAGTGTCAAAGTGGGTGTTTTGAGCCAAATTTCCGCGCGAAGGAAGAAAGAGCACTCAAGAGCGTGCGAAAAACGTGTTTGTCACGTGATCAAAATCTCTTATAACTCAGTAGGTAATTGATTGATCAAAAAATGGAAAACACAGTTCAATTCGAAATCGCTTCCATGGCTAGGCTTTACAATTTTATACCTTTCCGTTAAAAAATGAATTTGTGAATGTGTAAAAACGTTTTGCACTTGTTGAGCAGAGCAGTTAAGAACAGCCTTAAAGATATCAACATAATAAGAAATTCAAAAATTAAGAAATATTAATCGTTCAATGGAAAACTGTATTTTTTCTCTCCTGTTTCTTTTTTTTTTTTCTTCAAAAGGGATTTTTTTTTTCTGAATTTCCCTTCCCCATCTAAGATACATTTGAAATATATGAACACCAAAAGGAGAACAGAATTAAAACTGTCCTCTACAAAAAAGTTTATGGTGGTGTGTGTGTGTGTGGGGGGGGGGGGGGTCCTCTGAAGAAAAATTCTTAGCAACATTTTCTCTTAGCATTTAATTAATATATTGCTATTTGGAAGACAAAAAAGTATATTTTTTAAATGATTAGACATAACGAAAATTTAATTAATTAAATTTCAGGGAGGGACAATGTACCTCTACCGCCCTCCTCATCAAAATTCAATATGTTATTTGCTAGTTTTACTACAAAATCTTTATTTAAAGTATGTTTTCTATATGTCTCAAAATAGAAAAACTGCAAAAATCGCACTCAAATAAATGTAGCATGTTAAGAAAAATAACTAAATAGATAAAATAAAACGTTTCTGATTTCTTCTAATTCAATGATCTGCTTCTCGCTGATAAAAATTTTTATTACTCATCAAGCCCATTATGACGGTTTGTAAACCGCAGACTGGATAAACCACTGCACAGAAAATTAAAATGATGACTTCGCGTATTTCGCTTTGTTAGAAGTGCATTGGCGATTGGCGCGTTAAAACGGAATATTCTTTCAGTCAGTTATTTTCTTGTTTAACAAAGGCTCCCGAGATTTTTTATGTGTAAAATTCCGTAAATGCATATTGTGACTGTGTATTCTACATAGATCTATATACAGCTACGTAGCTATTAAGTAAATTTTTGGAATTTCGATATTTGTTCCTCAGAGATTCTAGTATAAGAAAGTATGTATGAAAAACAAGCTGATACAAAATGAATTGAATTTAACTTATAGAGTAGTAGGTACATATGCCTACGCAGCTGTAAAATGCATTTTATAGAATTTCGATATTTGTTCTTCAGAGGTTGTAGTATAAGAAAGTACGTGTGAAACAACAAAGTGGATTGAATTCAAGTTGTGGAATATGCGTTTTATGTTGTTATAAAAATAATATATTTTTTAATAGTGTGATTCTATCATCTACATAGATCTATACGCAGCTATAAAGTGCCATTTTTTGGCATTTTAATATTTGTTCTTCAGAGACTGAAGAATAATTGTGAAATATCAGCAAACAGATGTTGAGTAGAATTAATCTGTGCAGTAAATTTAAATTATATTCTTATAAAAATATATGTGGGAATAATGACAAAAAAATTTCTTCTATATGTTTTTCAATTTTCAACATCATTCTGAATATTTAGTAAAATACATAAGAAAGTGTGTTTGTTTTTGTGTTTGTATTAAACGGATTTACTTTATTAGATTTAAGGAAAATAAAAAGGTAAGGATGCTATTATTTAGAACAATATATTTTTATTTCGAAATAGAACTTTTTCTTGAACAATATTACTTACGTATATTAATTATTTAATTTACTTTTTTAAGAATATATGTATTTATCATATTTGTATCTTTTTATATACAATAAATATTTTTCAGTGTTACAGTGTTTTTTATGATTTTTAACAAATTTATATCATTTTCAGGATTAATTAACTAACTTGCTTAATAATTCTTAAAGCTTCCGCTTTATAAAGAAATGTTTTTTTATATCAAATAATCCCATCATTTGTTTAAATAAGCATTAAAAGTTATTGCTTGTGTACATTGACACCCAACTTTTTCAACCTTTTTCGTGTTATATTTTTTGTCCAAAAAAGCAGTTGCTGCACTATATATTTTTCTTGTGAATACAACTTATTAATCAGACTGTAAAAATGTCAGTGAATATTACATAAAAAATCGCTTAGTATAATCTCTCTATAGAAAATAAAGCAAAATCGCAAAATTCTCGAATCTTTTCCTGAAAAAGAAATACTCAGTTTTGGTTGAGAAGCTTTTTTTTTTTCACTTTGGTCTGTTACTAAATTTAATTAATATATAAAATAATTCAATCAATTTAATCAATGGGTTTTATCAATATGTTTAATTCCTTATAATACTTTCTTTCACGGTTAAAACAACATTTTATTTACCTGAATTTTAATTAAATTGTCTTTTTGCTGTGTAGAACATATAATAACTCAATATTTAACCCCTTGAGGGGCAATCGATTGTATTCCTGTAATGTTGAATTCAAACCGGAATCTTTGAAAAAATTAGTTTCAAAATATGGAAAAGCAATTTTACAACTTTTTTCCATCAAAGTTACAAAAATAAAATTTATTTAAAAGTTTCCGGTGCGAATCTTGATTAAACTTAGGTGGGATAAAATATATCCCACCGCCCCTCAAGGGGTTAATATTAGATGAAAATTGTAAAATAATCAAACACTTATTTTGATTAATTTTTTGTATTATATAATAAGATATGTACATTTTAGGCGGGGAGGGGGGTTATTAAATTAAAAGTTTGTCAAAATGGATTTATGCGAAACAAATTTTCAAACTGAAATAGCTTATTTAGTAAAACATTTTTTTTCCCTTAATTCGGAAATGCCAACTTAAAAAAAATCTTCATAATATTATTTGTATTGAAAGCAAATTTTAATTATTTTGCGTTGTCCTATTTATGTATTCTAAACAATATACATGTTAGTTAAATCAAACAAATTATTGTAACTTATGATTATTACTAATAAAATTAAAATGTTCCATTTTTTAATAGATAATTTTATTTAAAAAAAATTCTAGATAGATAAGGATTTACTATAAAATAAGTAAAAAAATAAATCATGATTTACTTTGTTTAATTGCTTAAAATTGTATTTAAGTTTTGTACAAAAATTTGAAAATCGAAAAATTTATTAATATCGATTTATTGATTGTTAAAAAGTGATTACAGATTTAGAACAGAAATTAGAAAAGATAGTCTTTTCATATTTACTATGTATAACTGCATTTTTCACATAAAATTGCTGGGGATTTTTTTCAAAAGTTTGTGAATTTTTATAAAAAATACAGAAATAAAAATTAGATATGTATTTTTAAGGCAAAATAAGTTTTGAAATTAAAAGTTATTATAAAAGGAATTGCCCACATGGTAAAATGTAATTAAAAAGATCAAGTTATTAAATGATATTAATAAATACTTCCATTGTATTACAGATATTATTGGCATGGTTTCGCATATGAATTTTTATTTTTAATGACAGATCATTTAATTCTTTTACACATTACATTTTCGAAGTTAGTGTTTTTATGTAACAAAATTAAATTTATGTATAGGAAATGCTATGAACGTTTTTGCTTCAGATGGTGGACTTAAAACTTGAAAAATAATTATAAGAGCATCAGAATTGAAGTTATCGGGAAATTTTTAATGTTTTATAAACAGTGGTGTAGTCGTAAAAAATGCAGAGGGCCTACGCTCTAAGAAGAGGGTATGCCCTACAGTGTATACACTATAGCTTTTTTGAGAAACAGAGGGTATACGGTGTTCCTTAAAAAAATCCAGAAGGTATACGGCTTATACCGCCGCATACCCTCCACTACATCCCTGTTTATAAATGCATTTTAAATTGTTCCTATGTAAAGTAACGCTTTGTTAAAAAGTTCGAAATTTCTACAGTATTTAATTGCACGATGAAAGAATTTTTTTAGACTATGAAAACTTTTTCAAAATATAAAGAACTACATTCATATGTATTTCCTGTGTTTCATCTGTATTACATATTTAAATTTTAAGACAGAAAATTTCTGACAACTTTTATTGCCAAAATTTTTCTGATTTTTTACAGGATTATTTTTTATTATCATCGGAGAATGCATCCATTTTCGCAAAACAATTTATTGTACTGATTATATATCATATTGCATATACAGTCAAACCTCGTTAACATGAACACGCTTAACGTGAATTACTTTTAACATGAATTGTTTTCACAGTCCCCTATAAAAACGAATACAAAGATTTGATACTGATAACATGAATTACTGTTAACATGAACAAAATTTTGATTCCCCTTGAGGTACATGTTAACGAGGTTCGACTGTACTTGTAAAGTAGAATGAAGTAAAAGGAAAAGGATATATTTATCCAAACATATATTTACATGTTCACACACACACACATATATATATATATTAAGTCGTCAATGTGTTTAATTTTTTGTGACTGTATATGTAGTAGTATGAAGGGGGGCTAATGAATGTAAGCCGCTGGCACTGGAACTTATTAGAATCACATTTCCTATACTGTCAAAAAAAAAAGAAAAAAAAAGAAAGATGGAAAAGAAACATTTGCTGACTTTTTTTTAAATATATTTATAACTAGATATATTTAATAAAAACTCTCAATAGAAGACACCCTAGGACCGCAGAATTTTCCCGCTATTTAGAGATTTTATTTTCATATGTAGAAATAAACAGTCCAGAGTATACAAATACACAGTATACAGAGTAAAAAGTACACAAAATCTGCTTCAATCTACAAATGTGCATTGAAAAAAGTGATCGCTAAATAGGTCTCTGCTATTCGAGAATGTCCGTTATTACAGTAAAACTCCCATAACCGATCACTCCCGAATAGCGGACAGCTCTATTTAGAAAAATAAAAAGAGGGGTAGTGTTTCTTCTCGAAGCAAGACCTGATTAGAGCATGGAAACTGATCCGCGGTCCCGCCCCCTCCCCTTCCCATTGATTTTTGGGCCCTCAAATTTGGTATGCAATTTTACAAATTCAATGTCTTTATGTTTGGGATTTTCAGTATTGTATCCACATACAAAATTATCACATTAGGATTATAATTTCAGGAGATATTAATAAGAATATGAAAATGAAATTTAACATTAGAAGCTCTAAATTTTGAATGCTTATGATTCAACAACTTACCATTCAAATGACTAGAAATTTCGTTTTTAGGCATAGTTTGAGACGAAGATTTAAAATATGGTGTCAAAATTCGGTGTTGCCATTGAAAAAAAAGAGTGAATCATTTTATATAAATGGGAATAATTTGTTATCATGCAAAGATGATTGCAGCATGGACAACTGGGCTCTTTCTATGAGCCTTTTGGTTTACAGGGCCCCAAATTTGGTATGAAATTTCAATAAAGCTGATATTTTAAATTCGTTTTGATCTTATATTTATTTTAATAAATATTGTGTGCTTTTAGAACATGATATGGTTAAAGAAAAGGATATATTTATCCAAATATGTATTTGACAACATCGAATAGGGTTAATTTTTTCATTTTATTTATTTATTTATTTATTTTTCTTTTGTAACAGTATATGAAGGCGGTGGGGTGGGGTGGGGGGTGGGGGGGCGAATGAATACCAGGTCTCTGGCCTAGCATTAATTTGAAGTTGTCATTAAAAGTAATAACATTTTTGATGCCGTAGGACAAAATATGATATCATATCAATACATATTTAGGTGAATATATCTCTCTATATATGCGTATATATATATTATCCTATTCTAAAACTACAAAATACTGATTATAATCATCGCAAGGTTAAAACAAATTTAAAATATCAGCTTTATGAAAATTTCATACCCAACTTGGGGGACCCTAGAATCAGGGGGCAGAGAAATATCCCAGTTTTCCACGCTGCAACAGATCTGATTTATAGTAACAAATTATTCCCATTTATAAAAATGATTCAATGTGGTCAAATATGGCTGCATATATGGCTTAGATAGAAAAGTGGTCAAAGATGGCTTCATGTTGGTGAAAAAAAAAGGGTTCAAAGATGGACGCAATTAAGACATTTGAAATGTCTGAAATTCAGACGCAAGAAGTGTCTCAAAAAATTAAGACATTTCAAAACGTCTGAAAATCGCACACTCTCATTTCAGACACTTAAGTGTCTGAAATTCAGACGCAAGAAGTGTCTGAAAATTTTCAGACATTTTAAAACGTCTGAAAATTGAACACTGCGTTTCAGACACTTAAGTGTCTGAATTTCAGACATTTCTGTTTAGAGTGTAGGCGCACGTCCACACATTTTATATCCGGCGTGCTAACCACTGGACTGAGTGGGATCAGAAAATATTGAAGAGAGTAATTTAAGCCTGAACTAAAAGAAAATTCATGTATCATTCAACATCACTGCCAAAGCTAAATTTCAGTCATCCAAAACCAAATCATATTTTTTGGCTCTCGAAAGTGAGTAACCTAGTACGGAGATAAAAAAAAAAAAAAAAAAAAAAAAAAAAAAAAACACGAATTTTTTTTTTATCTTTCCTCAACATTATATTTGTGGCGCAAACACATTTATATCTGTTCCAGAAAGTAAAACTCGGTACAGGTCTGTGTTTGAAATAAAAAGGGTTCTGCTTCTTCCAATAACGTCATTGAAGCCAAAAACCCATGATCATATTTCAAAGAAGCATTAACATGTGTCACATTAAAACAAAGTAATAACTAAGTAAATTAACTTTAATATATTGGTTACAAATAAATAGTCTTTTAAAATTTTTGTTACGATTAAATAAACATTTAGGATTATCTTGTTATTAAATACGATATTTATTCAGAAAGTAAGTGCCTCCTCTATTTTCACCCGAAAAAGAGTAATACAATAGTGCAAAAAGCTACAGCTAGTAGTAACACATAAGTACTACAGCTATCCATACTCCATTTTGTGACGCACAGCAAGAAACTGACAAGGGCTAGCAGAAAACTTGGAACAGTTATGCTGCGAATAGGAATGTCTTTAAAGTAGTGATAGTCTATCAAAATATTTATGTTTCATTAATGCTAAAAAAGGATTTTTAACATATAGGGGAGACTAGGGAGGGTTGACCCACTTTTTATAAAATGATTTTTTATTTTTTAAATATTGAACGTAGAATAAAGTTTTATATATCATTTTATTCGTTATACAATCAGTTATCAAAATAAAATTGCTACATAAGTGTAACATATAAGAAATTTGAAAAATGGTTGATTTTAGTCATGAAAAAATAATGGGTCAAAGCTCCCCATATATGGGAGGCTTGACCCACTATATGGAAGGCTTGACCCACTTTGGTTTATATTGCGATTATTTGTGAAGAGAAAAAAAATCAGTTTAAAAAAAAGCAAAATAACTTTATGCTACAAGCTTTAATATTATACAAAAATATTTTTTTTAAAATATGATGCTTAAACAAACCTGTTGAGATGCAATCGCAAGTCAGAAGAGAAAAATTTTGTTTTAAACAGGATTGTGTCTGAGCAGGTATAATTGCACAGTAGAGAAAATTAAATTTTAACATTTAAGGCAGTATTCTGTTAGAGACAGGTTCCTTTTTCATGGTGTTTCATGTTATTATGTCCGGATTTGGAGTCCCTGTCCCGCTTTTTTTTGTGTGTGTGTCCTTGTTATATTTATTTGTGACACTCGACCAGACAACTCCAGTTGTCACATAGTTTGTCTTCATCTCACTATATTCATCCTGGTGAAATTTGTCTACATACCCTCCTAAAGATTTTCGATAGATGCTATGTTCTTTGGCAGCCGCACGAGCACTTAACTTAACATGATTTAAAACTTTAAGTGGCAACGTACTTTCAGTACTAAAATGTTGAAATAAATGACTGGCACAGGAATTTATGAACAAATTTATTTGGAAATAAGAAAAAGGCTATATTTCACATACATATTAAATGGAAAAGATTTTAGCAAATTTCGGGTGCCATTTTGACGTTTCGGAATTAAAATTAAGTGGTTTTATAAACATACCACTTCCCCTGAAAGGGTTAAGACTGGTGCTTTCATCCTTTTTAGTCCTTTCTAGTCCTTCCCACTGTTTCTATTTACCTATTGTAAGTAATATTTAAATGGAAAAAAATTTCCTATCAACTTTCCCATTTCCTTGCAATTTTTTAGGTCTTTCTTTAGTTAGTTTTGAACATTTTCTTTTCCATCACATCATTTTATTGTAGTTTTACAGAATAAATTTACATTCTTATATATATATAGCCATTAACTTTCCTTATGCACAATGTATAATAAAAAGATTTCCAAAACCACTTAATTAAGGGAGCCTTGGACATCTGGTCAACCCTCCCTCACATTGACTGGGTTAAGCCTCCCTACATAGACCTTTTCTAAAGAATAGCACGTTGTTCTGCTAAGCCTAACTTACTGCACAATCTTTATGCCTGGAATGAAAGCTCGATATTTCTGCATTATTTTAAACCTATTTACTTAAATTTCTATGGTATAATTTATCCGAAAAAAGCGTACAAAATATTTCTAAAAAACACAACTTTTAGGTTGAAAACGCCTCACAATTGATTTTTCCCACACCTATTTCGATTATCTCTTTGAAACGAAGACTGTTGTTTGAGCGTTCAAGTAGCTTTCGTTGATACCTATTGATAAAACTCTGAAATTCTTTTAAATATAAAAATTGATGGGTGGGTCAAGCTTCCCGTATGGTCAACCGTCCCTAGTCTCCACTACATGAATTCTTACTGAATAGAGGGCTTTTTATACCTTTAAATTGGCTTTTGTCACTATATCTTACAGTTTTCTTGATAAGCCAAAGAATCTTCATTATGAGCCACTAAAGGTGCTCTACTCCTTCAGAATACATTTTCTCGATAATGTCAATAATTTCCATATTTAACAAATAAGGCTGTTACGGTCACTCGCATATGATGGTTCACAATCGATTTAGTGTATGTAGATTTACAAATCTTGCTTTATCCACCGAAAGGGAATTTTACTTTACTTTGTACTCTTTATAACGTCAAATTAACGCAGAAATTTGCGTTTTCAATGTAGCAGTAATCCCATAGATCGTCTTCAGAGGAATAAATTTTAAATGAACTTTATTATACAATTTTTAAATACAGCAAATGTTTATAAGTGGAATTTTCTGTTTTAGCAGCTTAAACGTTTAAAATATCTTTGAAACTTTTATAACTTTTTGGATTAAAAACATTCTTCTTTAGCAATATTTTCTTTTCTACAAGACTATTCAATATCACCAAAGGGGCCAGGTAAGCGAAATTCGAACAAAAAATAGATTTTTACTTTTTTATAACATTAAATAGTTTAAAATTATGTCTTTCGAACGATGTGTTACACATGATTATATAAAAAATAAGTTTTGGATTTTTTCATTCGTTCTAAGAGCACTTCACAACTTAATGGCCATTTTAAAATCTTTAATTGACTTTTTCTCAAAACATAGATTTTTCAGCTTGGTGTGCTACATGATACACTTTAACACAGGGGTTTGATGATTTGTTGAGAGTTATTTACTTTAGGCAGTGAAATCTTACCAAAAATGCTAATTTAACAACGATTTTCAATAAATAATCAATAACAATTTTTCAGTTTCACTTAGAAATAAAAAGTGGTCTGTTAAAGTATGTAAAAAATGTTATTCTAACTACCTTAAAAAATCTATATCTCTACCTTTCACCATTTCAGATAAAAAGGTACATAATTTGGTGAATTTAACCTGACGGAGATAGGGTTTTCCTGGTCCCCTAACATGCTCCCGAAAATATAATTAAAAAACCTACAATAATAATAAAATCTATTGGAGATATTTTAAATATGCAGATAAAAAGAAGATAGGAAATATTTTAAATATGCTCGATAAAAAGAATATGTGTTACTAATATTTATAATTACCTACTTTATATAAAGTAGTTAAATGAGTGTATCTAACGTTGTGAGTAAGTGCCCGTATATAAAAAAAAAATGCATTAACCGAAATGAGATATCTGTTCTGGATAGCGAAAGTTTTCTCCCCCTTTTTATGATGCATGGCACGGTACATGTAAGAAATAAAACCTATCAGAAGGCAGTGTCATACATTTTCTGCTATGAATGTAAGATACTGAAGTCTTGCGTTAAATAAATGCTGTCTCTGATAAATTTATGTATGGAACATACGATAATATTGCTTTGGAAAATCAGAAATATTAAAATAATAATAATAATTTATGTCTTTTGTAAAGCATTAATTTACATATGCTTCAATTGTTCGTGGAGAGAAATTTGAAATAGAATTCGGGAAGTTTAAAGATTACAAAATGAAATTTATTGCATAGAAAGAATTTTAGGTAGCTTTCATAACAAAAAGCTACCTATTGCAGCCGTTCGGAGGAAAGCGATTTCAAAATATTTTGGTATATCTTCACCAATCATGACCCCCAGACCCCGAAACCACCCTCCGTTCAAATGTTGATATATATATATATATATATATGCATGATCTTTGTCACACTGTAACTCTGGTATTTATGAACCGATTTGGATGTAACTTCTTGTGTTCATAGTACATATCGATGTCTCGACCGAGTTCGTTGGCCAGCTTCATCCGCCATTTTGTTTCAAAATGGCGACAATTAAAAAAAAAAATTAATTTAAAATTTGAAATGTGGTGCCAAAAAATTTAAAATTAAAAAATATTTTTTTCTCATGTGTTTCATCTTGATACAAAAATTCCGGAGCAGTTTTTGTTTTGTCTATATCTTAAAAATTGGCTGAGTTATAGCACTTTGAATTTATAGCGTGGCTGACATTTTGAAACGACCTAATTTTTGTCACGCAATAACAGGCGTATTTATGAACCGATTTGGATGTCCTTGGTGTGTACACAGTACATACCAATGTCTCGACTAAGTTAGTTGGCCAGATTCATCCGCCATCTTGTTTCAAAATGGCGGCCATTAAAAAAAAAAAAAAAAAAAATTACATTTAAAATCAAGTACCAAAAAATTGGAAAATGAAAATTATTTTTTTTTATGTGCTTGACCTTAATACAAAGATTCCGGAACAGTTTTTGTTTCGTTTATATCTAAAAAATGGCTGAGTTATAGCATTTTGAATTTGTATTGTGGCTGACATTTTGAAACGACTTTTGTCACGCGATAACAGACGTATTTATAAACCGATTTGGATGTAACTTGGTGTGTACATAGTACATACCAATGTCTCGATTGAGTTCGTTGGCCAGCTTCATTCGCCATCTTATTTCAAAAGGACTGCCATTTAAAAAAATAAATAAATAAAAATTAATATGAGGTATCAAAAAATTGGAAAATGAAAAAGACTGTTTTTGTATGTTTTTGACCTTGATACAAAGATTCCGGAACAGTATTTGTTTCGTCTATATCTTAAAAAATGGTTGAGTTATAGCACTTTGAATTTCTAGCATGTCTGACATATTGAAACGATCTGATATTTGTCACGCTATAACACGCGTATTTATTAACCTATTTGGATGTAAGAAAGCATGCGGATAGTATATAGCAATGTCTCGACCAAGTTTGTTGGCCAGATTCATACGCCATCTTGTTTCAAAATGGCGGTCATTAAATTAAACGAAAATTATATTTAAAATGAGGTGCAAAAAAATTAGAAATTGAAAAAGGTTTCTTTCTTAAGTATTTGATTTTGATATAAGGATTCCGGAGCATTTTTTGTTTTGTCTTTATCTTAAAAACGGCTGAGATATAGTAATTTGAATTTCTAATGCGGGTGACATTTTGAAAAATCTGATATTTTGCGTGCGACAGCACTCGTATATATCAACCGATTCCGATGTGAGTGAGCATGTGCACAGGAATTACTAAGGTCACGACCCAGTTCACTAGTTATCCTCATCCACCATGTTGGCTTAAAATGGCAGGCACTTCAAGATATCGCAGAATTTGGGAACCAAATATAAGTTACTTTAAATAAAAGCAGCTTGGATAAAGATGACTAATTTCGCGAAATTCTCATTCATAATGATTTAGTATTCATAAAAATTAGTACTGAATCTTCTATAATCGGTTTCCACTAAATTGAGCTTCGTATGTTTGAATAATATAAGCTGGCTTTTTAAAAATAAGGAATATGAAAGCTACCTCTTCCTCCCGGCACTGGCCGGAAGAACTTTTTTTTCTTTCAAAATAAGATGGTTACGCAGTGAAATCTGTTTTATATTATTCTATTAAATTGAATTAGCTTTTGATTGACAACTCAGATTTTGAATTTATTGGCACCTTTTGCCAATCTTGTACATTTGTGCTACATTTGTTACCTATTTTTAAAAAAATTGTTCTGCAAAAATCACTATAAGAAATAAAAGAAAAAAAAATATTCGTAAGAAAAAACAAATGTATAATACATAAAAATGAACGATTATCTCGTATTCCAATATATTGCTTGAACTATCAACCCGTATTCTTTTATGTGATAATTTTATTTATTTTTTCTGTTAAACAGTCTCTTTCACTTTTTTTTTTTTTTTTTTTTTTTTTTTTTTTTTTTTGACATTAACTATTTTGTTAGTGTCACTGAAAAAGCCAACTAAACTTACAGATTTCAAATGATAATGCGCAAAATACAAAAAACAAAAAAAAAAAACATATGTCAATTAAATGCCTCGATAAGGAATTTACACAAATCAGAGATTATCATCAATTTGGAAAAGCAATTTTAGCTGCGTTAAGCAAACAACTAAAGAAAAAAATTCGCTGTTATTTTCTATTAAGCATCGGTATTTGTTTCGAAGTTTATCTCTGAAATTTCTTAATCTACTTAATTTAAAAAAAATAAAGAGAAAACTAAAATTCCCTGATAGCGGTACTACATACGTAACATTTAGTAAAAAAGTATATAATTCGTAATTGAAATGTTTTACTTTTATTAAGGTACTATAAACAGGAGTTGCTTGGTCTCTGAGCAAGATTATTTGGACCCTCAACAGAAAAGTTGGAAATTAGTCTTGGTTCTATTGTGCTCAGAGTATTGAAATAATTCAATAATACTCGTTGAGTTACATCATTATTCTCAACGGAATAGACCTATAACAGATTTTTTCCAGTGGAGGGGAAAGGGTTGAGTTTTCTAAATTGATGGTATTTAAAGCGTCTAACAGAAATGTGATATTTTTCTTCGTTTTTATTACATAAATAAACATACTATCTTGTAAAAAGTAAGTTACAAATTCCCATATTATAATCTTTATGCGTCGCATTGTATTTTGTTTCCATTTTATTAAACATAAAAATCCACTAATCATTAAATTATGAATACTGACTTCCGTGTCGAAACAAAGCAAAATGACTTCTATCAGTAAAAAAAAAAAAAACGCAGAGGGATATCAACTTTAAAAACTTGAAGCAATTAATTTATTGGACGGATAATAAAAAAGATTAGAAGATTTTTAGTTTAATACTTAACAGTTACTTTGTTAAATTGTGTCGTCTGACAGTTTTTCAAAATGTATTTGTCTAACATTTTTCGATAATGGTCACTAAGCGATATCACCTTTGATTGATGAGTTGTCCGAAACAGACGTGGAAAATTAATTTGTTCCGTAACATCTTCGTCTAAAATGTGTTAAGGGATCTTTGTTTATCGAAAAAAATTGAGAATAAAATAGCGAAAACAAGCAATCGAGTCATTATAGTGCTTTCTTTAAAATACTAGTATTTTTTACGTCGGGATATTTAATTTTATTTTTTGATAAAATGGTTGCACATTATTTAGAAACACAATGGGGATATTACTCTTCTAACTAGTCTTCATTTGTTTAAATTATTTATTTTACAAATTGATGAATTAAAAAGAATTAGAGTTTACACTTGACTTTTAATATAAAGCTATGGAAATAAATAGCTATTTATATTTTACGGAAACCTAAAAAATAGTGGAGAATTTGAGGGATAAAAGGAAATATGATTATCCTTTTTAGGTATAACGGCGCATCAAGAAACTATGTTTCGTTCGTAGTTCGTGCCGCATCTGTTCTGCAAATCTCAATAGTAGTCCCTCTAGCCGAGTAGTTGTACTTAGAGTGCCAGTAATAGAAAGTGGTGACATACATTAAAAAACCATTTGATTGGTTGAGATGATTTTGTACATAAACAAATCGCCTAACTTTTTGGCGAGTCGACAATTATCGCTAAAAAGGATTGTTAACTCATCTTCCTGGCCTATTCGAATTCGTCGAAGGGAGTATTTCCAAATTCTGATATATCGGTTTACCATAGTTTAGGGAAAAACTTTTAGTCAGAGCGTGCGCTCTGTGAGTATGTCACCATTCTCTTATACAAGCAAACTTATTTCTACTCGTACACCACGGCAAAGTAGGAAAAACTGTGTTAGAGAATGAGATAATGTTCAAGAAAACTGAAATGCTGCCTGCTTGTGGTGTGCTCAGTCATACACAGTTTTCGAATACATGAAATGTATCAGCGGCTGAAAATGATCGTCAGATTGGTGAAATCTATGGTCATAAAACAGGTCCTGAAAACAGGTAATGAGTCACTCATTGGTTCGAAGATGGATGCAAAAGTTTAAAGGTCTGATTAATTTAAGTATCGCAGTAAGCGGCAATTTCTGAACGTTTTTTGATCAAACCCATAATTTAAAATTTGATTGTCATCTCTTTTTTTACCGTAGAGTTTTCCTTCTTGACCACTAATTCCAAAATTATGATTATGTCAAAAAATCGGAATAATGTTCAAAGGCGGTGCAATTTTTCGGTATGGAGATACAAAGTACGGTGTGTTGTTATGATGTTTCACAAAATGAATGTCAATTACGGCAAAACAAAAATATACAATAAGCAATTCTGTACAATTACATTTTGCGGCTTTTTACACTAGCCAATGAAATATATACCGTTTGTATTCCGCACTTTACAAATTAGTTGACATATCCAAGAAATAAGGTTTTAATAAACATTTTTTAGTTTATTATTATGCAACATATATTTTTGTATAAAGAATTATGATTTCAGTAAACACCTTCCTGTAATATAACCTTTTAAAAATAAGACGTTCATATTTGAATATAAAAATTAATGACAATTTTCGATACTTTCATTTCTTAAAGCTACGTTATTCGCCATAACTGCATTACATCTCCATTAAATAATATTATCTTTTCTTCATCTGACGGCGTAGAAGACCACTGAAGTCTATTTCGTTGTTCATATTGTTAAATACGCATTTTGTCTTTTGTAATACTTTTTGTTTTGTTTTTAATTTTTTTTCCATCCTTCTTTTCTCTCTTTTTAGGTAGATTTCGCATGAAATACTACCTATTACATTCTCCCCTATGTTGGAATTTCTAAAAACATTTTGCAGATCTACACCGATCATGACCCCTAGAACCAAAAACCACCCTCAGTAAAAAAATTTATATATCTATCTATATATATATAACTTTCTTCTGGACACGATAACTTCCACAATTTTGCACAAATCTCTTCCAAACTGATACATAAAATCAAGGGGCATAAAATCTCGGTCAAGTTCGTTAATGTGCAAAATCGGACCAAGGGGATGGAAATAGGGAGGGGTTTTGTGAAAACCGAAAAAACCCCATAACTTCTTAATTTTTGTACATATCAAATCAGTTAAAAGTTTTTATTACTTCTATAAATAGTGCCAAAAATTTATGTATCACAGATTTTTGATCAAATTAAAAATGAGTTCAAGGGGTGCAAAAAATTGGGTTTTGGGAGGAAAAAATTCATAACTTTGTCAGTTCTCAAGATATCAAAACCAATTAATTTTATTATAAATCTCCTTAATATTAGCTGCAACTTTTATATTCATAAGTTTTTGATAGGACCAATTCCTACCGCAAAAAAAAAAAAAAATAAATAAAAATAAAGAACGAAAACAAAAAGGGGGGGGGGGGGGTTGAAGAAGAAAAAATCCACAACTCCGTCAATTTGCAAGATATAAAATTTCCATGAATTTATCATATATTTTCTTAATATTGTCTACAACATTTATATAGACAAGTTTTTGATAGGACCAATTCTTACAGCAAAAACAAATTAAAAATATATTGCGGTTAAAGAAAAAAATCATCTTATTAAGGGTGTATTCAAATCCAAACTGCTTATTTTCTGACACATTTTTAAATTCATTTTTGCTCTCAAACTCATCCAATTGGTAGATTCTGTTATTCAGAAACTATATAATGTACCGTAATGATCGATTTTTTGATAGAGGCAGAATATATTATTAAAAATGATGTCAAAGGGGGCATTTTGAACAGAAATTTCCCAAAGCGATTGTGTTAGAAATGAAAAATAATGTCCGACTGAGAAAATAATTGTTCATAAATCAAGTTTTAATTAATTGAACGAAAAATAAAAACTCATGCCTTTTATAAATCTCTTCTAAAATCACGTCACCAAGTTCAATATTTTTTCTGTTAAAATGAATCTGAAAATGTGCCAGAAAATTTCGAGTTGCTGAGCATGGAAAAATATTTTTTTTAATACCTCCTTAACATGATTCTGATAAAACCAGCTATTATATAAAAAATGAAATAAAAACTCGTCAAAAGCAGCCAGATAAAATTGTTAAAGTGGATAAAACTCTAATCATGATTTAGTTTTTGTTGGTGAAATTAATATACTTAACTTCGAAATCTACCTCCGCCTGTAGGCCAGGCCGGCAGGGATTTTTTTTTTTTTTTTTGTGTGTGTGTGTGTGTGTGTGTGTGTGAGTCTCTGTTTTTTCTTTTCTTTACGTTTTATATTAATTTTTCTGATGAAACTTTTGTCATAAACCCCAAGTAATCGTGCTTGATTTATTTTCTATCTTTCGTTTATTCAACCAAAAGAATTCACATTTTTGCTTAAAGCAATGTTTGTTTGAATAGACTTAGTAACCCAATAGCATATGGATTGTTTTTCTGTTTGAACAATACTTCAGTTTACCATTAAACTGTTTTCTCTAATATCTTCATTGTTAATTTCGTCAAACAGTGAATTATCTCTGGATGTATCTAAAGTGACTTGTGCGCTAACTTTGACTTTTCTGTTCGGTTACTCTTTTTGGAATTCGCATTGCCACCAAATTTCTCAAAATCCTTAAAACTTTTGTTCCATGAAGATGTTTTATCCTTTGTCTGTTCAATGAGAGTTCGTATCTTTTTACACAACTTCTAAATTTTCTTGTCTTCTATAGATACAGTCCATCATAGTGATATACAAATATTTTCAATATATGCTTTTCAATATTCTCTTCTATCGCTGGTGAAAAATTCTATAATCTTCTTAAATCAGATCATTTTGGTTTTCTTGTAATATCTCTGCAATTTTAGTTCGAATATAAGTACGATGTTGATATGAATGATTTGCGGATTGAAAGATACATGTTCACATTTAAAAAACATTTGTCCCAACAGAAGGGGTTATTTTGTCCTGAGGAACGCGCATGAAAAATGCATTAAAACGTTTTACAAAGTAAATTTTTAAGACGCTAAGCTTAATCCAGGGATTGTCGTCTTCTAAAAACGTTCCCATCTATCGGCTTGAATCAGTTATAACTCTATGTGTATAGTTGTTGCATTTGGGATTCGTCGGATAAAAAATTTTCTTTTTATCTGGAAGATTTGGAAGTCAAAGTTCAAGCCTGTAGAAATTACCACTTTTACAAATCAGAATGTTCTTAATATACAAAATATAAGTTAAAAATACTACTCAATATATGAAGGAGTGCTGACATGAAAAATAGGTAATTTAAGAAATACATATAACTTTAATTAATTTTTCAATTAATTTTTAGCTCTGAAATTACGCTCGAAATTATTGACAATTAATGCGCGATTTATTACATTGCTAACAAGGCATTGGTAACAAGGCAACCAACAGAATGAAAATGTCCAAGCCGGGAATCAAACCCAGAACACTTGGAATAGCGCCCCAAGTACTCCACCATATATGTGTTCACCGATACTGGGTTGATTTGTGTATCATGTTTCGCTGCAGCGTTGTGTCCTCATGAAGACTATTCCACCTTGTTCTGCAATTGTAGCCTTACCAACATATGTGAGTGAGAGATGCTAAGCCGGACATTGTCCTCGTAGCTTAAATGGTAGAGCACTTGGGGCGCTATTTCAAGGGCTCAGGGTTCTATTCCCGGCTTGGACATTTTGGTGCACTCTTTTGGTTCTACACTTAGTTAGCAGTCTGATAAATCACGTACTAAATATTAAGAAATACATTTTATTGAAAAGATACAGCAAAACGTATCCTTTATGTTTCCTTGGTGAAGCTGTGATATGATAATACACGGTGTTCATGAAATAATGTCTCAGTTTTAATGGTATATTATAGCAGTTTATTTTAGGCTATTTACTACAAATCATAGATCAAATTGAAAGTAAACTAACCTAGTTTTTCTTTCAAATGTTCAATATGTGTACTTTTGGTTATACGTCACGCATCCAACCTAAAGTTCAATTTTCCCCCACAAACATGTACCACCTGCAGCTGGTATGGACGCATGTGTAAATGTGTACTTAAAACCTTCCACCTTGAAGTTCAAGACTTGCTTTCCGAACAGATTACTTAGAACTACCCAGGTAAGATGCTCTGACATGTTCAGCATCCTGTACAGACATTTTTGGTCATCCAATCCATTTCCCTTTACAAACGCATTCGGTTCTTTCGAATTGCCTAAACCATCGGTGAATATTTTTGCCATATAGGGAATCACAATTAAACTTTAAACGAAACGCACGTTGAACGGAAATTACTGATTCACTCTAAGCAAATTGCAAAACACAAAACGCTTTACGCACAGCAGTCCCCATTTTGCGTATGTGGATGTTTTGCAAGTGAATAAATAATAAATCAACACTCAGGCATACGCTTAACTAAAACTGCTTGAGCCACCTTGTGTGTGACCTTAAATTAACACTCTACAACGCTTGCATTGATACTGTTAGAATTTATAACTCTGTGATTCTTTCATGGACAACCTGCATTCTATTGATGCAAGTTTAATAGCTGTATGTTATCTCAAAATACGTTTCCCTTAATTCAATACCACTTTCGAAGTTTTAAGAGTCTATTTAATGAAATTTTTGTGTTTAGATTACTCCATAAACGTGTTATGAAAATCACCCGAGAAGAAAAGTATGTCGCAGAAAGCATAAATCGATATTTGTATAACAGGTAACATTAAGCGTACAAAAAGGAACCTGTCTTATTCAAATTTCCAACTAATCTATGATGAGTAACATTCAAATGTGCATCGTGTAAATGAAAATTAAATCTTTTAAACTGAAAAACGCTATCCAATATTGATTCCGAAATATAGTTTTCAAATATAGTCTTCAAATATAGCTTTATGAACCGGATAGATGTGACTTAAAGTAGTAAACTTTATTCTTCATTTCCAATACTTCTGTCAGACCTAACAACCAAACAACTTTAATACTTTTTCGATAGTATTTATTGCTTTTCTGAGAACGATAAGCATAGCAAAACTTTCCAATTTTATCTACCCAGTCTGCATTTTTTTTATGTTTAGGACAATTTACGAATTGATAACGTACTGATCTCATTTCAACTTCTGATTTTGGACAATGAATATGATGAGAGAGAAATTTAGCTATGGCACGCAATAGATTTTTTCTTTCTTTTTGTTTATTATTTTATTCTTCAGTTTCAAGAAAAATGAAACAAATAAATTATATTTTTAAAATATATTCAGAAGTCTACCTTAAAGTAAGAAAAAATGCAGTGCATATGAATACAAAACTGTGGAGTTTTCAGTATTATATGTTAAGGTTATTACCATTGTTCTTCATGTGAGAGAAAACTGTTTTTTCTTTTTTTTAGTTAAACATTTCTTGGTTAAAAATATTTTCTAGATTTGAGAAAATTAACTAAAAATTTTATTGGTTTAGAAGCTAGTTTCTCATTATTAAATTTGGTGATCACGTGATAAAGCATTATAATCTATCAATAGAATGCACTCTCTTGCCGAAAATCACTGGACACTTGGGATTTTAGAAATTTTGTGAAATAAATAGAGAAATACTTGACGAATTCTACTGAAATGGTCGAACTTTAAAGAAAATGTCTGAAATCCTATTTTTTAGCGAATGTTTGATCTCGAGGGCTACTAGGGGCCCAACACACATTGAAAATAATATTATATTTTATATCTCCCTGTAAAATAAAATGCTATAAATGATTTGCAGCTGCAGTAAATGACTATGTGGATTATTGTACAACATTTGTATACGAATAGCATGTATATTCATAGAGATATAAATATTTCTTCAAAAAATCAATAAATTTTCACATTTTTTTGTTTATAGTAAGCAGGATTTTCAACCAAATTTAACGCCCCTTTCAAAAAACTTGACAAAGTACAATAGAAACAACATACTATAATTAGAATATAAATATATTAAGCATTGGATAATATATTTAACAATGCAACAGAAATTCAGTTAATGATATCGCCGATATATTTATCAATTTAAAAGTTATTCAACTTGTCTTTTTATATTAGTTACTCTGTAGAGTTGAGTTCCAAATCAAAAAACAAAATCTGTAAACTTGTTGGGCATGTGCAGCTAAAAATTAATTTCTGCAACTGTTCATATTTCATTAAATATTTAAAATATTTATACTCTAATTGTACTATGTTTTTTTTTTACTTCATTTTGTGAAATTTTCCGAAACTGGCGTTAAATTTAGTCGAAAGCTTGCGTAGTATAAACAATAAACATTAAAAAATTTCTTAAATTTTTTAAAGAAATCGTTATACTCCAATGAATATAGTGATATTCTGACACGAATGAACAGAAATGTTGTATGATATCAACTACTATTCTATGTGAGCAACATATCATTTCGGGAATTTTATTGATTGAACCTAAATGTTATTTTTCTTTTACTTATTGTTTGTGCCATTTTTAACTTCATGATCGTCTTGGGAAAGTATGAGGTCAAACATGTTTTTTATATAGTGATACCTTTTTTGTCAATAATCCGTTCGAAAACAATCGACGAAATACGAAAACGATGAATACCAAGGCAGTTATTTCCATATGAATCTATGTAAATCCAATTAATTCGTTCTAAATACCCCAAAATACCTACCAAAAACACATTTTATAAAGAATATATATATAGCATTTAATACTAAAAACAATAAAAAATTAATATATCATTCTTGGCGCCGTACGCTATCAAGGCACTGTAGTATATGGGAAGAATTGTCTAAAAGGAGACAAGACGTTATCATTAAACAAGTTGCAGACACGGCTTGCAACAGCTTTGTCTGGATGATTTTTCACCACAACTCCTTGTACCTTACTTACTCCATATAGAGAGGCTGTCCTTAATCTCTGAAGAAGGCACATTCTCTCCTGTCTTTTCCTCCTCATCTGTCGTCTGTTGCACTTCTAGGTGAAGGTCTTGCAGCTCTTTAGTGGTGAAGTCTTCACTGTGTTCATCCACCAACTATTGCACTGCAGATCCTGACCACTCACCTCTAAACCCATGGAATTCCCGAAATTGGTAATCGACTGCACCACAAGTGTAGGGTCTGTTGGATCTGGGGACTTTCTTTGGTCCCATGATGGACCACTCTCAATCAATAAAAAAGGCTGACAATACTCTGGAAATAAACGAATTTGTAGGCCTAGAAGACCATGGTGATGCACACACGACAAGAAACAACGCCACACTGAGCAGGGAAACACGTAGTCTCTCCCTTTGTTTACAGAAAATGCAGGGAGGTCACAACAGTACACCAACGAAATCCGTGTCGACCGACGAAAAAACAGACAAATTTATCGGGAAAAGATCAACAAAAACCGAAATCGGCGATAACCGAAATCAGTGAAAACCGAAGTATTACTGTATTTCCAAAATTAAAAAAAAAAATCTTCAAGTATTTCTTTACATATTCGGTAAAACGTCTAAAATCAAAAGTGTCCAGTGATTTTGGGCAATATAGTGTACATTTAAAACAAATACAAAAAAAAAAACAGAGAATTTAATAAGATACTACTTGAAAAGCACATAAAAATCGTTTAAAAATAACATTAAACGTTTTGAAGTTGCTTAAAGTTCCTCCTCAGTAATTTCAATGAGCGCAAATTCACGAGAGATAAAATAATTCATCTTGCAGTTAAAAGCATGTGCCATAAGCAATTAAACACGGATGTGATACTTTAAAATGATTTTTATGTGTCTTTTTAACTATTTAATTACATTGTTTGTATTTTAGGTGCGTTCGTAATTAAAATACGTAGCACCTATAGTCTTCGACTGGTCCGTCCGTCTATCTGTCTGCCCGTCGTTTCGCATATAATTAACGCTAAAACTGCCCAACCGAATGGTATGAAATTTAATATATATAGTCGTTGCAGAATTTTGGAGAGTCATTAATTTTTTTTTTCAAAACTCGAATCGAAACTTAAAAAGATATTAATAAAAGTTCTTTTCATTCTATTAAATCCCATCATACATAATTAATTCAATGATATCCCGTGATATGTAATGATTCTAGATTGCCATGGTGATTACGTCCTATTTAAGATGGAGTTCTATTATTTCCGTATTACTGAATTTAATATATATAATCGTAATAAATTTTGTATTCATACATTTTTGCATAAGAGTGCAACAGTTATTGCACCAAGATTTGAATATTTATAAAACTAATTAGAGTACGAATTTACCTCATTTTCCACGTTTGTCGTACAATTTACGACTTGATGCATTTGTTTTTAATTAATTATGAACAGGCGCAATACCATTTTCTTTTCACTTTAAATAATGTATATTATTTAGAAATGCTTTTTAAATGAATTTACCAGTGACTGTCTATAGCTGCATAATATAAAAAGATGGTAATGAAAATCTAAAACGATATCATATATAACCATGAAATATAGTCTTCGAATATAGCGTTATGATACGGGGAGAAATTACTCAAAGAAGAAAACTCTTTCCTTCGTTTCAAATACTTATGTCAGTGCTATCACTCAAACATCTTCTCTATTACTTTTTCGATAGTATTTACTGCTCTCTGAGAACGATAAATGTAACAAAACTTTCCACTTTTATCTCACCAGCCGACCTTTTTGATGTTCACTGCAATTCAGGCATTGATCACTGACTGGTTCCATTTTAACTTTGGATTTCTAGAGACTACAAATTTATGAGGAAGGGAATGGAATCGAAGTGTATTTACTCGTATCACAGCGGAGTTTATTGATATATGGTACGCAGTTGTTTATTTGTTTTAGATTTTATTATTTATTTTCATGTGAGTTAGTTTTATTTTTAAAAAATAACACTAAATTTGTTTCTACATTTTAAGGTAAGCATACCTTCTTTAGCCCTTTTTTTGTAAATATGAAATTTTTATCAAAAACATGCATTTTTAGTTAAAACAGGGAATAAAACTATGAATTCATATAAATTTTTAATAGAATTTAAATTAACTTTTCAAATTTAGGCAATATTTAGTCACATTTTTGTAGAGAATTTCGTTTATGCCAATCCATCTATATCTATCAAAATCTATTCAATATATTTCTCCTTTTTTGAAACAATATATTAGCAAGCCACTTACCTGTGTTAAGAAGCAAAAGATTTGCAATACCTCTTAATGTTAATAGCATGTACCCAATTTTGTATGCAAAACATGATTTTTTTATTGTGTATTTTTTAATAAAAATGGCTCTTAAATTAACGTATACAAACTTACCAGATACATTTTGCTTCCTAAAATACAAATAGGTAAGCAGAACCTTGTTACAAAATTTTATTTCAATATCTTAAAATCTTTTTAAGAAATTATGTTTCTCGTAAACGTACACAATGAAAAACGCAGTTTTCCCGAAAACGTAAAATAAGATTATAACACAAAAAAGTAAAGTTTACAACTTTAAAATCCACCATATTTTAAAATCCTTAGGCAGTCCTGCAAAAAGGCAAAATCGTAATGTTGCTGTCTCTGCCTTTTGTTTTAAATGCAAAAAAAAAAAAAAAAAAAAAAAAAAAAAAAAAAAAAAATAATCAAGAGTATTAATCATTGTTCAATGTATTAAAAATCCATTAAATGAACACAATAATATTACTTTAAATATTGCTGATATAGCCGTGAAACCTGGAGCTTAGTGAACGTATTAACACGGGCTTGTCAGTGAGAGGGTTTAAGTTGTTTATATATTTGTGTACATATTATATATTACATATTTGTGTATTAAAATGTATTGTTTACCTTTCTGTGCCCCTTTTAAAGATCATTTCCGGTTTCCAAAAGTTCGTTTCCGCTTTATATTTTGGGCAATAACATTGCTTCTAATTATCTATGAACCAAAATTAAGGCTTTTTTGGAATTCTAAATGTTTGAATTTTATTTTTAAATAATTTTAAAAAATCGAAATTTTTCGCAAAAACAGCGATTTGAGGGTAGGCATATACCTTAAAGAAATCAGAATTTTATGAGTAAAGTAAAAATACACTTAAAAAATAATTGGTTTATTATCTTTTAGGGTTCCATACTTAAAAAGTAAAAACGTAGCCATTATAATTTCACTGCTTTGTCTGTCTATCCGTCTGTCACAGACATTTTACTCGTAAATTATGGAACGTGGAAAGTTCAAATTGGGGGGAATTAATAAAGACTATTGACCTGCATATTTACTGATTATTATACATTAACAAATATATTTAGGAAAAATGCAGAGGGTCCAATTAAATTACTTGAAAAGAAAATCTTTTCTTCGAATATCATGTGGGGTATCATGCGAAAGATTTTGTAACGCTTAACTCAAAAATACATTTCGTTTAAATTCACGTATTATATTTTCAGAGACATTGTCGAAAATGTAGTGCAAAAATATGTTCCCCCAACCATCTATTTCCGAATCTACTAAAACTAGAATTATGAAAAAATTAGAGGTAGTAGACGTTAATTTAAACTTTGCAGGAAATTATAGTGATTACCCTATGTTACATAGCTTTTGAGAAAAACTCATTTTTCCGTTACACACAAATTTAGATTTCCAGGCATTCAGCAAAGGTGTTGAGGAGCGCTGTAGCTACCTGTCGTAGCAGAAGTATAAAAGCATTGTTGATAATGATTTTCGAAAAAAATCGTCCGTAATTAGCCAAGATATTAACCCTTAAAAACACGGACGGTTTGGTCTTACATAATAACAGGGGTGACATAGTCTATGTACTATCGGCTTTTAAAGCCTAGATAACACATTTAATGACATATTTGTGCAGTACAATGCAATTCCCAGAAGCAGTATAAAAGCAATAAACGTCAAACTGTTAAAAACAGACTAATTTAATTAGAAACAATCATGTAAATACTATGGGATTCGCGAAAAGTTTGTATTGAGTGGATCTCTTAACACACCTCAGGTGTCTTTAATGTTAATTAAAAAACTATCTGGAAAAACATGGCATGGACCAAGTCGGCGTAGCAATTTGCGACCTCCTTTCGAAGCGGTCTATGCCAAGGTCACTATGCCAAGTTTAAACTTTGAACAATTGTTTTGTTTTAGCTACACTGTAAAAAGAAAAGTTTATTAAAACGCTGAATTTAGTTTTATGAAATGCCAAATGAAGTTTAAATATGCACTACTGTTACTGTCAGTACGAAATTAAGTTCATCATAAACAGATAAAGATAAAATTTAATAAAAGAGTTATACAGAATAGCAATATTTGGTAGTATTTAGGCTTCATATCTCTTTGAACTTTTATCGTATACCCATTCATACTTTTCTGGTATATACAGCTGTGTATAGTCTTTTACAAAGTCTTATTATTCTTTTACAAACGATTTTTTTAATAATACAGTTAATAATTCATATATTTATTGTACGGAACCCTCTGAGCGCGAGTAAAACTCGCACTTGATCGTATACTTTTATGTTAAGAATGAGCATGCGAGCGATTATCTTTACGAATTTCTTTCACATCAGAGAAGTTACATTTACAAACGCAGCACAAGATGGAATATATTCCTGTGAGCCACCGACATTGGACAAACACGAAACTTAATTAAATCCAGCATTGATAGAACTGCCAACATGTAATAGTGAGAAGTTCCACGCCGGGTATCGTTCCACGTGGTTTAGTCGTTAGAATGTCAGTGCGCTATACTGATGGCCCGGGTTCGAGTCCTGGCATGGAATAGTTTTAACTGTGTTGACCTTTGCGCCTCTTAACCAATTAATTTGAAATTTAATTTTCATTTGAAATATTGTATGCAAGGCGAATGTTTCCCTCTGGAAAAATTTCCAATTATAAATATAGTTCCATCGATGCTGGATTTAATGAAGTTTTGTGTTTGCCACATGTCGGTGGCTCACGGGAAAATACTCCACCTTGTTCCTTGCCGAGATATTAACCCTTAAAGACACGGACGGTTTGGATTTACATAATAACAGGGACGGCATACTCTACGTACCAACGGCTTCTAAAGCCTAGATAACATTTTTTAAAGGATATATTTGTGCAGTGCAATGCCCAGTATCAGTATAAAAACAATAAACGTCAAATTGTTAAAAACAGACTGATTTAATTTGAATTAATCACATAAATACTATGGGATTCGCGACTAGTTTGCACTGAGTGGATCTCTCAATACGCCTCCAGTGTCTTTAAACATTAATTAAAAATTATCTGGAAAACCAGGGCACGGATCAAGGCGGCGTAGCAACTTTGAGACCTCCTTTCAAAGCGGACTTAGCACAATGCCAAGTTTAAACTTTGAACAAGGGGTCTGTTTTAGCTACACTGTAAAAAGAAAAGATTTTCACTACGCTGCATTTAGTTTTATGATATGCCAAATGAAGTTTAATTATGCACTACTTTTATTGTCAGTACGGAATTAAGTTCATAAAAAAACAGATTAGGATAAGATTAAAAGGAAAACATTTATACAGAGTAGCAGTGTTTGATATTATTTAGGCTTCATATCTCTTTGAACTTTTACGGTATACCCATTCATACTTTTCTAGTATATATGGCTATACCCAACCCTACGTTGTATAGTTTTTTACAAAGTCTTATATTCTTTTAGCAACGATTTTTTTAATAATATAGTTAAGAATTCATATATTTATTGTACGGAACCCTCTGAGCACGAGTAATACTCGCACTTGACCGTTTATTTATTATTTATTTATTCCGATTTCGCACTTCATTGTATGAGCAGAAAATAAATTTCTTAACATTATTTTAACAGTGTTGGAGTTGCTGCCATAATCAGCGATGCTTGTTGTTTCTTTCTTGTTTTATGTTAATAGCACTCTCCATCCTTTCAGTATTTTTTGTAATGTAAAAAATTTTACAATTATATTATTAAGTGATTTCATAAAGAAATTTGATTTTATCAAAATCAGGCAATCCTATATATTTTTTTATTTTTTTATATAAAATCAAATAAAATTTTTAAATCCTCTACTGTAAATGTAATTGTACTTTTTTTCAGTACATTTTTTATTTGGTTCTTCGATATGCTGCCCATAATTTTAAAGATCGGATTACGAAAGAGTTAACTAATTTAAGATTTAAAAAATTATCATGACATGCATAAAAATGGACTATTTTAGTTAAAGTTTTTATTTAAAGCAACACCAAGTTACACTATTGCATATATAAGCTTTAAATTTATAAAACACGCCATAAAAAGGAACGTAAAAAAATCTTGTTAATTAAGAAACATATGTTGATTTTTTAACAATTTTATTATACCGATGTATCGCGAAAATGTAAACTGAGAAATCTGAATTAAAAAATAGCAAATCCTTCAAAGAGAAATGGATGTGATAATAAGCCATTTCGAGATATTTATAACATTGTATATTTGTGTAACTTCGCCACGGACAACAGCACAGACTCAAGGTATGCGCAAATGCCTTTTAATCAGAAAATTTAAAAAAAAATGAAATTGTCCTCGCTTTTTGCCAAATGATATGTACTGAGATCTCTTAAGAATGAGACTGGGGGAAATTATCATTACCATTGTCTTTCACATCATAGACTTTTGCCTTTTTAACCCTTTCAAGGACAAGGAACTTCTGTTCGCAAAATTCTGAAATGAGTGATTGACACCGGAATTCACAAACAAATTTATTTTGAAATAAGCAATAGCTGTAGTTCACGTACTTAATAAAAGAAAATTCTCCATTCCTATATTCTGGTGCCAATGTAACATTTAGGAATTAAAAATAGGTGGTCCAAAAAGTAATCACCGCCCTTGAAGGGTTTAAAAGTAATTTTCTTTTACTATAGGATTTTTTTTGTGTGTGGAATGGGAGGTTGTTTTCTTAGTGAAACTCAATTCCTTAAGATACACTTTTAGTGATGAAAGATTAAAAAAAATAATAATAACATCATTTTTTACCTTCCAGTCTGCATATACAGAAGAATCTCCTTACAACGAATGTTACTTTAACGAATTTTTCAGTTTAAGTTTTGTTATTTGAATTGTTATAAAATCCTATTATCCTATTTCATTATAAAAATATTCACTTTAATGAATTTTTAAGTATAGCGAATTTAATCGGTGCTCTCCACAGATTCGTTGTAACGAGATTTTAGTGTATATAAATAGTAATACAGGTATTTTATCATCATTTGGAAACACTTTTCTGAGAAACTTTACCAGTGACATTCAATAGATGCATTATGTAAGATATGTATAAATCAGAAACAATATCTAATATTGCCCTGAATCTCAAATTCTTTGAGTATAGCTATATGATACAAGAAGAAATCAACTAAAAAATGATTTTTTTTCTTTGTTTAAATATTTCTGTCAGTTCTATCAATCCAACTTCTTCTTTAATGTTTTTTCGATGGAATTTTCTGCACACTGAGAACAGTAAAAACGTAATGAAACATTTTTTTTTCTCTCACCAGTTGGCGATTGTGATGTTTACTGAAATTAAGGGATTGATCACGGATATATCTCATTTCAACTTAGGATAACTAGAGACAAGAATTTTATGAGCCACTGTTAAAAATTTTGCAGCATTCTGGCAGGTCATTCAACCGTTTTTTGAAAAAACGGTTTCATAACCATAATTTAACTATATTCTGACCACAAAATGGCCAATAATATGGTCAGAATAGTGTTAAATTACGGTTGTGTAACCGTTTTAGAAGAAAAACGGTCGAATGGCCTGACAGAATGCTGCAAATTTTTAACAGTGTAAGAGAATAGAATTGAAAGTCATTTAGCTCACACTGCAGTAGAGATTATGGAACGATGTTATGTAAGAGTTTGTATATTCTGTTTAATCGTTGTTGTTTTTTTTTTTTTTAATCGTGATTTACTGTTCAGTTTCGTTTAAGCAAAAAAGTAAATTAATTTCCTTTTCAAATATAAACGTTTCACTTTTTTAATATAGATTTTTTTCTTTTTTTGTGCATGTGTGTGTGTAGGGGATGGGAACGGGTTTCTTCGGGAAACTCATTTCCTTATAAAAAAAACCTTTTGAAAAGATAAAGAAGTAAAATATATAAAAATAACATAATCTTTGACGTGCCATTTTGCATATAAGTCAAGAGTAATACAGGTATTTTATCATCAGTTGGAAACACTTTTCAAAAATTCTTTACCAGCGACGTTCAATAGATATATCATTCAATATATGTATAAATCAGAAACATTATCCAATATTGCCCTGAAACTCAAATTCTTTGGGTATAGCTATATGATAGAAGAAGAAATCAACTAAAAGTAGATGATTTTTCTTCGTTTCAAATATTGCTGTGTATTCTATCAATCCAACTTCTTCTTTAATGTTTTTTTATGGTATTTACTGTTCACTGAGAACAATAAAAACGTAATGAAACATTTTTTCTCTCACCAGTCGGCATTTGTGATGTTTACCGAAATTAAGGGATTGATCACGGACGCATCTCATTTCTACTTGGGATATCTAGAGACGAGAATTTGATGAGTAAGAGAATGGAATCGAAAATTATTTAACTCAAAGTGCAGCATAGATTATGTTACCATGTTATGAAATAATTTATACGATTTATTAGTTTTCAATCGAGATTTATGCGTCAGTTTCATTTAAATAAAAAATTATTCCCATTTCTAATAATAATATAAAATCTAAATTTTACCCTTTAGCTTTGCATATATGCAAACAACAGTGTTTTGAATTTAATAGATTTCTTTATTCGTATATACCTAATTCACACCAGAAAATTAAAATAGCACTATTTGCTTTAATTAGTAAGAGATTTCCGTTTTTAAATAAAGCGAAATTAACTATTGAAACTTTCTGATGTAAAGTCAGATTCTCTGAACTACGTAATTTCTAGAACGTATTCAATCATGGGATTTAAAGAGTTAAAGATTAAGTTTTATAAAATAAATAATTATATAAAATAAGGTATTTGGAGGCATACTTATTGAAAAATTTACTAATTTGGATTATTTTAGCGTAAAACAGCCACACGAACGTAGTTTTTACTTGTATTACAGATGTGCAAAAGAAGAAAAGATTGACGTATTATGCAAAATGTATCTCTGATTTTTTTTCAATATTTTTCCTGTATAATAAATCTTTCACACAATCACATATAATTTTTTTAAACAAAATAAAAAATCGCGCATTTAAGGGTTAAAGGAAATTAAAAAAATAATATATATAATTTAGAACAAGAATCTATTGCTTGGTATCTGTTAAGGTTATTATTATTACCTTCGTTTTTTATGTCGCAAAATCTCTTTTTTTTTTAAACTAATATCTTTTTGAAACCTTGAATTTTTTTTGCGTTCTATCGATGCATAAACGAAAATGTCAATCGTAATAAAACTTTTATCTTTCCATTCGAGTTTTTTCATATGCACTACATGTAAGATACTGCTCATGCTTACATTTTAATCTCATTTCTACTTCAGATTCCTAGGGAAAAGAATTTGATGTAAAGAATGTAATCAAACGTTAGTTAACGCATATCACGCTCAAAGTTACTTTGTTGTGTAATAGTGTATGTATTTTCGTTGTTATGTGCTTCAATTTCGTATAAGGAAATGACAGCATTTGTTTTTTTCCCTCAAAAATTCCGACGCGTACCTTTAGATAAGAAGAAAAAAAATTGCATTGCTTATAATAAGAACAAATATTGAATTCCTTTAGGTACAGAACGAATCCAATTTCATTGTTATTTACATTGTTATTTACTTTTAGTAAGTCTCATTATTATTATAGTTCACCTAAGATAATTCTTCTTTGTGTGTTAAAGTTGTTAGTTTTTATGAAACTCTACTTGATTGGGGTTTAGTCGGTGTTTCTATTTCATCATCATAAATTTACAGTCGTTAAAAAAAAAAAAAAAAAAAAAGTAGATTTATTGGATAAATTCTTGATTTTCTCATATTTTACAGAACAAGCCCAGATATTTCATTCCGAATTACATGTATAACAAAAGTGTTACTATTTTCAATCTTTCTTAGAAAAACATGCTACGATAGGATACCAAAGTACTTGGTCACATTGATACAAACCAAAAAAGCAGGAAACAGCGGTTTCAACAATTTAAATAATTTTTTTAGTATATGTAATAATACGCTTTGAGCAGTTAAATAATTCACATAAATTATTTCGACCATGCTTAAAAAATTAATTTTTCTTCGTATAAACATAATTTTAACAAACAAACGACGAATGCAGATTTCCTATTCCATTTCAACAACTACATATTATGATATAAAACGTGATTATGGGAATAAGAGGGATTTTTATGTTTTCAAGAAATTGTTAACATTTTTGATATATTTACCTCATATCCATTCAATTGCCTTTGGTAAGCCAAATTTGAAATTTCCTTGCAAATTACCTTCTTCCTCAAAATTACGATCATTTTGTTAACTTTGTATTACATCTGATGTATATGTTACCGGCAAAACCAGATTTTAGGCCAAACTAGATTGGCCTAGGCCAAACTAGTTTATCCTAACGCGCATAGGATAAACTAGTTTTTCCTAGGCCACACTGGTTTATCCTAACGGCCATAGGATAAACTAGTTTTTCCTAGGCCAAACTAGTTTATCCTGACGCCCATAGGATAAACTAGTTTTTCCTAGGCCAAACTAGTTTGGCCTAATGCTCATAGGATAAACTAGTTTAGCCTGCTATTCATTGGTCTGAACTAGTTTATCCTAGGTCGAACTAGTTTATCCTAGGCCAATTCAATTTGGCGAGCATTTATTGATCCCAAAGACCGCTTCGGAGCCAACCTTCTAGTTTACCCTAAGCCAATCTAGTTTATCCCAGGCCAATTCAATTTGACGTCCTTTAATTGATGCCAACCAGCGTTCAGCACGCTTACCAAAAAAAAAAAAAAAAAGAAAAAGAAAACGAACAAATCCAAACTCTAATTCAGTTTCTCAAAAATGAATTAAGTTCACGCTCAAATTCAAAAATTTTCAAACGAATCCGCTCAACTCAAACACATCTATGGAACTGAGAAAAGTTCACTAAGAACTCGTTTTTTTATTTTTTAAATATAATAGAAGTTTAGCGTCCAAATTTGCAAAATTTTGTGAGCTAGTCTTTTGGTTATTCGATGTAAGGGTCTTTGCGGGCCCGCTCAATTTTCCTTCCCGACATTCGGCCTGGGCTTGGTTTGGGGATTACTGTTTTCGAGAGGTCCGGAGCGAGATGGACTGGGACTCAAATTTTTCCGGCGTAAGTCGGGACTGGACTGCATTCTTCTTGAGGTCTACACAGGCAGAAATTTTCAGACCAATATCCAAGCCAGCTCATATGAAAATCATGTGGACCGGCAGGATCTGTAGTCTGTTCAGTAAAAATATCAGTAACATTTAAGCAGGCCCACTTTTTTTTTCATGCACATACTGTTAAATCGCTATTATTCCACAATTAAAATTTATATACTTATTAGCCCCGATATGCTATTTATTTCGGCCAGCAATAAAAGATTCGTCTCTAAAAAACAACGTTCCGTTGTATATACCAGCCGTAAAAAATCAGATGTATCAATGTACGGCTAAATACGCTACTGTATTTTTTTTTTTTAAACTTCTAAGCATCGCACATTTTCAATTTTTATACCGTCGTGTTAGGAAAAAAAAAGTACTTTTAACTGCAATTTGTTTGTAAACTTCATCTCAATTTATTTTTGAGATATTATTATTATTATTATTTTTTTTTTGTAGTTTTTAGCGCCATTTGTGTAATGTTGGCAACTCAAGTACTCCATTTCTGTAGAAAGTAAAAGATAAATAGTTGTAAAATAGTAATTATATTTTTTTGTTCCCATTTTTCCATAACAATCGAAAAAAAATGTAATTAAAATACGCGCTATTTTGAAAAAGACATAAATGAATGATTTCTGATAAAACATGGAGCTGTTATAAACTATATTTCATTTTAAGTATCTATATTAATATTACAAACAAATGAATGCATATGAATTATTAGATAGCAGAATTTTTTTTGTCGAGTTTCTTGAATGACGACATCTCTTATTTTGGATTTATGTATTATTCAGCGATAGTGAAGTCCTATGAATAATTTACTGTAGATGCTGTTTAAGACTGGATCGTAAATGAGGAATTATTCAGTGGATGCGAATGACGTCATTTTATATAAAATAAAAGCGCGTGTTTTAATTCTTAAAACTAAAATAAGTTTTGTAATATTTATATTTATATAATTTTTTTTTTTCATCGGGGGCGACACTAAATTCTGTAAAAGCAGAATTCTTGTTTCTAGTTATTTTTATTAATTTTTTTAAACATGAGTAGATACATTTTTGGTAATAAAATTAAAGTACTGTAAAACCTGAAAAAAATAACCTGCCAATGATGGAATCCCGTGTTTAACAACAACAAAAAAAAAATGTTTATCTATGTAAAATGAGGATATTAGTACTTGTAAAAAGAATATAATGCATTTACAACAGAGATGAACCTTCTAATAAGGGAACCTGCCTATAACGGATTTTTCTTCTTTTCTATGCAATTCCGTCTTAGAAGATTTTATTGTATAAAATTTTTAAATCTCCAAGCCATAGAATGTGGATTAACGATATTAATGACTCTATTGTAAACTGTATTGATTTTTTAATGAATCTCTGTTTGTATGTAAATATCTGAATAATTACTGATACCATTAATTTTTTACACGGCTTGGAAACTTGAAAATCTGAAAAATTTTATGTAGAAAACTTTCTAAGACGGAATCACATAGGAAAGAAAAAAACTTTGTTATAGTTAAATTCCTTTTTTAGCAGGTCAGTCGTCTCTAGCAAATGTCATATGTTTTTTTTTTTTTTTTTAAACGGATTATTATATCCAATTTGCACCGATTAAAAAAAGCAAAATGAAAAAAGCAAAAAAAAAAAAAAAAAAAAAAAAAAAACGTTTAAAATGCGATTTCGTCATACACAGATTCTTTAACAGGTTTTACAGTTCTGTTTCCCTATCCGTATAAATATATATGTACTATTCTTTAAAGAGAATTTTAATTGTGGTATAATAGTAGCTTAAAAATATATCTGTTAAAACACAAGGCCAAACTAGAACCGGGACTTCGCCGGATTTTTGAAAATTCCAGATTTCTGAAGGAATACCAAATGTACTTCTGATATTCTTAATGGTGCATTTATTCATAATTAATTCAAGGCCAAGTGATATTTATGTGAGAAAATAAAAGCAATGTTTTTTTTTTTTTTTTTAATATTAATTTTTTTCTCACATAAATATCAGTTGGCGTTGGATTATTTATGAATAAATGCACCATTAAGAATATCAGAAGTACATTTGATATTCTTTCAATAATCTGGAATTTCCAAAAATCCGGCGAAGACCCGGTCCTGACGATGCCGGATTTTCGAAGTTATACGATACATAATCAATCCTCTAAATTCTTCTTCTCTTAAATTTTAAGATAACCTCTCATCAAACTCTTCGGTCCTCCAGTACACAATTTGTCAAATGGAACATATTTTGTAACTAACGGCGGCGGTGAAATGGGGAAGATAGGGTACAGTATCCCACTCCCCATCGAATAAAATTATTATACAGGGGTGACGGCAATATTACTTTGCACAAAGTTGGCGCCGGAGCGGTAGTTGGGATCAATAAAAGCACATCACATTGCGTTGCCTTAGGATAAATAGAAGGTTTTGGCGCCGGAGCGGTCTTTAGGATCAATAAAATCACGCCAAATTGAATTGGCCCAGGATAAACTAGATCGGCCTAGGATAAACTATTTCGAACCAATGAATAGCAGGCTAAACTAGTTTATCCTATGTACGTTAGGCCAAACTAGTTTGGCCTAGGAAAAACTAGTTTATCCTATGGGCGTTAGGAAAAACTAGTTTGGCCTAGGAAAAACTAGTTTATCCTATGGGCGTTAGGATAAACTAGTTTGGCCTAGGAAAAACTAGTTTATCCTATGCGCGTTAGGATAAACTAGTTTGGCCTAGGCCAATCTAGTTTGGCCTAAAATCGGGTTTGGCCGGTAACATATATACCTTTAAATATTAAAAAAAAAAAAGAATAAAATCAACCTATTCTTACGACTGGGGCGAAAGAACCTGCAACTTTTGTAGTACAACAGGATTTAAAAGTTTTATTTGACGCAACCTTTTCTCCAAAGCTCAGAATATTCAAAATAATTAATAACAAAACGGGAATATTTTTCAAAATCATATTTAAAGCAAAAGAAGAGGTGCTATAAAAATCTCACATTTTTAATTTGAAAACATATTCTTTTTTAACTACAAATATCTGTCAGGAAGGTTTGAAGAAAGTACTGAACAAAAAATCCAAATAAATGTAGAAATATAAGATAAGAAGCTAAATGAATAATCAAGTAAACAAAAGAACCGCTGTGTATATCAGAGGATATAAATAATCGTTCAAAGTAGTATTCTCTAAAGATGAGAAAACTACAGATAAATGAGATACATAATTAAAATATATGATTATTTATTTAGTTTTCTTATGCATCGTTACCTATCGGATGGATGTGCACCAAAGATTTAATTCATTTGAAATATATTGGCTTAAAGAAGTTCACTTTGTTACTGAAGGAGGTTCTCCGTATGCATAAAGCCCCACCAGTGGCTGAGAGGTTCTGCTCTCGAAACTGGTAGACGGGAAGTGCTGGGTTCGATCCCAATCGCGCCCGTCGGCCTAATCGTTCGGAGTTTTCGTGGTTTTCTTCGAACCATGGATTTCCATGCGTTAATACGGGTTAGGTTCCCTTAGAAAGACCCCCACGAAGGGCACTCCCCCTCGGGCCTATATCCCTAGTGTAGATAATCGGCCGTCACAAAATCAATCAACCGTATGCATAAAAGACGATAATAGACAAATTTGTTAGGCAATAGTAGATGAAAATAAGAAACATTGTCTGTTATAGCAGTTTTTATTTTCAACTTGCTTTTATGCAATTAATTTTATACTATTTCTTTTAAAATTTAAGCATATCCATGTATAAAAGTTTAGTTTAAGCAAACTGTTTTTTTTTTCAAATCTAACAAACATCCGTTTTCTACCTTTCTTATTTTCATTCCTTTTTATTTAAAATTAACTGCACAATGTGCTGGTAATTTTACGCAACTACTGTATTTTCCATGTTAATATAGTCAGGAAACCAAAGAAAGATACAGCACATTCACCGTGATCGAGTTTGTGCGCGAGATGAACAGTACTTTGTACTGTAAAAATGTCGTTTTTTTTTACAGTGTTTAAATATGACTTGAAGCTTTTCTAATTTTCGTAATCTGCGGAACTATAGCCCAAAAGGCTGCAGATGTAGAAATTCAGAGTTTTATTTATATAAAAAATGTTTACAAAATTAAAACTTTAATAAGTGAACAAAAAAACTTTAACTATCAAAGAATTAAACTTTAACTATCATAATTGCAAAGTACAGAATCTAAGTGACAAAATCAAAAATTCGAACTTTACATTCTGTTTAAGGGTTTTTATTTTTTGAGATTTCATACGCATGTAATGTATGTAAATCAACGACAATTCTCTGATATATTATAAGTTTTGAGTGAATGAAACGTAAATTATATGTACGATTGCGATTTTTTTTAAATAAATTTTTGTACAAACTTGACTTTTTTAAAATTTTAATTTAGTTTTATGTAATGTAACATAGGAAGAAAAATTTCTTTAATAAATAGAGATACTAGCAACATTGAAATAAAATTAGTATCTCTTTTCAGAGAAACTATCGTTATAATATTTTGAATAGAGTAATTCTAGGATAGATGGCCATAGAGGAGAGATGACCAATCTAAATATTTCCAAAACTTGATCATAGATTGCAACATAAACTTTGTTCGTATGAAATAGTTCAACGAGTTTATTTATTACGACGTGCAGTTGTGTTTTTCGATTATAAAAAGTAAGTGTAATTTTAATGTATATCTAATTTAGTAGTTAAAAATTTTTTTTTGACTTCGGTATCTGAATGTTTGGCAGCACGTACATTATATATATATTTTACTACTAGCTAACTTGCCCGGCGTTGCCCGGGTACGTAAAAAACAGCACGAAAAACCTCTGAAAATCACAATAAGATATCGCGAAAAAATTTTAAATCGCTGCGCAAATTTCGAAAAGAGAAAAATATATATATATATTGTGTTCGAAGATTGAAAGTTGATTCAACTTCTATCAACGTCTTTCACTAATGTGTAAAAATGGTAGAAAATCGCTAAACTACACTAAAAATCACATACAAAATACCCGAAAAATTCGAAAATTGTTATACAAAATCCGAATAAACTTTATTGAAATGAAGGTAGAAATTACTTTAGTATTATAGGTCAAAAATGGAATGTCAAAAAATTGCAGCAGATCGCGAAGAAACGTAAATATCTAATTAAAAATCACCTGATGACGTAACAAACACGTGTAAAGTGTTTAATGTCAAGTAAATTTGACATTTACGATCACCCATTATTGGCATTTAATCTTATAGTTTGGCGATATTTTTTTTTTATCTATGGGATAATCAGGTAGAACCACAAATTATTTCTGTTCGTATTTAAAAGTAGATAAATAGCTCTTCTTTATATAAATAAATAAAATAAATATTGAAAAAAATGCTTATATGTATATGAAAAGTAAATAGTTTGCCAGTAAATATACATAAAATTCACTTCACTCGCCAAGGCCATTTTCTCTAACTCACCAAAGCCCATATATTAAAAATATACCAAATACTCTTCAATCTGTTGCCTGATACTAAGTAATCACAATAATGTAAATAACTATTAGGCATAGATACGTACCGGGTTTGGCGCGATTTTTTTTCACGCCAATTTGGTGAAAACGTCGTTTTCGAATACCAGTTACATATATATATTTAAATTATTTTCTATTGTTTTAAAAGGAAATAGCAATAAACAATAAAAAGTTTAATTAATATCTATAGAACAAAACAGTTTATATAACTGTAAAAAAGAAAATAAAAGTAAATAAACAATTTATTAATAAATAAACAACAATAGCCGAGTTAACATGTCAGGCAAAATAACGCCATTTTGGAGCCCATTATGTACCATGGAGCGTATATGACATCTGCGACAACAAAACTTTCAATAATATACTAAATATGTCATTTGATGGTGGCTTGATTATCGAAGATTATGTGTGTATATGGCACATTTTTACACTAAAATTTAAACACTTGACTACATAGTTATAATTTAAAATCCTTTTTATATAATTTACATTTGAATATAAAGATTTACTCCAAAATGTTCTCCTATACTTAAAAAAAAAATTATTGCGACCTTCGCCTGGATTATTTCACGCTTCTGCCTTTGTGGCTTAAAATTGCATTGTTTGGCGACCAAGGTAATAATTAAATAGCATGTAACTCACAAATAAAGCCTTTCTCCTGTAAGACATACGATGGGAAAATTACATAAAAATGATAATTAAATTGAATTTTAAAAAAAGGACTAAAAGACTGTTACTTAAATTTTATTTCTTCAAGTTTCTTCAGGCACATTTTTATTAACCTGGCGAAGCGAAAAATCGCCAAATAATGTATCAATTGCTTCTTTCATACTAATTTATTTTTTTGAGTTTTATAAACATTCCTTTCATATTTAAATTAAATATTTTCATTTTATAAATTTTATCTCGCATTAAAAAGGTTTTTGATTCTTTTTTTTTAAATTAAACAAATAACAGTTATTTTCTTTTAATTTGCGAGTTGTTTACGTTATTTTATAACGGATATAGCCATTTCAATTCATTTATCAACTATAATTTTCGGCAAAATGACCACTGGAAACCCTTTTGTTGAAAATATCAATAAAATACTAATAATATCTAAGCATTGTATCATTTTACTTTTATTCACAATTTAATTTACTTGGATTCCCTTAAATATAATTAACATAATCCCTTAAGTTAATATTAGTTTTTGTTGCATTAAAAGATCTCAATTTGTTGATTTTCTGTAAGCAAGTATTCCATATTGGTTTACAATAGACGTCTATGGGAATTTGGCGAAATATTAGAGATATCGCCAAGTTGGCGTCACTTTTGGCGACTCATTTTGGTCGCCAAATTTGGCGATATACCGCCAAGTTGTCGACAAACATGGCGGCATTTGGCGACTGAACTGTGTCCTTGTACGGTAACCTCCTTATAGGTATGGAAATGCATTAAATGCTGTTCAATAATTGCATAAAAAATTCGCTAAAAATTCAAAACTCGCTGCACGAATTCCGAATAAGCTTTTTTGAAAAGGGAACAAAATTTACTATATTGGGTTAAAAGAAAGAAACCATATTCTTCTCACTTATATGGAAAAAATCGCCTCGAAACTTAAAAAAGAGCTAAAAATCGCATAAAAAATTAAATTAAAAAAATCGAATCAAAAAATCAAAAATCGGGCTTCGAGGTGCAAAACTTCATATATAGACGTACCTTTTCCCCAAATTTTGTAGCTCTACGTGCAGCGGTCTCTTCAGATTACCGTCGACACACTCACTCACTCACTCACTCACACACAAACTTCTTTCTTTATTATTATAGATATGGAATTTTAAGGCACGTATATAATCTAACATTTACTTCTAAGCCTAAAACAAAGACGTACAATGGCTATTGATGCTTTAAATTGGGCGACCATCAGTCCTTCAATTTCAAGAGAGATGGCCACATAAAATCGAGGAGAGATGGCCACCTTCAATAAATATTTCAAAATTATACAGAGTGATGATTTTAACTAAATATAATTAAATTTAAAATAAACATATAACTTTTATGTTTATAAATATATTAATTAATATATTTTTTTTAATTTTAACTAAAAAAATATTTTAATAATAATAATAATAATAACAATATAAGACCTAACGATTTATTTGCTTCAGAAAATACTGAAAAACGTCGGAAACTTTGATAAAAGAAACTGATAAAGATGATAAATAAGTTAAATTAACGTAATAAATCTAAAATTAACGCGAGAAAAAAAGCACGACACTTCCGGTAGCGAAGAAAACGAAATACATTTAAAATTCTACAGATTCAGAGTAAATAGAATTGGATTAGGACCACTGTGTTTGTTGTGCAAATCAGTATAATATCACATCCAAAAAAGATGTCTGGATACAAAGCATAAGGTACCTGAAGTGGATACATGAAACGTGTACGAATTATTAAGACTTTTGCCAAACATGTGGTAAGATTTTACGAAAAGTGAAGTATTGAAATAATACTTGAAATTTTGTTTATTCGAGTTTTATTCACTCATTTTCCATCATATAAGTTTATCTTTGAAATTGCTATAGGTTTTTCATGATTAACTCTATGAAATGTGTTATTTTTTTGCTATTTAACTTCACTTTTTCTTTAATGTATTGGATGGCCATCTCTCCTCGGCTTTACGGAGAGATGGCCAGCTGCCATTTTAATTTCAATTTTGTTTAACACATTTATTTTTAATATTTAATTATTTTTTGAATAAAATATTATGAGTATACGTATAAGAATTTTAAATATGCATAAATAATTCTTGTATTTGCATTCTAAGAATTTTTATTTCAATCTTTAAAAACTATGGCCATCTATCCTTGAGTTATTCTATAAGTTGTTTTTATTAATGTTGCTTTTAGTAAAAATTTTCAAAATTGCATCAATTTAATGTTTATTAAATATATTAGAAAAAGTTCGCAGTCTGCAAATCAGGAGTTCTAGGCCCATTAAAAGTAGCTCAAAAAAGAGCCGTACTAACCAATAATTCGCGGAAAGCTTGAAATCGATTTAATCACTTTGTTTTACATCCAGATTATAAGGATTTGAAGTTTGTCCCATTTTCTTGGTAAGCTTTAGACGTGGCACCACGAAAACCTCAAAATATTTGAACTAGTTTCAGATTTCGCAAATAACTCAGAAATCATTAACTCTACAGAAAACATCCTTTAAATTTTCTTTAACTGTTTGAACATTCATTGAATATTTCATTAATTAAACATTCTTTAATTATAGACCACAAAATTCTGCGTCGATTGAGTACCGTAGACTAAAAATTTCATTAATAATAAGCGAGATATGTTAAATAAAAAATTTGCATTTTTTCAAAATTTTCTAAAATAATTCATAAAATCGTCTTTTTTGTGTACCAACTATAGATTAAATGAATGTTTTCGCTTACAAAACCGTAGAACTGCATAAATAGCTGAATAGTACTGATTTATTAAAAACTTCTAAATTTTATTGCATTAATATGGGAATTTCACGAATCTTCTCAAAAGATGGTTGCACTTGAAATACAAACGATGTCCCCAAATTAACTTTAATTCTGCCGTCAAAAAAAATGCTTACGTACTTCAACTCAAGCGTACATTTCCTCTTTGCGAAGTCCTGCCACTTATATGTACTTGACATGGTGGAACTAGAGTCATGTCTGACCGCGGAAGAATGTGATTTTTATGTAAATAAAGGTTATTTCACAAGAAGATGATCAGACAAATTTTGACCTTGGATATGGTCAGACATTACAATTGAGCAGACACTGATGAGATCGTTGAAGAGTACTGGGGGTCAATCTCGTGGAAGAGGACTGACTGACAGCACCCTGGCTAAATGTATTGTTACGATGCCCGTAATCATGGATACTTTCCAATAAGTGCGGAAGTTGTGTGGGATGTCATTTTGTATAATAGAGCACGTTGATTTAAGATTATCTAGAATCACAAGGGACAACATCGACGTAAATAAGTTTGTTTCATGGTTTCTGTCGCACAACCCGGTCCCCTAATGTCACTATGTGACGTGTCTGAGTAAAAGTGTAATTGGTGGCGATAAAAGAATTTGTCATCTAGCCAAAGAGATTGAAGTTGCAAGTATTAAAAGTGTCACTGGTAGTGATTTTGAATGATGTGATATTCGAGATATCCAATCGAGTAACTCCAATGAAAAGCTTCACGTGTGGTGTAAAAATCCATGATGAGGGGTTATCCGTCTATTCAGAGACGACTTTTTTCCACAAAAAATCAGAGGAAGAACTTAGAAAATTCTTTGAATCTAAATTGGCTCAATATCCGACTTTTCTGTTTGATAACGCTGGGACGAGGAAGCTGCAAAAGTTAGCATTTTAATATTTGTTCACACCCCTTGATGATTTAGAACAAACTGTACAAACTGACCATGTGATTGATGGCAGCTCCCTGCTCCATCGAGTGAGTTGGGAGCTAAGAGAAAAGTTCTCGTCAATTATTTCCAAGTACATTGGATATCTGAAAAACAACTACGGTATAAATGCAACCACTGTATTTGCCTGTTAACTAGGTGCATCGTCAGAACATGGCACCAAGTCTGCTGAGCGTTTCCGCAGAAAAAAAATTAATACATTGTAGCAAGTGTTCACTTTGACAAAAATATGTCGCTCACATTTCAAAAAGAGAACTTCCTTGCTATTGAAGGCAATAAACGCCGTTTAATAAGAATGCTCAGTGAAGAACTAGAGCAAGATAATTTTACTTTGCAGCAGGCTGACGAGGATGCAGATACTACAATCGTGATGGAAGTCATCCAACTTGATCAGTAGTCAGAACGTGTTATCAAAGTTGCGGCAGGTATTGATATGCTTGTGCTTTTGACTGCATTTGCTTCCAACTCATCCACGATATACTTAAAACCTGGGAAAGGACAGCCAATCAATGTTTTGTATTCACCATTGAGTTTCAAATAATCGCCGACTGTGAAGAATAATATCCTATTCCTACATGCTATTAGTGGCTGTGATTCTACATCGACCTTCTTCAGGCAGAGTAAACTGAAATTTAACACAACTTGCATAACTACAGACATACACACATTAAAATTTTATTAAAAACAATTAAAATATAGTTAAAAATATATATAAACGTTTCGGCTATTTTCATAGCCCTCATCAGTAAATGAGCAGAGTCACAAAACAGCAAGAGTCACAGTAAACGAAAAAATAGTAAAAATCACGATCTAAGTAGGATAAAATAATCAGCAGGAACTTGGGTTGCTTCGTTGATTGGCGATTCAGCTAAAACAGTTCTCCAACCCTCAAGGAAGACACGGCTAAAACATACGGGGCAATTGGCTTCCACAATTCGTGCACTCTGAAAATCGGGGACATGATCGAACTCAAGTGCATGTGCAACTAATCTTGAATTCAGAGTACCTTTATTAATAGAACTTTTATGCTCCTTGAGTCTAGAATTTAATGAGCGTCCAGTCTCACAAATGTAAATCGAACTGCAACCTTTACAAGGAATTTCATAAACGACACCATTCAGGTCAAACTTCGAATATTTATGTTTAAATCTACTGAAAAAATTACCAATGCGGTTCAATGGAATATGAGCTGTCCTAACATTAACATCCTTGAGTACGGCTGAAATTTTCTTCAAAATATTACTGTAATAAGGCAAAGATATAGTTCCTATGGGATTGACACGCCGGCAAGGAGTGGGATACTGGTCTGATTTGCTCATAAGTTCCGAAATAACTCTAAGACACCAACGACGTGGATGGTCGTTGAGACGTAAATTATTCATTATCTTACCGATTTCATTATCAAAACTAACTCTGTCGCTGAAAAATCTCAAGGCTCTGTTGTACAAGGATCTGAAGACTGCGATTTTATGTGAAAGTGGGATATTGGATTTAAAATTTAAAATTCTTTTCCTTGACGTTTTGCTCCAGAAAGAAATTGTTAATAATATTCCTATTTTGAAAACTTCTGTTTACAGTAAAAGTACTTCCTCCGGACAATATTTAAATTTTAAATCCAATAGCCCACTTTCACATAAAATCGCAGTCATCAGATCCTTGTACAACAGAGCCTTGAGATTTTGCAGTGACAGAGTTAGTTTTGATAATGAAATTGGTAAGATAATGAATGATTTACGTCTCAACGACTATCCACGTCGTTGGTATCTTAGAGTTATTTCGGAACTTACGAGCAAATCAGACCAGTATCCCACTCCTTACCAGCGTGTCAATCCCATAGGAACTATATCTTTGCCTTATTACAGTAATATTTCGGAGAAAATTTCAGCCGTACCCAAGGATGTTAATGTTAGGACAGCTCACGTTCCCTTGAACCGCATTGGTGAGTTTTTCAGTAGTTTTAAACATAAATATTCGAAGTTTGACCTGAATGGTGTCGTTTATGAAATTCCTTGTAAAGGTTGCAGCTCGATTTACATTGGTGAGACTGGGCGCTCATTAAATTCTAGACTCAAGGAGCATAAAAGTTCTTTTAATAAAGGTACTCTGAATTCAAGATTAGTTGCACATGCACTTGAGTTCGATCATGTCCCCGATTTTGAGAGTGCACGAATTGTGGAAGCCAATTGCCCCGTATGTTTTAGCCGTGTCTTCCTTGAATGGGTTGGAGAACTGTTTTAGCTTGATTATTTTATCCTGCTTAGACTGTGATTTTAACTGTTTTTTCGTTTACTGTGGCTCTTGCTGTTTTGTGACTCTGCTCGTTTACTGATGAGGGCTATGAAAATAGCCGAAACGTTTATATATATTTTTAAGGATATTTTAATTGTTTTTAATAAAATTTTAATGTGTGTATGTCTGTAGTTATGCAAATTGTGTTAATTATTAAGGAATCCAGACGTAATTACGTATGTATTTTTAAAACTGAAACTTATCTAGCTTTTGGAAAATCATGCTCCTCTGCAGAATGATCCACCTGTCTTTGATAACAAATATACTGTTCCTCAGGTTGTAAGGGCTACGGGGCAGAAATTAATTGCCACCTTATACAATTCCTAGTACGAAGAAGCCAGAACACTGCACAAATTACGATACAACATATTTGCAAAGTACCTTATGAAGGCCCAATTTAACTTCGCTTGTCTCCCGCCAACTGAAGATGCAGCCAAACAACATTCATTCAGAGCTTATCTTCAGATCAACATTTAGAATGGATGGGTGATGAATCCCAATGATTTTGTGCTGGAAGTCATACAGGCATGGTATACTTCCAGTCACCATGAACGATGTAGCTATACCACCAGAGCTCTTAACGCATTGTTATGCAAATGAGCAAAGGAGTGGAACGGTGGTTTATGTTCTTGCAGGAAGAACGGGGTTAAAGGCCCAACTATATGTTACCACTGTAAACGGGCGTCGTGATTTAATACCGCGGATGAAGAAGACCCACAAACCGTGTACGACGAAAAAGTAGATATGGATCAGAGGGTCTGCCATGTGGAGGAGGTGGAAGAAGAATGGACAGCTCAATGTCCAGCAAAAATAAATAAATAAATAAAAACACTCTAAGATCGATTTCCTTATATTTCCCTCAAGTAATTTTCAGTTGATTTTTTTTATTACCACTGCTTTTATACTATTTTTTTTAATTTTTGTTTCTTGATTTTCTGTTATTATATCGTTCTCTAACATTTTATAAAATACATGATTTTAAGTACGCATACAATTCTTTCATTTTTAGATACCTATCCCTTATATTCATAATTTCATTGAATTTTCAAAATATAATTATTTGTGCATCTCAAAAAATAATTCCCTTACAGGCATCAGAATTTAAAAAAAAATTGGGGACATTAGTTGCATTTAAAGTGCAATCATATATTGAGAAAGTTGGTGAAATTCATACATTAATGTAATTAATTTTTCTATAATCTAAACTAGATAATCTAAATCTAATATTTAGAGAATTTTGAGGTTTTCGTGGTGCTACGTCTAAAGCTCACCAGGAAAAAATAGGACAAACTTCAAATCCCTTCATTTGGATATGCAGCTTTCCGCGAATTATCGGTTTGTAAAATCCTATTTTTACTGGCCTATTCACCAAACTTTTGAAAATATAGAATGAGATTATAATTTTTTTTGTTTCTAATAAAATGCAAGAAATAGGAGAGGAAACTTCAAAACCGTTTTTGACTAATTTCCAAAAGAATGGAATGTGTTTCTTCTCCGAAAGTAGTCAATAAAAATTATTTGTGTAATGAGGGAAAGATATTCGTCTCAAATACTTTTGTTGAATTTTTCAGTTCATTAAGCAGTGTGGAGGAAACAGAATGTTAAAATGGGATAAAACCTAAATGGGATAAATCTGCTTTGTTTCAAAGAACTTTAAGGTAATTTAAAAATACAAAAGCTCGATAAAGATTATCATTATGTAGTATGATTACTTGACCATAAATGGTTTAGAATGCACTCTTTTAAATTTTAAGTTTTTTATATTGAACGATTCTGATATTAAATATTCCAAATACCAATTCACACAAAAAGTGCCTTTTTCATATACAATGTTACCCGTTTTTCGTAAAAAAGTATGTATTTTGAAAGCATCTATTTATAACGTGGAAAAGATAGGCACAATTGTAAGTTTTTTCTTGAAATAAAAGGTATCCAAATCCAAACCTCACATTTCCGAGAAGGTTGTAGCAAACAAAATGTATTCATCATACAATGTGAGGAGTGTTGTAAATAGATGATAAGGAGTTTTTCTACAGCATAAAAAGTCCCTAAAACTACCAATAGACGGCGTATAATATATTGATAAGGAATAGAACATGATTTACACAATATATATGTCAGAAATATGCGTTGTATGATGGAAAACATTGCAAGATATTATCTAAATTTATTATATATCATGTTCAGTAACTGATTGCAATTTATGTTATATAGTGTTATGCACATCATGCTATGCTTTCTTTAAAATCGGTCAGAGAACTTATAGGATCTCCGCAGACTAATTATTATAATTTTATGAATTAATCTTTTATTTTGCTCTAGAAAAAAGTCCCTTACAGCACTGCCGAAATTGCAGCTTCAAATTTATACTAACAAATAAAGGTAAAAAATAATAATAAATGCACCTGAAATAAAAAGAAAAGAATTTTTACGCATCACGCATATTATGAAACATTTTTGGAATATCGGGATATGGTTACAATTTTTTCAATATTATTTTTTCCGATTTTTTCGATATGGTTACGATTTTACGAAGTTGTATTTCTATACTGTTCAATAAATCAGTTATAAATACATGTAAATATACTTTTACAGCAATAATAATACATGCACGGTGAAACCTTTTTTTAACATTTTGTAATTAGAACAATATTTTAAAAAGTGCTAACATCGCGTAACATCAATTAAAAGTAATTAAAGTAATAATGGAATTCGAACTTTTTTGGACGTCTCTATACAAAGTCCCTATATAGGACTTTATGCATCATAAAAATATATTTTTCTGTTTTTCTATTTAATTATAACCAATACATTGACGTTATATGATTATGTACGTCCTTTGTTTTGTATTTCAAGAGCTTATAGATTTTTGTCTACTATTGAATAACAGCGTAAATCTAAAAATTCTAGTACAATGAGAGGGACAAAAATATTTTATGAAGGGATGCGATACAGTTTGCCCTTGAACAATCATTTAACAAATAGATTGATAGGATATTAAGCTCTATTGAACGGTCTGCGTATGATACTTCTATGATGATTTCAAGAATGTTCGCCTCAAATGCAGTAACACTGTCTGAATTTGGTTAACGCTGAAACTGTTTGGAAACTGGTGTTGGAATTAACAGGTATGAAGAACGTATGATTATCGAAACTGTTAAGCCGCGAGTTCAACAGTATGTTAATTAATTTTTTTAACGAAACAGCTCATTGAGCCAAAATCAGATGCACCCAAAAAAATTTCTGCACCCTGTACAAGCACCGTATAGCATAATAAATACAGTACAGCTATAAAGTGCAAAATATTACTGAAAACACACTTCAAGAATTTACTACCAAAGACAATAATATGTTGGAATACTTCTATCAGGGTCTGTATATGGACTCTAAATCATTTTAATAGGGAATATTTTTTAGTCAAAACGAATATCGTGGTATATATATATATATATATATATATTGTATCTTTTACACACTTCTCCATGGCAGTATCTGCTTTATTTACTTTTTTAAATGTTTCTACAGCGCAAAGAATAATGTATAAATGTATAATGTTGTATGTAGTTATTTAGAAATATGCAGGTTCAAATTGTAAAAATCTTTAAAATTAACTATATACAATCATTTCGGATAGATAAATATTTATAAATAATGTAATTTTTGTGTGAACTCATAAAGAACTAAAAATGTTAAACGCATTATGTTCTATAAATAACAAGCTTGTGAAAAAACAGCCCTAATGATATACATGGATTACGTTTTTTTAAATATTTTAAGTAATTAAAAAACATTATCGTCAATATGCACTGAATTTTAAATAGGGCAAATATTGAACCAACATAACATACATCAATGATATCTTGCTACAAATCTATAGGGAATTTCCGTGTAATTTTCAATGCCCCATTTAATAGTAAAAACATCCTAAGAAACCTATTTAAAAAATTACTAGAAATTGCAGGTGAGAAAGGGCATGCCGAGTTTAAATAGAAGGATCCCCCTCTGATACATATATCGCTTTTCATCTGTTTAGAGAAATTGACATCATTAAGCCCGCCACAAACAATTACACGCCGGACACAAAACGACTTTATCCTACTTTTTTTGTTTAACTGTAAATGCTACCTACTAAGGATCGACCGAAAATGATTTTTAAGACTAAAACAGAAACAGGAACCGATCTTCGGGGATATTCCTATTTTCGGTCGAAAATGAAAACGAAAACGTTCTTTTTTTACAACATGTTACATACATTTCAATGTATTGCATTGTAATGCAACAGAGCAAAATTTAAAACGATTTACCGGTGGATTTTGTTCTGTTTTTATTAGATAAATGGTGTCACTGCATATTTTCTTTCTTAGGATTGGTTAAACTGTTAATTGATTGGAAATATAACGAACTTTTTAAATACAAGAAGACTTTGTTCTTTTAAAGCAATATAAAACTCTTTTCTGACGATGGTCATAGATGATGATTGAAACGTTGATTATTTTAATTTTTTAATGTTTATTTAGTTTTTATTTTATTTTATATACACCATTCTATACATATATTTTTTTTATTTTCACGTTTATATTAAAAATATTAGTTTCATTTTGCAAGCATTTATATCGTTTATCTTTAAAAAATATTCCTAATTTCATGACTGCAAGACATAATGGTTGTAAAACTTTTCCGTTACGATATGTTAATGTGGAGTGAACCTCGATTATCGAAAACTCACTACTTTAATTTAATCTTGGCCAAAAGCGCGAACTAGTAAATTTATAAAAAGAATTATAGCATATGTTTTTTAAGATAAGACAACAGGAAACAAAAAAAAAAAAAAAAAATTATTTAAGCTATCCATGCAGAGTTTCTAAAACGTTTTATCAACGTATAATAGTAATTTAATTAATCTTAAACTATTAGTTCATAAAAGCGCGCTTAAAAAAAATGACACTCTTTCTTTTTTATTTATACAGGGTAATTCAAAAAAAAAAAAAAAAGGTTTACAAAATGATGCGGCAATTCACGCATACGGCAAGGATATAAAATCACATAGGAACATAGGCTCGCAAATCACTTATTTAGTCGCAAACACAGGGTTGTTTAATCCTAACTGAACCCGGGTTGACGGTGATAAATCCGAGAAAAATAAAAACATTGTAATGAAAATATAACGCTATAGACATTGTTTTGTATGAAATGTGGTAACATGACGAAAAGATCTGGAAAAACATATTGCTCAAGCAATCGATCATACCATATGAATTGATAATAATCACAGTACAAAATGTGAGGCGTCAAGTGCATACTGCTAGCGCGTATAATGCAAAGTTCTACCACTTTTTTTTGATGTTATAACATTTACAACATGGCTGAGAATGTCTGTTAAATGTTTTATTAAAATATACTTCAGTTTTCTGAAAGTTATGACCGTCAACTCAAATTCAGTTAGGAAGAAACGCCCTGTATTTGTGACTAAATAAGTAGTTTTCGACCCTACGTTCCTATGTGATTTTTCATCCTTGTTGTATGCCTGATTTGCCATGTCATTTTGTAAATGTTTTTCTTAATCACCCTGTATTTCATATTTTACCTTTTAGTTGTTTAAAATATTTTTTATTGATGTTTCACAGCCATTTGGTACATTCCGTTGTTTGGCGCATAATTAATTACATTGCTGTTTTAACTCTACAGGGATAAAGACTATTACTGCCATAAAGACTATCTGGCGATTTGTCCCGTTCACGTGGAAAAGGGAAAAAATCCCTAAAATTAATTTATTAATCTATAATAAGGTTCTTAAAATAGCGAAACGGTATTTTCAACGAAAACGCACTTTTGTAAATAATATATATAAATCTAGTATATCAGGAAGTCAGTGAAAAATGGATAAAGAAATTCTATGTTTACATATATGAACCATGTTAAGTTATCTAAAAAAGTGAAAGAAAAAACTTTTATCTTATTTCCAACATTACATTATAACGAATTAGCTGGTATCGAAGGAGGATCAGTATATACCTCTATAGGGGAGACCGGGGCAAGATGACTATGTTAACAATTTTTGTTGTTTATTAATTTATTTTTAAGTAATATTAAAATTGATTTTACATGAACTATTAGAGTATTCCTTTGTAGTATTAAATATATTACCATTTAAATTTTCAAATAAAAAAATAAATTATTTTTTCTTAACATAAGATAAATTCTTTCTTAACATTAACAAATCGTCATCTTGCCCCAATACTGGGGCAAGATGACAACACTGAAAAAGGCTGGACATATTTTATCTTTTGAATATGTTACATGGTTTAACAAATGATAACTGTGTTTTTACATCTTACAAAGTATCAAGCTAAGCATAATGCATTGTAACGTAATTTTGAAGTGTTTAGTTGTGCATCTAACAATAATCACAAATAAAAGTGCCATTTTCATAATTGAAACAGTCCTCATGCCACCACTCTTGGCATTTACAGCACTGGATCCATTCTTCTGTTGGTGGGTCACAATATTCCTCATCACAAGCAGGACATCTGAAAACACCATCCTTTGAAGTTTATGCAACTGGACTGGTTTTAAATCAAAAACACTAACAGGTTTCTTTGGTACATTCGGAATCAGTATTTGCCATAAGTTCTGGTTCTTCTGGAGGGTCGTCATCTTGCCCCGGACTGCCTGTTTAAAAATATTCGTTTTTATTGGCTTGAAGGAAGGCGATTAATCGACATTTATTCTTAGTAATAGGTAATATTTAAACTAAGCTACTCATAAAAATTACAGAGAAACGATATATCTTACTTGTATCTGTAGCAGAGCTTTTTTACACTTGCATAAAATTTATAATGTGGCAGCGGTAAACAATCAAAGCTCACAACTAACACAAAAATAGCAATTTCAGCGTCTCTATACTATTGTTTAGCGAACGGCCGACAGGAGAGCCAGTAGTGTCCGGTTGATGCTGCCACCTAGTGGAAAAAGGGAAAATTAAGACATTCGTCATCTTGCCCCGCTCTTCATCTTGCCTTGGTCTCCCCTATATATACATTCAATCGAACTGACGTTTATTCGCTCAATTATAGAACATATTATAGACTACTTAAACATATAATGTAAATACTTCAATACATTGGTTTTGGAATTTTTCTTTAGAAAAATTTTAAAAACTCTAACTTTATAGATCAGTAGAAAAGTGATAAAATAGAAACGGATGTTTCTTGATTATAGTAAATTTTTACAACTATACTCAAATAAATAACTATTTAAGTCGTGACATTCCGAGACAATAGCAATTTATGTGAAAACTGTAAAAGCATCCAATAAGAAACAATCAATTTGAGCGAGGCAGTAAACTTATTTGTTTATATTTTTTAGCAAAATTTAAATGAAATCAGACTTAGTAAAGAAAACTATGTATCTGATTGATTTTTCTTCTTTATAATAAAGTTTTAGATTTATGTCTTACAAGAACAAAAACTTCTAAGTCTTCTAACAGGACAAGTTCTTTTCTATCAACTTATGCTAACCCCAACTTAATTATAAATAAAATAATACATAAACATTTACCTAGAATTTGAGCAACAAACAAATCTTTGCATTCTTTCCCTATAATTTAGGACATTCAAAGTTTGAATAAATATAAAAGTATACACATTTACAAAACAATTAACCTTTTGCATGCAATAAAAACAAAATCTTACCATTCTTTTGTTTTTGGCTCAACCAAAAACAAAATTTAAAAGTATGTTTTAATGAAGCAAGAATCATTATTCCTACATCCCATTATCATATCTCATTAATAAAAGACTCGATAAAAATTTAAATCAAAGGTAAGAACGCAATTAATGATAATCTATCACATAGCATACAGTTAAAGGTTTTAAATATTGCGGAAGGAATGATAATTTGTGGGTAATGTTTTTAGTGATCTACCCTACCACCTTCAATAGGATGGACTCACCTTACTTATGGACCCGAAGACACAGGGAACAAAAGGGATTCAGTACGTAATCGAAGCAGCGCTAAAGACGATCAAGTTCTGATCGAAAGTACTCGACGTATAGTATTGAGTTTTAAGTTTTTTTAAACTTTATTAAATGTAATAACAACTTTTACATATTGTGTCATCTTTAAATTCACCTTTTTAGCAAAGATTTTTTTTTTGTTTTTATTTAATCCGAGATGAATGTGACAACCCAGTGAAATATATTTCATACACAGAGTGTTTCAAAATTATGTGTCAGAAATGTAAAGGCAGGTAGGGGACCTAAATAAGCAGATTTCGTATAGGAATGTGGGTGCAGTGTTGATTCAATAGAGGTCTCTGTTAAGTTCGGCAGATGAAAGCACTTCATTGACTTAAAACGTCATTCCCTCAGGGATTCCCGGCAAGATGCACCCTTACACCAATGCAGAGCTTGCCGACATGTATTTAATGTATGGGGCTAAGCAAGAGAATGGCTCACAAACAACGGATGTCCAACAGCTCTCGATTTTGCCGCAGGACTATTCTCTATTGTGCGTAATACTGCTTCTTCTATTGCAGGAATCCAGCGATATCTTACTATCCCCATATGACGCCCGGAAACATAGAACGATCCACTCGCGAGCAACTCCCAATAAAGGGTCTCAATTGCTCGGGATCCGCCAGAATCCTTCCTGGGAATTGTTCCATGTAAATCCTTTCAGCAGTCTATCCATTTTCTTGCGCAACCCTATATATGAACTGCATGTCGCCAAGCTCCGCATTGATGTAACGATGTATCTTGCTCGATATCCATCCAGAAAATGACGATTCAAGCCAGCAAAGAGCATTCATCCGCCGCACTCAACAGCGTCCTCTACTGCCTCAACGCTATATTTCCACATCCACATTCCTACACAAAATCTGCTTATTTATGTCCCGTAGCTACTTTTACATTTCTGACATACAATTTTGAAACACCCTGTATACATTTTGTTGTCTTTTATAAGCATTCAATATTCATAGCGAAAATCACGCCTAATTGTTTAACTGCTTTGTTTAAAAAAAAAAATCCGAAACTTTTCAGTATCATACATTACTTTAGCTCAATTACTTGGCTTGGTAGAAAACGCAAGCAAGTGAATTTATTAAAAAATATATTTCTTTTGCTCTCTTTCTTTTATCAGGGAGGGTAACGGGAAAGAAAAAAATGGAATTCAATGCTTATAGGCACTCAATGTCTATATTTAAAATCACGCCTATTTTCATGACTGTAAATCATATTCTTTCCCAAAAATTTACGTTAAAATAAATTAGATCATAGAGTTCAATCTTGCACTGCTTTTTTAAGCCTAGTACAAAGCACAAGCATATGAATTGAAGGAAAAAAAATATAATTTTTATATGTTTCTTTTATAGCATATTAAACTTAATACATAAATAACATTAAACTATATTATAAAATATAGTTTAAACTATAATTTTCGGACGTCGTGTTTACCTTGATTATGAAATGAAAAAAATATGAAACGAACCTTCTGCTTTATTTTCGAATAAAAGGTGCTAAAACACATTAAAAATGTCAACAGCTCTTTCAAGGTTAAACCAAAAACAAGACATTGACATAGATTTTGGTAAAGCAAGAATCATAGCCCGTACTTCACATTGCTACGAATCCATAATCAGTGAATCTTTGAAAATTTTGACTCAAGAATGGAACACTTGCAATGATGTACTGTTCTACAGTATATCCAAGATGTGGTATGGAATACTAAATATATCTATCGATTTTGGAACATAAATTATCGTGTCCCCTCCAATCTGCTCCTCCTCCGTTCGTTTGAAATAGACTCGTCTACAGCTATTTAACTTTACAGTGCAGGAAAAAGCGTATACCTCTAATCGTTTATTACGCTTAGTATCGTTTATTACTATTATTACCATTATTGCCCATATAATCATATATATTTCTTAAATTTAATTATTATTTATATTTTATTATGTTATAATTATATTATATTGAGTCATACATATATTTTTTATATATTTTATTTAAAGAATATTTTTATAGTAAAACTAGTATGTTGTGGCCATCACGAAACGTCCTTCTATATAAATCACGTCAATTAAATTATTTAAATAGTACAAGAAATTACGTCAATTTAGCACCAATTCACATCAAAGTATATCTAAATCTGAAGTTTGATTAAATTTCGTGCATTAATTATCGACATAGAGCTATAGTGGAAATTCTGAAAAATGCAGCATAGAAACGCCACCTGTTGAGCGATTTGCACCAAAACATAAACAACAGTAATTCATATGAAAATATCCCTGAATCTGAAGTTCGTTGAAAATCCAAGCATTAGTTCTTGAGGTAGAGCTATTGAGGAAATCGCAAACAAAAACAGCCTAGCAGTGCCACCTGTTGAGCGATTTATACCAAAATGCATAAAATGTCAATTCATGTAAGGGACTAACTGATTCTTAAGTTTGATGAAATTTCGGGCATTAATTCTTGAAATACACCTATAGAGAAAATTCTGAAAAACACAACATAGCAGTGCCACCTGTTGAGCGATTTACACCAAAATGTAAAAATGTCAAATCATGTCAAGGACTAACTGATTCTGAAGTTTGATAAAAAGTCGTGCATTAGTTTTTGAGATACAGCTATAGTGGAAATTATGAAAAATGCAGCATAGCAGCGCCACCTGTTGAGCGATTTACACCAAAATGCATAAAATGTTAATTCTTGTTAAGGGCTAACTTATTCTGAAGTTTGTTGAAAATCCAAGCATTAGTTCTTGAGATAAAGCTATTTCGGAAATCGTAAATATTGCAGTATAGCAGCGCCATCTGTTGAGCGATTTGCACCAAAATATATAAAACTTCAACTCATGTCAAGGGCTAACGGAATCTGAAGTTTAATGAAAATCGCTGCATTAGTTCTGGAGATTGAGCTATTGCGGAAATACTGAAAAAGTCTGCATAGCAGCGCCACCTGTTGAGCGATTTACACCAAAAACTAATCAGCACCAATTTATATCAGGGACTAATTGAATATAAATTTTTATTCAATTTCGTGGATTAGTTCTTGTGATAGAGCACCCACAATATTTGTGTCACATACAGACAGACAGACTCACAGATAGAAATTTTGTAAAAACATGTTTTTCGGAATCTCTGACCCCTAAAACGTGTAAATCCGTTGAAAACCGAAAGTCGAAAATTTTCAAGAATCCAATACTTCTTGTAAAGATAGAAGAAAGTAAAAATATTTTTCCGAGTATTTATTCGATATATTATTTAAAATATATTATTATTGAGAAATCGAAATTGCTAAAAACAAGAATAAACTTGGTGGAAACAAATATTTATATTTATTCCCTGAGCAATACAATATTTCTATTACATTTAAAATAAGGACACAAACCAATTTCTGATGGGATTTATTAACAATTCTTGGTTTATAGTAATTAACTAAATAAAAATTAATGTACAGCTAACGTATAGATAACTCATAAGTACATGCACTTCATTACATTTGTTTTTTCTAACGAAAACATACCATTTTTTATGGCTAAAATAAAAGTAATATTTTCCTCTAAATATTTAAAATGTACTGTACGTATGTAGACAAACATAACTCTGTCTTTCACACAGTTTTCACAAAAAATCTTTTTTATCACTTTCGCGGTGCATTTGCCGCAAGTCGATTTCCTGCTTATAACTTCACACTTGTCCATATTTATATTGCCTTTGAAACTAGAACTTTGACACTGCTTTCTTTTTTAGCTCCTTAATCACAAGTGTCTGAAGATGTTGTTAAAACCCCCTTTCTTTCTGTTTGACTTGGCGATAATTAGTGATCGCCAAGAATTATTGCAACCCTATTTTACTTTACTATTTACCAGTTTGTTTTTAATATAGATGTAAGTAAATTCTGAATAGAGCGATCACCGCTATAAGTGATCTGAACCAGGCTTACCTGGTAATAATAAATATATTCATATTCATTTTAATAGAGTTTTAATTATTAGAGTTCTGATTTACTTTGAATGAGTAAAAATCTTTCTGCATATCTTTCGAATTGTGTGATCAACTTCTGATTTGAAGAATATTTTATTATCGAATGTTCTTTGAAAATCCTTATATGTACTAGGTTTGGAAATATTGGACGCTTCCATTGAATTCACATATGATTCTCGCAGCTCGCACGTTAGTAGGAGCAAAAAATCACGCTGTGGAATGTTTTTTTCCCGGCTACCTTCTTATATAATATCCAAAAATTGATGCCCGCTAGATGAAGTACATGATAAAATACTTGTAGAGGCCATCGTCTAGCGCTAACTTTTGTAGAATACTTCCGTGCCATTTGGTCGAGCAGTCGACGCCAAATTTTGTAGAATTATAGAACTTTACAGTTTCTGGAAAGTGTTTATCACCAGTTTCAAATGTAACTGGTGGATGTCGAGAATTTAGAATTAAAACATTTTTATTTTTCTTCTCATGATAAACTGTCAACTTAATATCCTTTTTGGCAAGTTGTGTAGTCGTAAAAAAACAGAGGGTATACGCTGTAAGCAGAGGGTATACGCTCCAGGCAGAGGGTATACGCTCCAGGCAGAGCGTATACCCTAGAGTGTATATACAATAGCTTTCTTGAGAAACAGAGGGTATACGGCGTTCTTTTAAAAAATCCAGAAGGTATACGGCTTACGCCCCGTATACCCTCCACTGCATCCCTACTCTTTGGCAAGAATTTGGCTGCTGTACAAAGACTTTTTTCAGTTTTTATGGCCTGTGGAATTTATATGGACGTGATTGACTGTGCCAACAATACTAGTTTTCAGTGACGATAGCTTTTCTGCAAGGGGCAATTATGAAGTTATCTGTAGTAAAGTTGTAGCCCTAGTTGAAGTATGGTCGTGTGAAGTATGGTTGTTGCGACATCTACTAGGCAAAATGTGCATTATAAGTGACTGCGTTCATTTTGACCGTTTTGGCGGTTCTCGGTATAGTACTGCAATATTTCATAAACGTTAGCTGACGGGAAAATAGATCATTGGCACAGAGGTCTGCACGGGCCCGGGCCGAGCCGGCTACATAAAGGTGAATTTTCAAACGGACAGGGCCGGGCCGGCAGAATTAGGAGAGTTTTTTCAACGGGTCGGGTCAATAAACAAAATAAGCGAACCGGGCCGGGTCGGCACAAAATTTCAACGGTCCAGCCGACCCAGGCCGATAAAAAAAATTATCGGGCCTACCGCCCCGAAATAAAGATTTACGCAAAGCCAATAAAATATGAGCTATTTTCAATGAATATAACTTTCGCGATAAGTATAAATGCGCGTCACGAGCCGATTCTAGTTTGACAAGATCTATATGGTAATGTCACATGTCCAGAGTAGAGACCGGCGTCGAACTCTACTCAACACAGGTGTGTTAGACTCGCGATTAATTTTTTTTCAACAGATTCGTGCCGGGTCGAGATCAGATTTGCATTTTTTGACATAGTCGAGCAGGGCCGGAAATGGACTTAATTGTTCTCAGGATGTGTAGGACAGGCAATATGTTTTGTAAAAATATTAATAGCGATAATGAACTTCTGTTAACGTAATCTTTGGAAATATACCTTAAGGTGGTACTCTAATGGACTGATCCACAACTCGAAACTTTGACACATTTTCTGAATAATTTTCTATTGAAAAAGGATAGAATTTACAAGCCTGACTATTGAAGGGATTTGGAAAGGAATGGCTTTTTCCATTTTTGATAAATACATTACCTGTCGAGATATAAGTGTTTCTTGTCCCGTCGGTGCAGGTTTTTCGCCTTTCCCGTCCTGTCACTTCCGGAAATTCGATTCAAAACACTAAATTTGACAATATTTTCTGAAAGATATACTGCCTTTAAGAACAAATGGATAACGCCATACTTTCTGAATAAGAACTCCTGCCAATTTTGTGCGTTTTCGAAAAGAAATTAATTCAGAAATGTGTTAGAAAGTGGTTCCTTTAGATTTGAGAGCACCCTTAATAAATGACTGAGAAATATTTTCACAAATCTACTTTTTATTGTACAGCTGCAAAAGTTATGATGTTTTTAACGATCGTTTTTTTTTCTTTTATTCTAAACTACATTAATCTTTTAATGAATACTTATGTGAATGTTGAAACGTCTAAGAGATCATTAATGTTTCTACTGTGTATTTTCTGTCTTGTGACATCGTAATTTTAAAATGTACAGTAAAATTATCTCAAGAATATATCTGCAGTATTCTTTAAAGGAATCTTAACTGGTACTTCCCTCAGAGGGATTAGTCTGAGCGATATTGTTGAGAACATAGAATTAATAATAACATGTGGAGGCAAAGAAAATGAGATGTTATCTTTAATTGTCAATATACTGCGATAAATTGAAATGATGAAAATAAGTGAATCGTAGAATTACAAAATCTTATATGTAAATTCGTATACACTGTTTAATAAAATGGAAAAGCAAACCATGCAAGACAGACATGCACAGATATAAAATTGGAAGTACGCAATATATTAAAAGTAAAACAGAAAATAAAACACAAAATTACCTTATATCGGAATTTTAACTGTTTATAATTATGTCAAGAGCATAATCAGACACTATTCACCAATTTGAGTAACTCTAAATGACAAAAAATATGATGTTTGAAGAGAATGGACTATATTTTATATGATGTGTGCTCCCCCGGAATAGTTAATATCGTACAATGTCTGTTTTCCATGGATGCAATGCGGTTGTCGATAAGAGTTAAGGAATTCTCTTTTCAAAAACTTATATAGTATCAAAGTACCGAAGACATCAACAGTTGCATGCAATGCGTCGTTAGAGTGTGTTTTAGATATGCTCGATAGGATTTAAACTAGTAAATCTGCAGATCAGGAGCCTCAACGTCAGCTCTACAATTCATTGTGTTTAGCACCCTTTCAGTAATATTAATCTTTCTACAAAAAACGAAATTTAAAGTTTTGGAATTACATAAACATTTATAAAACGAAAAAATATTTCGAAGGTTTCTGACATTAGAAGCGTTAAATTAAACCCCTTGTTATGTAATGGTATTCTGAAAATCTCATGAGCTACTTATTCTGGTAATTTTTAGATAATAAAGTAGATTTCTTCCGGGGAGCTCTGCCCCCTTGAACCCCTTCGTAGTGTAATTTAATTTAAATTTGTAATTATCAATTAATTGTGTTAATGTCCTTTAGTAAATTCTACCAATAGACGGAAACGTACATGAATTCTTTTCTACAGCCCTGTATATTACGTGAAGATTTTTACGCGTCGTCTATAACATTTAAATTTAATGCAGACAAAAAACCCTCTTAAAACTGCTCATATCACATTTCCGGGGATTAGTATGCATAGTGTGCACCATATATCCAGTTTCTTCGGAGTCCTGTATATGGTTCTATTTAAATTCTGCAAACATTTGTTAGTATACTAAATGTAATTGGTCTGGGAAATACATAACTCAAAAAAAAAAAAAAAAAAAAAAATCACACTGAAGCAATTCGCGCTCATTTTCATTTATACTTACGAATTCATTTGTGTATCCCTGTACATGGTCTATACAATATTTAAGCACTACTTATTAAGCACAAATTTACTTAACGTTAAAACGCACACCATAATCGAAAATACTCTTCAGCAATCATCCCTAATAGACCAGAACTGTATCCGAAATTTTTTATGTGACCCTATAAATGAACGATAAATACGATACAAATCATATTCAAGCTTCTTGTAGTCAACCACAGTAATGTAATTTAATTTCATAATGTTTGAATTAGTGCAACACAATTAACACACTGACGACAGGCAATTTAATTAAATCTGGGTTTAAAAACAGTAGAAGCTCCTCCCTCTTCTGAAAGTGTCTCGGAAATTGGTTTCTGAGATATGTTTTTTCATGTTTATGCAGCAGTAAATATCTTTCAATGTACGGATGTAATATATAATGTCTTACAATCTATAACAAATATGGACAACACAATATAAATGTCTTTTCTGTAAGGTAGAAGTCACTCCCTAGCCAATGATGTATTCTGAATAAAAACGAGAATTCTCGTTTCCCGTCGCTAATGTGTTAAAATAAGCTGTGAAGAGTTTTTTTTCCCCCGTAGACCACATTTTAATCGACCACTTTTGTGTGACCCTGAAAAAAACATATGCTTTGCACCCCATATACTACAAAAATGTTTCAAAAATACATATCAATTTTATTATTTTGTAACAGAGTAACATCATTAAAAAACGCCACAAAAGGATTTTCTTCAAGGATTGTAATATTATGAATACTTTTGAGTTCCCTGTACGCATGCTGTAAGTGCTACACATAACATATTTTATAGTAACCAGGTTCTAGTGCACCTTAATAAAGTATATAAATTTCATTACGTTTAAAATTGTGCAACATTATTAAAATACACCGCAGACGATTTTTCCCAAAGACTATAATGTAACGGAATAGTTTTGAGTGCCCCTGTAATTAAGCTATGAATGCTACACTCTTCATTTTTAATACCAAACATACTTTGGCAAATCTCAATAACGTATATCAATTACATGTAATCCCGACTATATTTACGCGAGTTAGAGCACATAGAGAAACACGGCAGGCGACAGATAGAAAAACCGAAGTCATAAACACTTTTCATCCATGTTGGAAAGTGTTAAAAAAGATTTACATGCCTTTAACTGTACTTTTTTTTCACTTATAGCATGGCTAAACATTAGTTTAAACATCCTAATCCATGCGATAGCAATAACATATTAAAAGCCCCCCAAAATATGCATATCTGGAGATCTATAAATCTACTGGAAAATAACTCATTATCGTGCCCACTGTTAATTGCATAAATTGCATCGATTTGGCGCGATAAAATATTGTTTGTGATAGCCTTTTAATAGTACCTGCAACAAAATTAACGTAATTTACTAACTTCATTCATATTTGACGCAATGATAGGCTACGAATAACAGTCGCTAGGCAACGCAGAAAAGGAAAAAAAAAAAGAAATATGTATCATGTAAAACAAGAAAATTAATTTAAAAATTCTTTATATTATTGGAATACATGTATAAATGTCCTCAAAACATTATACACGTAAATAAAAATATCTGATAGATATATTGATAAAACTTCAATATAATAGGAATAATTTAAAACCCTTATTTGGAATTTTAGTATCCATAATTTGACATTTAAATCCATTAATCAAACGTGCAAATTTTCTTTCAACTAATCGAAATTTGAAAATCGTCTGACTTGTCGTAGAAAAGCATTATAAAGAAAAATAAAATCTTCCATATTTTCCGAACGAATGAACCAAATTTAACCAAAAACTATACAGCTACGTCCGGGTATCTCACGAATATGCCCAATTAATTTCAAGCTGATCGGGTGCTTTTTGCGGCAGTTATCGCGGAACAGACGGACAGACAGACAGACAGACAGACAAACGGAAATCAAAACATTTCGTGTCTCCACAGTAAGCCTTCACTGACGTTTCGGCAATGAGGAGTACATGCTGGCCACTACATAAGCAGTATTGTTCTGTTTTCAAACATATTCTGCTCAAGTTGAGCTGTATTTAGCATCTCTCTATTCTAAAAAAAGTAACTACCGCTGCAAACGTCGCCGCCGCCGGTTTTGAAATTTTTGTGACCGGAGGTCTTTCGTCGTTAATATTAAGAAAAATATTGCATACAAAAATATGAAAATCGGTGATATAATAGAGAAATGTTTGATAAACACGCTGATGCAGAAAGTTTTCAAATCGAAGAATTATTTTAAGAGATATTTAACGCTAAAGTTGGACAAATTCGTTCCATTAAAAAAGTTTTATAGGAGCAAAAACTATACAGGGGAATTTAATCCTTTTTACATCATTTTATACGTTTGAAGTTCCCGGTGTGCAGGCTGTTTTTATTTTTTTTTAAATTTGACTCGTTTTTTGAGGTTTTATTTCTATTTTAAATTCAAAATTTCAGCATTTCGATAGATATTGTTTACATATTTTAGAAAATGGTATTAATTTAAACTGTTGCCAACTGTATAAACAGAGCAAACAATAATATTTGCTTCAAATTAAAATTTATTTACACGCGACTATTATAAACAGGAAAAACCTTTCAAATTTGAATTAAATAATTACGTATAAAAAGCAGGCACTTATTAAAAATTACGTCATAAACACTATATCTACACGTGAATTATAAAAGCGAAAGGATATTGTAAAATAATAAATTCATTAACATGCATTAGAAGTCTTAAATAGGAGAAATTACGTCACATGTACGTCACATTGCACATATTACGTAAAATAATAATAATAATAATAATATTGCAAAACAGTTTAAATTTAAAAATTGAGCGAGACATTTATTTGATTTATTTATTTATTGAACAACAAGCATATGACTTGTGCGCTTGACTTGAGAGCCCGCTTATAAGTCAGAGACAAGATAGCACTAGGAAATATTACAACACAAGAGAAATACATCCTGGGAGTTCCACACAAAAAGTGTGTGCAATGGAACCAGCAGGATATGAACCCACAATCTCCTACGCTCGCAAGCGATTAGCAGCGTGGTGTTTTGACCACTAGGCCACGGAGACCTCTTGATTTATTTGATATTTATTTGATATTTTGAGATGATCTTTTCAACTATTTTTCTTAGGACAGCGCAAATAATATTTCATTTCTAACAAAAGTATTTTCACGTGAATATTAGAAACAGAAAGAATAGTTTGGTCAAAATTACGTCAGATTAAAAACGATACATTTAAAATGCCTTATTTAAAAGAACTTTCTTTTCGCTTTGTTAAAAAATACTGGGAGACAAAGACTCTGTTTAATTAATTCATTTTATATTAGCTTATTTTGAAATGCTTAACTGATTTTATTTAATCAAAGAAGAAAATAGCCATTGTATCTTTCAACAGCAGCTGATTTGGACTTAAAATTCCCCAATCAAAGAGAAATGAGTAGAAACCAGTGTATAGGGAGATCGATATAATTCAATTTTACGAAATCTTTTTAAAGCCGATCAAATTAGCGTGCTTTTAGAGTCTGCGGTGTCTGAACGGGGGCCGGCGGGCGTTTCTGGTAGGAGGCAGAGTCCCCTCCTGTATTAAATAAAAGAAATCGGTAATGATTGTAGCATAAAGTATGGCACAAGATCTGAATATATCGTCTGCATAACTTTTGAGCTGTCAAAGTGTCATTTGAAGTAATTTACAAATCTATACATAGTTTTTCAGCAAATCATGCAAGCTAAAATACGCCAATATGAACCCGAATATGAAATTTTACCAGAATAAATTAATATATAAAAAAATCTGCCAATGACAATTGAGAATATGACCTTATGATAAAATGTCTGCGAAACTGAATCAGAAAATAAATTTCATATCAAATTTAAAACGGCATTTCCCTCTGTTAGTGGTCTTGGCGAGAGAGAGAAAAGCCTAGAGAAGGAACACTTTAACAAATATTTTGGGGCAACCTACTCATTGTTTCATACAGGCCTTTATTCAATATTTACACACTTTATTTAATTCTAGGTGGGTATGTATCCGTTTTGTTACATTGGCGGAAATGCAGTATTATAGAATATTTAAAGTTTCTATATCTAATAATTCCAAATTACTGGTCACTGAGAATGCTTTCCGTTCATTTCGTCTTTGTAAATTAAAATTTTTTTAGAAACCATTCATAGAGACAATTTTATATTTTATAACTAATCCGAAGCAACATTTTGAATTTTTGGGCTCAGCATTAACACAGAAATAGAAATTTTTTGAAATTTTTTTGTTCCTGCACTGTTATATATGGCGGCTTTTTTAGAAATTGTTCTATTGCGAGAATTTATGTCATGAAAAAAACATCCATGTCAATTTTCATGTTTATATTCCTAACAATTTCATGTACTTCGTTATTTAAATTTCCTCTTTTTCAGCTTTCTTTAGTCTTTCGATTTTTAGAATTCGTTATATAACGAGCATTTACATCTTAAGTAACTACCATGCCAAAGTTCTAGTTTCTAACCCCGACAGTCCCCCAGAAATTGCAGTATTCCAAATAAATCATAATTTAGAATCTTTCTGGAATTTTTTACGTTTATTTGTCAAATTGAACTTTCGAACCTTTTAGAGAGCGTCCATAACGAGTATTTACATCTTAAAAGTAACCACCGGACCGAATTTAAAGCTTCTAACTCAATAAATATCATAGAAATCACAATTTTAGAATTTGTTTTCTCCTGCACTAGTGGAAGTTGTTGCACTGGCATAAAATATAATCTTTTTCGGAGCAGATATGGCTACAAACATTTTTTTTTTTTTAATCGGCTAGGTAGTTTCAGAAACAACACCTCATACACGCACAAACGTTAATAATATTATACAATATATAATATTATAACGCTTTATAATATTAGCATATATGTACAGATTCAGACGTCATTTATCTGTTACTAACTAAAGTGTCCGGCGTTGTCCGGAATTTGAAGAATGTTTGTTCTGAAAAATCAATTTCAAAATTTAAAATACAACATAAAACAAACAATTAAAAAAAAACAGTCGAAGTGTTATACATATGAATCAAATTAAAACACAATATAAAAATGTATAAATTTATATTACAGACGCAAAAGAATACAGCTATAAATGAACTTATTTCAATTTATCATTGGAGCATTAATGCTAAAACACGACAACATTTCCATAATCGGGTTTTTCTCATGTTTCAATGCGTTTTTTTCACACTCATATGACGTTATACTATATTCACCACGTCCTTTATATTTCCAATATGATGTAATATTGCTTTTTTTTAGATTCGTCAAACTATAACTTGAATTTTTATTTTTATAACCGTTGCTTGTATGAATAACTTTTACGCAATGAATACGTATGAATAACTTTTACGAGTTTTACGCAAAACATGTATAAAATGCTACTTGTGTGATTGTTTGTTCAAAGCCAATTTTATATTACTATTATAACTCGCATGTAGTTATAACAATGTTGTTATTAGTATTACTCTTGCTTGACGCCGATCTTGTCTGTGTATTTGAATGCGGACTATTGGTCATTTTTCTTGTACAAAGAGTGGTTCTAAGATAATTGTTCCATTTCGCTTACCATGTACCGATTGCAATATTGGCACTTTTATATTACAGCAGGTGATAAATTGCTAACAATTTTTCCCATATCATATTCGTATTACATTTACACATCATTAAAAATACAATCTTTTCATTAACTTGATTTAAAATACATCATTTTAACTACCTAATTTCATGATGCTTTTGAAATATTGCGTTTTTAGCCCCCGTATGCTATTTCTTTCTCACAGCTATTAAAATGTCGTCTCTAATATAAAATAACGTTCCGTTGTATAAGCCAGCCGTAAAACAAAGCAGATGTATCAGTGTACGGTTAAATACTCTGTAATACTTTATTATAACGTCGACCAATTTTGTCAAATTATATAAATCGCCAAACCTCTCGCCGAATTATACAAATTCACATAATTTTTATTTTAAATAACGAAAGAACAAATAAATTAGTATAACATTAATAAAAATACAAATAAAACGTCTAAATAAAAATCACTTGATGAAATAAACACGTGTAACTTGCTTAAAGTTAAATGAATGTGTCATTTACGATCAACCATTATTGGCATTTAATCTTATAGTTTCGCGATAGATTTTTGGTCCACGGGATAACTAAGTAGTACCAAATACGCTAATGCAATTGTTATTTAACTTCTAAGCATCGCACATTTTCAATTTTTATGCAGCCGTACGGGAGAAAAAAAGTACTTTTAGATGCAATTTGTTTGAAAATTGCATCTCAATTTATTTTTGAAATATTACTTTTTTGTAGTTTTTAGCGCCATTTCTTTAATTTTGACAACTCAAGTACTCCATTTCTGTAGAAAGTAGGAGAAAAATAGTTCGAAAATAATAATTATACCTTTTTGTTGACTTTTTCCCACAACAACTTAAGAAAAAAAAAAAAAAAAAAAACAATTTAACAAATTGCAACGGCCATTTGGAAAATGATTTTTTCGAAGACTAAAATTTAAGACATAAAAAATCGTACGGAGTTGATCATACATTACGTACGCCATGAATAAACATTAATAGTGTTAAATTGCAAGCGCAAAAATTGCCTGAGAATTGTACGTATTATCCAAGCATTTCATTGGCTGTTCGGGAAAAGGCTTTTCCATCGTCAGATTTCCAAGAAATCTGATGACACATTTTAAATGAAATTTCATTCTTAAACTTCTAAACATCCGACAATATTACTTTTTACATCGTCGGATAGAGAAAAAAAATGTACTTTTAAATGCAATTTGTTTGAAAGCTGTATCTCAATTTTTTTCTGAGTTATTAATTTTTTTTATAGTTTTTATTACTTTTTTGTCATAGTGGCAACAGAAGGTATCCATCGTTGTTGAAAGTAAAGGGAAATACAGATTACTGCATAGACCAATCAGAACACGAATAAAATGCGGATTAAGCCGATAAAAAACTTCAGATATGCTTTTGATTTCCTACCCTAACAGAGAACAATAACCATTTTTCCAAATGGTTAAAAATGTATTTAAAATTCGTGCTATTTTGAAAACAATATAAATAAATGATTTCTGATAAAACATGGAGCTATTATAAACAAAATTTAATTTTAAGTATATTAGAAAAGAATGAAGGCATATGAATCATGAGATAGCCTTTTTTTTTATTTTTTAGATTTTCTTGAATGATGACATCTCTTTGTTTGTGTTTGTGTATTATTCAGCAATAGTGACGTCCTATGCGTATTTTACTGTAGATATTGTTTAAGACTGGATCGTAAATGAAGAATTCTTCAGCGGATGCGGATGATGTAATTTTATATAAAATAAAAGTGTATTTTAAGTCTTAAAACTGAAATATGTTTTGTATTATCTATCTATCTATCTATCTATATATATATATATATATTCACCGGGCGCGACACTAAATTCTGAAAAAACAGACTTCCCGTTTTCTAGTTTTTTTTTTTTTTCTTGTGTGTGCAGTTTCGGCCTCAGAAAGTGAGATTTGTTGCAAAAAGATATAAACAGCTATGAAAACAAACCTGATTAACGTTTATGCTTATTTTCTTTACAAGTAAATATGGCACAGATGTCATATACGCACCGAGGAATCTAATCGGCGACAAAATGGCGTTACTTTGCTTGACATGATAACCATTAATAATGTTATTATAAATTGTTTTGTTCTAGAATTATATCATTTATTGATTGTTATTTCCGTTTAAAAATAATGGAAAATGTTTTGTTTGTCACTTTATTTTGTTTTCATATTGAAATAAAAAATAACCTGCTATTATAGCACGCTATATGCAACTGGCAATCAAAAACGATGTTTTCACCAAATTGGCATAAAAAAATCACGCCAAAGCCGTTGCGTATATGGCATTTGTGCCATAAATATAAAAATTTTATTTATGTATAATAATATCAGTGTTTTAATATACAATTTACTTTTGTTTGTATATAAAAATGCCAAATTTGCCAGCTATCTCCAAGTTGGCTTCATGTATAGAAACTTTTTCCCCGCCAAATTTGGCGCTATTTTGCCATGTTGGTCAAAGGTTGGCGATATTCTGGTAACCCTGTCATTAGTACTTTTCAACAAATACTCATTGTTGAAGCTAATGCTGATTTCTCTATAGAAAATCAAACGTAACCATTAAGTAATTCACTCCCACCCTTAGCCCCCTTAGAGATCGAATTTTAAAAACTCAATGTCCAATTCGTGTATTGCCCTCAGGAATACATATATATTCCAAATTTCAAAACTCTATGCCAACAGGAAGTGGGTGAAAAACGAATCACAAGATTTGAGTGCCATCGACAAACATAATTGTAAGTTAAAAGAAAGCATGTAAAAAAAAAAATAATAATAATAAAATAAAAACCTTTAGATATGCTTTTGATTTCCCATCCTGACGAGAACAATAACCATTTTTCCAAATGGTTAAAAGAAAAAGCAATTTATCAAATTACAACGACCGTTTGGAAAATGATTTTTTTCGAAGACAAATTTAAGAGATAAAAAATCGCACGGAGTTGATCATACATTACGTACGCCATGAATTAAACATTAATAGTGTTATTGCACGTAAAAATTCCAAGCGACAAAAATCGCCTGCGACTCGTACATATTATCCACCTGAAACTTATGTATTATCCAAGCATTTCATTGGCTGTTCGGGAAAAGGCTTTTCCATCGTCAGATTTCTTGGAAATCTGATGACACATTTTAAATGAAATTTCATTCTTAAACTTCTAAACATCCGACAATATTACTTTTTACACCGTCTTATAGAGAGAAAAATGTACTTTTAAATGCAATTTGTTTGAAAGCTGTATCTCAATTTGTTTCTGAGTTATTAATTTTTTTTTGTAGTTTTTATTACTTTTTTGTCATGGTGGCAACAGAAGGTATCCATCTCTGTCGAAAGTAAAGGGAAATACAGATTACTGTATAGACCAATCAGAAAACGAATAATATGCGGATTAAACCAATAAAAACCTTCAGATATGCTTTTGATTTCCCATCCTGACGAGAACAATAACCATTTTTCCAAATGGTTAATAAGAAGAAATGATGCTATAAATCAAAATATTTTGTTAAACACCATATAATTGTTTCTAATTTTCGCACGCGAAATATAAAAGATACTTTTGGCGATTAAAAAATGTTATTGAGCGATCGATTATCGTAAAATCTCAAATCAAAGTTTTTATGCCTTTTTTCTTTTAAATAGAAAAACAAACAGATTTCTTTTTTCTGTTTGATTAAATTTAAATATGTTTTATTGCAATTCAGTATTACTGTGTGCGTATTTTTTTATTTGCTCCTTGTGTTCTAATCCGGTTGTCTATGAAAACATCCACCGCTGAAAGTGACGCATACCAAATTTCTGTGACGCATGCAGATAAAATGTGCTTTTTTATCAATTGTTTTATATAATTTTTAAATAGTTGGGAACTTATTTTTCATAGTAGATGCATTCAGTAGGCGACCATTATAGGTACCTTCTGGTGCAACCAGAAACGAAATCCGACAAATATTTTTTTAGTTATGCTTGACGAAAGGTTTTTATTAGGCTTTTTTTTTTTAGTAGGCCATGCCTTTAATATCCATCGTAGCTGTATGTGCCCGGAGAGTAATACTGCGGTGTGTATCAGCCTTTGCTTCGCTCAGACAATTATATGTTGAGAAAAATCTGAATTTTTTGTAGTAATTGAGTCGGGCCAGATCGGGCCGGGCCTGTTTTTACTGATTTCTGAACGAGCCAGGTCGGACCGTGAACTGTGAAAATATAAACGAGCCGGACCGGGCCCGGGCTGAAATTTTAATTTTTACACCGACCGGCCCGAGTCAAGATAACCTTCATTCGGGCCGGGCCTGCAAATTCCCGTGCAGACCTCTACATTGGCATATCATAGCTTTTTGCATTATAGGGAAAGTCATGGAAACTGAAATTTATACTCTAAATATAGGGAAATCGGTACGGAATGAAAGTTTCGAAACGGTTAGAATGACCGCATTGGCGCTTCTAGTGTTAAGCAATGAACATTCGTGAACTTTCACGCCTCTGAATTTCCCCCTGATTATGGCTGTTTTATAACGGTACAAAACGCTTGGGATTTTTAACATCATTTGATGCTTTTTATGTTATAATGACCTTTTCATGTACTTTAACAGGTTTCTAGTAAATAAATCAGAAGTTTCATTTCATATATTTTTCATTAGATATGGCAATAGGAAAGAATGAATGAAAGATTTATTTTTTACATTTAACCTTTGAAATGCTTCGTTGTTGCAGTTTCACAGCTGCTAGGCATATTTTGGCGAATGATTCCTGGCGCATCATTAAACCCCCTGTTGTTTCAATTCGCATACAATTGTACTAGTTACATCTTTAGCAATTTATCACCTGTGGCCGGCTAATTGAAAAAATTCTTAATATTACAGCATTAATTTATAATTGAGTCTTTAAAATATTAAAATGTTATATTGTCATCGCAAGCACACCTGTTGACTTATTTTTTTCCCTACAATTCTAGCATATTAGGAAGTGGGTTAAAAATGGATTAGAAAATTTTATCTTTACATGGAAAAAACAGGTTGAGTTAAATAAAATAGTGAAAAACATTTTTGTAACAATGTGCTCATGCTTGCCTTTTTTTTAATGATTACAAATTTGTACAACTACATGCAGCAAATAACTAATTTAAAAATTTCAGACACAGGAAGTTCAATTAGACGAGTTATTTGTGTTAACAATGTCTTTCATTAATTATCTAAAAATAGCAAGTAAGCAGGGTATTAATCACGTTCGCAAAAGACAGGAATGGCAACACACTCTGGTATTTTTCAGTTAATGGAAAAAAACCACGTTCTGCACTACCTCCAGTTAAAAGGAAATGAAGGTGTATAATAAAGTTACAGAAATTTTACGAATATGATAAATGCTTTGCATAAATGCTATTTTGATTTAAAGACATGAAAACAAATCTAATATATTTTCGATAATAAAAATTTTAATTATGCAAATAAATAAATAAATAAATAGTTTAAATAAAATATTTTTCAATACGAATACCTTAAAAGAAAACAAATGCCGGAAAAACAGGATATCTTTAGAATCAGTGTTCTCGCTGCCACTTGTCATTGCGCCAAATCGCGACAAAATGATCCATTTGGCGAGTAAAAGAACAATCAAACTCGCCAAATTGCGAGTGCTCTATTTCTGCTCATTTTGTGTGTGTGTGTGTGTATGTGCCAATAAAGTCGAAATTCTAATCCGCGTTGCTGAACGATTGATTTCGCTTATCATATTCAATCGTACCGTGCCATTTACATTGTTCTATTTATAAAGATACTGACTTCACATCAATTCAGTTTAGCAACAGCCAAAGACAGAAAGTATTATGCTATAGCTATTTCTCTATTGTCAGTTAATCACTGTCTATGCACCGATGTCGCGCCAGTAAAAACACAAACAAAGTTACTCGCATCAAGCACCAAATAGAGGAAAGTTTTGCTGGAATGCGGTATTGAAATTAGTCATTTACCGTACTATTTATTAGTTGTATGCAAAGTATCATTGGCCGGTCAAATATTTTCGAATGGTTAAGAGTCGAAATCTCATAGAATTTTTTAGTATATACTTTCACAACGGTAAATCAAAGATAGCTGTTTTTAATTTTAATTTTGACTGTCAAAAGACATTTACCAATTTAGGAGACATTTAGAATATACTTATTTTTAATAAGTTTCTGTAGTGGATAGTCGAATTTATATTTTATGAGCAGTTACAAAAAATTAGGTTGTGTTAGAACATTTGAAAAAAAGGGATACAATAAGGGGTTAAATATATATTTTTCAGTATTTCACGCCGAATCTATTTTGCTAAGAATTCTTTTCATTTGGCTAGTGTTTTTTTATTTCTTATTCGCCAAATCGCTAATGTTGGTCAAAAGCCAGCGAAAACCCTGTTTACAATATCTTTTTTTTAAGAACGTATTTTGCGAACGTTCGCGAAATTTAAGATGAGATTTCGGACTAGATTGGTAAAAAAACATGATATTTAAAAAAAAACAAAAAAAAGAAAGAATTCTTCTAAATGGTAAGAAAAGGATATCTTAAAAAGCATTTTAAGGCGAGGCTTTGGTTTATATTAGCAAATAATAAGAAACTTTCAGAATATATATATTTTTTAAATAAAGGCGATCGGAATCTGACTTTTTTATACATTATTATATGGGGATCGCAATATTTTCACTTTTATGTCCTTGAATAATAATTTTTATTTTAGTACATATTCTTGTGCTTTTTTTTATTTCATATACTGGGGAACATCCCATTGCATGATTGCATAACAATATTAACGAGATAAATAAGTTTTGGACGATGTTGGGAGTCCAAATACCAGGAAAACGCCTATACCGTCCCGTGTCCCTGATGCTGATTTTTAAGTTTGGAGCTTTCTGTATACAATTATTTCAATAAAAGCAATTTGATGTAATTTTGTAACTGGGACACTTGTTTTATATAAATATGTAGCAAAAAACTAACTTGCACTCATTTTTACGGTTGATATAATTTTTTAACTCTGTCCCTGGGTTTTGATTTCTTACCATCCGTCTTGCTAAACTTATACAAGAAAATTACTTCAGATGCAGCCACATAATCTTTTTCTCAAGTTTTTTTCTCATGCAGAAGTATGCTAGAGAAAGAATGTCTTTTTTCTGGAAAGATAAAAATTCTTTGACATGAAATTTACTGCAGAATTTAAATCAGCATTTAAATATCAATTTCAAGCATCGTGGCTTTATTGGTAGTCTTATCGTCCACGAGGTTTATTTCTGCACTTTTCGAGGTATTTTTTTTTTTTATTTTAATCCAATGTAAATACCTTTTCTAAAAAATCAATGAACATTGTGGCTATAACTTAGTCTTAACATGATTTGCCTAAAAATAGTGGTAAATTTCCTTACCATCCCTTTTTTTTCCTTACCGTCCCTTTCTTTCTATACCATCCCCTTTTTCTTCATTTCGTCCCTTTTTTAACTCCCCTTTAAGACAATGTTATACCAAAATTTTGTACTAAAAATACTACATTGTTATTATTTCTTATTTGGATGTCCTGTGGGTACTATGCAAATTCATTATAAGTAAAAATTTAGAAGAAAATAGAAAGTTATAGTGGTTAAATGGTAAGGAAAATTAAACTCGCAAGTTTATCTTAAGCCTCAGTCAAATAAAAAAAATTTCGCTGCTGACCATTTTTTTCTTTATTTTGAATCATTAAGGCATTCGTCTATCAGATTAAAATGTTATTTTAGCAAATTTAATTTCACCAGATTTTTATTCCCGAAAGTCAAAAGACTGTGAGAATGCCCCCTATATGCATTAAATTTAAAGGAAATGATATACTTATTTAATATATTTAAGAAATGAAAGCATGATGTCATATCTTCATCTAAGATATAAAAATTTTTTCTTTCATCCGTTGGCGCATCTAATTCTTCAACAATTATTCTGAAAATTACAAAGAAAAAAAATATTTTTTAATTTGTTTTAAATTACTGAAGCAGTGACAATAAAAAATATTTTTAAAAAGAATACATCTGATTTTATATGAAATTTCAAGATCAAACCTTATTTTTTAGGCATTTGTTTTTGTAATTCTACATGTTTAACCTTTAACTGATGTCACGCGGTCTCCCAGACCCCGCGACTCCCAACTGTAAACACTTTTACAGCTTTTTACTTTCCTGTACTCAAGTTAAATAATATGAATAAAATACTTTTTTCATGCAATATAATTCACATGCTCCTAAGAGAAGTACAACGATATTGTTAGGACAAAATTTAAGTAAATTCAACCTTTTTTTTTTATTCATTTTATTCGAGGGGTCTGAGAGACCGGATCACATCAGTTGTGTGACAAATTTTAGTCACATCAGTTAAAAGTTAAAATTAGTAAATTTGTATAAACGTAATTTTAAACGAATTTAAGGAACAACCTTAAATGAAGAACATGATTTATTCAAATTTGTATAGTCGCAAATTTATTTTATTCAAAACGGTATAATGTCTCATTCCTAATGGTTTAATTTGTATTTTAGTGACCTAAAATACAAATAAAAAGTAAAAACTGAACTTTACGGGGAGAAAATACATGAACAAAGCTAACAAACTTTTCGATTTTTCACTACTACTCTTTTCGAATAGTAATCTTCGTATTATGTAATCGTAAATTCCTGTCGTTTAAAACACAAATATTTCTATTCGTAAATAGTGGTATCTAAAATACGGAAGATTTGACAACTATATCCATGAAGGATCATGATCTCCGCTTTCATGACCATGCGTCCTGTGATGTTATTTATATCAAATGTCCTGGTCAGTTAGCCAAATTGACGCAGAACCGCCATGCTTTAGTTCTCCAATAAAGAATTATAAACATTTCAACTATCCAGGCACAAAGGAAGGTTCAGTGAGAATTGCACAACCGGAGGTGAACCGTTAATCTCTGCTGTGACTGCACAATGAACTAACCCCAACGCTGCCTGCAGTCCATAACATACAAACAATGATTTAAAATTTTATAAATATCTTGTTAATTTCTGTATAATCGAAACATCATATGTATTTTGGTAACACTTCTTCCATACTAGATTAATTTTAACACAATTATTCTAATTGGTAAACAAATCGTATTAGATGTAAATTTCCAACTGGGCGAAAAATGTCCGGACGAGGATTCGAACCCGGGACCTCCTGGCTGAAGCCGCCAGTGCTCTGCCATGTGAGCTACCCCGGACGATTCTGGTCGAACTTTTTCACCCAGCTAACCTTGATGATTATAGCATCTGGTCTGAAACCTGGTTGGTAGTTGAGCTGAACCTGGTTTCAGACCAGATGCTATAATCATCAACGTTAGCTGGGTGAAAAAGTTCGACCAGAATCTTCCAGGATAGCTCAGATGGCAGAGCACTGGTGGATTCAGCCAGGAGGTCCTGGGTTCGAATCCTGGTCCTGATATTTTTCGCCCAGTTGGAAATTTACATCTAATACTTCTTCCATAGCCTACTTGTATTAGTCGATAACCATCTAATTTTAGAAGTACATATTTTGACATTTTACTTATGCAAAATTTGAAATACAAGGTGTCCGGGCTAAAAGTGCCCAAACGTTATGGCTTATTTTTACGGAACTACCCATTAGAATTTAAAAAAAAATTTGTTTAAATAAGAATAGCATCTCACAAAGTTTTAATATCAATAGACTTCTTTGTGTGCACCTGTGGTAGCTCGTCAAACGTCTAAACGGTAATCCATTTATCCCCAGATATTTCGTAGCATATCAGGAGTTATTAGACAAATTGCTTCTACGATACGCTTTTTCCACTCATCCACAGTTTCAGTTTTTTGTTTAGTTCAATGTTTTAAAATCTCGGAGGGGGTTTCAATCCACGGAGTTGAAGTCTATTATAGTCTAATGGGTAGTTCCGTAATAATAAGCCATAACTTTTGGATATTTATAGCCCGGACACCCTGTAATTAAACATTATAATGACGTGAAACAATTTGGGGTTTTTAATAAATATCCATAAATTATAAGAAAAAACTTTTACCACTACATCAAATACATAAATAATTAAGTAAGTAGATTTATAAATATAAAAATTTGTTTATTACATTGGGCAACAAAATTAATCTTCTTTTGTGGCAAACGAAGTAAAATACCCGATCCTAATAGAATTTTTCATACTGAATTCGAATATCCTTAAAGTCGTTCTAAATCAGTCCTAGATTGTTTGTGTAATGTACACTCTGTCCAAAATTAAGGTCGCAAACATAAAATCTGTAAAAACTGATGAACTATTCATTGTGTGGCTACGAAATTTGTCTCAGAGGAAAATTGCAATGGGAGAAAGAAGATAGCAACATAACAATATGGAAAAGATTTTAATTGTGAATTAAGAAACAGGGTATATCAAAAAGTGTTAATCATGAATCAGAGATAAAGCATTTATCTCGAGAAAAGTCTGTCTAATATGGGGTGGGACCACCGTGCACTGCTATACAAGCCTCACAACGAGCTCTCATACTGTTTATGAGAGTGTCAATAAATGTTTGTGTCAACAAAGCCCATTCTTCCAAAAGCGCAGCTTTAACTCCTAGCGGGTCCTCGGAGGGAGGGTTACGCTGTTCAATGGCTCTTCCTAGGTCATCCAAACATGTTCAATAGGACTAAGGTCCGGAGACTTCGAGGTCTAATTCATACGGTGAATATCCTCTTCTTCAAGGAAATCATCAACAATGTGAGCTCTTTGGGGCTTTGCATTATTGTCCATAAATATGATGTCCGGGCCTACAGCACCCGGAACAACCTTACATAAGCTTTAAGGACTTCATCCCTATAGCGATGTGCGTTGAAATTACCCGCATCAAAGACGTGCAGTTGTGTAAGACAGCCCAACATTATGTTGCCCCAGACAAGGATTCCTTTGCCACCAAATCTGTCGATTTCTTTTACATAGGTGGGATGATAGTGAGCTCCACATTCTCTGCAGATGAAGTTTCAACGAGAATAGCTCTACATGGTGAATTTCGGCTCAACACTGAAAGGAACACGCCCCCATGCTTGTTGTGTCCAAGACTGATGTTTTCGTCTCTACAACAACTGGCTCTTCTGTTGGATGCAGTGAAAGGGACACACACGACTGGACGCCAGGAGTTAGGGATGAGGTCCTTGAAGCCTATGTGAGGTTGTTACGGGGTGCTGTAGGCAAGAACTTTATGTTTATGGACAATAATGCGAAGCTCCACGGAGCTCACATTGTTGATGATTTTCTTGAACAAGAGGATATTCGCCGTATGAATTTGACCTCGAGGTCTCCGGACCTTAGTCCTATTGAACAGGTTTGGGATGGTCTAGGAAGAGCCATTGCACAGCATAACCCGCCTCCCTGGACCCGCTAGGAGTTAAAGCTGCGCTTTTGGAAGAATGAGCTTTGTTTCCACCCTCATGAACAGCAGGAGAGCTCGTTGTGAGGCTTGTATAGCAGTGCACGGTGCTCACACTCCATATTAGAGAGACTTTTCCCGAGATAAATGCTTTATCTCTGATTCATGATTTAACACTTTTTGATATACCCTGTTTCTTAATTCACAATTAAAATCTTTTCCATGTTGTTATGTTGCTATCTTCTTTGTCCCATTGTACTATACCTCTGTGCCAAATTTTGTGGCAACACAGTGAATAGTTCAACAGTTTTCACAGATTTTATGTTTGTGACCTTAATTTTGAACATTAGTGTAGATTAAATGTGAAAGAAATGAGTATATTTACACGCATCCATGTTATTAATCAACTCATCTAAAAATTTTGGAGTTGTTGATATTCTCCAATGTTTCGCATCTGGAATATCCTTCTATATGTCCAACAGTTATCATTAAGGATCGATCGAAACAGGTTTTTAAGACAGAAACCGAAATCGAATTTCCGTATTCTTACTATTTTCGGCCGAAAACGAAAATGGAAAAACGTCCAATAAATTTTTTTCCACATAAATATATATAATTATTAATTAAGTGTTCGTGTTTATTAAACATACAGATTTATTAATTAATTATACGTGTGGTCCAGTTGACTCTCTCTGCCTCTGACTTTTTAATTTCATATAAAATAAAATGTAATTAATTCATCAACGAAACAGAACGAATTTCTAATGATTCGAATTTCATCTAATTAAAAAAGGTTTAGGTATACATGCCTCGATTGATCTTTTATAATGATTTTTGTAAATGATCATCTGCTATACTAGAACTTTCTCAAAGAGTATTCGAAACATTCTTGCGGTTTCAAATTAAACATTTCCCATTACTGTTAATTCTGCCGATTTTAATGAGCACGTGAAAGCGTCTTAAAAATTCAGTCATATATGCATTACTTGTTTTATAATTTGCACCCACATATTGCGTCAGTCTTGGCTGATAATTATAATCGGTGAAGTTCATAGCAATAAATACAGAGTATATCATTTGAGACGATACAGCTCAAATCAATGAGTAATGTTGAAAATTTTCGATTTTGTAATATAGATAGTTTCGGTCGGGACGAATTTTCGACAGCATTTTTGGCGGATGAAAATGAATTTTGGGCGGAACTCACTTTTGAGGCCAAAATCGAAAACGAAAACGAATTTTCGGTCTATCTCTAGCTATAATGAAACATTCTTGGACACCATTGCCGTTGGAATATCTTTGCAATGGTTGAAAGGTATCGTAGAAACTCCTCCCTTGTTCGTCACTCGCAGCACCAAAATTGTCGGGGAAGAACTTCAGATGAGAGTCCTAGTAATGAATCCAACCCACCAGTGGCTGAGAGCTTCTGCTCTCAAAGCTGGTACACTGGAGAAGCTGAGTTTCGAATCCAATCGCGCCCGTCGGCCTAATAGTTCGGAGTTTTACGTGGTTTCTTCGAACCTTGGATTTCCTTGCTTAAATATGGTAGAGGTCTGCACGGGCCGGAATTTCCAGGCTCGGAAGCTCGGATAGCTTCGAAAGCTATCTTGGCCCGGCCCGGTGTAAAAATTGAAAGTTCGGCCAGATCCCGGCCCGTTTGCAGCCCGTTTACAGTTCTCGGCCCGGCCCGACACAATTTCTACAAAAAAATCAGTTTTTTCTCAACATACAATTAAGATTCTTTTAATGAATACTACATACATATTTATGGGAACATTTTACAGTATATTTTAGATTACTATGATGTTCTCAAAACAGAAAACACACAATAGTAAACATTAATGATTACTTACAGTGTTTTAGTCATTGTGTCTACAGACATTTCAAAATTCAAATAACGATTCATTAAAAGATTAATTTAGTTCAGAATAAAAATTAAAAACATGATAACTTTTGAAGCTGTATAATAAAAAGTAGATTTGTGAAAATATTTTTCTCATTTTTAAGGCTTTTCTCAAATCGAAAGGAGCTGCATTTCGACACATTTATGAATTCATTTCTTTTCGGAAACGCGTAAGATTGGCAGGTATTCTTATTCAAGAGCTATGTAAATGTCGTTTTTTTTCAAAGTTAAAAGCGATATATCTTTCTGAAAATACTGCCAATGTTAGCGTTTTGAATCAAATTTCCGGAAGCGATAGCACAGGAAAGGAGAAGAAAATACAGTCACGTGACAAGAATCTCTGTTTTCTCTGTAAGTAATTTATCAAATATGTAAAAAGCTATTCGTATCCAAATGCCTTCAATAGTCAGGCCTGTCAATTTTATGCCTTTATAGTTAAAACTGAGTCACAAAATGTGTCTGAAAGTTTCGCATTGTTGAACAGTGAATATGAAAACCACCTTAAGGTATATTTCCAAAGATACTGTTAAGAGAAGTTCATTATCACTACTGATACTACAAAACATAATGACTGTCCTACACATCCTGAGATCGATTAAGACCAGTTCCGTCCCGGCACGAGTCTTCTGAAAAAAATTAAACTCGGAATCAGACACCTTGTAACTGTACGATACCGATCTCTACGACGGATATGTTACATTTCTGTATTGATGTTGTTAAACTCGCATCGGCTCGTGACGCACGTTTATACGTCTCGTTAAAATCATATTCATTGAAAATGTCTCGTATTTTATCTGCTTCGCTTGAATTCTTATATCGGGCCGACAGGCCCGATTAATTTTTTTATCGGTTAGGCCCGTTCAATCTTTTAGCCGGGCCGGCCCGTTTGAAAATTCGCCTTCATTCCGCCCGGCCCTCGGTATACGCCCGGGCCCGTGCAGACCTCTAAAATATAGGATAGGTTCCCTTAGAAAGACCCCCCCACGGAGGGCACCCCCCCCCCCTTTGGGACCATATCCCTCGTGTTGGTAATTGGCCGTCACAAACCACACAGCAAGAAATGAGTCTAGACTCTAGAGGAACATATTGCAACTCATAACTTCTTGTTTCCTAGCAAGTAATCCAAGATGTCACGGTACTTTGGTGCTTTATGATTTTCTAAACAAATTTGAATAACACTTTTCAATGACTTCAATGTTGATTTTTCAATTTGACTTAATAGATCGATATTTCAATAGCTAATCAGAGATCTTACTTGAAAGCCTAACGGAAATTCTTTCTTTGATTTTCCCATTGCTTACATAGGTGAATTTTTCTCTCAAATAAATTTTATTCGATGCATTAAAAAAAGTTTAAAACATCCTAACTTTATACTAATAGGACGTAGAAAAATATTGTGAATAATTAAGGTTGTAGAACATATTTCAGGCATAAATGTTTCACGTTTTGGCCTTTACTACTGGCATGCTGTAGATGTCGCAGCGGCAAAAATGAATGAAATTTGTCAATGCTAATAATCTTATTAGATAAAACAGTTAATTTAATTAGATACGCGTTCTTACTAAAAATTAACCGTGTTTCAATGAATGCATTTAGCAGTAAAAGATGCGAAGCATTGGTGCGTTGCATCGTTTTTTGCAGCAAGATTATATGATTATTTGGTAGATTATATTTAAATAAATCATTTTTTAAGGTTGCGAGTTCCCTATATAAAACAAAAAATGTTTAACTTATTTTAACTTAGATTCTTATCATCATGCTTTACAACATTACGCTTTAAATGCTTTGTAAGATAATACACCTTATTTAGGATATGGTTTCTTTATCCTTTTTATATACATTATTAATGACTTAATTATAATTTTTGGACACTGGTGTATTCATATGCAGATATGCAACACCAACTTTCACACTGTTTTTGAAAGATCTTTTGCTTTTATAAGGCGATCTGGCAGAATATTCCAGTCCTTTTTATAGATACTGTATTAATAAAAATCGTTTAGGGAATCCCTCACAGAAAATTTGTCTGGGGGCTCATGAATAAAATTTATTTTCATGTAATTTAAAAGAAGTATTTACTTTACTAGGGGGCTCTGCCCCCTACGAGCTACGCTCGCCAACCCCCGTTCAGGCACACCGAAATCCAAAAAGCACGCTAATTTGATCGGCTTTAAAAATATTCAATAAAAAAAAAAAAAAAAAAAAAGTAGCGATCTTACTGTAAACGCGTTTCCATTCGTTTTCCTTGGATTGGGGATTTTTAAGGCCAAATCTGCTGCTGTTAAGAGATACAATGGCTGTTTTCGTATTTAATCTAAAAAATTAGTTAAACATTTGAAAATAAGCTAATGTAAAATGAATTAAGTAAACAGTGTCATTGTCTCCCGGTATTTTTTAACAGCGCTATAAGATAGTTCTTTTAAGTAATCCATTTTAAATGTATCGTTTCAAATCTGACGTAATTTACACCAAAGTTCTATTTCTCTTATTAATATTCACATGAAAATACTTTTGTTATAGGGATTTTTAAGGCCAAATCTGCTGCTGTTAAGAGATACAATGGCTGTTTTCGTATTTAATTAAAAAAATTAATTAAACATTTGAAAATAAGCTAATGTAAAATGAATTAAGTAAACAGTGTCATTGTCTCCCGGTATTTTTTAACAGCGCTATAAGATAGTTCTTTTAAATAATTCATTTTAAATGTATCGTTTCAAATCTGACGTAATTTACACCAAAGTTTTATTTCTCGTATTAATATTCACGTGAAAATACTTTTGTTGTTAGAAGGAAATATTATTTGCGCTGTCTTCGAATTCACGATAATAGTTGAAAATATTATCTCAAAATATCTCGCGCAAATATATTTTTCAATTTAAATTGTTCGGCTATATTTTTTGCCATTTTAAAAATGACGTAATTTCCTCAAATTACAAGTTTTAACGCATAATAATGATTTTTTTATTTTAAGATTTTGTTTCTCTTTTAAAATTCAAGTTTAAATATGGTTCGGCACAGATGTCATTGGCGCAATTCTTTTCTGACGCCAATTTCATATATGCAACGGGTACTTAACTGGTGCTAAAGTGTCGTTATTTTGCGTGATATGGTAACCCGGATGTTGTTGTTTATGCTATTGATGTGTTCCAAATTGGCGTCGGAAAAAAATTGCGCCAATATGGGGAGTATATGACATCTGTGCCTATGGTTCTTAAGACGTAATTTTCCTGCTTTTAACATGTAATCATTTAATTCTAATTTTAAATTTTTTTTCTGTTTGTAATAGTCACGTGTAAATAATTTTTTAATTTGAAGTAAACATTATTGTTTGCGCTGTTTATACAGATGGCAACAGTTTAAATTAATAACATTTTCTAAAATTTGTAAAAAATATCTCTCGAAATGCTGACAATTTGAATTTAAAATTGAAATAAAACCTCAAAAAATGAGTCAAATAAGAAAAATAACTCTAATCTGCACACCGGGAACTTATAACGTATAAAATGATCGAAAAATGATTAAATTCTCATGTATAGTTTTTGCTCCAATAAAACTTTTTTAATGAAACGATTTTGTCCAACTTTAGCATTAAATATCTCTTAAAATACTTCTTCGATTTGAAAACTGTCTGCATCAACCTGTTTATCAAACATTTCTCTATAATACCACCGATTTTCATATTTTTGTATGCAACAGTTTTTTTAATATTAACGATGAAAGGCCATGCTTAAGCATTCAAATTGGATGCCAATCTACCCGGAATATCTACACAGATTTTCATTGGTCCATTTCCAAATCAAAACTTTTTTTTATATATAGAAGGATTTATTTTCTGTCCACATGTAAAATTTTTTTTGGCCCGCGTGCAAAATATGTTTATTAAAGTCTTGCCAGAAAAAAAAAATCTGATGAATGATTTTGCGGTTTATGCCATGACATTCATGTTTTTGCAGTTCATGTGTTCAAAGCTAACGCGTCATGAATTGCATTCAGTAAGCGCAATAGAGACACCTGTCGCGACGCACGAATCTTTCTTTTTCACTGTCACCTTTTCATTCGAATAATTTTTAATTTTATTATATATTTGAATTCAGCTTATGAAATTACATTAAAAACAAAGTGAATATTTCTTTTTTCAAAAATTATGTTTACCAGTGTTATACAAAAATGTCGAAAATGTAAGTACATTATTTAAGAGCTGAAGTAAATTGATATTGATATTTTTTGACTAAAATTTTAAATATTGAAACTTTGCAATGGATAAGAATGACATTCTGATCATACTATATTTTCCCAACAAAAAGTTTGGTCACTTGATTCCAATGAAATCCAATTATAAAGTTTTATCTGTAACACATATGTGATTCCAAAGTTGAAGATGTATAGGGTTCTATTGCATGATAATGAGCTTAGACTAACAATTTCTAATAAATATCTAACAATAATAAATAAGAAACTTCTTAATTCTTGAACCGAAATAAACTGACTCTGGCATTTTTTCACTACAGTTTCACAAATACAAACTTCATAATGATTTATAATAATGCTGCTCTCAAAATGAATTTTATTCAAGAGTTACAAACTTTTACAACTTCAAATAAGTAAATCAACAAATAAGTAATCCCAAAACTCCAGACATAGGAAGTTCAATTATATGAGTTTATGTTAACAATGACTTTTATTAATTATCTAAAAATAACGAGTAAGCAAAGCATTAATCATGTTCTCAAAAGACGCAAATGGCAACATTCTCTGGCATTTTTCAGTTAATGGATAAAACCATGTTCTGCATTACCTCCAGGAAAAAGGAAATGGAGATCCATAATAATGACGAAGACATTTTATAAACATAATGAATGTTTTCTTTATCTTTTTTTTAAGAGATACTTTGATATTAAAATACAGAAAAAAAATCAATATATCGTCTGATATAAATATAAACATGCGAATAAAGAACGAATTTAGCTAAACTTTTTATAAAAAGTATTTTAAAACAGATATCTTAGAACGAAACTGAATTCTATAGCAGATTAAATAATAATGGAAAATAAGTAATAAATGCCTTGTACGTAACTCTTGATAGAAATAGCCGATTTGCTTCAAATTTTGTAAATAGGTTCATTCTGATAAGGCGCTTCCCTGACTAGTTTTAGGGTTTTATTGGTTAAGTATAAATAGGGGCGGAGGCTAATCCCACCTTCATTTAGATAAATGGGTTTTTCATGCAGAATTATCCGATTTGCTTTAAATTTGGTATACCGGTTTATTCGGATAAGCCGTTAACCTGAATAGATTTGGTCATTGGTTCAGTATAAAGGGTGGATGGGAAAGCTAATCCCCCCTTCCTTTTAATTTAGCTAAAAAATTTTTTGTCGATTTCTTTATTTTTCGATAGGCATTATTATTTGAAATAGGAGTACAATATACAATTAGTGCGAATAGCCTGTAACATCGATCGCTCCAGTTTAACTGCGAACTTTTCTTTTTATTCTTTCCCCTTTCCTGCTGCTCTAACTTAAATTAAAAAAAAAAACAGAGCAAAAATTATAAAAAATTGTTTTAATATTGCTAGTTCGTGCTTTTCACAAAGCATAAAATTAAAATGAAGATTTTTTTAGAATCGGGATCTACGCCAAATTAAGTTAGTGAAACTTTTTTGAGCAATATGAAACTTAATCCTGAATTTAAGATGATTTTTAAAAATAATATTAATTTTTTATAAAATAGCGTTTTATACTTTATTTTAATACTTTTTTTACAATAATGATTGCGTAATATATTTTTTGAACTAATCATTAAGCTCTGTCAAATTAGAAAAATTGAAAATAAGCCTTTTATAGAATATGCAAAGTCGGCAAAAAGAAATCAAATGACAAAATTTACTTTGACGAACTGTTACTTCTATAGAAGATTAAATAAACTTTAGAATAAGAAATCAAATTGAATGTTATTTTGCTTTAATTTTTAACCCTTTGTGGTCGTATGTCTGCTCTCAATTTCCACAGCAAAGAACCATACTGATCTCATATTATATTAAATCGACAAACTTAGGAGATAGTTAGAATTCAAAAATAATATTTTACAAATTTTGTTTAAGTGTCATTAGACATCTTTGATTCTTAAAATATTTTATAAATAATACTGTAAAATGACAAAAAGAAACTTACCGAAGGAAGTGTACCGTGAAATTGAAAATAGTTTAAAAAAGCTAAGATATAAGCTGTAACGAGCAAAGATTTTTCTGTATTTTCAAACAGAAAAGTTAATGCCTGCCTATTGGAGACTGCTTTTAAATATACCACACGTTGGAGAACTATAAAATACAATTTTTACATAAAAATAAAACTTATTATTGTGTTGCACATATCTAAAGTTTAAAAAGAATTAATAAATTTTGTTTATCCTTCATAATATTCTATTAGGTTAAGCAAAAAGTTCTGGGAAATTTTTAATCTAATAGTTTCCACAATTTGTATCGTACATAGGAGCTGTGTTGCTAGCATTTGGATCGCGTCTATGTCAAATTGCTGCAGAAGTATCCAATATTGGTCCGCCTAAATCGCGCTTTGTTTCAGCAGGACAATGCCAAACCGCACAAGGCCCAGAGGACCAAGGACAGGCTTGCACAGTTGGACGGCATCGAAATTCTTATACACCCCGCGTACAGTCCAAACATGGCCCCATCCAATTATGGCCTCTTTCGATCAATCCAACACTTTTTCAAGATCCGTCGATTTGAATCTTTTAATGAAGTTGAGGAAGCATGTCAAGTGCTTTTCGATTCCATGTCATGGTACGCCATGGTACTTCCAGAAAATCCGGAATCTAGCAGAACGATGGCCGAAAGCACTATGATCGTCTCTACTTTTAAGAATAGCCCTTGTTGCTTTTGTTGTTAATTTGCGTATAATAACGCAACTTTCACAAATTTCCCAGAACTTTTTGCTCAACCTAGTATATTAGGTATTACGAAAATTCGGTTAAACGAAAATTAATTCCGACCAGCATGACACCTATGTATAAATTTAATACGACTGCAAAGTTTTAAACTACTTTGGCAATTTAGACATTTAGTAAGACATGGTTAATATGGGAAGGAAAAAATTTAATTTTTACATGCTTTTATTTAACTTAACTTGGATAAAATATGTAAAGGTGAACTTTTATAATATTATCACTCACTTCCTTATCTGCTAGAGTTCTATAAATTATGTACAATTGTGCGTTTCCGATGATGATACTATAGTTTCAAATTTTTATAATTTAAGTATAAATGAATTGATTAATATTAATTAGCATTTTGATAAAAGGTTTTGAAAAGAACTTAAAAATAAAATATAGTTTAAATAATTTTCGATATGATTTTTTTTACTCTGTAGCATAGTAACTAGCTACTTTTTTAAGGATAAATTGTGGTACATTCCTCATTCGTGATGTGTATAAATTCTATATAGAACATAAACAGCCCTACACAAAATAATTTATAGCCTTTACTGTGCACTGACCGTGAATTGCTTACGGGTGTTTTATTTTAGATTTTTACTTTAGAGCAGGGGTCGGCAAGTAATTTTAAGTAGAGTCCGAATACTTTTGAAAATTTTTATCGAGGTCCAGAGAAAAATAATACATAAATAATAAAAGTACTTATTACTTTAAAATTGTTTTTTTTTTACATAGACATACATATAATATTAAATAGAAAAGTCAGGTATTCGTTCTGAAAAATTACTTCATACAAAGTTATACGTTCTGAAAATTTGTACATACACATAATAAAACAGAAATCGCAAGTATTAGTTGAAAAATTAGTGCGAAAAATTACACTTGCGGTCTTGAACGAGTTTTTTTCAGTTTGGTTCACGTAGTGAAAAGTTAATACGAAGAGTGTCTTCAAGGTAGGCGTTCGTTAATCTCGAACGATATTTTTTTTCAAAAAATTCTTTTTGGAGAAAGCTCTTTCACATACATATTTTGAGTCAAACATTCTACTTTTTTCTGAGACATGTTTAATGCATCACTTTTTTTTTAGCTCTTAGCAACCACTATATTTATATAGAAATATTAATCCTCTAAAAAGTACAAAAATATGGTACTAAATAAAGTTACCAATATATCTTAAAATTTCTGGTGTCTAATCTTTAATATAAAAATAAAAAGCACAATTCTAAAAGGTTAATTCGTACATTTAAGGGATACATTTTGCGAAATTCAAAATCATATAAAATAAGGTATTTAGATTCAAACTTATTAAATATTTACTAATTTGCAATATTTTAGTTGTTTTTACTTTTATTGCAGATGTGCAACATAAGAAAAGGTTGACGTATTATACGAAAAATTTTATCTCTGATTTTTTTCATTATTTTTCCTGTGTAATAATCTTTTCTGAGAATCATATATACATTTCTTTTCGAAACAAAATAAATAAAAAGTCAAGTGCGAGTATTACTTGCGCTCAGAGGATTCCGTACAATAAATATATAAATTATAGACTGCATTGTTAAAAAAGTCGTTTCTAAAAGAATAATAAGACTTTGTATAAAATTATAGACTGTGTATAAAATTATACAATGTAGGGTTAAATATAGCTGTATATACTGGAAAAGTATGAATGGATATACCATAAAAGTTCAAAGAGCCCAAAATATTTCAAATATTGCTATTCTGTATTGATCTTTTTTTAATCTTATCCTAATCTGTTTTTTATAAACTTTATTCGGTACTGACAATAAAAAATAGTGTGCATTTAAACTTCATTTAGCATTTTATAAAACTAAATTCAGCCTAGTAATAATCTTTTCTTTTTACAGTGTAGCTAAAACAAAACCTTGTTAAAAATTTAAACTTGGCATTGTGCTAAGCGCGCTTCGAAAGGAAGTCGCAAAATTGCAACGCCGCATTGGTCCGTGCCGCATTTATCCAGATATCATTTTAATTAACTTTTAAAGACACGGGAGGCATATTTGAGAGATCCATTCAATGCAAACTAGTCGCGAATCCCATTAATTATGATTAATTATGATTAATTCTAATTAAATTAGTCTGTTTTTGACAATTTGATGTTTATTGCTTTTATACTGCTACTGGGCATTACATAACACAAATATATCATTAAAATTTGTTATATAGGCTTTAAAAGCCGGGTACTCAGAATACGTCGCCGCTGGATTTAGGTATGTCCAAACCGTCAGTGTCTTTAAGTGTTAATATCTCGGCCAATTACTGACGATTTTTTGCAAAAATCATTATCAACAATGCTTTTATGATTTTGCTGCGATAGGTGCCTGCACCGCTCTTCAACATCTTTGCTACCGCAAATCTAAATTTGTGTGCAACGGAAAATTGCACTTTTCTCAAAAACTATGTGACTTAGGATAATCTCTAAAATTTCCCTGCAAGGTTTAACTTAACGTCTACTACCTCTAATTTGTTCATCATTTTAGTTTCATTAGATTCGGAAATAGATGGGGAGGGCATACTTTTGCACTATATTTTCGACGATATCTCTGAAAATATTATACCTAAAATTGAAAGAAATGCGTTTTGTAGTTTAGCGTTACGAAAGCTTTCTTACGATACCCCACACGATATACAAAGAAAATTTTTTTTCAAGTAACTTTTATTAGCCCCGCTACGATTTTCCTAAATATATTTGCGAATGTTTAATAATCTATAAATATATGGGTCAATAGTCTTTATTGCTTCCCTCAATTTGAACTTTCCACATTCCATAGTTTACGAGTTAAATGTCTGTGACAGACAGACAGATACAGAAACAATCTTATAATGGTTCCGTTTTTACTTCTTAAGTACGGAACCCAAAAAATAAGGCGATTTTTGAGACAACTTACCTATCTCTGCAAAATGTTGAAATCTTGCTTCAAATTCCTTCTCAAGATCTGGCATAAAACTTAGGAATAGTGCAGTATGTATTTCGGAATTCTTTTTATATTTAAGAATTGTTTGAAAATGAATAAATTCTTCATTTTCAGTATCTTTTTCGGTGGTCCAGGATTCGACCTTTAGCAGTCCGCCAGTTTTCGACCGTGGCTTTAGAGTTTGGAGTGCATAGCGTTTATCGTTTATTTAAAGGACCACATAAAAATTTGTTTAAAGGACTATTTATGGGAATTAATTGATGAAAGTCCGTTTTCAATTGTAATATGCATTTTTAAATTTAAGTAACCTTTTGTGTATAATTTCTATAGATCATATACTGTGCTGAACAAAAGAATTCGAGTACATTTTCCTTTTATTGATGGAAATTTATGAAGCTGAATTTTCAGATATGTTATGCGTTTCCTAACTGAACTAAATTTTTGCATATTATGTAGTATATATACAAATCGACAGATCATATACAGGGATTCACAAAATAATCCGATATATTTCCGACTATAGACGGCAATTGTTGATATTGGATTTTTCAAAGTGTTATGCGTTTTCTAAATTGTTCAGAACTAAATATTTCTTAACTTTAATTTTAGTCTTTTTTTAAATCATTAATTGCATGACTAATTTAATTTATGTTATATAAATACTAAATCGCTAGCTAGAAGGAACCACTTTTATTGCCCGTGCAAGAATATTTATAAATTTTATCGCTCACGATCATTAGCAACCACTTAGCATATTATGTTATATCGATCGCACTTAAGTTGCGGTTAATGTTGATAACAATATCCGCTTAATTAGTTTTGTAAATGAGATCTAAACATCTTAATGACAGATATTATTATTTTGTTTCTAAATTAATATTATTATATCTAAGAAATTTATTCTTAACGAAATACAGAGTGATTTAAAAAAAGTAAGAAAACTTATAGTAAAAATATAAAAATATAAAAAGATCAACAGTGAAGAGAAAGCATATGAATGTGCTTCTTACTTATAAAGAAGAATACCGATATTTTAAACTAATATTCAAACTTTAATTAAATTTTCACGCTATAAATTTGTTAGGTCAGGTACTTGTTAGGTAATATAAAATACTAATATATACAGAAAATGTAAGACAGCAGCAGAAAATTAGAAAATACACTTTTTTTAGCTTTAATTATAAAACATACTTAAAAGTACGAGGGAAAGTCAGTAAGTAGGTCACAAACAGATATGAGCAGGGATGTAGTGGAGGGTATACGGGGGTATACGCCGTATACCCTCTGGATTTTTTTAAGGAACACCGTATACCCTCTGTTTCTCAAGAAAGCTATAGTATATACACTCTAGGGTATACGCTCTGCTTTGAGCGTATACCCTCTGCTTAGAACGTATACCCTCTGTTTTTTTTACGACTACACCACTGGATGAGAGGTCGGAAATTAGTAGTAAATTGTTTCCAAATATGCCAATAGGTGGCAGCATAATCCAACTATAAGATGTTAATTTCGAATTTATGAGACAGCAGTTGTACAGTATAAGCAGTGTCGTTCAAAAATTGTTGACGAAGATCGAAATGGTCATCCAGTTGAGTTTGCTACAGAAGAATCAGTGCGGAATGTTGAGGAAATGGTTAGAGCTGACATGCGAACAACAATAGACATCATAGTAACCATTTCCTCAACCTTGTCAATCATCTGTTGTCTCGGACTGTCAAATAAATATATTTCCTCCTGTTGATCGTCTTGATGGCTTTTAACTTGCTCAATCGATATTTGTATATCCTTGTGGGGAAGGTTAAGCTGATATTCGACTGTAACATCCTTTTATTAAAATTTAAAATGTATTATATGTATAACAACATGTATAAAACATTAAATATCTGCGTTATACCGCCAGGGTTTGTTCTAACCTCTCAGGACGATTTTTCCTGAGTTAGTGACCTAACTAGACCAGCCTTTTTTTGTGCTCACGATTTCCCATACTCTAATTAATATAGTAATCATGCTTTTAGAAAATTATTCGAACTGTTTTTGAGACATAGCAGCATTTTCAGTACTGAGTTTATTCTAACTTATTAAAACGAACTTTCCTCCTGAATTTGAAACCTAGCCAGCTCGTTATCTTGTGCTCGAATTAATATGGAAGATATGTTTCGCGCAACTCTTTTGAACATTCTTTGATTTATAGCAAGTATCATTTTCAGCACTGAGTTTGTTTTAAGCTGTCAAAACGAATTTTCTTGAATTCAGAACTTAGGTTGTTTTGACGTGCTCGAGTTAGTATAGGAGGCGAGTTCCGCGAAACTCGTTCTAGCCGGTTGCGATATCATTCTTAACAAAGAAACATACATGCTCATTTAATACGAGTATACATGGTACTATCATTTCCAGAATCATATGATGTTAATAGAAAAAAGTAAAAACTGTTAAAAAACCTACTCTTTCTAAGTATTCAATGAGTGATAGTAATATTTTTATTCCCTAAAAAAACGCTGGTATGAGAACGGTCTCCCTCTGTAACATTGTTATATGTATAACAGTAATAATATAGGTAAGTTAAAATTACTTACCTTTTTCTAGATATCCAATAAGACTTCCGGTTTCCTGTACCTTCTATACATATTTGTGTAAAATTTAATTCTTTTAGTGTTTACTGATATTTGTGTACCAAGCTCGTGCTGCATGTTTTAATCCATATGTGGCCTTGTTTAGTTTACAAACCTTATTAGGCTCTTTACTGTTTATATATCCTTCTGGTTGTGATATATGTATATGTGTTCTCCAAGTTCTCTATGTAAAAATGATGTTTTCATGTCAATTTGCCTAATACTAATGTTATGATATGCTGTGGCGGTTAAGAAACATCTCAGAGTGGTATGGGATACTACTGGTACTACTGGTGCGTATGTTCCATCATAATCGACTCCATATATTGTCGAAATCCTTGAACGACCAGTCTGGCTTTATAACGTTTGAATTTTCGAATTCATCAGATTTCGCTTTATAAGTCCGTTTGCACCCAATTACTTTAGCTTCTGGAGGGGGATCAACTAAAGACTAGATTTCATTTTCATTAAGAGAGCTTATTTCCTCTTGTGTTGCTTTTATACAGTTCTATTTTTCTATAGGATTCTCAAAGTCCATGTCTTCCCAACTTTTAGGTTCATATACTGGATCGTACCGGACTGCATAAGCAAACCTGTCCGGGGGTATACCTCTATTGGGTCTTTCAGAATTTCTAAGTTGTGTATTTTGACGTTGTGATGCGGATGGTGGATTTAGCTCATTTTTTTGTTGTTGTCAAATCTATTTCTATCGCGTTCGTGTCTTTCTATTGTGTTCGTTCGTTTGTTTTCGACATTAATTCTTTGCGTCTGGATTTTCCTTAGTACTTGGATTGCCTATCTTATTTTCTATAAATTTTACGCTTCTGGCCAATATAAATCTTCCGTCATGTGTATAGAATCTGAACGCCTTTGAAAGATTGTGATATCCGACAAAAATATAATTTTCTCCTCTGTTGTCTAGTTTTCGTCGCTTTGATTTATAAATATAGGTATATGCAGCACAGACAAATCCTTTCAGGTATTTTAAGTTAGGTTTTCTGTCCATAATTCATCTATCCATAATTCATAGGGAGTAGTACTAATCGATTTTGAAGGTAGCCGGTTCTGTAGGTGATTTGCGGTACATATGGCTTCCCTCCATAGTTTGAGAGATTTGCTTCATTTAACATACTCCTAATCATCTCTAGAAGCCAACTGTTTTCGCGCTCAGCAACACCGTTTTGGCTTGGGCTAAATGGGACAGTGAGCTGATGATGAATACCATTTTCTCGTAGATATTCTTCAATTTCATTACCTGTATATTCTCCACCGTTATCCGATCTTATGGCGGTAGGCATTTTTACGAATTTGTTTTTGACAATTGAAACGTATTTTTTAAATTTTTCAGACGCAGCACTTTTATTTGTCATCAAATAAATTACGAAACATTTGGAATAGTCATCGATTAAGGTGACGAAATATCTTTTTCCGCCTATTGTGGGTGTTTGTATTGGCACGCAGACATCATAATGCACTAATTTGAGCCTTTTTGTAGCTGTATAGGTAGCCGATTTAGGAAATGGGGGTGTCGTTGATTTTGGATGAGATGCATATCTCACATATCGAGTTATGTTTGCAGTCCTTAGCCTTAATTCCATTAACTAGCTCTTTTGACGTGTTTTGAATTGTTGTAATTGCATCGCAATTTCTATGCCCCATACGCCTATGCCATAAATCTATGCAATTTGCATTTGAGCAATCGTAAGTGATATTTGCAAAGTGTTTGCAATTTTCACCTTTACTGACATGTCTTTCATAAAGATTACTTTTTAATTTATCTTGAAGTATTATATTACCATTATGTGCTATGTCGCATGCATTTTTTTCAAACTTAACTTTGCAACTGTTTTTATTGGTCCTACTCACTGACAGTAAGATAGTTTCTATTTCGGGAACATAAAGTACATCGCGTAATGTGATCAGTCTGTTATATTTTTCTGTATGAAAAATTACCTCCCCAGATCCATATGAAATCAACTTGTTTCCGTTCGCTACTTTTACATTTGTTTCTGCATTATTCGTTATTTTTGTAAAGCATTCCTTTGAGATTACAACGTGGCTAGAACTGCCACTGTCCACTATAAAAGTGCGTTTATTTTTGGGTTGTTCAATTAGTAAGGCTACTGTTGTTTTCACATACTGTATGTTTTCTGTCTTCATGTTTCGCATTTTTAGTTACGTTTTTTTCCTCAAAGCACAGCAAAGTGGAATGTGTTTTGTTTTAATATCTATTGTTTTGTATGTGACTGTTATTATTTTTTCCTTTTAAAAGCCAGCACTCTTTTTTGGTATGGTTTTTCATTCTCCAGTGAAAAATTTCAGTGTTTGTTCTTAATTCTTTTGTGTTCTAAGTTATTTAACTTTCCTTGAGCTTTATATGCTCTTGTATTGTTTTCTGAATTTTCGGTATTATATATTCTAATTGTATATTCGACCGTAAGCTTGTTTTTTTATAAAACTAACTGTTAATTCTGCTTCATCCTTCGCCCCTAGGGCAGTGACTAGAGTATCGTATGGTGATGGCAAGGAACACAAACTAAGAGTAGAAATATGCTATTCTGAAATTTGCTCACCTATCGGTGTTAATTTATCTATTAGTTCAAGTATTTTCGTTATATGATTTATCATATTACAACCCTCGTTCAGCTTCGTGCCATACAACTTCCAAAGCAGTTGGTTTACTAGACAAATTTATCCTCTCATGAATACACTTTAAAGCATTCCAGGTGTTCCGAACATTATTAACATTTTTAACATGCACAATTTGACTGTCGTTGAGGGATAAATTTATTAAAGCTCTTGCTTTCTGTCTTTCTTAGTCCATTCGGCGGTTACGGGAGTGGAAGCATCATCAGTGATAACTTCAAATAGCTCCCCCCTTATCAAGAGCATTTCTACTTTGAAAAGCTAGTTAACGTAATTTTCGGTGTTTAATTTGTCTATCATTGTGATGTCTTTTAACGATGTCCTATTGTTTATATTCTTTTCTTTAAGTTAATTAAATAACTTTATATATCAGGAAAGCCAGCATTTATTACCCTTTACGGATAGCTAGATTTAGATTATTTATTTATTTATTTATTGGGACAATTTTTAAGTCTCATGATCAAATATATTAGTATTTTTTTATTCACTAACAAAACACTGGCATTAGAACGGTTTTCCTCTATAACATTGTTATATATATATAACAGTAATAATATGGGTAAGTTAAAATTGCTTACATTTTTCTAGATATCCAATAAGACTTCCTGTTTCCTGTATCTTCTATGTATATGGTGGCAATCAGCTTGCACTAAAAAGGATATTTCTTAATCTGCATCGTGTTTAAAATATTTCAGTGTGTTTAAATGTTTAACTATGTATAGCTTCATTTTCTTAGATTAGAACATTAAGAAAGAAAAAAATATTTATTAAATTTCTATTAAACAGTAGCAGCGATAAAGCTCGCATGTCTCTTATTGAGACATATCAGAACTACTAGTAATTCACACTTAAAAATCGTATATTTAAAACAGAAAGTAGAAAACAATTTAGGGAAATTTATTATATTTCATCTTTTAAAAATCGTATATTTGAAACAGAAAGTAGAAAACAATTTAGGGAAATTTATTATATTTCATCTTAAAGTTATTAACAAGAAAATGTTCAAAAGTTTATGAGTGTTTCTGCTTGAATGTTTATATGTCCTTGAAACAATCAACAGTGATTACACATAAGAGAGATAAATAAACATTTAACTTCCTGATGCGTCTGTCAAACGTAATTCATTTCCTTAATTAATTGTGACATAGGAAAGAATTTTATTGAAATGATTATTATTTATCTTCATTTGTGGATTAATTTTCTTCATATATAACAGCAGTGAGTATGTTAAAAATCCCGCCTAGTTTTATGATTGCCATCATGTTGTATTTAAAAATTTCCGTTGCAATATGTTCATTTGGAGTTTTTGCGATTATTGGGAATACCCACCTTTGATTTATGCTTGATTAAAAGCGCGAACCACTGAATTTTGTTTTTTAATATCTTCTTTGCTACGATTAATTTAAGATATACCAGCGAAAAAAATCATTTTAGCTCAGGATTTTTAAATAATTTATCAATGAATAAACGTAATTTAATTGATAATTAAATATTAAATGATAAAACAATATTTAACAAAAATATTACACTCTCTTTTTATGCATATTTTCAACTTTTTAGTGCTTAAAATATTTACTGTAACATTTTCATAGCCAGTTCAATTACTTTGGAGAGTATGGTTTTACACATAATTAACTCGATTGTTTTTGTAACTCGTAAACAGTTGTAACTTGTAACCATAAGGCATATTCTGCAATTTATCACCGGATAATCCAAAAATGCATCAAAATTAATCAATTTATTTATATTCAACTTATAAAAATATCATACTGCAATCGGAAACATGCGGAGCATTCTCACAATCTCTTGACTTTCGGTAATAAAAATCTGGTGAAATTAAACTTGCTAAAATAACATTTTAATCTGATAAACGAATGCCTTAATGATTCAAAATAAATAAAAAATGGTCAACAGCGAAAACTTTTTATTTAACTGAGGTTTAATTTAAACTCGCGAGTTTAACTTTCCTTACCATTTTACCGCTATAACTTTCTATTTTCTTCTAAATTTTTACTTATAATTAATTTGCATTTTACCCACAGGACATTCAAATAAGAAATAATAACAATGTAGTGTTTTTAGTGCAGAATTTTGGTATAACATTGTCTTAACCCCTTAAAGAGCGGGTGTTCACTTTTGGACCACCTAATTTTAATCTCTAAATGAGGCATTGACACCAGAATTTTGATTTGAAAATTTTCGTTTTATTAAGTACGCGAAGAAAAACTTTTACAAATTTAAAATAAATTTGTTTGTAAATTCCGGTGTCAAACATTCATTTCAGTATTTTACTATTAGAAGTGTCTTGCCCTTGAAAGGGTGAAAGGGCTGCTAAAGAAGGGATGGAAGGGGAAAAAAACATAATGGTATAGGGAAAAAAAGGCGGTAATGGAAAAAAAAGGATGGTAAGGATGGGACGGTAAGGAAAATTACCACTATTTCTATGCAAATCACGTTAAGACTAAGCGAGCCACAATGTTTAGCCACTATGTTCATTGATTTTTAGAAACAGCTATTTACATTGGGTTAAATTAAAAAAAAAATCTTTACCTCGAAAAGTGCAGGAATAAAGCTTGGGGACGGTAAGACTACCAATAAAGCCACGATCCTTGAAATTGATATTCAAAAGCTGATTTAAATTCTGCAGTAAATTTCCTGTCAAATAATTTTAGACATTCTTTCTCTAGCATACTCCTGCATGAGAAAAAACTTGAAAAAATTCTGTGGCTGCATCTGGAGTGATTTTCTGTATAATTTTAGAAGAGGGATGGTAAGGAATCTAAAACCCAGGGACAGAGTTAAAAAAATAATATCAACCGTAAAAATGTGTGTAGGTTAATTTTTTGCTACATATTTATAAAAAACAAATGTCTCAGCTTCGGAAAAAAAATTACATCGAATTACTTTTAATCAAACAATTTTATCCAGACAGCTCCAAACTTAAAAATCAGCAACAGGGACACGGGACGGTAAAGGAAATTTCCTGGTATTTGGAGCCCCAACATCGTCCAAAACTTATTTATCTCGTTAATATTGTTATGCAATCATGCAATGGGATGTTCCCCAGTATCCAGTAAATGAAATAAAATAAAAATGCAAGAATATGTACTAAAATATAAATTATTATTCAGGGACATAGAAGTCAAAAGATTGTGATAATGCCCCATACCTGTGTACGTAATTTTATATATTCTGCGAATGAGTAAATGAATAAAAATTCGATTACAAAATTCTATCTTTACATACACAAACCACTCTAAGTTAAATGAAAGTGTATGAAGACATTAAACGAAACACTTGATTAAATGCGATTATACTAAATGTGTAAATTTCCAATATCTTAAATATTCATCCATTTAAGTTTAGTTAAATTATTCTCTCTTGTCTTTTATGATTATATACAACACTCTAATTCGTAATATTTAATTCCCTTGGCAGTTTCAATAACTCTCAAAATACATTCTGAATTTCGTGTTTAAATTTGCATTTTTCCTCATACGGGGATGAAATAAGAGAAATGCGTAGATAACTGAGATTCTAGAACACAATTTAAATTAATATTTGTTACGTTATACATTCTTTTCGTGAAAGTTCACACATGTAATTTAAAATCACAGTATCGGAAAGTGATATCTTTAAATATTCAAGCGATACGCGTGTGAAATATTCTTCTTCTTGTATATTGAGTCCTTGTTGCGTATAAAATGATTTCTAGAGATTATAACAGTTAATAGATTAACTAAAGGTTTTTAAATAAATTTAATGAATGTAATGAAAAATTTGAACTTTTGACAAAATTTTTATAAGACAACGATTAGAGTCCAACAAAATTTTCAGTTAATTTAAGACATGTTGCTACAATGCTATCTACTTATAATAAAAGCTGAGTGCACGTGACCGACGGAACGATGCCGGTGCGAACCACTCTGGTCTGCGAAACGACCGTAGCTAAACGCCATGTTAGGCTTAATGAAAAACATATCTTACCATATGACAGCTAAATGATAATTTTTTCCTACTTAAAATCATGTCTGTTCAGCATATTTTCATATAAAACATGTGTATCATATCCATTTATAATGTATTGAGTTCTAAATTAAAATTAAGCTATTAGAAATCAAATCTAAACAAACGATACTGTTGCCATTCAGATTCAAATTTCAGCAAATTAAGAAACAAATGAATGACTCTTTGACGATTCATCAAAAAAAAAAAAAAAAAAAAAAAAAAAAAAAAAAAAAAAAAATACGGCCAACATCTGATTCTGCTTTAAATATATTTTATAAAGCATATTAAAGCCTTTAAGTTTTTTGAAATGCGTTTTTCATATTTACGACTGTTTACATTTACAAGCAGTCAGTTTACCACATACATATGAAATATTACGTAATTTATTGAATAAATATTTTTAAAAACATTATTTAATGATTATTCATCATTATTCATATGAATCATTCATATGAATATTGATTCATATCAATGATTCATGTATTTCACTCTTTTGTAGTGGCAACAGTGAAACGCTGATTTTTTATGAAAAACAGAGGGATAAACGTGCTGATTTTTCGCCACTACTCGCTTTCATCGGTCAATAGTTATTTTTGAATGTTTTAAAAGTTTTTTTAATTTTTTTATAGACTTTCGGAAAGAAGGCGCCAATTGACTAGGAAAAGAATTGCGCGATCGCGGCAATCAACGGATTTGTCAGTTTGCCTGATAAACTCAGCTGAGTTTGCACCGAACAGAATTAAACACCCATACGCACAATTTTCTGTTTATTTTTTATCTAAACTATGCATATTTTAAGTTCATGTTCATAAAGTGTTTATCACTCACAGGAACGTTTCATTATAATAAAGATTTAAAAATCAAAATTACATTTTTTTTTTAATTTTACTAAATTTTTGTACCGTTAAAAAACATAGCTTTTTGTATGTGTATTACTTTCAATGATGCACATAATGGTGTTTTAGTTTTGGCCAAATATATGAATCAAATTTTAAAGTTTCATCTAAAATTAAAAAATAAACATCTGATTTTTTAAAGAAATGCCATATGTTTTTTGTTTTATTTTTAAGTTTCTTATTTCACCTATGCTGCATTTTTACTTTCTTCTATCTTTACAAGAAATTGGATTCGTGAAAAATTTCGATTTCCGGTTTTCAACGGATTTATACGTTTTAGAATGCCCAGAACACGATTTGATGGTTTTTAGAAAATGTCTGTCTGTGAGTCTGTCTGTCACTCTGTCACTCTGTCACTCTGTCTGTGAGTCTGTATGTGACAAAAATTTTGTGGGCACTCTATCTCAAGAAATAATGCACGGAATTTCACAAAACTTCATATTTAGTTAGACCTTGATATAAACTGGACGTGATTAGTTTTTGGTGAAAATCGCCCTACAGGTGGCGCTGCTATGCGGCATTTTTCACGATTTCTGCAATAGCTATATCTCAAGAACTACTTCACGGATTTTGATAAAACTTCAGATTCAGTTAGTCCAAGATATAGTTTGGTGCTGATTACTTTTTTGTGAAAATCGCCCAACAGGTGGCGCTGGTATGCTGCATTGTTCATGATTATCGCAATAGCTCTAACTCAAGAAAAAATGCACGAATTTTCATCAAACTTCAGATTCAGTTAGTCCCTGATATAAATTAGTGCTGTTTAATTTTTGGTGTAAATCGCCCAATAGGTGGCGCTGCTGTGTTGCATTTTTGACGATTTCCACAAGAGCTGTATCTCAAGAACTATTGCACGGATTTTCATCAAACTTCAGATTTAGTTAGTCCTTGACATGAATTGACGTATAAATTAGTGCTGTTTAATTTTTGGTGTAAATCGCTCCACAGGTGGCGCTGATATGCTGTATTTTTTGCGATTTCCGCAATAGCTTTTTCTCAAGAACTAATGCACGAATTTTCATCCAACTTCAAATTCAGATATACTTTGATATGAATTGGTGCTAAATCGTTGTTATTTCTTGTAATATTTAAAGGATTTAATTGACGTGATTTATATAGAAGAAAGTTTTGTGATGACCACAACATACTAGTTTAAGCTGAATTTAATATATTTCTGTGAATTATTTTTTGCTGTTTGAAAAATGCAACAGCTTTTTTTTTTTTTTTTCAACTATGCATATATTTTTAAAAGCATTTACAGACATGCCACTTTCCAGCGAAAACAGGGAATTCCATTTTTTCGGCACAATTTATCATCCCTGGGATTGATGCAAATCAGAATTAAAATTTGTTGACATTTTTAGGACGAGAAGGGGGAGGGGGGTGGTAGCAGAATTTGACAAAATAAAAATGCGAGTACAAGCAGCTGCAATTTGAGTTTATTTCTAATCCTTTCCCATGACCTACTGTGCATTTAGTCCATGTATAGAAACAAACAGCATGAAAAAAACATATAGCCAGGAACTTGCAACTATCATCTGTCTGCTTTCCCCGAAGGATTGCAAAAATCATCAAAATATCGTAGAAAAAGGGTGGTTTCATCAAACGAATATGAATTCCATCAAAGGATCGCAGAAAAAAGCACAATTTTACCCAAAGGGTCCTTTAGAATGCATGTTTCGTGTAAGGATCATGGAATATGTGAATGTCGCCAAATAATCGTGGAAAAAACATGAATTTCATCAGATGACTGCAGAAAAAATGCATTATTTGATCAAAGTATCGCGAAAAACGTGAATTTCGTCAAATAATCACAGAAAAAATATGTTTTTTGATTAGAGGATCACAGAGAAAACGAGATTTTCATCGAAAGGTTGCAAAAGTGCAAGTTTCAACATAAGATCCTAAAAAAAATGTAAATTTTGAAATCGGGGGATCTTGAAGCTTATTGGTTCATCAGTATCAGGTGAACCGTTAGTCAGCTAAATTTTCTGTTACGTAACTAATTTGCTGCATACATTCGGATGCACCTGTGCTTCTGTCAACGTATTTTGATTGTAAGGTAAGTCTCGCTTGCTCTGCTGTTTATTTCTTTTTTTTTTATTATTAGGATTTTTGCATTAGCTGTTTAAAATGCACCCTTTATTGGTGAATATATCGATTTTTACATGGTTTACCGTTTTAGAGACAGACGATTCAGGCAACGGCTGCCGAAAAAATTCAAAGTCTGAAAACATCGAGGGTGTATTACCAAGCATCCAACAAAATTTAAATTTAATTCAGTTAGAAGAGAAGTACCATACCTTGACGATGTTTCAGACCCTGACTAGGATCCCTTTTTCTAAACATTAAATTATTGATTTTTTTTTTAAATTTTAACTGATTGTTTGTTTTTTATGTAAATATTTGAAAATTTTTTTGTATGAAATTTCCCTTTTTTTTATGAATCGCCGTCTCATTTATTGGTATTTCTTTATATTTATCATTTTACTTTTATTTTATGTTTAATAAATTTTTTGGCAGTTGTGAGCGAGATTTTACCTGCATTCGTAAAAAATTTTTCAACATGGCAGTAAAACTTCGTTTTTAAATCTTTATGTTACTTATAAATCCATGTTTTTACATCATTTTCTATTTTTTTGTGCAAATCATTGATTTATAAATAACATAAAGATTTAAAAATTGAGTTTTTCCGTCACCTTGAAAAGATTTTTGGCACAATTTTTTTCGCCAAGCGGCACAGGATGCGGAACTCTTCCCTGAATTTTGTCAAAGAAACGTGAGAGGTGTAATTCGTCAAAAAGGCGCAGGAAAAACGTGAATTTTGCAACAAATCCCGATAAAAACACTCATTTCGTGAAAGGATTGTGGTAAAACCAGTCATTTTGTCAAAAGGCTGCGAAAAAAACATGAATTTCATCAGAGATGTGCAGAAAAAACGAGAATTTCACCATAAACATTAAATTATTGATTTTTTTTGTTTGTAAATTTTAACTGATTGTTTGTTTTTAGTGTAAGTATTTTTAGTTTTTTTTATACATTTTTTTCTGTATGAAACTCCCCTTTTTTCTGAATCGCCGTCTCATTTATTGGTATTTATTTATATTTATCTTTTTATTTTATATTAGTAAGTTTTTTGGTAGTTGTGAGCAAGATTTTACCGGCATTCGTAACAAATTTTTCAAGATGGCGGAAAAACTTCGGTTTTAAATCTTTGTTATTTATAAATCCATGTTTTTACATCATTTTCTATTTTTTGGGCAAAATCATTGATTTATAAATAACAAAGATTTAAAAATGATGTTTTTCCGCCATCTTGAAAAGATTTTTGGCAAGATTTTGAACAATTTTTTTTTGCCAAGTGGCACTCTTCCCTGAATTTTGTCAAAGAAACGCGAGAGGTGTAATTCGTCAAAAGGGCGCAGAAAAAAAGCAAATTTTTCAACAAATCCCGATAAAAACACTCATTTCGTCAAAAGGCTGCGAAAAAAACACGAATTTCATCCAAGATTTGCAGAAAAAATGAGAATTTTGCCATAGGGTTGTTGGAAAAAGCTCTTTTTTTTCCCCCGCATGAGGTGGGTCATATTTTCTTCATTTGAAGGTTGACTTTTACAAACATTATTTTTTTAATACTTATGAGTACTTGCCACTATCTGAATAATCATGCATATCAATCACCTGTTTAATTGAGTCTGACTTAATGTTGTAAACTTACAATAACACTTTCCCGTCATTTTTGACGGGGCCATATGCTAGTTACATATAATTTGGTGCAAATATGTTTTTCGATTTAAAAAAAATTAAGATTTACTCTACATGTTAAAAAATCAAGAAATATATTTGTTGAAAATTATGAATTTCAAATTAATTATTATCATTCTTTTATGCTCTCTAATTTTATATTAGTACTTGTGTCAAGTGCACTTATGGGGTAGAAAATTTTTACTAACAATTCTAACACAATAATAGCTAATACTTTATTATACCATTAGCTGTATCATATCAAGTTCATAGTGTGTAATTCAAATACAACACATTCATTAAATGTAATTACATTAAAACTGTAATTTTCTAATAACATAAATAGTCATAGATTGAACTATACTTCATTAAACCTCTACTGACATTTATGAATTAACTATCTTATTTGTAGCATATAATTCCCATAACAGATCCCATATTTCTAGAACCTGGTACAAAAGTAAATAAATACAATGCAAGTATCTAGATATCCAATATTCATGTTTTTTAAGAAGTCTTCAAAGGAAAAACGTTATGATTGCTTCCTCCGGAATAGCTGAATCCTTAGTATTGAATCTTCATTTAATTAAGTGAAGCATTTTTTGTCTAATAGATTTTTGATGCGCAGTGAGCCGAAGGATAATATTTAAAGAAGAAAATTGTATTTCTATTTCAAGTATACCGTGAAGATATACACTGACGAGGCAAAACATTATGACCACCTGCCTAATAAGGCGTTGTCCCACCTTTGGCCAGAAAAACAGCTGCAACCCGCCTTGGCATGGATGCCACAAGTTCTTGGTAGATACCCGGAATCAGATTGTACCAGATGTTTAATAGAACACAGTCAATACATATTTCGAAATGACGTGCCACCCTTAAATCTTGTAGATTAACAATATTTTTTAAAGCATTGTTTCAAGCCATTGATCTTTTCGTTTTAATATAAAAAAAACCTTATTACTACTGACATTATGTGTATAGTCGCTCTGCCATCATGCATGGTCAAGATAAAAACTTTGATATTGTTAATATTTATATTAATACTTTAATTAAGATAATTGTTATATCTTGTCTATTTCAAGCACGTAATCTTTTAATAATCACCATTTGTGTCTTTTTTTTCCCTAAGTTTTTTTGCGTAATTGATTATAATCGTATGTTGGGTTGAAAATATTCTCTGTTTTATTGTTTACTCGCAGACCCGCCCGGCGTTGCACGAGGTCCGTAAATAATAACCTTAAACAAAACTGAAGTTTGTATGATTTTATAACTTTGGAAATTCTTTTAAATGAACCTAATTTCGGAGGCCCCATTGCATTCCGGAGCGTTTAGAGTGTTCCCAACAAACTTCTTCCAGACGAACCTGTAACCTGGGTCCCTGATAGCTAAGGCAACATGTACCTGAAATGCAGCGCATGTGCCGGAGACCATCGAAAACCAAGTTGAGTGAGCCAAACCTCATGGTAATAATAATAAAAAATGCATCATTAATGTTAGAAAATGTTGGTAACAAAAAGTCTAAGGTAAAATTTAATAATACAGAAAGTAGCCGAATTGTAATCCAAGTCAAATGAACCAAATACCGTTGAAATTAGGTCTTTAGAATCCGAGGAAAAAATGTGCCCTCAAGCGGTGGAAAATGCCCCCTCCACTTGTAAATTTCACGAATTATTTTTAACATTAACACGATATTTAATAAACGGATGGAATTCCTTATCTAAAGTTACCTTTAAAGTAACGCGATTTTTAATTTATTGCTGTAGTTTGTAAACGTAAGTTGATGGTGAATAAGGTGATTAATGTTTGAAAAAAGTAGTAGCTGAGGTATGAAGAAAGACCGGACCCTGGGGGCAAGGGTCTTAACTGGAATGTAGTTGGTTATAAGAAAAATCTTTTGTAGTTTTAAAGTAGCTGGAGGACGTTGAAACTATGTTACAGAAAATTTTAATAGAATCGGTTAGTTTTTAAAGAAGCAGCAACAAAGGCCCCAAGATGCAGATTAATATTCAAAATTGTTAGTAGCTGAAGTCTGGGAATTTTTTTTGTCATTCATTTAGTAGCAGGAGGACTTAGGAAATTGTTTTTAAAAAGAAGCAAGTGAATCGGACTATTTTTAAGGGACCAATAACAAAGGGCCCAAAGTGGCCAACTGATAGTAAAGAGCAGGCCCCTAACATGAAAACTTGTTAAAAGGTCTAAGTTCTTAGCACTTTAGATCTTCAATTCGTCAAAATTAAACATAGGGTATGAATTAATCATTAGAATAAAATTTTAAAGATATGCGCGAGAAATGGGGGGAAATGCTTAAAACAGGGTCCTAGAGTCCAATAAAAATAAGAAGGTGATGGTCCGGGGAGAAGAGTGCAAGACTCAACTTTAAAATTTTGCATTGAGAAAATAAGATGGTGAAAAATGCATGCCGCACAAAAAGTGCAAGGGGCCCCGAACAGGGCCGTATGGATCCATAGGGTGCCCTAGGATTTTAACTGGAATAAAGTAACGGGGAAATGACTAAATGGAAAAAGGGTTCCAAAAATGAGAGGATTAAGAGGAGGCAATTTATTAACAATTTATTGTGCAAAAACTTAAAGGGGCCCTGTACCGGGCCCCAAGAGGCCAGGTACTTAAGTGGCATACAGTTGCATATAAAGATATATTTTAGTAGTTTTTAAAGTTTTTTCAGTTTAAAGTTTTTTCTCAAAGAAGTTTAGTCAGAGGATGCTAGAAATGTGTTAAAGAAAATTGCAAGCAATTCCGATCATTTTTAAAGAAGTTGCACCAAGGGTTTTATGGGAGCTATGATAGAAGGCCCAAAAGGGTCCAACTGATAGTTGAGAGCAGGACCCTAAAATGAAAACATGTTAAACTGTTTTAGTACTTAGCGTTTTAGATTTTCAAGTAATCAGACTTAAAGTAATCGGAGGACGCTAGAACTATGTTAAAGAAAATTACAAGCAATTCGGATCATTTTTAAAGAAGCTGCACCAATGGTCCCAAGGAGGAGATCAATATTCAAAATTGGTGGTAGCTGATGTCTGAGAAATTTTTTGTAGTTCATGTATTCATGTAGTAGCTGAAAGGCCTAAGAAGTTGTTAGAAAAAAAAATCTAGTGAATCAGACTATTTTTAAGTGAGATATAATAGAGGCCCCAAAAGGGGCCCACTGATAGTTAAAAGCAGGGCCCTAACATAAAAAAAAGTTAAAATGGACTTAGTACTTAGCGCGTTAGATCTTCAATTAGTCAAAATTAAGCATAGGGTATGAATTATTCGTTAGAATAATATTTTAAAGAAATGCACAAAAAATTGGGTAAATGTTTAAAAAAGGGCCCTAGGGTCCCAATGAAAATATGAGAGTGTTGATCCAGGAAGAAGAGTTCAAGAATCAACTTTAAAATTATGTACTGAGAAGGTGAGAAAATCAGGGGGTGAAAAATTCTTGGCGCACAAAAAGTTCAAGGGGCCCCAAGATCTAAACTGGAATCTAGAAATGTGATACTAACTAAATGGAAAAATGATCTAAAAAATGAAGATCCGACTAAAAGGAAGTAATTTATTAACCTTTTATTTCCATAAAAACTTCAAGGGGCCCTGTATCGGTCCCCAATAGGCCAGGGTCTTATCTGGAGAGTGGAAAGGCGACAATGACTAAATGGAGAAAGGTTCCCCAAATCGAAGAATATTGGATAAAAAGGGGTCAGTTATTAACAATTTAGTGCATAAAAACTTAAAGGGGCACCAGGGACGCCGGCCCTTACAAAATTAAAAATCTGAGGCTCATGTGCAACAGTACCTGTCTTGGACTGTACTCACCTAAATTTTCAGACTTCTATGTGCGGAAAATTTTGCTAGCCATCGCACACAGATAGACAGAGCAAAACTTTGCTTTATTAGTATAGATGGTGTTATGTGCTTTAAAATATTCATAACCAATAGTTATTATGTAAATATTTCCTGTTAGAGGTAGTGTTGTAAAAATTTATGTGGATATGTGGAATGCTCAATTTTCAAGTAACTAGCGTTTCATATAAACAATTTTCAGTTCTCATATAATTCATGCCTTGTATTGTTTAGTAGCACGCTCAGACAACTGGGTTGCTATCTGAAATTAATAGTGTGATATCTTTTTCAAATATTTCAATAAACGGGAGTCTTAGTAAATATACTTTGCCAGGCAGGGCTTGTGCTCAAGCCATTAGGTAGGCCTCCCTGCCTGGTCAGAACTTGAACTTGAACTTGTACCAGATGTTCAAGCAGCGGTCACGCAAAACCGGGATATTACAACATGGTTGTTTTTTTAGCTCTGAACTACCATTCAATAACACCCCAAATCTGTTCTAACGGATTAAGAACCGTTGGGTTAGGCAGTTGCAGATTAACTGGAATTCAGTGTTATATTTCTGGAGTCACTCGAGTACAATTTGAGCTCTGTGATATGGAACTTTGTCTTGCTCGATGACTCCATTTGCAGTTAGATAAGCAGATACCATGTTAAGGTGCAAATGGTCCGCAATGATGTTCAGATAGTCCGCGGCCTTGTGGTCTGTTCTACAACAACCACAGGTCCCCGAAACTCCCATGAGAACGTTCCCCAAAGCTTAATATAGCTAACTCCGGCTTGGGTTTGATCTGCTGTATAAGGGGGAGCAACAGTTCGCGTGGGAGACCCTGACACAGCCATCAACGTGTTGAAGGATGATTAGTGATTCATCTGACCAGGTAACTCTCTCCCAATGATCCATGATCCAGGCACTATGTTCCCGGGCCTAGTGTAGGAGTAGTTGGCGATGATACTTAGTCACATGAGTGGGTGCATGAGTGGGGCGTTTGCTGCCTATTCTCATGCCAAAGTTAAACATATTTAAATACGTGGTTTTTTTTTTGTAAGACAGATTACATTTATATTTACCGTGACGCCGCAAAAATATTGTCCATTAATTTAAATTTAAATTGAAACGCAGCGAGCCAAAGTCAAGTGAAAATTTCAATGTTTCCATTGCAATCTGACAATGAGGCAAACAAGATTTCTTGATAAATTCTCAACGATTATAGAGTTATTAATCACAAACTTTTATCTAAGTAGGACAGAGTTAAAATTTCGTCCAGCATTTTGAATTTTTATCCAAGGTCTGAGTAATTAAAGGTCAAGTTTCTAATACAAGTGTCTCTGGCATATGCTATAAGTACCCATCGATCACAAAGACGTACTTTATAAAGTAGTTGTGGATATTGGTAAAAACAAATTCCAACGTGGACTAACGTAAGTCAGCTGACCATGTGTAAAAAATACGCACTAATCTGTTATTGGACTCGTGTCCTTCGATATTGATCCTTTGCTGAAAAATAGTTGCTAAAAGTTCTGTAATCGGTTTCAATAATCAAACACCAGTGATTTTAACAAAAACGTGGTTGCAGGCGTATAAGGCTAGCTGTATAAAAGTGGATTCAAATGTTATATCCAAATGTAAATTATATAAACATAGCTTATATAGATATACTAATACAAGGTTTGTAAGCCTCATAGAGAAAGAATAACATATTTTCCTAAAGTATTATTTGCTTTATTTAATTAAAATAATTCAGTATCAAAATATGACGACTGAAATTTCAGGTATTCAGACACCTAAAATCCAATGAATCCATTGACATGTACGAACCCTGAAATAACAGTTATATGTGATAAGTATCCGAACACGTATCAACGTAGAATACAGCGTAGTGCTGCTTCAGAATCTTGAATAAAAGCTATAGAAACAAATAAAGATTCAGAAACTATTTTAACTGTATTTTATAACGATATTCTTGGTTTTGTCTTTTATTTAAAACACAAGATTTTTCTCAAGTTCCAGATAAGTTAAACATATAGATTTGAATTCAAAATATACGATGACAGCCTGGAGATCCGTTTAAGAAGTCTTGAAGTCCTCACTTCAACTGGATTATAGTTTAAGGCAGTTCAAAAATTCAAACAGGTAACTTTTTGCACATATTGTTTATGACATTTTTGTTAAAAAACGCATGAAAGTGTCAGATAATCTTATTTAGAAACTATATGATCAAACAGTTTTACCTTTTTCAGTAAAGGCAAACAATCTTAAAGAAAATGTTGTCAAAGGTTTCATTTTGAATTGTATTTTCGGACGTAACAAAGAACAAAATTAATTGTCATGACACAAAAATCGCTTATTATGCTCAAAATGCATTTTTAAATTTTTAAAAAGTGAGAAAAGCGTTTGATTCCAAATAATTTCAATAATCATGTCAGCAAGTGTCAAAAGTTTACGTTTCAAATGAGTCCATAAATGTGTTCGAGTGCCAAAAAATTTCGTGTTGTTGAGCGGAGAAAAACTTTTTTTTTAGAAACGATTTAACCTCTTGAGACTTGAAGTTAAAATAACACTACAGATACACATTCATTGCTTTCGCACAAAGAAAATGACAACATAGATATCAGGAGGAGTCCTTTTTCTGAAATTGATATTTTAGGGGGCTGGAAATTTAGATTCGCAAATAAGGTATATTTGTAAAATTACTAAGCCCATTAAAATATTAATTCAATTACCAATAACCCAAATTCAAGCAATAACAAATTTAAGGGCTCTAAACGAATGAATGATCTCCAAAACCTCACAAAATTCTATTCTAAAAGTTTAAAATTAAACATCAAATTTTCTTACATTCTTCGCCATACTATTTTGGAGGCATTTTGCAAACTTAGGTGAAAGTGACATTTATTTTATAAGAAAAAAAGAAAGAAAAATCATGCGTTAAGCATAGGTTATAAAACACTTTCCAACACTCCCTGAATGCTTTAACAAAACTTCGTTATTTAGGAAAATAAAGTAAATAAGATAACTAAGTAAACATTTTAGAAAACGCATAAAACATTTGGAAAACTGATTTCAGTAGTTACCGTCCGTACCCAAATAGGTATTCCGATTCTTTTAAACAGCCCTGTATTTGATCTGTAGGTTGAAATATTTATACTATATAATAGAAGAATTTAGTTTAGCAAGAAAATGCATAACAGGTTGAAATTCATCTTTCAGCAATTTATACTAATACATGGAAACATACTTGAATACTTTTGTACAGCCCTTTAGTTTACCTAGTACCTTTGTTACATGCCACTATTTTACTAAAATTTAATTCAAACTAAAACACCCTTAAATCTACTGAAATTACATTTCCAGAAATTATAAGCCATAGACGGCCATGTGTCCAACTCTTTTCGTGAGCCTGTATGTCATTTTATCTATATTCTACAAATATTTCTTATTAAAGTAAATTCAGTTCAGCGTAAAAATGCATAACTCCTTTAAAACCCACCTTTAAGCAATTTATGCTCATACTCAGTAACCTTTACGAATTCATTTATGTAGCCCTGTATATAAACTATAGCATTTATACGCACTTTATAGTATCCATAAATATAGTGGGAAAAGCGCATATCATAATTAAAAATACATTCCGTGCAATCATTACTAATATACAATAATTCGGATACAATATAGTATCTGAAATCTTTTCAAATACACCGCAAACAATTCCCTGTATACCAGGGTTGGCGATCCTTTTTGTTGTCTTGTGCCAAATTTGATCAAAATATATTTTACGTGATTATGACGTGCCAACTAAAAAACAAATTTAGTAGATGGAAAAATAATGGATAATTACTTAAAATTTTCTATCAAGATTTTAAAAATATGAGGAACATGCATGTAGGTATTGCACTATAATAATTATGGAAACAAATAAATTTTGAAATTAATAAAAACAAATTAATGTGTCGTAATTTGATTTATTTTGTTGCATCTTAATATGAGATTACTTTTAATGCAAAATGAACCGGATTTATCTGACAAGTGCTTTTAGTTTGAGTTTTGTTATTATTCATTTGTGAAAACAGTGACTCGAAAGCATAGATAGGCAGAAAAACTGTTAAAATGGCAAACGGCAGTTTCTTTGAATAGCCAGAACTTTACCATCGAGATTTAGTAATTTCTAATAAGCAATTCTGGTAGATAGTTTTCAAATATCGCCTTTGTTTGAAAAATTTTTGAGACCATAATTAATTAGATTGGAATATAATATCCCGCAAATCAAATTTTTCAATTTCCATTTAATCAAATTTATAAAAGACCAGTCGCGATGTTGTGTAATCTCACTTTATTTTTATTTAGAGCCACAAGCAATGCCGTGCCAAAATTATTCTTTCGCGTGCCAAAAGTGGCACGCGTGCCATAGGTTCGCCGTCCCTGCCCTTTACCATTATGAACGGAATTCTTTTGTGTGTCCCCGTAAATGAACAATAACTATTCTTCGCACCGCATATTCAACAGAATGCATATTTTAGTGGACTTCATAAATAAATATCAATTTTACTATGTTTGAAAGAGTGTAACACAAGTTAAAAATCATTTGAAACGATTTTTTCTCATTGGCCGTAATGTAATAGAAAACTTTTGACTGTCCCTGTAAATGAACTAAATATGTTACAAACATAATTTGAAATAGGGAACGTGCTATGGTAGAGGTTACTAACATCCAAAAATTTTAGAACGATCCGAGCATATTTAGGAGAGTTTGGCAGACGGACAGACAAACCAATCATAGACACTTTTCAACTTTGTTGGAAAGTGTTAAAAAGCGCCAGTGCTGCCATTTTTTTTTTGTTGTTTTATTCCAACGCAAAACACATTGAGCTATATAGAAGAAATGTAAAAATCTAAAGAAATCATGCAGTTTAGTTTTTATGAGTAAAAGAATAAAGGTTCACATTTGTGCACCTCAAGTCTGAAGAGGTTAAGAATTAAAATAGAATAGGGATAAACAGCACCAAAAAACTGGTGATACATCGCAAATAGAAAAATAAAATTTAGTTAAAAACGCCATAAAATTCAAAATGACACACAGGACACGTTTTGGGATGGAAATGTTAACAGCGAATTTCATCAGTTAAAGTAAACACGCGTCTGAAAGCGTACAAAGTCACAAATGAAAACCCTTTCCTTTCCTGCTTGTGATCCTCTGTGATTGGTGTTTTCTTTTCAGATAGCGCCACCTGTCGCATTCTTTGTAAGTTTTCCTCTCTGTCCATTCTATCCTCTTGTGACCTTGTGCGCTTTCGGACATGCGTTTACTTTAGCTGATGACGGGGTGTTAAAACTTCCAACCCGAAACGCGCCGTGTGTTATTTTATATTTTATGGTGATTTTAACAAAGTTTTATTTTTCTGATTACCATAGAATATGGTCACTATTAAGCTCTTTTAAACATTATTTTTGTTAATTTTAAAACTCGGCGCTTCAAATGAAAAATTTTATTTTACCAGACATAATTTTGAAAAAAAATTTAATTGAAGTTCACGTTATCCAATTTGTTCTCTTAAAGCGTAATGTCACGTCAAATAATAAACAAGGACACAAGTGGCGATAGGACCTTTAACATTCGATAATTTATTCAGGATCTGTATCACATTTAACGATTACTAAAGTGAAAAAGATAAAGCTCGACTGATATAAATTTATCTTCGTGCTGAAAAAAGGCCTGAAAGAAAAAAAAAGAAGAGTAATGTTAGTAGCTTTTTCTCGGCAGTAAAAGAAAATACAAGAATATTCGTAATCTGTATACCATTTAGAAATAAAAAAAACATTTCAATTGTTTATTTTTTTGCATTATTAATTATCTATATTTTAAAAGACAAGACTGTTTTTTTAGTTATATGCCTTGAGTATTCTACTGAACAAATTTAACTATTTTTTTTTATGAAAGCAGTTTATTTGTAGATGTACTATATACTTTTTAAAATACTCCAATTTTTAAATTTGAAATTAAATTTGAAAATATTTTCATGACCTTATTTCAACTTGTTGGCAATTGTTGTAGGCAAAAGAGAAGTAATGGGGTTTATTTAACTTCATTCATTATTACCTTATTGATAGCATTTTTTATTTACAATTAAATTTAAATTTAAAAACAAATAACACAAAAAGACATCATGCTTTAAAAATATGTATTTTTTCCTCATAAAGTTGTTGCGTTTCAATATTCTTTTCATTCAGTTGGAACTGAATTAAAGGCGCTAGGCATATAATGCTTCCGTAAGTGAAAATGACGTCATATTTAAATGAAATCAATAATTTTGTTTCAGAAAACTAAATATTTTTCCATGAATCAAAGGCACAATTTTCTAGAATTTCTGCTCAAAGGAAAAAGAGATTACGATCACTAGAGTGCAAATGTTCACATGCAAAATTGTAGCTGACAACCGTGACTTCAAGATTGAAAAATATTTATTAATAAAGTATCGCGCGTTAAAATATTTTTTAAGTGGTGAATACTGATATGAGAGGTCCATACACAAATTTTGAGACATTGAAAACGACGTTAGGCTAAGGTTTCATGGAAGAACAAATTATATGATTGTGTCAAAGTGAAATCAAGCATAAGAGCCTAAATTAATAACTAAATCATAATTATTTTCATTATATTTTACTGTTTACGTATACAAATAAAATGTATTTTTCCAATAACGTGAAATTCGACAGGTTTCACCTCGTATGAATTATTTTATGTAAGTGTTATAATTTAATGTAAATAAAGTTTAATCACACAGTAAAAAATACATATAGGTATATTAAAATTTTAAGGGTTCATAGGTTTTATTTTTATTTTACCAAATATGATTTAGAAGAATCTTACGAAGTTCAAATTCACTGTTATAGTTTTAAAGCTGAGTCAACAAAGAAACAAATGATGATAAGAGATTTCGAATTCGATCATTTATTTCAACTCCATATCTCATTTCACGATGAATAAAGTGGAAAAGATAGAATTTGATTGAAATAAATTGTTCTTTGTTCTAAACAAATGTCTGAAGTAGAAAATGAAGAGTAATGATAAGCTTTTTTTTTTCTGCGGCGATAAAGATACATGATAATTTATACAACCATTAGAAATGAAACTGGGGATAGTAATTGTTTATTTTTTGTGTTGCATTATAACTTATTTTAATCATTTTGTAAAAAAAAAAAAATATTTTACTATAAATAAAATTTAATTACATGATATAAAAGTATACATAGTAAAACGATTCATATCAAAGTGTTTTGTTATCATATATGGGTCATTCACCAAAAAGTGTACTATCCTAGTCACAAAACCTTTTTCAGTATTTGACATGAATATTTTTGAATTAATTTATGTTTTCTATTGAAAGTAAAAGAAGACTAAATGTGTTGTGTGCATACATTTTTTTATAATTACTTTATATTTTTTTTATTTCTTAGTACACAGTACGTGAGATCTCATGTCCGTGTCATGTCACACACCCAATGTTATTAAGGAATATGATTGATTACTAATTTAATTGAAAATAAAATAGTTAAATAATTATTATTCTAGCTACTATTTCCTCAAGAACAAAGGAACTTAGCATAGTTAATTACTTTCTTTGTATTTTTGTTTGTTTTCTGAGTACGAAAAGAAGTTCACACAATAAATTCTCACCTCCATGAACCAAACTTTAAGTTGCATTTTCATGCTAAAAAATAGCAAAATTATCATCGATTTTGTTTTTCCATGATGCTAAAGTTATGCAGTATGTTTGCTGTTAAATTATGTCAGAAATTTGTTTTTATACTCAGGTACTAGAATTTGTTATAAAAAAGCACCGACGGTTATTGAAGATTCTCAACACCGTGAACTGTGTGACTAAATCAATACTAAGATATTTGATTATATATTGCTTCTGTAATTATATCAACAGATGTTGATTCAAAGAACAAAGTAAAATCTAAAAAAAAATAAATATGTAGGTTAATGTTTAGAGCATGTTCCTCACCTCCGTGAATCTCTTAATTTTGAAAATGTATATTTCAGAGAAAAATGCTTAACAAGAATTTACAATGACTGTAAATCAAAAAAGATTGTTTTAAAACTTTAAAAGAGAAGAATTGATTAACATATAAAAGATGGGTAATGAAAAGAATCTCCAGATAGGAGATGAATTTTTTATGTTTTTTTATATTCATTCCAAATAAATTCATTATGCATTCTTATATAGAATTGTCCTTAGTTATATATCTAATAGAATGAATAGTTTTTTGCTTTGTCGCATTATGCAAACTTTAACTGTAGCATAAAGTTCACCTCCGTGAATGATGTTAATAAAAAAAAAATGTGTTTCTGAAAAAAAAAAAATAATGTAGCTGGGCCATTGCTGATTTTTACTTGCAGTAAGTGATAAGTTTCTAAAAATGATAACATTTGTCTTGAAAAACAATTTTTACAGGAAAAATATGTATTGAAAATGTACGCTTTTGGGAGAATGACCCATATGCTTTATAACAGATTTATAAAGTTCAAGTTCACTCTTATTATTTTAAGGATGAGTCAACTAAGAAACAAATGAACAAATGATAGTAAGATGTTTTGAATACCATCTTTTATTTCTAATCCACATCACATTTCACGATGACTAAAGTGAAAAAGATAAAGAATTTGATTGAAATAAATTATCCTTAGTGCTGAGAAAATGTCTGAAACAGAAAACGAAGAGTAATGATAGTATGTTTTTTCTGCGGTGATAAAGATACATGGCCTGTAATTTGTAAAGCCATTAGAAATTAAACAACTTATACCAATTGTACATTTTTTGTTTCGCATTATTATTTATTTTAATTATTTAAAATAAAAAATTAATTACATGATATAAAAAGTATAAGTATGTAGTAAAACTTTACGATGCATTATTTATATGTTTCATTTTTTTTTTTAACATTTTCCAAGATAGTTGAAAAGTGTTTATGAATTGGGTTTGTCTGGAAGTTTGCCTTTCCGAGCTCTAACTTGCATAACTATACTCGGATTGCCGTGTAATTGATATTTAAGTATTACTAATACCCACGATACGACCACGATACGACTAATACGACCCAAGTTATACTTAGGTCGATTCTGATGTGTTTACATCACTCCTTGGGAGAGAATAAGGTTTAAAAATATAAGTAAAACTTTTATTTTTTATTTTTTACCGTATCATAGCTAATACATTGTTAAATATTAGCAGTAAGGGTTCAACACAATTTACACTTACATTCATAGCGTTCCTGAGTTGGAAACAGGGTATCTAAATTTAAGTGAAGTTAATTTTTTATGTTTTGATTATAGATTTTTTTACGTTGAGATTGGAAGCTTTTGTCCAAACTACCACTACCTGCATTACTACAGTGGTGAAACATTTTTAATTACACATTGGTAAACTGCATCCCGCATTGTGATGCAATACCGTATACATCAAAGCCTGATGATGATACTCTCTATTAATTTTGAAATGCGTTCGTCTGAGTTCAGTAGTTATTAAAAAACTTGACATATTAAACAAAAACATAATTTGAAGAACAAATTTAAAAAAAAACAAAATTTATTTTCTACATTGTTTAAGCCCGAGAAGGGACAGATATTAAATTATTTCATTCAATTAGTTCGACATTTAAAGTTAAATTTTTGTAACAAATTAATTAAGCTAATTGAAGATTAAAAAATTAAAATAAAATTCATACAGTATGATACTTAAAACACCCTAAAAAATTACATTCCGTTCAAATGAAATCGAAATAAGTCTTGCGCTTTTTTTAAGTTTTGTATTTTGCATGCATCTTATCATTTTATGCACAATTGTCATAAACATAATACAAAATCTGCAATAGAAATATTTTAAGTTAAAATGGAAGAAGTCTAAGATTCATTTCGATTTCATTTGAACGGAATCTAATTTTTTAGGGTGTTTTAAGTATCATATTGTATGAATTTTATTTTAATTCTTTAATCTTCAATTGGCTTAATTAATTTGTTACAAAAAATTAACATTAAACTAATTGAATGAAATAATTTAATATCCCCTTCTCGGGCTTAAACAATGTAGGAAATAAATTTTGTTTTTTTTTTTTAATTTTTTCTTCAAATTATGTTTTTGTTTAATACATTATTGAGATTTACCCTGGCATTCTTGGGATTGAAAATGAAGTGTGTACCGTTCATAGTTCATTTACAGGGCACTCAAAAGTATTCCCTTACATTATGGTCTATGGGGGAAAACCATTTGCGGTGTAATTTAATGATTTACACTATTTTAAACATTATAAAATTTATATACCTTATTCAGGTGCATTAGAAGATGATTACTATAGAATTAGCACTTAAATACGTATACAGGGAAATACAAAAGTCTTCCGTTATATTATGTTCTATAAAGAAAAAATGTTTGCGGCGCATTTTAATGATGTTACTCTTGTAGAAACATAATAAGTTTATATTAATTGTTGAGATGCACTAAAACTTGCTCCCTGTAGAGTATGCAAAGTTTTTATCATTCATGTAAAGGGTCACACAAAAGAGTTTTTTTACGTTTATTACTGAGATTTACTACAGGATGCTTCCAATAGAATGTGATGTACAACTTATCGTTCAATTACAGGGACACATAAAAGATTTTAGATACAATGCTGTATCCAAAGTATTGTGTATTAGAGGTGATCCTGAAAATACTTTTCAGTTGTGAAATGAGTTTTTAAGTACTAAATTTTTACGTATTACTTGGCTATAGACATTCATTATACAGGGCTACATGAAAGCCTTCACAAGTAATACTGAGAATGAGCGTGAATTGCTTAAAAGTGTTTTTAAATTTCAATATGCATTTTCAAGTTCAACTACATTTAGTATTCTAAAAGATGTTTGTACCATATAAAAGAATTATTACAGGGCAATGCAAAGAACTGAAACATGGCGGCTTATGGATGATAATTTTTGGAAGCATGATTTCAGTGGTGTTAAGCATGTTTCTGACTGAATTAAATTTCAGCTTAGTATGTGACGTGTATAAAAATATAAAGGTAATATACAGGCTGTACAAAAGAATGCAAGTATGTTACCGTTTAATGGTAGAATTGCTGAAGGTGAATTTTTAATTATGTTATGCATTTCATACTATCTACAATATATATAAATATTTTCCGGTTATCGGCGATTATTACTGAAATTTGGTTTTCAAATGTGTTTTATGTTTTCTGAAATATTTTCTTAGTTAACTTATTTACATTATTAAACAGCGAAATTTTGTTAAAGTATTTTGGAAGCGTTGTAAAGTGTTTCATAATCTATTCTTGACGCATAATTTTCTTTCTTGTTCTAAAGTTCATTCTTGTAGTTTTAAGGTTATGTCAACTGTCAATTAAGAAGCAAAGAACGAACTGATGATTAGAGATTTCGAATTCGATCGTATATTTCTGATCCATATCCCTTTTCACGATGACTAACGCAGAAAAGATGGAATTTGATTGAAATATATTGTCTTTACAGCTGAGAAAATACCTGAAAAGAAACAAAAAAGGAAGAGTAATATTGTTGCCTTTTCTTCAGTGAAGAAGATAAATGATCAGTAATTTGTAAAGCCATTAGAAAAGTAATACTCATATACACGATATTATGTGTTAAATTTTTGCTTTGTGTTTTGTTTTCGACATATCACAATTAGGAATACATACACTTCATAATTACTGAAATATTTTGTCCTTCTATTTAGTATTTAGTTATTCTAATTTGGATTTTATATAAATAAGAAGATCTGACACAGGCTTCACGGATTACAGAATATTGGGGTAAATCATTTAAAATTGAAAACGCAATAAGATTATTAAATTTATTTCTTAAGTTCTCGACTAACATCATCAAAAAGCCTCTTTGTATGAAAAATAACAGTTATTCAAATAAAATTTTAAAACTATTAAAAGCAATACTTTTGTATTAGCCTCATGTCCACTTGCAATAACCTTTTTGATTATGATAATTTCAGTGTTTTAAGTACGTAGTTCGATTACATGTAATTTAAATTTGTGTATTATTTATACGATTTTATTATTTTATTTATAAATTGAAGATACTTTAATTTTGTTAAGGAATGTTATTCAAAAACCAATGTTGACCTAATTATATTATTTTAAATGCTAACGGATTAATCTTTTGTAATCGGAATGCACACGATAGAGATGGATTTTTTATAATATCATGATCGGAAACTATTTTTAGAAACATAAAAAATGAGTAAATTGAGATAATGTTTTCAGGTAAATTGCATTTGAACGTACTTTATTTTTCAGAGTCGACTGTGTAAAAATTGCAATTCTGCGAAGTTTAGATGTTAATAAATTTGCGACAAATGCAAAATAGATTGGTCAAGTCGTCGCTACTGTCGATATGACGACAACGTTACTCAAGGACACGTTTCAGCATTGTAATGTAAATCGAAAGTAAAATTTAATATTTACTAGCTAAAGCGCCCGGCGTTGCCCAGAATTGTAAGAATGTTTGCTTTGAAAATTTAATTACAAAATTAAATATACAGTATAAAATAAACAATAAAAGAAAGCAACGAAGTCATCTTTATTTCACTTCTTCGCTAAGAATGAGATCTAGGTACCTAAAACTTTGTGTAAATTCTAATATACATGCATACAAACACATAAATATATAGAATAGATTTAAAAATGGGGAAAAGAAATTCAGAAAACCTCAAAATATTAAAATATGCCACTATTTCCATAATTGGGTTTTTATCATGTTTCAATACGTTTTTTCAAACTCATATGACGTTATATATTTTGTTACCTGCTGATGTCCATCATATTTTTAAAATTCTGTATTATTTTTATTTAAATTCTTCAATCTATTTATTTCATTTTCATTTTTCACGTGGCAATCTTGCAATAAAAATGTCATGACGTAAATTACCTTTTTTTTTAAATTCGTCAAATTATTATTTTTTTTTTCATTTTCATTTTTCAAGTGGAAATCTTGCAATAAAAATGTCATGACGTAAATTAACTTTTTTTTTTTTTAATTCATCAAATTATTTATTTCATTTTCATTTTTCACGTGGAAATCTTGCAATAGAAATGTATTTATTGTGGTAAGAATTTTATTGTGAATTTTTAATTCTTGGCGATTACTATAACGAAAAATGTTTCAATTTGATAGGAAATTGCTGTTAAATGTTTTTTTTTTCATTGATTAAAAATTAACTATAAATTATTTCAATTCCGAATTACTTTAGTGCCTTGGCCGTGTTTTAATACCCATGTACGTAACATTTCAGAATTCTGGCTTCCAAACTGTGGGTTTGTATATAATTACAGACAGACAAATTTTCATTTTAATATATTAGATTTATTAATAGCATTGTATAAAGTATAAATAAAATAATATTTAATCATTCATATGTAAGATTTTATTTTACGAAATATATTTTATAAGAGAAATGTGATTTTCAAAATCCCTTTGTCCAATCTGTCCGCCTATACTTTTAAGGCTGAGTCAAGTAAGAAACAAATGATGATAGAAGCTTTGGAATTTGATCGTTTATTTCTGATCCCGATCACATTTCATGTTAACTAAAGTGGAAAAGAAAGAGACTGATTGAAATAAACTGTTCTTAGTGCTGCGCAAATGTCTGAAAGGATAAAATAAAGAATAATGGTAGTAGCTTTTTCCTACAATAAAGAGGATACAGGATCTGTAATTTATAAAACCATTAAAAATGAAATAAAATACACTGTTTTTATATTATTTGTTTTTCTATTGTTATTTATATTATAATTTTTTTTATATTATCTTTAAAATTTTATGATTATATTTTCATTTTAAGCTGCATTAATTTTTTTTAATCAGAAAATGGCTGTCTAACTATTTAATTCGATTGTAAGTGCTGTACAATCGTGTAAAAAAAAGTAAACACCCCCTACTAACTCTGAAACAAATTACTGTAGAAGGAAGTTACTGGTACCAAACTATTGGAAATAAATTCTACTTTTAAATGATGTATATAAAATTTGCTTAGTGGTGTCATCTACATATGAAAACAAACCCAAACTTTGTTTTTTTTTTTTTTTTTTTCAATAGTAATATCAAGTTTGAAACCATAAATAAATTCAACACCCTTCAATTAGCCTAAAAACTCATTTTCATGAAATTCGTATAACTAGTTTCAGAGAAATTAATTATTTTAAAATGAGCCTATTTTAGGGACTGTATTCAAATATAAGTTCCGTACTCGATAGTTGAAAAGCTACAGAATGACTACGTCACTTCTATTAATGTATTACATCCTGCCAATATGAACATTTCACTAGCTTAATATGTTTCGACTATTGCCAACCCAAATGCTTCAATAAAATGAGCAATATATATATATATATATATTTCAAATAAAGCTTTTTTGCACCCCCTAAGCCATAATTTTGACGTTTTATAATCATAATTCGAAAACGACTTGGAATAAACATTTGAAATTGAGAATTCGCTTAAAGAAGAACATAATAAATGTAGATTTGACATTTTACATTTGAAATCCACCGAAGTGGAGAATGCTTTGGGGCCTATAGCTACAATGGCTGTCGCCTCTAATGATCCTTATTATACAGAAACAACAACAATTCACAACAATTTTTATTTTCCATTACATATATTATGTAATTACAATGGGACATTCACAATTACATCCATGTCTTACCCAGGGACTCGAACCCGGGCCCTCGGTGTGACAGCAGACTCCGCTTACTGACCACGCCGCCTGGCGACATAATAAATGTAAATCTATCAAAAAATTGTAGGTTGTAATTCATTTTTTTCGAATATTAATTTCATAACTCATAATTCATATTTAAAATTTTTTTAATTGTAAATTCAACGTATTTATGTTTAGTTTTTTTAGTGTTATAACCACAAAAGCTATCACATTAGGATTGTAATTTTAGGAGATATTATAAAAATACGAAAATGTAATTTAACAGTTGAAGCTCAAAATTTTGAATGTTTATAATTCAAAAACTTATCACCCGAATGACTCGCAATTTCGTTTCTAAGCATAGTTGGAGCCAAAGATTTAAAATATATTGTCCATATTGGGTATTTATTGCCTTTGAAAACAACAACATTTGGTCTGCCTTTGATTTGTAGATAATTCCCTATGGAAGCTTTATATACATCATTTAAAAGTAGACTTTATTTCCAGTCGTTTGGTATCAGTAACATTCTTCTATTATATTTAGTGTTAGAGTTAGTAGCGAATGTTTAGTTTTTTTCCACGACTGTAAATATAATATTTAATCATAATTATAATTTAATTAGTTATAATTTACAGCTTGAGTTAATTTTTAGTTAACTACTTATAAAATATACATCTAAATTCCAATTTTTCGATTCATATGTAAATATTATTTAATCGAATATGGTTCAGAAGATTCCCCTGAAGATGAAATTCTCTTTGTCAAGTTTCTTCTCTGCAGTTTAAAGCTGAGTCAAATAACCAACCAGGAAAGAAATAGTTTTAAGAGCTTAGGAATCCAATCGTTTTTTTTTTTATATATTTCACATTTCATGATTACTACAGAGGAAAATATAGACTGTGAGTGAAATAAGTTGTACCGAATACTGTGAAAAATTCTGAAAGAGAAAATAAGAATAATGATACCAGCTTTTTTCTTACGATACGTGCTCAGTAACTTGAAAAACCATTAGAAATGAAACAAAGGATACTATGTATATATATCGGTATATTCTATGTTTTCGGTATCCATGTTAAGTGTGTTGGGAGAAACTGTATTTTTGTCATTTCCTTCATAGTATCACAATTTTTGTTGGTGGTCGGTAATGTTTATTTAATGTTATATATACCGGGTGTCCTAAAAAGGATTGACTGACTTTAAAATCCAATAACTTGCAAACGGTGACAGATATTTAAAAAATTCTTGCAGGAGGGTCATGCATGAGGTCAAAAGTTTTTTTACAGTGATTTTCGATTTTAGTTCGAATTACAAAAAAATAGATGGCGCTGTAAGTAGTAGGCGCTAAATACAGCTCAATATTTTGGCCTTTCTGTTCTTCCATGCGGAAAAAGGAGATGAAAATGTATTGAGTGGGTCCCGAAGTTCCAAAAGTCGAGCCTGAATTTAGCGTCTGTTGATTGCAACGCCATCTGTTTTTTGTAATTCGAACTAAAACCGAAAATCACTGTAAAAAAACTTTTGACCTTGTGCATAACCCTCCTGCAAGATTTTTTTTTTAAATATCTGTCACAGTTTGCAAGTTATTGAATTTTAAAATCAGTCAGTGCTTTTTAGGACACTCGGTATATATATATATATATATATATATATATATATATATATATATATATATATATATGCAGGGTGTTGAGATGGTCATCCGACAAAATTAGGTGTTATTAGGGAGTATTACGACGAACAAAAATTGTAATGGGACATGGAGTGGCAAACAACTTATTTAGTCACAAATAAAGGGGCTTTACACGAGCTGAAATCGAGTTGACGGTAATAAGTTTGAGAAAATTAAAAATATTGGAATGAAAATGTAACGATATGTATCTTGTTTTATACGAAATGTGATAACATTACGAAAAGTTCTGGAAAAACACATGCTCACACAATCGATGATACCGTATAAATTGGCAATCGCAGTCCAAAATTTAAAGTGCATTCAAGTGCATTCTGCTGGCGCGTATAATGGAAATTTCTACCACTTTATTTGACGTTATCACATTTACAACAAAAGTTAACATATCTATTAAAAGTTTCTTTATAATGTACTTCAGTTTCCTGGAAGTTACTGCCGTCAACCCAAGTTGAGTTAGGGTACAACACACTCCCTGCATTTTGGATTAAATAGGTGATTTGCGACATCATCTACCATTGAAATTTTTATTCTGCTTAATATCTCTATCTGAGTACAATGTATATATATAATTATTATTATATAAATGAGAGGCGTCTGGAGCATTTGGAGCCCTGATTTACCCTAGGCACCTGGCAACACTAGTCGTGTGCTATTATTTGTTGTGAAAATTTAAAGCCCCACATTGCATTGATGTCTAAAAAGACGGCACTCAATATAAATGGTTGTCGTAAGAAGCTTTCAAAACCTTAAGAACCTAATATGAGTTTTGGGAGGACTTGAAGGTTAAGGTTAAGTTGAAAGCATATTTTCTGCCAATTTAGAAATTATGGGGTTTCTGTAATAAAATATACTTTAACTATGTATTTTCCTCTGTATTTATAATTCTATGATATTATTAAGTTCCGTTAAAGGTAAAAATGTGAAATATTTGATTTGTTTTAGTAAACTAAAGTAATTTATATATTTTTTTTAGTAAACTGAAAGTTTATTTTGGTCAATGAAAAAAAAAATCAAATGTTGAAATAATTTTCCGGCACCTCTTAATATGAAACATGCCAGGAAAAATAAAGAAATTTGTATTAAACATTTTGCAAATATAAAAAATTCGGTAGGCGGAAAATGTTATGAACGAGAGAATTCTCTAGAAAAGAAATTTAAGCATCCTGTGATGCCGCAGTGGAGTTTTTTCAGTAAACAATTATATTAAAGACGCAAGTCCATGGTTATTCTAATACATTTTTGCAATAATCGAATTGCCTGTCAATAATTAAAAAAAAAGGATTAATACATTTTCAAATTTTCTGTCAGTTATCGAGTTTCAGTAATAAATTACTCAATTTTAATAGTTCATAAACTAGTGAGTTTTAAAGTTCATGTATCTTTTTTCGGACACCGTGTATATGTTCAATTTGTATAACGTCACTTTTAGACTTACGTCACATTTTGAAGAAATGCACACTGGATATATTATCTAAATAATATTAGGGGAGACTAGGGGGGGGGGGGGTTGACCATACGGGAGGCTTAACCCATCCATCAGTTTTCATATTTAAAAGAATTTCAGAGTTTTATCAATAGGTAACAACCAAAGCTACCAGAATGCTCAAACAATAGTCTCTGTTTCATACGTTTAACGAAATAGGTATGGAAAAAATCATTGTGGGGTGTTTTCAACCAAAAGTTGTGTTTTTAGAAATATTTTGTAAGTTTTTTCAAATAAAATATATCACAGAAATTTATGTAAGTAGGTTTTAAGTAATGCATAAATATCGAGCTTTCATTCCAGGCATAAAGATTAAACATTAAGTTAGGCTTAACATAACAATATGCCATTCCTTAACCTCTTCAGACCCCAGGGTTTATTTTCATATATTTTTTTTACTTCAGCTATGAATTTATATTCGCAAAGTGATAACTAAGAAAGATTGAAAAGCAAAAAAAATATTTTTTGTACATAAAATTTAATATATCATATATGACACGTGGGACTGAATAAGTGCATTTTTTGATAATTTGTTAGAATATTTTCTTTTGTTTTACATGGAAAATATAATGAAAAATATGAAATAATTATGCACTTAATAAATTTTTATTTTTAATGGACTCTCCATATGGTATTTTAACGTATAAAAAAATTATTTACTTTTCGTTTTTGTATATTTCCCTCATTTTTGCTACAAGTCATTTTCTATCCCATTTTATGGCCCAAAAAAGCACTATAAGAAACAAATTGCTATTTTGCTTTAATTTGGCTATGTTTTAATATTCAATTCACACCATTTTCATTTTTTTAATCGTTATTTATATACAGGAAAAAAATTGTAAAGATGTGTATCCTATAGGATACTCCAGGTCCGAAGAGATTAAAAAAAGCCTATGTGGAAAGGCTTGAGCCAGTCAATCTGAGGGAGGGTTGACCACATGTTCAAGGATAAATTAACACATTCACGGCAGGAAACGAGAATTATCGTTTTCATTCAAAAAACATTATTGACTAAGAGCTTGGGTTCTACCTTTCAGAAAATGCATTTATATCAAGTTATCCATATTTTTTTAGATTGTAAGACATTTTATGTTAAATTCGGCCATTGAAAGGTATTTACCGATGCATAAACTTAGGAAACGTATCTAGAACACCAATTTACAGAAGACTTTCAGAACAGGGTGGAGCTTCTACTGATTTAAAATTCATATTTGAGAAAAATTGCCCGTCGGCTATGTGTCATTTAAGGGGGGTATAGAAATCTTTTTATTATACACTGTGCATAATGAAAGATTAATGGCTATCAGGGCTCGTACGTGTGCTTGAATTTCCAGACTATGAAATTCTTTGGTACCAGTATTTTCTTGTGGAATATTTTTCCTGAAATAAGGCGAAATTTCGTCCGTTTAAACTAGATTTATTTTTCAATAAAAAAAATCTGATATTTGGCCTTGAAAATAACGGTACCCGTACAAAACCTCATTATATATGAAAATTTATGTAAATTTATTCTTCAAGGGTACAGTAAAATGGGGTGATGGACAACATCATGTTTAAAACTAAATTTTCTCCTACATGCAATTGCGCTTAAAGAGGTTTGTTGAAGCATCATATTTTCAAAAATATTTTTTATAATAATTAAATCATGTAGCATAAATTTATTTTGCTTTTTATAAAACTGATTTTATTTCTCTTCAAAAATTTTTCAAAACAAAACAAAGTGGGTCAAGCCTCCCATATGTGGCAAGCCTTGACTCATTATTTTCTCATGATTAAAATCAATCATTTTTCAAATTTCTTTTATATTACACATATATAGCAATTTTAGTTTGACAATTTATTGTATAACGAATAAAATGATATATAAAATTTTATTCTCCGTTCAATATTTAAAAAATAAAAAATCATTTTGTAAAAAGTGGGTCAACACTCCCTAGTCTCCCCTACTATCCATAAAATGTAATTTCCATAACGTAAATAACGAAAATAAATAAATTCAGTATGAAAGTTAAATCAAAAAGTCATTTATCAAATTTAAATAGATGAATGCTAAATTAAATGCCGCGTAAAGCACGAAAAAGAAAATGATAGATGATACTTTAATATGTTTAACTCATCATTATTTTATTATATATATGTATATTTAAATTTTGATTAATATCTCATCTCAGAAATGTTATGATCTCATTTATTATTTTTTATCCAAAGCCTGACGCTAATAAGCGTATATTGATAATAAAGCGATATTTCAAAATTTTTTCATGAGTATTGCATGACTGTCAACTTTTACGTTTTTTCTGTTACCCTATTTTTTAACATAAATTTTCGACTTCGAATAATTTTAGTTTTTTTTTTTTCAAGGAAATCAACATACAAAGGTGGGTAAAATATGGATATATGGTATTAAACAGGGTATCTCCTGATATGTTTGTAAAATAGTCAATGCCTAAACCGTTAGTTTTAAAAGTATAGTTCCTATTGCTTAAATATTTCAAATGTTACCGCAATCGATTTTCCCTATAAGCCACAGTGTAGTCGAATTATTTTGAGTGTTCCTGTAAGTGAACCTTTAACGCTACACATTTCATTTTCAATACCGAACATGCCATAGTAAAAACCAATAGCACATATAAATTTCATGGCAATCTGGCTACATTTACGAGAGTTAGTGCACGGATGGACATACAGACAGACAAACCGAATTCATAAACGCTTTTCAACTATGTTGGAAAGTATTAAAAAGGGTAATTTCGATATGGATGTTGTATCAACAGCCTATTAATCGTATTTAGTAAATGAATACTTGTAAAAATGCTGAGCAAAGTAGGAAAAATAAAATGATAGATTACTGTAGAGCGCCGATTATCCGAAAAAATTGGGACCGACCCTAGTTCGGATAAGCAAAAGTTCGGATAAATGGACAAACAATTTAAGAGATGTTCCTGACTATACTAAAATCTTCACACTTTATCCAGGCTTAGGACTGCCAACATCAGTTATTGCTGGCGCGTTTAAATTTTTTTTTATTATTATTAATTTTTGTCTTTTCAATTTTTTTTGTTTAATTTTTTATCATTTAAAATTTTCTTTTTCTCTTTTTATCATTTTCTGAACTCCAGAGATTATAATTTAAGCAAAAATACTTTCGACTGATGCTTCAAAGAAGATATTCTTTTTAATGCTGCCATATCTCGGAATTCTTCTTAAGTACGTTAGTTGAATAGGATCGGCGTTCTTCTGCCATTCGAGCCATTTCATATCTGTTTCCAAACATTTAAAGGCTTCATTATTGATGGACCTGGGTCATTTTCAAAGCATTCGTTTTCATTTTCTTGAATTTCTTTTTCCTCTTGAACCTCATCGACAATCTCGTCATCATTTAAAATCTGATATCCAGGGTCATGTTACGTCACTATTCACTCGTTAATTTCATTTTATTCATAACTTAGGACCTTTCCCATCTCTTTTATTATTTTACATTCCTCATTTTCTGATCCACTATCAGATTTTTCTTTCTTTAAAATTTTATTCAAAGCCCTTTTTAATGTTGAGGATTTTTTCTAGATCCCAGGAACCAACAACCATTATACAACAATCTTTCAAATCAATTTTCATGGTATCTTGGGAATCCGGCTCTTCTGTTTCTTCTGATAAAAGGAGCATTCTGAACGTTTACTTTCCATCAAGTCGTTTGAATGTCTCTATCAGACTTTCATCCATGTGTTTGATTACAGATGTAACATTAGGTGGCAAGAACTTTACCCGAAAAAGGAGAGAAAGAGAGTGTTTGGATAATTGAAAGTTCGGTTTAAAAAAAATTGGAGAGAAATAGGCTGTTCGTATAATTAAAAGAGAAACCACAACTACTCAACAAGATCATACAATGCATGAGGTTTATAGAAACAAACGAGTACATCTTTTCAAATCCAGAGCCATTCTAGTCCGACTCCATCACTAGGGTGTAGCATGGAGGGAGAAACGGGTTATTAGCGGGTGCCAGAAACTTCTATCACTTTTGAATTTTTATCTTGTGCATCTCTCCAAACTCTTGTATGCGCAAATTGTAAATAGTAGGTGTGTTGTAATGTGTTTCTAATTGTGATGTTCAATATAGTGTGTTTAATGTACTGTGAAATCCCTGTAAATCCATGAAAAATGTAAATAATTATGCAATCACATTCAAATGATCCTCATGTAATCACTACACACAGTCATGTAAATAGTAGGTGTTTGATATTGTGTTGTAATATGTTTCTAATTGCCATGTTAAATATTGTGTGTTAAATGTACTGTGACGTATATATATCCAAGAAAATTGTAAACAATTATGCAATCACATTAGGTGAAATGATCCTCATGTAATCACTACATACAGTCATATATCTCGATGTGAAATCTTCGGTTCGCCCAGAAAAATTGGGTAACCAATTGTGATTGTAATTGTAAATCTCACAGTAACCGAAATAAATCTCAGCAGCTTGATCAGGGACCCGACGCTCCCTCTCAGACTCTGGTTGAGAGTCGGGAGGAGTGGATGTGGTCTACCCCTCGGGATTGCACTAACACTCTAAAGCGAAAGCTGAGTTCCCGAGGTGGTCATCGCTGTCATCGCTGTTCGTATAATTAGAAGTTCGATTAATTGGAGTTCCGATAATCGGCGCTCTACTGTTTATTATTTGTTTTTAAATTAGTTAAATTTTTACGTTAAAAATATTACTATCGCATTTTCTTGAAGTTTTTTTTTTTTAATTCAAACAATAATTTTGATAAATGTGTATTGATAAGGCAAATTCTAGATCAGTGATTCCCAACGTTTTATTGGACTCTCTCTACCAAAGTATCCTTAAAATCCCCATGCCCCCCCCCCCCCCCCTGAGTCTATAAATTATGTATCTTTTTATTTTAAAAGTGAGTTTTATTCACACGGTGGAAGCGTAATATAGTCTTTACAATAACTATTCATTTCACATTTATTTACTTATCAAACACGTGAATCTTCTGTTACAAATGTATTTTTAATACAATTCTATACATGCAATGACGCTATACATCTTTTCTTATACAACTTCACCTTTGTGCCATAAAAATTTTTGTACTTTTCCAGCTTCCCTCAATGTTAAAAAAAAAGTGTTGCATTTTTATCTTCAAAAAGTATATTGAGGACAGACTTACATTTATCATTAAAATTGATAATATTCACATAATTTATAATTCACTTTTGCAACTTATAAGGACTTGGTGGAAAGGCTTTGGACACTATATTTTTTTTCTATGGATAACACAATACACAAGAAGCATTCAAAATTCTCATTTATATCAATTTTAAGTAGGCATTATTGCCCACATAGCACATTTTCTCTGTTTTTTCTTTCCCAATACCTTTAATTGTTTTCTATATATTATTTGATTTTAAAGTTTGAAATGTATACTTGATTGCGTAAATTGAATTTACCGTGTAGGAGGCCTGCAATTGATATAGCCATTTACTATCTACCAATGTTCTTTTCTAATAATATTTAATATTTATAAATTTTATACATTTAGTAATACCTCGTTTAGATATTGCATATATCTTTTAGGTTAAATAGGTGCAAGACAGTCAGGTTTATACCGGGTGAGCAAAAAGCCGGTATAAACTTTAAAAATTTATAAAAACCGAAAAAATAACCGAAATAAAAAACTGTTTGAAGGATTAGCACCTATAGGTCGCGGAAATTTTTTTAAGACAGAAATAAAAAATAACTCAAAAAACAGCCGACAGATAGCACTGATTCGTGCGATTTGGGTGGAAATATGCAAATGAAACGGTTATAAGAACTTGCATTCTTAATCCAGAATTGTTCGCCGTTGTGAGCCGTGTACTTGATCAAGGATGCTGGAGTATGAAGGATAAAAGCTTTGTTGGTGAAGTTATTTTACATGAACTAGTTCTGGATTAGGAGCGCAAGTTCTTATAGCCATTTCATTTGCATATTTCCACCAAAACTGCACGAACCAGCGCCATCTGTCGATGTTTTTTGAGTATTTTTTATATATGTCTTAAAGAAGTTCCCGTGACCTATAGATGCTAATCCTGCAATCAGTTTTTTATTTCGGTTATTTTTTCGGTTTTTATGAAATTTTTAAGTTTTTACGGACTTTTTGCTCACCCGGTATATACTCGTAAGTATTTTCATTTGTAAAACATTCTTCTTGTATAGTCATGGAAAAAATTATAAGGACAAGCGAAAAGTCGTCTAATGTAGGAGCTGCTTGGCTAGAACATTATGCAAATATTTGTATGATAAAAATATTTGAAACAGAACATTTCCAAACAAATTTTAATTTGAAAATTTGGAAAATCATTAAAAGATACACTGTAAAAAAAACGAACTAAAATACGGAAATACTACTGGCAATCTAGACGCCAGTACTATTTCCGTATTTTCCCGGAACTTTTTCCCGGTTAATTGCAGAAACATTTCCGTTTTTTTTTAAATTTAATGGACATTTTTCTGTAATTTACCGGGAAAAAGTTCCGCTAAAACACGGATATAGTACCTGCGTCTAAATTGCCAGTAGTATTTCCGTATTTTAGTCCGTTTTTTTTATTAATTTAAAAGGATTTTATAGCTTGCTATTCGAAAAAAAAATTATAAGGACACGCATTTCTTTTGAAAACGCAAAATTTTTTTTGTATATTTGGTAATATCATAGGATTGTTTAAAGTAGCCTGAAACTGTGTCACAGTCCTCTTCTTCCCCATGTCAAAGAGCACACAACTATCATCACAACAGAAAATTTGGAATGAGTGGACGTAAAATTGCAAGGAATATAAACAGATCTAAAGCAATAATTTATAATTTTCTGAAGAATCCAAAAGATTATGGTAAGAAAAAGCATGCATACAGGTAGGCCTGTTTCTCTTACTATGTGCCAGAAATGAGGAATTGTGCGTCGAGCTTGCTTAAAAACTGAATTCTACTCAATTAAAAAAAGAAATTAATCTACCATGCAAAAGCCGAACAGTGCGTAATGTTCTGCAAATTAATTCCAATGTTTGATATGATAAACTACGGTCTCGTCCCTACTTACAAAATTACATAAAAATCTTAGATTCGAATTTTCTAAGAAACACGTTTCTTTTGGATTTCGCTTAGGAATTTCGCTTGGATTTACCACTAAGAATCCCTGATTTAAACCCTATCGAGAATGTATAGGGAAGCCGCTAAGAAGCCTTTATTGAAACCCCAGAGAGAATGTTTGGGGCAGCCGCTAAGAAGCCCCGATTAAAACCCCACAGAGAATGTTTGGGGCATTTTAGCTATAGAAGTTTATAAGCATGGCACACAATATGCAAATACGTAGAGAGGTTTTGACACCTCCATCGAATTAGCGCAGAAGCACTTTTCTGAATAAACTTTAACTGGACTTTCTGAGTCAATGACCGCACGATTAATAAGGATCATTGAAGAAAAAGGTGATTTTGTGGAATATTAATTTACTTCCAGGTATATTTCATTATTTTCTTACAATTTTTTCAATGTTTCACGTAATATATTTCTATTAATATGTGATTTATATATTTTATTGTAATTTAATTTCGTATTAACAGGTTCCGAATGTTTCCTAATTACGAGTAGTAAATTATGATTGATTTTGTTTTCAATTCATGATTACCTTAAAATATATTATTCATTTTTCAACGTGACCTTATAATTTTTTCCATGGATGTAATGTATAGCAGAGCGAATAGAAGTAGAAAGCTCATCCAATAAATAATAAAAAACATAAATTATAAAAATAATAATAACCACAAAAATTATAGTAATTTTTAGATGTTAAAAAAAAATAATTTCAAAATATCTTAAATGATTATTCATATAATTATTCCGGTGTAACTCTATATTAAACTTTTGATTTGTAATTTTTTTTAATTCAATTAAAAAGTGATTTTTTAAATTTTTACTTGTGTTAGGTTTATTTTTAGTATACAAATTCCCCCCCCCCCAACTCAAAAAAAGACAAAAGAAACTGATAGCAAAAGGGTGAATAACAAATTTAATTTGGAATTGCCCCCCTAAAATGTCAAACTCCCCCCTCCCCCCAGTGGGGAGTGCGCCCCACGTTGTGAACCGCTGTTCTAGATGGTCTGAAGTTGGAGTTTTGTCGCGTTGGTAATTTACGGGATTGATTATTCCAATATATTTTTCTCCAATTAAGTGATCATTATTTTTTTAAAGAGGCACGATTTTCGAAAAGTCTGTTTAGAATTTTGTTTTTCAAAAATATTTAAAAAATAATATATAGTTTTTAACATATTTGTGGATGTGAAATTTTGTAAACGAAGATTTATATTTTGAGATTAGATTTACAAACTTATACACTGATTAGAACTACAGTCAATAAAATTGAGAGATATAAAACCACGAAAGAAAGCCTTATATGATTAAAATTTCTTAAACTTGTATTTCCCTAAATCACATTTCATGCTTTCGTGGAAGTTTAATACAATTAAAACGCAAAAGGGTTTATATCTTTTGTACAGGAAAAATAATTGCGGTCGATTAATACTAGTTTGGGATAGTTTTGCAATGGAAGCCACAAGCAGAGGTAGGTAATTACATTAATGCTGAATAAAACAGAATGTGGTAAAAATGGAACTATGCTATTTTAAAGCCAGAAAGCTTTGAGATTTCATAAAATTCAAAGTTTCATAAATCGGTGAGTTTTGGCAGTAGCAAAATAGAATGTCTACTGTTTAACTTGTTCCAGGACGGAGAAATTTTAATTTTACTTATGGAATCCACGAGTCGTATAATAATTTCGTAACTTTTTAAAACGTAACTATTTTGACGTAAATAGTTTTTCACATGATGAAAAACATTATGTGAAATATTTTTGTAACTGTAACTATATTTTTAAGTCCAGGCAATAGAGACAGTATAGGGGCTCTACATAGCACAAGTCATGGTAGTTCTGGAAAAAGGCTTACTATATGTTTTTTGAATCGCTGAATACGAATTTTTAACTTCCCACCAAAATTTTACCCGGCAACACACCCCCCACCCCAAATTTTTGTAAAATGTCCCCTAAAATAGGTTTTTATTAAAAAATTAATTTTTTTATTGTTTTAAGAAAAAAGTATCTAAAAATTCAGAAAGTAGACAAAATTTGCAACAAATAAGATACATGACATTATGATGTATTAGGAATGAGGAGCGGGGGGCTGTCTCGGAACATGCGCCGCGGTGTTGCATGCACTAAATTGCGCAATTCCGCTTAACCACTCACATCGTTTACATTCGCTTTCCCATCTCCTCCCCGAACTTTCTCTATAAGGCTTTATGTTTTTTGGGCCGCTGAATCCAAATTTTTAACTTCCCACCAAAATTTTGTTAAAATATTCCCAAAATAGTTTTTTTATTCATCATTTTTTTTTCTTGTTTTAGGGAAAAAGTATCTAAAACTTCAAAAAGTAGACAAAATTGGCAACAAATAAGGCATATGGCATTATGGCATACATTTAGCGGGGAGAGGAGGAGGGGCTACATCGGAACTTGTGGCGCGGCGCTGCGTATACTAAGTTACGCAATTCCTCTTAACCACGCACACCATGTACGTTTGCTCTCCCGTCTCCCCTCCGAACTTTCCCTACTAATGAAAAGTTTTGAAACAAAATAACAAAAAGTATTGAAAAATAATAACAAATCTAAGTCTTTTTTTTTCTATTTCTATTTGTTATTCTAATCATTATTCTAATTATTCGGAATAATGTTAAATTATTCTTCTCCGTTTGACTGTAGCCGAGGACCCAGATTCACTTTTGTCAATTTCATCACTGTCAGATCCGTCAAATGTTGCTCCGTGGGTTTCCTCCGAGTCAAAAATATTCGGAAATGTTTGTTATACAAGTTGAAAATTAATTTCATGCGTTGCAAAGATATAATTTGCTCAAGTGGCGTTTTTAAAGCGGATTGATTGATCGATAAACCAATAGATTTTAATTGCGTATAGTTAGCCAAATCTTGCTGGAAGAAATAGGTGAATTATGTTCGAAAAATGTTTAGAAAGAGAAGAAAAGAAAAAGAAAGTATAAAAATCGACTAACCTAACAAATCATCCGTGTTTTCAGTCTCTGTAGGAGTTGGATCATCTTGTTCACAGGATTCTTCCAAACCGTTCTCGTCAGCCTGATCGATTTTCTCGGACAACAGTTCGAGTTCCACTCTTGTGGATCATCTCTATATCCAGGTCCTCGAGGATACCTGAAGGAATCCTGTGAACCTGATTATCCAAATCCAGAGCCCGAAAACACGGATGATTTGTTTGGTTAGTCGATTTTTATACCTTCTTTTTTTCTTCTCTTTCTAAACATTTTTCGAACATAATTCACCTATTTTTTTCCGTCAAGATTTGGCTAACTAGACGCAATTAAAATCGATTGGTTTATCGACCAATCAATCCGCTTTAAAAAGGCGACTTGAAACAAATTATATATTTGCAACGAATGGAATTAATTTTCAACTTGAATAACAAATATTTTCGTATATTGCTGACTTGGGTGAAACCCACGGAGCAACATTTGATGGATCTGATAGTGATCAAACTGACAAAAATGAATTTACGTTCTCGGCTGCAATCAAGCGGTGAAGAAGAATTTAAAATTATTCCGTAACTTAGTTCACGCAGCGTACGTAACTTTGTGTTCCGAGGCACCCCCCCCCCACCCCGCCTCCATTAATCCTACATCATAATGCCATATATCTTATTTATTGTAAATTTTGTCTGCTTTCTGAATTTCTAGATACTTTTTCCCAAAAAAATATAAAAAATCGAATTTTAAAAAACTTTTTACGGGCCCTTTTCCGAAATTTGGGGACATTTCGGGGGGAAATTTTTGGTGGGAAGCTAAAAATTCGGATTCAGTGACCCAAAAAACATAAAGTAAGCCTTATAGGGAAAGTTTGGACGGAAGACGGGAGAGCGAACATAAACGATGTGAGTGGTTAAGCGGAATTGCGCAACTTAGTGCACGCAGCACCGCGGCACATGTTCCGAAGGGGGCCCCTGCCTCCATTACATCCTACGCCACAATGTCACCTTTCTTTTTTGTTGCAAATTTTGCCTACTTTCTGAATTTCTAGATTCCTTTCCCCTAAAACAATAAAAAAATAAATTTTTTAATATAAGCCTATTTTGGGGGCATTTTACCAAAATTTGAGGGGGGGGGGTTACAGGGGAAATTTTGGTGGGAAGTTACAAATTCGGATTCAGTGACCCAAAAAACATAAAGTAAGTCGATTTCCAGAACTACCATTAATTTTGCCAGGTAAAATCCCATATTGCCTGGACTATTTTAAAATTAATGTTTTAGGATTCGTCTATTGGTCGATAAGAAGAAACAACTTGTATAGTATCTCTTGCCTAAAATAATTTATAATCAAAGTAAAATCAAATATTAAACATAGAAACAGCTGCCTTATTTTATTCTTTTTTTATGAGAAATTATTTTTTTTATTGCGAATGCAATAGCAAAGACAGAAAGAAAATCGGTTCTTGCATTTCTACTTATAATAAAAATATTTATCTCTGTACCGAAATGAAAATGTAACTTTCACTCTGAAAATAAATCATAAAACAAAATAAATTTTTAATAAAATAAACATCATTACCATAATATGGATATGAATGTTAAATCATCAGCCCATTAATCACATTTAAATAAATGGTGCCTGGTGAAAATTCTGCGTAAAGTACTAGAAATAATATGATAGATAATACTTTAACTTATTTATTTTATTATTATGGCATTTAGTTCTTAAATTTTAGTTAAACTGTTATGACAGAAATTTCACAGAAGAGTTTATTACTTTTTTCATTATTGAAAGCATAAATCCGATAAATGTGTTTTGATAAGGTAGAGACTTTAGCAGTATGATTTAAAATGGCTATTATTCAGTGATGTATATTATTTTTAAACAGATAATTTTCTTTCAAAGCTTTTGTATTTATATTATTTTTAAATAAGATATTCCATGTAAGCATGTATTTTGTAACAAATTTAAATAAAAGAATCAGAAGCATCTGATAGATTAATGATATATAGTTTGTAGAATTAAAAAAATATATATATTTAACGCCATGTTGCTAAATTAATGATATGAAGGCTTTTTAATACACTATTAAAAAAGCTTCTGTGGGATTATGGAGAATCTACTAGTAGTATATTATCTTAAATCTTATGTAAAATTACAGTGATTAGAAAACCAGAGAATCTGTTAAATAACAAAGATATTAGTCTATGAACTTGCATCGATAAAAATACATAAGACGCTGTGAATTCAAGTAGTTTAATTATTTTTAATGATAATAATTTAATTTGTTTTTCGAAATTAGTCAGTATTTGAACTCCGAAAAATTAGAAAATTTCGAGCGAATTTGAACTGTTGTACCATTTCATTTTTACAATATTTATTGATAGCCGGCCCAGGATTTGATTCCGAGTTCTCCAAGTTGGAGATAAACATCTTACGGACTGCACTATAGAAGCCGTTACTAATGTATGCCAAGGATGTCTTTTATGATTTAACGTGGAAATACTTTTAAAAACTTTTAATATTACCAAGCTTCATGCACTTGGTGAAGGAAACAACTGCAAAGCCTCGCTAAGTCAGCAGAGAGGAATTTTCCGATTTTCTAAATTATTCTAGTTTAAAAAAAAAAAAAAAAATCTTCTTTAATTTTTCTAATACAATTATAAAAGAATTTTAAAAGTGGGTATTTTGAAGTACAGGTTATAAAAAAGCTAACAATATTTTAAAGCAAAGACATGGAAATTCCTACAGGGAATTTTATATAAAAAAAGGGTAAAGTGAGAACCGAGAAACTCGATCAAATGTCTCGGTTTTTGTTCTGTGTTTTTACAGAAATTTTTAACAGTGCACAGTGTTTTCCCGAGAATATTATTGGTATTTAATTTAACTTTACAAACATGTGCATAAGTAATGCTCACATGACATTGATGCTGGCAACATTATACTTAAAACTGTGTTACATCAATGTAGAAGTTATTCGCCAAACCATACACTCATTAAAAAATGCCGGACCCGATTAAGGAATCGTATCAGCATTTCCATATATGAAGACATACTTAGACCCATACATGCGTTCGCGCGGAGAAACACACACTCGCATCACATTGTCACCAAAAATAAAGCGAACTTTTTATTTACATGTAATTTGGCAAAATTCTAAATATAATATGTTGAAAGAACATATGTGTTATTTATGGCTCATGATTTCTTTTGCTTATATTAAAGCATATATATATATATATATATATATATATATTGCTATTTTTGACATTTTACCTATCGCATTTTTACTATGATAAGAAGGGATCATAGTGCGATGTCTTCATTTACTAACTAAGGAGCGAATACTAGAGTGCTTAAAAGAACCTTAATCTCCCTCCATTCTGAGAAAAGCCGCTGCTGTATGTAGCTCATAAAAATCTATAGAAATGGACCAGTTATCCATTCTATTTCAGGCTACTTCATTTGACGTTATAAAAGTCGTATCTTTAGCCACGTACTTATATTTGACGTTGTATCAGACAGACACGAGCAAATAAATTTTGGAGATTTTCAATGGTAATGAGATCCACTTCAGATTACTTGAAAAAGAACGGAGTAAAAAAACAATGTAAGAGCGGCCTTCATGAGGATTGAACATTCGAACTTGAAAGGCAGTTAGGTTCTGCCTTGCTATAGCGTTGGTTTTGCTGGTAAAGCTGGACCTGATTGCGTCAGAGTTTACTATCGAAAATACCTCATGTAACGAATAATTTAGTACATTTTCAATTTTTTTTTTTAAATCACTGTTAGGTTGTTTTTAAAATTGATTAATTTGTAATATTATTTTTTTATAGCCAATTAAATCTATACTAAAATAATAAGAATAAAAAGAATAAAAAAGGAAGCATATATGAATTGGCATTTTTTATTTTCTCGAGATTTAGTAAAAAAAAACAACATATCATTAATTGTTTCTTAGTCTTGTGCAAAGAAGCAAAACAATTGTTTACAGCTTGACATACCCCCCCCCCCCAAAAAAAAAAAGTAAATATTTAAAAACATTTTAATTTTTTTAACGTTAATAATCCCTACAAATCTGTACAATAGGTTATAGTTTGAGATAAACTTTCCGAACACATTCTATTTGGCAAAACATCTATTGTTTTGAACTGCATGCGAAAATATAAAAAGAACCTCCAAAAAAAGAGGGGGGGGGGGGTGGTAAGAAGAAGAAAAAAAAATCCTAACTTCGTCAATTCACAAGATATTAAATCCGCTTAAATCCATTATAAATTTCCCTAATATTATCAACAACTTTTATACTGACACGTTTTTGATAGGATCAACTCTTACAGCAAAAACCAATTAAACAAAAATAGGGGTTTAAGAAAAAATTATCGTATTAACATGATTCTGATAAAATCAGCTCTTACAGAAAAATGAAATTAAAAACTCGTCAAAAGCGGCCAGATAAAATTATTAAACTCGGTTTATCTGTAATGTTGGTTTAGTTTTTGTTAGTGAAATTAGTACCTAACTTTGAAATCTACCTTCGCCTGTAGGCCGAACAGGGATTTTTTTATATTACTATATTTTTTAATTGCCTATTAATAATACCATAAAGTAATTTTATTTCAAAAGCATCTAATTTGCATTCAATAAAAAGTTTTGAAATTTATTGAAAGTTGTATTTTCGTATAAGTCAATAGAAAAAAAGTCCCCAAAGATTTTGATACTTACAACAGTCCTTTTTCATTCGGATCATTTCAGTGATTTAAGAGCATAGTTCAAGTACATGCCTGTTAAATTTCTGTTTCATTTATATTATTTTATTTTATTGATGAAGCTTTAACTTCGCTATGGAATATAAGCCGGAAACAAATGGTGAACTATTTATATTAACACTTAAGTGTAAACGGAATTATCGTTCATAATCGTCTGCACAAAATAGAGATATATTTCTAAAACATTTCTGATTGAAAATTAGTTTTAAAACCATAAAAAATGAGTAAATTGCGATACAGTTTTCAAAGAAATTGCAATATAATTTTGAAACAAATTGCATTTGTAAATAAATTTTATTTCTCTATTCGATAGTGTAAAAATTGAAAATGTGCGATGTTTAGAAGTTTAAAAAATTCTAGTAAAAGCGAAATTTAATCCTCTGCTGTTGTCAACATGAAACTGTCATCAAAGTTACGGACGGAAACGTTTGTTCTTTTAAAATATAGATGAAATGTTAAAACTTAGTAAATGTTCAAAATTTCTTTAAATAAATTTTTTAGCATTAATCAATACAAATCCATAAATTACGCTACAATTTTGATATAAATTTTATCTAAAAACAGCAGAGTAAAGAAAGCTAGTAAACTACAATGAAAAGAATTCTTTAGCCCGATGAATTAACCTTACATAATCTTTAATCTTTTTGGAATGTCGTGTCACACTTTGGCGGACATCATCTCTGTTTCTGACATAACTTTCTTGTCAGAAGATTTTACAACGAGGTCATCTTATTTTATTTTTCGTATCCCGGAACTAATCATAGATTAAATTTCTATATTTTTATATATCTGAACTGAACAAAAAAGAAACTTAATATTATATTAATTTTATATCACAGTAAAAAGAGCAAAGAGGATATTCTTAATAAAAATTAGTTTACAAATTATAATTTTGTTTATAAAATTTATTTTGTTTTTCTGTTTCTATCAAATAAAACATTTTTTTTTTTTTCAAAACAGAGTGGTTTTTTTTTTTTTTTTTTTTTTTTTTTTTTTTTTTTTTAATCACCGAATATTAAGGCAACAACACGTTTTAGTTTATATAGGTTTATTACTTAATTCCATTTCACCTGAAACAGCTGGTGAATACAGTTAGCTAAAGCTATGAGCGTGGTACCTAGCTATAGTGAAAAGATTATGCACTACAGCGCTTACTAGTGGTAAACTGCGACGTTAACGTTTATATCTCACAAACAGTACAACACATGGGAAAAAAGAGAATTACAAATTTTTAGAGCATATTCGATTCAGTATAAAATTATATCTTACATGTAAACATAACTTAAATACGTCATTAATAGTATGCACAAAGTACGGCATTATAAAACAGATGCACATTTTCTAATAAAATTAAAACTACGCAAAGTAAAGTTTATTTTAATAAGAAAATGAAATTTATTTTTCTAAATTTGTACATGATTTTCTTATTAAAATAAATTGCGCCTTGCTTACATGTGTTATTTTTATTAATAAATGTGTATCTGCCTTATAATGCCGGACTTGTGCATGTAATTAGTTATTTAAGTTTTGATTGGATAAGGGAGACTAGGGAGGGTTGACCATACGGGAGGCTTAACCCACCCATCAGTTTTCACATTTTAAAGGATTTCAGGGTGTTATCAATAGGTGCCAACCAAAGCTACCGGAATGCTCAAACAACACTCTCTGTTTCATACAGAAAATCGAAATACGTGTGGAAAAAATAATTTATGAGGTGTTTTCAAACTAAAATTTGTGTTTTTAGAAATATTTTGTAAGCTTTTTCCAGATAAAATATATCACAGAAATTTAAGTACGTAGGTTTTAAGTGATGCAGAAATATCCAGCTTTCATTCCAGGCATAAAGATTATACAGTAAGTTAGGCTTAACATAACAATGTGCTACTCTTTAGAAAAAGGCTATGTGGGGAGGCTTGACCCAGTCAATGTGAGGGACGGTTGACCAAATGTTCAAGGCTCCCTTAACACATTAACGGCAGGGAACGAAAATTCTCGTTTTCATTCAAAATACATCATTGACTAAGTGCGTGGCTTCTTCCCTACAGAAAATGCATTTATATTATGTTGTCCATATTTTTTTAGATTGTAAGACATTTTATATTAAATTTGTTCATTGAAAGATACTTACCATGCATAAACTTGGGAAACGTATTTATAATACCAATTTGCTAAAGACTTTCAGAACAGGGAGGAGCTTCTACTGTTTTAAAATTCAGATTTGATAAATATTATCCTCGACATTGTGTTAATTAAGGGGTTTTGAAAATCTTTTTATTATACACTGTGCATAATGAAAGATTAATGATTATACATAAAAATTAATGTAAATTTATTCTGCAATGATACAGTAAAATGGGGTGATTGGAAAGAAAACGTTTAAAACTGATTACAGAAAGATGTAAAAAATTGCTATTTTCATTGCACGAAAAAATTAATGAAATATAATTGCGAAAGGTGATAGGAACTTTTTTCCATTTAAATATTACTTACAATAGATGAATAGAAACAGTGGAAAAGACTAGAAAGTACGAAAGAAGCAGTCTCAACCGTTTCAGGGACAGTGTAATGTTTCTGGAACCACTTTATTTTATTCCACTATGGCACCAGAATATTACTAAAATTTTTTTAATTTAATACGTATATGAAATATAGCCTTTTTCATGTTTCCAGATAAATTTGTTCGTATATTCCGGTGCCAGTCATTTATTTCAACATTTTAGTACTGAAAGTACTTTGCCTCAGAAAAGGTTAAAATATGTTAATGATAAGTACTCTTGCGGCTGCAAAAGAACATAGCATGGATCGAAAAACTTTAGGAAGGTAAGTAGACAAATTTCAACTTAATAAGTAGAGTGAGATGAAGCCAAACTATGTAACAACTAGAGTTGTCAGGTCGAATGTCACAAAAAGTAGGACAAGGAGACAAAAAAGAAAGCGGAACAGTAGTTACAAAATCCGGACATTATAATGCAAGAAACCCTATGGAAACGGAACCTGTCTCTAGCGAAATACTTTCTTAAATGTTAAAATTTCATTTCTCTGTTGTACAATTATACCTGCTCAGACAAAATCCTGTTTAAAACATTTTTTTTTCCTCTGACATGCGATTACGCCTAAACAAGTTTTATGAAGCATCATATTTTCAAAAATATTTTTTTATAATAACTAAATGATGTAGGGGAGGTAGGGGAGGTATGATACAGATTTTTTTTACAACTCTTAGAACCCTATTTTTATACACATTTTTCGTGTTTTCTTATAAAGTGACCTTTTATTCATTTATTAAAAATATTGTGAATTTAAAAAATAATCATTTAAGAAATACATTCCAATTATTGTGAATGGTTCTACTGTATCAAATATCCCCATTGGGAGGATTGATACACTAGCAAGGGAGGTTTGATACATTGTTATGTAAATTGAAAAAAAAAATGCGGACAATTCAATTTATGTGTTATGCAATGTTTTATGATAAATCTTGAAATATTTAAGTAAAATTTAAAAAGAAATGACATTGACATATTTTTGTTTCAGAAATGAGAAATGCTTTATACAAAAATATTTAAATAATTCCTATTATTTCAACAATTCTATTAACACACTTTTTAGAAAATAAATAATGAAAAAAAATAAAAACCCTAGAGATCTTGCTGCAAGAAAAAATGAAGTGAACATTGCTGATTTGCAAACAATTTAACATAAATTTAGCACATTTAAGATTTCTTTAACCCTTTCAGGTCAAAGCATTTTTAATGCTAAAGTGTTGAATAAATGTATGCACCAGAATTTACCAACAAATTTAATTGGAAATTAGAAAAGGGCTATATTTCACTTTCATATTAAAGGGGAAATATTTTACAAAATGTTGGTGCCAATGTGGCGTTTGGGAATTAAAATTAAGTAATTTCATAAACATACCACCACCCCTGAAATGGTTAAAGAAAAACTAATAACTCTATCATTCTGGTAAGTAAAATCGGGAGGATTTAATGTTTTTTTTAATTTGCCCTTCGTCAATTATAGAAACATCTTCCTTTTCAGGCCATTTAAACTTTTTTCCTTCTACATGACTAGCAAAACGAACTAACCATCTATCATCGCGCTGCTTTTCGATGTAACCTACATAATGTCTATGAATAGTCTCTTTGTTCTTCCTTACCAATTTCAGTAGCTCTTGCTGTAAAACAATAATGAATATTACAGTCCTATATTAGTTTAGAACTTAAAAAACTATTAAATTTCAAATATACACGTGTATCATTTCTCCCCAGCACTAATGTATCATTTCTCCCTATCATGTCTTATTGGATTTTCAATCACTTTGTATAAATGCAGTTGCAAAATGCCAATCTGCTTTCTCGTAAAACTCACCTTAACAATGTGCGTTACAAATAAAAAAAATACAAGATATTATCTTCACAATAATAAGAGTTATGAAAGAAAATCAATATTTAAAAAAATTTACATTGATATTCCAAAAGTCTTCAAAATTAAAAGAAAAAAACGTTTTCAGTTCTTCACTGCTAAGTCCAGCTAATGATGACCTCTGCTAATAAAAGAAGACTTTACATCTGTTACAATGGCTGTTAATGCTATTTGTTGAGAAAATTGTCAATGTATCAACCTTTCCTATGTATGAAACCTCCCCTACCTCCCCTAGTATAAAGTTATTTTGCTTTTTTTAAACTGTTTTTATTTCTCTTCACAAATATTTCAATGTAAAACAACGTGGGTTAAGCCTCCCATATAGTGGGTCAACCCTCCCATATGTGGGGAGCCATGACCCATTATTTTCTCATGTATAAAACCAATCATTTTTCAAATTTCTTATATATTACACTTATGTAACAATTTTATTTTGATAACTGATTGTATAAAGAATAAAATGATATATAAAACTTCATTCTGCGTTCAATATTTAAAAAATAAAAAAACATTTTGTAAAGAGTGGGTCAACCCTCCCTAGTCTCCCCTATTAAAAATTTAATTCTCAGGACATCTTATAAAGTTATTTTTGACATTGTTTAAAAATAAATTGAAGAATGCTCTACAACATTTTAATAGACATTTTTTCCAGTATATCGTGCACTTTTCAAAACAGAAACGCTAACTCCGCAGTTTGCCACAAGGGGAGTGGTTCCATCTCCTCATCGTATAGCATTTATCCGTTTTAAAATACCCATATTAAATAATTAAAATAGTTATAACTGATTGTTTTAACAATACATTTCTTCTAAACTAATAATCGAAAGAAAATTATAATTAATAATAGCAGAAATCAAAGCCTAAAAACAACCAATATAAGAGTCCAAAATTACCGCTCTTTATGCTGTTATATCTTGAACTGATAAATTAATATATTACATGTGGCAACGATGCAAGTAAAAAGAAAAACTAAAATTTTGTGTAACACAGGTAAAAAACCCTATAATTTTGTATTCGAATATCAGATGTGAAGCGTATACAATATTTTATTTTACTCGTTATTTAACTCCTTATTTCTCGCTCCCGTGATATTCACGGGCTGTGTCATTTATTCAGATTGTTTGATTCTCACCAGTTTTATAAAATAATATAATTTACTTTATTATGGTATCATTTTACCTGTCATTAAATAAGGTGAATATTTCTTTTTCAAAAAAGTGGTGCCAATAAGCAATTTGAATTTTTAAATCGTAATTTAATGCGACCGTTGAGGGGTTAAAACGTATATTATGTTCGCACCTGAAAAAAATAGTGTTTTATATTAAATAACAAGTACTTTTTGTTTTTGAGTTATGATCTAAAAACAGACCACAATGCAATCTGTTTTTGAACGTTAAAAAATAAATTTGAAATTAAGAGTTAAATATTTTAAAATTGCATAATTCCTAAACGACTTCGCCGAATTACATTTGGTACCCGGCTGTAAAATTTGCAGAAAAGTCCAAATATTATCTAAAAATCAGGTGTAAAATATTATACATATAATAGCGCTAAGTGTATTATACTTCCGGAGTGAACTCATCTGGATCCCAAAACACCACTTTGCTTTATCGGATTCCATTCGGCCATTTTTATTCAAAATTATTTTTTCGAATAAAACTTCATAAAAGTTATATTTTTATAAAGATTATTTAAAATAAATTAACGTTTGAGAGATGACTTGCATTCAGTTATGTACATATTCTGAGATAAATTCAGTGGAAATTAGATTAACAGCTCTATCTCTCCCTGCATGAAAGTAAACATTAGTTTGTATCGCACTCGTTGTGAACGTGTAGGCTTTGTTGGCGTCATCTATTGGTAGTTAAAAAAAAAATGTTGTGATATTCTTTGAATTCTAAAGACATTGGGGAAAAAATTAATATTCCTTATAAAATGTAATTAGAATTAATTTCACGCTTTTTTGGTATTTTGCAATGATTTTTAATGGTTGTATACATATAATATAGATATCAATGCAAATAAAATGTTGTATTTTATAGGGAAAATAAATTTGTAAGAATTTGAGAGAAAAAAAATCTGTTAATGCAATTAATAGTTGCAATTTACTTACGTGATAAAAGATGATTTTTAATGATCAAAATTTCTTTCTTTCTGCATGTTAAAAAAAAATAAGGATTTAATGTGAGATAAACTTTTTAAAATTTAATTTATATAATTATTATTTTGGTGCCAGCTATCGGCATTTAATGAAAGCAAATAATTTTTTTTGTTGAAATTCTGTTTTATTCTGCTTGTTATCAACTTCGTTTGCATTATATATATAATACTAGCGCTAAGTGTATAACTCTTGCGAATCGGGATCCCGATAACCTTTCGTTAAAATCAGTCATTTTAATTTTCAGAGATTTAATTTTTTTCAATAATTCAAAAACAATGTTTAATTATAAATGCTTCCGATTCATTCCTTTGAGATTCATTAAAATACAGACCATCGAGCTCATTAGCAATATAGAGATCTGAACGAACTCCATGCATAAAAACTTTCTTAAAAATGACAATTTAAGGCAAGCGAAGTGTGTTGTATTAAATGCAATATTGCTAGAATTTTTATATTCGGGCTGTTTTAATTTTTTCTTCACAGCCATGAATAACTCTATTTATAATTTTTCCCCCTTATTTATAAGAAATTGTACGTTAGTGATTTTTTTTAAATGAAATGAACGAAGACTAGCGTTAATTGACTATATGTTTAAAAAAAACCTTATTTGTACTAATTTGCAAGTTTTTTGTGAAATAGTTCTTAAAATTTTGTGACCGAAGTTCATTTGCATATTCTATGCCATTATTTTACCAATTCAATTAATGTTTTTCTTGTAAATTAAATTTCAATGAAAAATGGGCTGTTTTATAAATATTTTACCCCACGCGACCCTATTAGTCCGGTAAGATATAATTTATTACTTCATAATTATTTTTATAATGCAACGCTTTATCATTCTTTTGAAAATGCAAACACGTCATTCTGACGGGCTATCTTCTGGTTGAAAATAGTTACGTTTTTTACAATATGCATATGTAGACGACCCCCTAAGCAGTATTTAAATATAGCAGTAATTAATAAACATTATTACTAATCGATGGGCACCAGTCACATTTTGTACGAGGATTTACGAATTGTAATAACAATTGGTGTTAGGGTGCGATCACTTTTTCTTGGATACTGTACAACATATTTAATAAACAATGTTTCGGAAAAATAACGTATAAAAAATTAATGTCGCTTATCAGATATATATGGATGAATATTTTAAATATTTCCAATCAGGAAAAAAATTATCTTTTTAATTATCTGTTGAATTATTTGACCACCATTATCTATTTTCCAAGCAAATATTTCAAATCGAAATGAAGATTCACAAAATGATTTAAAACATATGAGTTAAAAGATGTATGTATCTTTTCAACGTGTGAAAATCCATAAAATAAAAATAAATAACTATGAAAATAAGAAAAGAAAGATTTATGATATTTTTCATCCGGATATGTTAACATCTTCTCAAGCACTTTTGTGTGATTGCGTCTCAAGTAAAAGAAATAACGTTTCTTCTAGGACTTGAATTTATCTTTAAAGATTTATCGCGAGTCATTTTTTTCCAACTGTGCTTATCAAATACATCTAACTTTTCAACTTCAAATGATTATTTTTGACATCTTGAAAGATATTTTTCTACTTCAATTGAACACATAATTTAGTTTATTGGAAAAAGTCTTGAAATCTTTCGTTTTTGTAATATCTGGAGAAATATTTTAAATTCGATTATTGAATAGAATATTATTTAATAATTGCTAATTTTTTTAAAAGCGAATATTAAATTTATCTCTTGTGAATGTGATATATAATTTTATGTTTAAATAGTATTTAAATATAATAAAATGCAGTGTAAAGGGTCTGGTGCGAACCCATCTATTTGTTCCAGCACGCGCCTTCGCGCGATTATAATTTAATAAAATTTTACCTTTGTTTATTTTTGTTTTAGTTGTAATGTTTACCAACAAGTGAATTAATTTACTTTATGTAATTTTTATAACACAATAGAAAAGAAGAGTTTGTATTCACTGCTGTATTTCAAAACTGTATTTTAATTTACTGACATTTTATTATTTATAAACAAACGAGCTCAATTACGGAACATTAACACGTCTGCGCTTAAAACAATATAAATACTTCAGTGTTTGTTTCCGGTTAGTATAGCATATCAAAATTAAGATGTTATAATAAAACACAAATTAAAATTATATCTATACAAAGGATTAAAAAATCTGTTTGTTGAAATTCCAGAGACCCCTGGATGAATCAGCTTAAATCCACGAACTTTATAAATTTTATATACGCGTTTTTATATTTCTTACAGTACAGGTCAATAACAGCTGTTAGTAATGATAGTGTATTCAATCTATATCTATTGACTTTTACAATTTAATATAAATTTGTAATTTTTCTTCGGTTTTGTCATCTTATTTACATGAGATTACAAATTTGTTGTTAAAACTTCAGAAGCCCATGCATTAATCAGGCCCTGAACTTAACGTTTGAGGCCAGTTTTCCTTATTGTCGATGAATAGTACATGAATATTTGGTACTTTTTTATTATCCACTTTACATAAAAAACTATCACCAAACTATAGGATTTAACGCAAAAACGTATGATGTCACATTCACTTAACGTTGGCTGCTTCATACGTGTTTGTTATGTCATCAAATGATTGCTATTTCGACGGTATTCTGTAATTTTAATGACGTTTGACTGATTTAATAGTTATTACGTTACTTAAAATAGCAATGTTGTCATTAAATGGCGACGTCGTGCTATTAAAAAAGAAACAACAATGAAAAAATGTTGTAGGGTATTGTTACATACAATAGATCAATTGCAGCTGACGTCACAAACGTCATTCCCAGCCAAGGGGAATAATTAGAAAAATAAAAATAAATAAATATCTGCGATTATGCTTTTCTACTTTCATTATTATATTGTAAATTTTATTGTTTAAATTTACTGACAGTTGACACCGTAGTGAGTGGGAATTTTACGAATTTCTTGTGATTTTTTGAGATTCCAGTGGCAAGGTTCTTCCATTTGTTTATTGGGCACTACAGTTTGGTAATATTTTTTTCTTTATAGAAAGTGGGTTATTTTTATGTTAGCCGGCCTCAAGTGATAAGTCGCAATTTTCTGTTCCCATCAGCATAATTCGAATTGCATCCATTTCATTTAAAATGTAAATCATCCACTCACTTCATTTCAAATTCATTCAATTAAAATATTTCTTTTCATTGATTTCATTTGCAAATAAGAAGAAATAATAGCATAAATCAAAATATTTTATTCCCATATCAAAGCATTATTATTAATGTACAGACGAATTGGTGAGAAAAAATTCTATTGTCGAAATTTGCGCCCGGCTAACATAAAAGTATCGAAAGTGGTCGAAAGGATAATGGAGAAATAATGAAGATTTTTATCAATTATTTTAAATTTTAAGAGAAAACTAGGATTTCTACATACCGTCCTAGGACGAACGTTTACACTAGTTTTGTAACGTAAAGAGTGTAAAAAAACGTATAAAAATAAGCCAACAAACAAGATCATTAAACAAAACTAGAATAAAACAAAACTCGAAATATTTTCACTTACAGAAATGAAAAAACTTCTTAATAACACCATAACAATAATAATTGCGCAAGGTCTTTCGAATGAAGTTTGTTTTTCTTCACGAGGTGCAAAAAAGACGTACAGCAATTTTTAAAGGTTGAAAGTTGTTAGCACGATACCTTTTGTTGTAGACAAATACAGTACTAAATCCTACGAGAACGAATTCTCGGTTTCCCATGTTCTGAAACTTTGCTTGTCGACACTATTTTGCAGTTGAAAATGGGTTTTGTCAGTCCACAAAATGTTCCTTAAGCATCCGTTTTCTACTTATATTCGAACAAAAATTGTAGCATGAAGATTCTCGCGTTGGTTCTGGCAAATCAGCAGGATGATTCTTAAAATTTTGCATACAATGCTGACAGGTATATCCTATATTTGGGCAATTCTTGAGCACTACAGTGCTCGTCTCATACTGTAATTATCAATCAGTGCGTTCCGCAGACGTCACAGCAATTGCTATCCGCCGTTTGCCAGCTATGAAACCGAAGTAAATCAGAAAAGTTTCTGAACATGAATGTTTCAGACGAACAAAGTATAAACAGTCTCTTCGTGTTTAATAACCATTTTACGTAGGCTGCCAACAAATACTGGATCAGATCTTAAATCCGCTAATGTCCTAAACATCTTGAAGCAAGTTAACTGACAGTCCTCGTTCTCAAATAAGAGTTTCAGAAGCAGAGCACGATCCTTCAAAGACAAAGTCAAGATGAGGCACTCAACCGTAGGGTAGTGGGAACTGCATATGTTCCGTGATTTTTTTTTACAATTATAAGATGCGGTAAGCATGGAATGCCATTTAATTAGCATACCTCACAGGGTTAAAGTAGATTTCGAAATTTCGTTACTGAAAAAGCTAAAGTGACAAAGAAAAATGTTTTAGAAAAGGGCTATAAATTTCAGTATGCTTGTGAATATACATTCTCCATCTTTCTCTACATCCTAATATGTAATTTTTCTTCGGCAAACTAAATATTAACTAGTCGGATGTGCCAATACCAAAACTTTCTTCTATATCATATGTGTTAATATTTCACAAAGTTGTTACACTTGTTGTTACTTAACACTACACCAACGTAACTTTCATCTTAAATTTCTGCTTCGATTTATTAATCAGAGTAAAAACGAGTTAAAATTTTCCTAATTCTTCCACCGCCAATTTCTCGATAGCTGTTTGACTAATTGCTTCTTTTGCCTAAAGAAATTCTTCTACTTCATAAATATTCAGGTGAAATGGCAGGTCGTTTTGACTAGTTTTTTTCAGGTTTCAAAATGGAACATTAATTAATTCACATTGTATTTTGAATCCTATTCAAAATTCTTCTAAATCAATCTTTATCCGCAAAACACGTGCAATATCTTGCTTTTCAGCTAACTACAAACTGCTCAAGGTATATTCAAAACAGACATTAGTATATGTACTACAAACTTACTCCACAGCTTAATTATTATTATCATTGAAATTATTTCAAAATCGCTTTTTTGATGTTTCCTAGATTAACATTCAAAAGAGTTTAAATAAAAAGAACAGAAAAACAATCCGAACAGTGCTGACATACTTGTGTTAGAAATCCCAATGCACAGATCGCTTGCTACGAAAAAATTAGTAAACGTAGGCAAAAATGCAGCAAAATTATTCTTAATGAATATGAGGCATTCATCTACTCTAAAAACAATTGTACTTTAAATTGTTTTCATAAAACCAATTTCAACTAAGGCATTACAAAAAGTAAAACATTACTATAAACATTACTTAGTTTTATTTTTAATAGGCAATATACGAAGTACTTTAGTTAAAAAAACCACTAAAATAATAAAGTGTTAAATTATATCATCAATCAGTTTATCAATTAAATAATAAGTGTTAAATTATACCAATAGAGAAATAATTATAATTTTTAGAAGTGGCGTAAATTATTTAGACATGCATATTTTTGATATATTATATACCAATGTATATATTGTTAAAGGGAACTCGTGTAACATAAATAGCTAAACGAGCTGCTAAATCGAGAAACGGCTTGTAAAACTTTTAGTCATTTTAAAATCGTCTTACATGAGAGAGAATCTTTAAACGAAACCATAACATTTCATCCCAAATAAATGGTAGTTTTCACTATTAAAATTTAACTTGAAAAGACTCGTTTACAAAATTTTACGGTTTGAATTATTTTCATCTGATGGGTTTGCGCACATGTAAAATTTAATAGGTAAACTGAAAAGACGTTTGGTAATTACAGAAAAGTTAATTTGGCAGAATGTCACTAAATAGCTATTGCATATCAGAAGTGTTTGTGAGCTGTTTGAAATAAATTTTAAAACAGCTAAAATATCGTGTCGTTTCACCAGTTTCTGGTTTTATTTCATTTTAGAATAATGGAGTATTAACCATTTCCAACATATTTGAAAAGCGTTTATGAATTAGGTTTGTCTATTCGTGATCAAGTCTGTCCGTGTTATAGCTCGCATAAATATACTCGAATTGTAATGTTATTGACATGCGTTATTAAGGTTTTCCATGGCATGTTCGGTATAGAAAATAAAGTGTGTAGCATTTACACTTCGTTTACAGAAACACATAAAGAATTCCGCTACATTACGATCTTTGGGGGAAAGTTGTTTTAATGTATTTTACTAATTTTATACTATCTCAAACATACTGAAATTGATATACTATACTGAAGGACATTACAAAATGCCTACAATAGAAAATGGTGTTCATAGTATTTACTGTTCAGCAATAGAGGTACACATAAATATATACGTTTACAATACTGTCTATGATCAATAATTGCTGAAAGTGCTTTTTAGAACTTTCCATCAAAGTTGAAAAGTGTTTATGCATTCGCTTTGTATGTCCGTCTCACAGCGCAGTATTTGACCCAAAAACCTGGCCAAAAAGGCAAAAATTAAAATTTCGTCAACAATTGTAAAAATCATATTTTTAATAGCTAACTAATTGGTGCATCGATCTATGTCTATTTTAGGAACCTGGGTTATATCCGGTGACTCCTGACCTCAGCTGAAGAGGAAGTTTCTTTGTGAAAAGACATGATTTTTTTTTTGGTTTTTGGCATTGTTGTTATGTTTAAATATAATTCTTTTGTGACTCAATGAATTGTTGAATTGAAACTAAACAGGGCTTACGTGTTTAATAAAGGTCAGAGCTTAGTGTCAAACTATGTGTTAATTTAAACAGTTTAGTTTTTAATGTAATTAATGTAATAAAAAAAACATTAAATGTGCAAAAGGGTTATTTTTAAAGCGTTTTTGGCTCTAATTTATACATATCGAAAGCTTTTTAAATATGTGCCGCGCTTTGCCCGGCCATTTTTGAATTATAATCGTATTAGTTATAGTCTTGAGTGTCAATTTCTGCAAAAAAATCTTCCTCATATTGTGGCCATTTTTTTATAATTTTTTTTTTCGGGATGGCTATTTAAATGCTCTGTTTTGCGGCCACCGAATTAAAGAGATAAGAACTATATATTTACTGTCGTAATGCAGGTTTTTAGCTCACAGGATATTCGTGGAGAGCTTTTGCACCTACATATTGTGTCTTACTCGATATCTTTTGATAGAAATATCCGATCGCCTTCAAATTGTATATACTTATTTATTGAAAAAGGGTTCCCTAATTAGTTCTTGGGGCTCATGTGTGTACCATAAGGAGAGAAAGGAGGGAAATAACCCTTTCGAGGGCGGTGTCCTTAAAAAGGGACACCTAATTTTAATTCCAAAACTGACAAACGGCACCCAGAAAATTTAATTAAAATTTTCCTTTTATATAATGTGCGTGAAAATAAACAATTCATATTTTCTTATAACTCCGTTTATAAATTATGGTATCAGTCCATTATTTCATCAGTTTATAAACAGAATTACTCCGCGCCGGAAAGGGTTAAAGTCTCTGTTAAGAGATGGTAAATTAATATATTTTTTATACGGACGGCTTTTGGCTCTTGCCGCTGTGACAATGTATTTAAGCACAAGAACAAAACATAGCAAAGCTGGCTTGTTTCTATTTTTTCTTCTTTTCCTTTCCTTTTATATAATTTTTAAATTCTCGAGATTATGTTACGGAAAAACCATAACAACAAGTCGCATTTTTTTTTTTTTATTTCACTAATGTTAGTTAAAATTTAGGGAAAAAATAGCATCTGTTTGTTTTTCTGTTGAAAATAAATTTTTCAGCGTTTATGCTGGAATCGTCTGCGTCTGCATAAAAAGCTTTTAGAGTATTCCATCAATTTTATAAATATAAGTACAGAACAAATTAAAACGCAGCAAAAAAGTAAAAATGTTTAAATCATCTTATTGAAGCAGAATGTTGATTTCCATGTAAGGTAAAATTATTCTGTATTTTGTAATTGAACTAAGATTGTCAATGTGTATTCAACTGTCATGTTTTTATATAAATTCAAAGGATATAGATAAATTCTTTGTTCAGCAAACAAGTTTGTTAAATTTTATAATTTCGAGCTTAACACTGTGTTTCGCACACATTCTCTTAATTGAGTTTACGGAAGTTTTTCTTTTAGTAGATTAATCTGATTAGCTTCAAAATCTGCATACCTATTTTATGGAAGAATAGGGTATCATGATTATTTTGGGGATTTTGTATGTCAAGTATAAGGATATAGAAGGCTAATTCCATGAAAACTTGTCATGTCTGTCACACAGCTTAAAATCACTATGCTTGTTGGCTACCAGTATTTTAGAACGGAAAAATGTGACTTATTTCATAGGAGATATCTCAACAATTGAATAACGCGAAGCAAACTTTTCGAAAATAACGGTGGCCAACAAGCGTAGCGATTTTCAGCTGTATGACAGACATGACACGTTTTCATGGAATTAGCCAGAAGTTAGTCCCCTAATTTAGCTTATGAAAGTCTTTAGATAGAATATCTCCGTAAGCTTTAACATTGGATACCTATTTACTGAAAACATGGGCTTCTCACTTTAATTTCGTGGGTAAGAATGTCAACCCCTTCTTAAAGTGTATAAGAATAGTTAATTACTTCATTACATAAATTTATCCTTTGGTAGTATTATCCGTTTGAATTCAAATTTAATATACTTACTTATTAATAAAAATGTCAGTTTCTATTTAGTTGATTTTTTTTTTAGCTTCTGAAGATGGAAAAGGAATTTAATCGATTATAGTTGTACAAATTGTTTAAGGAATCTTCCGACAGAACAATTTATCAAAAGCTACAGTTCGTAGAAAACAGACTCGCTGACATAACGAAGTTTCCTGAAGATGTGAGACATTCACTTAAGCGTTCACTCTCACATTTTAAATCTAATTTTAAGAAAAAGTGGTATTTAGCAAACAACAAAGACGAGAGGTTCCTGCAAAAAATATAGTGATTGGCTGGCAAATAAAATCAAGGTATCTGTCTTTTCCTTAAACACTCCAGGCAACCCTGAAAAAGATTTCAATGAGTTAAGTTAAAGGAGAAAACGTAGGAAAACCGAAGAGCTGAGACAACAATCAAGCTCTTAGGAGCTGACATTTGCAGCGTCTATGAGTCACAGAGTTTGTGGAAACCCTAATGCGGCTGGCCCGATAAAAGAAATCACTGAAACTCCAACAAAAGCCACGGAATTTAAAAAAAATCGCTTTTAATGTCTGAAAAAGACAAAATAAAAAAATCATAGCCCTGAAGAAGCAATGGCGATTTTTATTAATGCAGTATTAACAAGAAAGCAATATGAAGTGATACATGGTGCAAACAAAAATGTATACCCTTGCTTCTCATTGCTCAAAAAAGCGAAAACACAATGTTATCCAAGTGAAGATTCAATTATAGACTCTGAAACATCGGCTGAAGTTACGTTACAAAGTTTATTAGATCACACGACTTCACGATTATGCAAGTATTTAGAAGAGGTATTGGAAGTTATGGATTTCGAGGAAAAGCAAAGTCTAGAATTTATATCCAAATGGCGTTGCGATGTGTCACAGCAATCACAATTTAAGCAAAAATTTCAGAACCTAAGTGATAGTGATGCCAATATCTTTCAGAGCTCCTGTGTACCTATAAAACTAATTACTAAATTAAATGGGAAGAAGAAAACCATATGGCAAAACCCAAGCCCCTCCTCCACAAGATTCTGCAAATCATACCGTATCCGCTTTCTACATTGAAACATCAGATGTTACAAACGAAGAAATTCGGTATATTGAGGACCAAATAAGCTTGCTGAATAAAACAGAAGTACCAATTAATGGTGATGTACTAAAGATTAAACACACTATGCTACTGACAGTGGTTGATGGAAAAGTGTGTAATGCTGCAACAGGTACAGCATCAACAATGAGGTGCAACATCTCTGGATTAACATCAAAAGACTTCAATAAATTAGATAAGATTTTTCCAGAAAATCCTGATACTTTGAAGTCTGGTCTGGCAACTTTGCATACTCGTATACGGTTCTTTGAGTCAGTACTTCACTTATCATACCGAATCCCAATTCAGAAGTGGCAAGCAAGAAGTGTGGAAGAAAAGACATGTAGAAGACACTACCCGTAAGGAATGGTGACGTCACGGCGACGTCGTTGTGAAGTCAAACTGTGATTTTGTGACCGTCGATGTACGTCACGTAACGTCATAGTGACTAGAATGCGAAGTCGTTATGGCCGTTTTAGAGATCGTTCATGACGTTACATTGTGACCACTCTGTGAAGTCACGGTGTGGTCGTTGTGAAGTCAAACTGTGATTTTGTGACCGTCGATGTACGTCACGTAACGTCATAGTGACTAGAATGCGAAGTCGTTATGGCCGTTTTAGAGATCGTTTATGACGTTACATTGTGACCACTCTGTGAAGTCACGGTGTGACCAATTTGTGAAATATGTGTCATTTGTGACGAACTTGTCATAAACACTGTGATGATTTCAAATGGAAATCAAATTTTAAATTAATTGCTTAAAAGGCGCAAAGGCCAACATAGTGAAAAAGATTCCATGCCGGACTCGAACCCGGGACATCAGTATAGCGTATTGACAATCTACTGACTAAACAATATGGAACGGTACCCAACCTGGAAAATTTCTCATAATTACATGTTGGCAAGGGTACAAACGCAGCACAAGATGTAATATTTATCGTGAGCCACCGACATGGGGTAAACACGAAACTTAATTAAATCCAGTAGCGATTGAAACTATATTAATACTTGAAAATTTTTCCAGAGAGAGACATTCGCCTTGCATGCAATATTTCAAATCAAAATCAAATTTCAAATTAATAGACAATTAATTTGAAATTTCATTTTGATTAATTTTCCAATGTATTCCTTTTCTTTTATCATTTCCAAACAATTTAAGTGAAAATTGATAGAAAAAAAATATGAAATATACATATGAAAATGGAAGTTTCTTTTCTGTAAATAATAGTAATAATAATATTCATAATTAGAGTTTATTAGACAAAACATTGTTTAAATTTTTAAAATGTGGAAAAATAAATTTAATGATAATAATGAACCCCACCCCCTTTTTTTAAGTATTTTTTTTTTCACACGTAATAAATACAAAATATCTTTTTAATAAATAAAAAAGATTTATCTAGAATTTTAAAAAATTTCTTTGTTCTTTGTCAATCTGTCATACTTTTCATACTTAATCATACCTTTGTCATACTTAAATACAGAGCAAACTTTTTTCCCCCATAGACCATAATGTAAGGGAATTAATTCTTTTGGGTGTCTCTGTAAATGAACCGTAAAGGCCATAGACTTCATTTACAATACCAAACATGCGATAGTGATACCCAATAACATCTATGAATTTCAAGTCAATCGGACTATATTCACATCAAAAAATAGTTTTGACCAGGATTTCGGGTCAAATTCTCCACTGTGCGTCTGTCCGTCTGTCCACAATCTAATTCCCGTAAATACACTCGGATTTCATGAAATTGATAAAGATTATTTAGGGTCACCAAAGCATGTTTGGTATTGTATATGAAGTATGTAGGATTACTCGTTCATTTACAGGGGCACTCAAAAGTATTTCATTACCTTATGGAATATGGGGGAAAATCCTTTGCAGAGTATTTTAATGACATTACGCTATTTCGAATGTATTGAACCTGATATAAATCACTGAATTTCACTACGATCACGTTAGAACAGGGCATTCATAGCATTGTTTGTTCATTTACAGGTATACATAAAAGAAATCGGTTACAGTACAGTAATGTCTTTGAGTCATAATTGTTGGGGCGTACGGTTTAAAATTCGGTATGCGCTTTTAAATTTAATTAATTTTTTGCATCTTCCGCATTATATATCAATCTATACCTCAAATACAGGGCTACACAAAAGTATTCACGTACCATTCTCCTTATTAGAGGAAATTGCTGAAGGTAAATTTTCAACTGAAGTATATATATATAAGTCTTAATATCTTAAGTGAACTAAATTTTGGCATACATGCAGTTAATAGATTCAAATCTAAATATCATGTACAGGGCTGCTGAAAAAATTTGGATAATTTTCCGATTGTGGATGGGAACAGCTGAAATTAGGTTTTGAAATGTGTTATGCATTTCCATAGGGTTGAATTAGACATAATATTTAAAACTTTTAAATGGTGCAGTTTTGTTACATTATTCTGAATTTGTTGGAAAGTGTTTCATAATCTATGCTTCACGCATGACTTTTCTTTCTTACTTAATTGTAGTATACATTTTTAAATTTACGTCTTGTAGGTAACAATTTTACGAAAAATAAAAATATTGTAATACAAATGTAACGATATGTACCTTATTTTGTATGAAATGTGATAACATCACAAAAAGTTCTGGAAAATCAGGGTCCTCACGCAATCTGTGATACCGTATGAACTAATAATCATAGTACAAAACTTAGAGTCAAATGTATACTGCTGGCGCCTTTATGGAAACTTCTACTACTACTTTTTTTAGTGTTATTATATTTACAATAAAGGTGATCATGTCTGTTAAAAGTTTCATTACAATATACTTCAGTTTTCTGAAACATATTTGCTTCTCCTTGATAGCCTTCTTCCGCGAAGCAATGTCCCTCCATTTACGCAAGCAGGTGATATCAGCTGGCGTCGCTTCCTCCTGCTGACTAAGTTACTGCAGTGCTGCCTCAATAGTTTTGAACCTTTCCGAATGTGGGGTGAGATTTTTCCTGCATTTCTCCTCCTGTTTTTCTTCTGTTAATTCTTCTCTGTCACCAGTTCTACAATATCGCTGAAAGTTAATTCATTAATTTCGTCGTTTGCCACCCATTCTGTAATGTCCTGTGCAATGACATCGTCAGAGCCCGGTATATTTTTCAGCAACAAAAGAAGCTTATCGTTCTCATCTTCCTCTTCAATTTCCCACACGGGTTATGCCCACCTTTATGGTCCAAAAGAATACTCCAAGACCTTACAAATACTATCTTTCGAATTCCCCTCTAAGGCATTTTGCATACCCTTCTTGCTCCGTCCTGTCGTGAGTCTTTCCCACGAACGGGAACCTGCCTGTCTCTGCCACTTGCAACTGCTAGTAGTATTTTCAACTTTTCACTAGGCCGGATAGTCGGGAGTTTACTGTAGTATCTCTTAGCGCTCGTGTGTTGGTTTTATTTTTGTCATCTTCATTTCTCTTTTAAGGGGTCTCAGGACTCTTAAAGCTTTAAAATTTTTGAAATTTTAATTTTTTTAGATGTTAAACTCCTATCTTTTCTGAACATTTTGATATAATTGTTTGCTTGAAATTCCTATTAGAACTGAAGTTATGGCTTTTACATTTATACACGTTCAATAGCTGAAGCGTCGTTTCGGAAACTTTGAAGCCATTTTTCTCCAAATGACGTTTTTGGGCCTAACGCGTACGATATCTCAAAAACTTATGAATATTTTTTCATGAAATTTTCAAAACATATGTTTCATGTTACTCTGTATAAACTGAACCTAAAATTTCTTTTTTATTGTTCAAAACAATATTTTTTTAGGTGATTATACTGTTGAAATTTTCTTAATTTTGCATTATCTAAATACAACTTTGTATTAAAAATATAAAAAAAGCTTTAAATACAAATTTATTTAGGTTCAGGGTAATTATTACAATCTGAAGTATAAGTAGGCACCAAAATTTTCAGTCTAGTTGCAATACTTATTTTGTAATCGTGCGCGTAAACTGTTATTCCGATTTTTTGCTCGCCAAATGTGTAACAGTTTGGAGCCCCCTGTAAATGCTAATTCTGCATCTCATAATGTTTTAAATACATGAAATGGAAGAACATACTTATATATTTTATTCCAATTAAAATTGTGTCTTAAAATCAAACATATTTTAAGATATTAAATGCTGAAAATGGTCTTTGTTTTTCATTTTTTCCAATTTTAAGAGTTTTGAGACCCCTTAACAGAAAACCATCCTTGACAGTATTCGAATGGAAATATCAACATTAGTTAGTCATTTTAATCGTGACGCAAACATTTAATTGGGTTTTTGTTATCTTCTCGTACTACATCTCATCTTAAGAAACATTCGAATAGTCGTATAAATTGTAATTTTAAGAGACTATTTCCAAGTTATCGATTGAATGGCACAATGATTTGAAACAAATTCAACCTGCTGGATATATACGACGTTTGATACCATACAAGTTATTATATTTATACATTTTTAAATTTTATTGCAAATTCATTGAAAACGCAGTTGAGATTGCTTCTTTTGTAACTCGATGTGCTCGACCGTTGGTCTATTTTTAAGCGACTTTTAAATAACTATAAAAGTAAAAATACTTTAAAAAAAAACTTTTATAGGCGTTCAATGTTTATTTTGAAAATCACGGCCAATATTTTGACTGCATATCATATTTTCCCCAAAAATATCCGTCATAATACATTAATTTGGCGTTGGTATCGAACTCGATTATGGGAAATTCACTGATTTATTTAAGCTTGGAAAAAAGCGCAGGCAAGTGAATTTATTAAATTATATACTTCCTTTCTCTGTTTCTTTTTTAAGAGAAATCATATTATATTAAAAAAATTCTATATTGATTTCTCAACGTTTAATCGTAAATTCCTTAATATTAAGCTATTTACTAATAAAAGCGTAATTTCAAAAAATTACATTTTTTCATTTTTAACTCACAGGCTATGTGCCGACGGTTCTGCATGTATGTATGTAGGTATATACATACATACATATAATGTAACGAGATAACTCTTGATAGAAATATCCGATTTGCTTCCATTTTTTTTCTATGTTCATTCTTATAAGGCGCTTCCCTGATTAGTTTTGGGGGCTCATTGGTTAAATATAAAGGGGGCAACGAGGGGCTAACCTCCTTAACTTACATAAATGAGTTTTTCATGCAGAATTATCAGATTTTCTTGAAATTTGGTATACCGGTTAATTCTGATAAAGTGCTTCACTGATTAGATTTAAAGGATCAGTCTTTAAGTCTTAAGGGGGGGAACGGGGGTTAATACCCCCTTAATTTAGATAAATGGGTTTTTCTATCCGATTTGTTTCAAATTTGGTGTACCGGTTTATTCTGATAAGGTGCTTCCCTGATTACATTTCGAAGATCATTGGTTAAATATGATGGTGGTAACAGGGAGGGGGGTAAGACCGCCCCTTAATTTAGATAAATGGTTTTTTTCTATCCGATTTGCTTCAAATTTGGTATACCGGTTTATCTCGATAAGGAGCTTCCCTGATGGCATTTCGAGGCTCATTGGTTAAGTATAAAAAGGAGAAAAGGGGAAGGGACTATTCCCGTCTTTAATTTAACTTTCGAGGGGCTTTATTCTTTGAAATAAGAATAGAATGTACAATTAGTGTGAATAGCCTGTGAGCTCAATGCCATCAGTTTGACTAGGCATTTTTCTTTTTATTTTATTCTTAACCAGTTTAACACTAAAATATATAATGTGAGCATTAAAAAGGTCCACAATCTTATTTAAAAGGTGACTAAAGTAATGAAAAGATATTACAAGTTTAAAATATACATTTTATTTAAAACTTCTTAGTACTTTCAAGCCTTCCGATCTCATCATCAGAGAATATCTTAATAAATAAATGTTGTTTATTTATAGAAATACGTCACTTTGTTTTGAAAATGAGAGAGCCAATAATTACTAGAGTCTAAAGTAGAAGTAGTAGTAGCAGTTTCTTGGATTGAATTCAATTAGAGAAAATATATATTATTATTATTAATTGCAGCTCCATTTATTTTATGACACCACTCTGTTTCTCATACGTCACTTTCCATGGGTAGAAGAAAATATTTAACTTCCGTACTTTACATTTTAAAACGTCACTTTGCTCATGTTTTCAAGATTTATTTTCAGGATATTGAACCATAAACTGGGGATATTGTACGATAGGGCGTTGTTACATACTTGATTGTTTATACATAGGATTTCTATGGATTCTCTTATAGTGGATGCGTAATGATTGGATGTTGGGAATATGATTTTGGCGAGATCAATATCTATTGTGTTATTCTGATTGAACCTTAAACGAGAGAGAGCTGTGGATTGACAACAAAATTTTATATCTGCTTTATGTTCTTTTATTCTTTCTATGAGTTTTCTTTTGGTCATTCCGATGTACTTCATTAGTCTATTGCTGTCACTTTTAAATAAAATGTATATTTTAAACTTGTAACATCTTCTTATTACTTTAGTCACCTTTTAAGGAACATTGTGGACCTTTTTAATGTTCATATTATATATTTTATGTTGAATCAAGGTGAAAAATTGCGTTTATTCTTATGATTTTATCAGTTTAACACTTTTTAGTCTAAAATATGTGATTGTAGCAGTTTTACAGCAATTTCACATATTTTAACAAGAGTTTTCGGGTGCATCATTAAATCCATAGTTGTTTCAACTCCCATGCAATTTTACGAGTTACAGAAAATATTTAACGATTTATTCCCTGTGGTGGGTTAATTAAAACTGTCTCAAAATTAATTTATAAGTTTACATTTAAGTTGTAAAAATATCAAAATGTTGTATAGTCATTGAAAACACAGCTGTGTACATAATTTGTATAATTCTAGTATATCAGGAAGCCAGATAAAATCAATTGCGAAATTCTATCTTTACATGCAAAAACCAGGTTGATTTAAATAAAAGATTGCGCAAATGCATCTTCAGTTTTTAGTTGTTGGGTGTGTACGCATATACTTCAGGTGAATTCGAGATCTTTTTTTGGAGGCCGAGCCGAATGATTAGAAATCTGATACCGCCCGAGTCCGAAAGAATTTCCATCATCAGAGCTCGAGTCGCTCGAACTCAGGCAGTAGAAAATTGAGGACTAAAAATGGAAAATGCTGAAAGTCCAAATGAGGAAATTTTTCAAGCGAGGGAAAACAAGAAAAATGTCTACTTCTGGTAATTACAGCGTTTTTCACTTCACTCCTTTTGAGCTCTAAGTTCAACAATTTAAAATGTAGGTATCTAGCTTCCTTTCGTTTCGTATTTAAATACCTAATATTATCATTTGTAAACATTTCTTTTATTTGCCATATTTAATATTTTTCCCTTGCTTAAAAATATCCCATTGATGTAAACAATAACATGACCAAGTTGTGTAATGACCACCAGTCGCCGCGCATCTTATCACTGGCACTTTCAGCGCCTCCACCTCACTTTTTATGGCACATTTAAACAGCGACATTTTTTTACTCTTTTTTAAATAATTACTACTAGGTTTGGCACTTCAAGGCCTGTTTTTATTAAGCTTGGCATTTAAAACATTTTTTCGTAAAAAAGAAAAAAGATTTTAGATTTTTTTTGGTACTTGCCTTTTTATTTTTAGTCCTGAATTGTTAATAGCATTTTAAAATTGTTGCACGATTATTTTCTCAACTAAAAGTCTCTTCTTACAAAATATTAACACTAAGAAGTCCCCTATGATGACGATTTGTGCTTTCCATGTAAGTTAAAATCTATATATATATTACGCAATCGTACGTGGCACAGAAATCGCGATTACTTGTTAATTGTTTAATGGCAACGCTGAATGAAACGCATCTTATCGGTTATTGTGTACAAAACCTTTGGCAGGATTTAAGTCGAGGTAAATCGGGTTTATTTACGTTTCGCTCTTTCGCTGCAATTGTGGAGCTTCAAACTATCATTAGAAATGCCTTAAAAGATCTCGGCGAATACTTGAAAGTGAAGAAGAAGCCAAATTAGGAAGTGAAAATCGTAATTTTGTCTCCTTTATCAGAAACTCCCGATTTGATAAAAGACTTGTTGTGTCAAAATTCACTTCAAGCCAATAACTACAGAGAGAATATCCGGCAGTATAAGGCCGCTTCATCTTTTGCCTCAATGTGGGGAGAAATCAAATTGCCTTCTGGAGCAGGCCCATATTGCTTCCGGATACACGGTCAGATATATCACAGGATTTCTCCCTTGTACACTAATGATAACAGGAATTCCAGCTATGGACAGCTTTTTCCCTGATGACCGTTTCATTTTTTAAACGTAACTGTCCTACTTTTGAAATTTTAGCTCATTTTTTTTTTACAAGTTTTTAGTATAAATACATATTATTCAGGCTTTTTTTTATGAAGTCCACTCCACTGTTATATTTTTCAATGACTGGCAATACCGGTCGGGTCAGCTAGTTTGTTTAAAAAAACAAATTTGCCGTTTATATCCAACTACTGGCAGAAATATACAAAAGTCATAATTCTTATTCGTTTTCTTAAAGGATCGCTGTACAACATTGAGAGATATACACGTGTTCTGTTTTCCAGTAATTCTGGAAATAAAAGTTCTCAAACAGAAAGAGAGGATATACAAAGGATAACCCAATGCTTTTTTATGTTACTAACACTGACCACACAAACCGGCTTTAGAGTCGTATTCAATATTTCTTTCTGTATCTCAATGAAAAGAAAATTGCCCAGTTAAACTGAAAGCATTGAGCTCACATTCTAGTCACACTAACTGTATATCATACTCTTATTTTTTCAAAGAATAATGCCCCTCGAAAAATAAATTAATAGAGGGATTAGCTTCGCTATTCCCCCCCTTTATACCAATCAACCTCCAAATCTAATCAGGGAAGCGCCTTATCAGAATAAACTGGTGTACCAAATTTGCAGCAAATCGGATGATTTTGCATAAACAACCCATTTATCTAAATTACCGGTGGGAGGGGGATTAGCCCGCCGTTCCCCCTTTATATTTAACTAATGAATCCCCAGAAATAATCAGGGCAACGCCTTATCAGAATGAACCTATATACAAAATCTGTAGAACATCAGATATTTCTGCATGAAAAACCCATTCATGTAAATTACGGGGGGATTAGCTCCCATTTCCTGCTTTTATACTTAACCAAATAATACCCAAAACTAATTAGGGAATTGCCTTATCAGAATGAACCTATATATACAAAATTTGAAGCAAATCGGATATTTCTTAATGAAAAACCCATTTATCTATTTTTTTGGGGGGGAGGGGTTAGCCCCCACTACCCCCCTTTATACGTAACCAATGATTCCCAAAAGGGAACCAGGAAGCGCCTTATCAGAATGAACCGATATTCAAAATTTGTGGCAAATCGGATATTTCTATCAAAAGTTATCGCGCTACGTACATACGTACTTACAGAACCTGCGAGCACATTAGCTCTATGATTTGATAGACTGTGCGATAAAAAAAAAGAGTTATGACAGTCCTTGGACATGAGTTTTCATATTCTATAGACTCATTATTATTCCTCTGCATTATTAAATGCGTGAATATTATTATTTAACTCCAGTAAATTTTAATTAATACGTGCTTTAAACTACAATTACTACTTTTATAAATACTTTATGACATAATTTGGTTCGTTATTCTAACATATGATTCAGATAGGATCGAATTCAATATGATTTGGCATTTTCACTGCGTGAATTATTGAAATAAATTCTATGATAGCAAAATAAAGGATTCTGCGAGAAATACATTCATTTGTGGCTCTAGAAATTGATTTTTCGGAGTTCACGAAAACTATTTCAGGAATCTCTTCACAAACACAGCATTTTAGGGAAGTATTTTTAGAAACTCGCATTTCGTAATTAAATTTAACAGATTTAGAGAAACATTCATTAACCAAGGAAAAAAGGTTGTAGAAATAAAAGCACTTTTTAGTTAATTTTACTTGAATTCGCACTATTGTTGAATGTACTATGAAATATTTTTTTTAGCTATCATTTAGCATTTTAGCTCTTATTAACATCTTCGTGACTGCTGATGCATGCATGCACCGTCAAAAAATTCATGCGAAATTTGATTTTGTTACTATTAATAAATAAAAGAAATATTTGTCTTTTCTAATTAAAGTATTTTCGATATTTTATAACTACAGTAGAGACCCAATTATCCGATCCCGCTTAACCGAGTTATATTCTTCTGATGGACTAATGGATTCTATCATTATGAAACAGCTTTTATAAATGAAGTGTTAGGTGAGAATCAAAGAGCAGTCGTAAAAGGTTTGAACTCTGATTTTCTGATCAGAATGGGGGGGGGGGGGGATGGATATAATAATTTTTTTGGAGGAAAAAAAATGGCCATTGTTTTCTCCAGAGTTCTAATTTTTTTCAACTGCTCTTTCATCTTTACCTAACACTTCATTTATAAAGGCTGTTTCTTAATAAAGGAATAATCCATCAGTCCATTAGAAGAAAGTTATCCTTACCCAAGGTATAAGTTCGATTGAAAAAAACTACTTAATACTTTGAGCAGAAAGAAGAGTCTACACCTGAAATTTTCATGACACTAATAGAATTACGTAGATGCCAATTTTTGCGATTTTGTCACTTTTAAAATTTAATACAAATTTTTCCCATATTTAATCGTTGATAATTGTTAGAAAAAAGCACCTTTTAGTTAATTTTACTTGAATATGCATTATTATAAAAATATGTATGCTAATCACTTATAATGAAACAAAGCTAAAAAAATTCTATAAAAGTGATATAATACAGTGGGATCTCTATTTATCGAAGTCGCTAAATCCCGAAAAAAAGTTCGTTATATGGAAAATTCGTTAAATAGAGAGTCACCTTTTAAAATAGTTTAAACTACATAAAACATATTTTAAGTCATTAAACACTAAATATAATTAAAAAAAGTAATTAGTCACACTTTTTTTAATAAATTATATCTATTTGTTTTATTTATTTTAACCATCAAAAAGAAATCTGCAAGAGAAATAAGAATGAAACAAAACATTGTCTGGAAATACATTGTATTTTCAGTTTAAAAAGTAATTTTACATTAAAATCACAATTTTTTATTATGGTTGATAAGCTGTTTGGAGGAATACCAAATTTGAAAGCAGTATTCTTTTTCTTCACGCCTTTATCCACCTCATCAAAAATAATTTTTTGCTTTTTTGATGCTCAAGCACCTTCGCTTTGACATTTTTGAGCTAGAAGATCCGAAATTACCAACACGATTGATCGTGATCAACAATCTAGAAAACGGGAAACTATAGTTTAAGGACACGGGGCAGCTCCATTGATGGTGAAAAGGGGATATTGAGAGTGTGCACTTCTTGGATGGAAAGCAAAGAATCACAGCGATTTTACTGCTCTCTGTGAGTTATGTGCCTGGTAAGACCTGTTCATGGTCATTGATCATCATAAAATGTGTTAAAAGAAAAAATAAGTTTGAAATGTCCAGTAATATTTTAAGAAATAAGGAAAAAAAATTTATATCCCAAGGTAAAGTTCGTTAAATAGAGAATGCACTTCGCTATTTGCAGGTTATTTTATGAAGAAATTTGCTAAATGTTCTTGGTTCCAAATAAAAGTTCGCAAAATAGAGGTTCGTTAAATAAAGGTCCAACTGTACTTTTATTTAGATTAACGCTCGTTTCACCGCACAAACGAAGACATTTTCAAAATCATTCAGGATAGAAATATTTTTGCAAACGAATTTGAAAATCAATAACTTGGTAAATATGTCCCAAGACTCAGGAAATTTAAGAAGATTTAGGAAGCTCCATTGATGCCGAATCATTGCAAATATTCTCGTTGCATTTGCATACGCAACGAGAATATTTGCAATGTTTCAGTGTCCGCTGAGTTACATAAAATTTGGAAAGGAGATGCTATGCTGTTTTAGTAGCAAAAGTAAAAATTAAACCACACTCACAAATATCCAATTTCATTTTATTTTATGTTTGAACAGATATTAATTATGCATAAAGTCTCGTGACATTATTTACCAATATTGTTATTATTCAATTCCTACTATTAGCTCCCACTCTCCCTATATTTATTTATTTATTTGTATATTTATCTTGTTCAAATCTTCAATCGTTAATAAAATACTCATTATTCATCCTATCAAGTTGAAATAAATTTTTTGAACTTGTATTGGATGACAATTGATGTTAATACAGTTTTTTCAAATATTAATTAATTAATTAAATTTTAATTAATTAATTTTAGTTTTGCATGGGAAACAAAATGGCGGCCATTGGTTGTTGAAGATCAATTAAAGTATTTTCAATAAGGGGTTACCATAGGGGGGACCCTGTTCTGTCGCCAAGTACCGCCAAGTTTGTCCCCAAATTTGGCGGCCAAAATGAGTCGCCAAAAGTGACGCCAACTTGGCGATATCTGTAATGTTTCGCCAAATTCCCATAGAGTTCCACTGTAAACCTACTTGCTTATAGAAAATCAACAAATTGAGATATTTTAATGCAACAAAAACTAATATTAGCTTAAGGGATTATATTAAATTTTTCTTTGATGACCTAAGTAGGAATTGACTTTAAAAACAAAATTTTTATAGTACTTGTTTTTAGAATTTGTTTGCAAAAATATTTCTATCATGAATGATTTTGAAAATATCGCCTTTTGTGCGATGAAACGAGCGTTCATCTAAATAAAGGTATTATATCACTTTCATAGCATTTTTTAGTTTTACGTACTATTGTTGGATGCACTATGAAATGTTTGTTAAATATTATTTAGCATTTTAGCTCTTACTAACCGTTTCGCGGCCGGTGTGCTTAAAATAGGACACCTAATCTTTATTTTACTGGCACACAGAAATTTTATTAAAATTTTCCTTTTATAACGTTCTTTAAAGTAAGCAAGTTCGTATTTTCTAATAAATTCGTTTATAGATTCTGGTGTCAGTTCATCATTTCATCAGTTTATAAACAGAATTACTCCGCGCCGGAAAGGGTTAACCCCTTCATGGCTACTGATGCATGTATGCACCGTCAAATGATGCATGCGAAATTTGTTTTTGTTACCATTCATTAAATAAAAGAAATATTTGTCTTTTCTAATTAAAGCCTTTTCGATATTTTATAATGAAAAGTAACAGAAAAGACAATCATCACTATTGCAATATATGTATATTTTTAACACTTTCCAACAAAGATGAAAAGTGTTTATGACTACGGTTTGTCTGTCCATCTGTCCTTCTGGCCGCGCTCTAACTCTCGTAGATATACTCGGATTGCCCTGAAATTTTTGGATATTATTGATGTTTACCGGAGCGCGATCCCTACTTCAAATGAAGTTTGAAGCATGTTTAGTTCATTTACAAAGACAGTCAAAAGTATTTGTTTACATTGCGGCCAATAGGAAAAAATCGTTTCAAATGATTTTTAATGATGTTACAAGCATCCAAACACACACATACAAAAAAATTATATGCATTTATGAAGTGCACTAAAATATGCATTCTGTAGAATATGCGGTACAAAAAATACTTATTATAAATTTACAGAGCCACACAATGTAATTTCTTTACATAACGGTGATACGGGGAGGGGGAAATGTTTGCGGCGTATTTTAATTATGTTAAACTATTTCATGTATAATGAAATGGCTATACGTCGCTGAGGTTTACTATAAGTTACTTCATGTATGATATGAAGTGCATAGCATTTACCGGGACACACAAAAGATTTCAGATACTATATTGTATCAGAAGTTCTCTACAATAGCGATTGTTGGAAATGCATTTTTAATTATGACATGCGCTTTTATATTTCATTATATCTATGCATACTATATGGTGTGCATAAATGATATAATTCATGTACAGGGCTACACAAAAGAATTGGTAAGTGCTACTTGGTATGAGCGCAAATTGCTTTAAGGTAGTTTTTTAAATGAGTTGTGCATTTTTACGCTGAACTGCATTTATGGATGATAATTTCTCAAAATGTGATTTCAGTAGCTTTAAGAGTGTTTTAGTTTGAATTAAATTTTGCTAAATAGTGGCGTGTAAGAAAGGTACTAGGTAAACTACAGGGCTGAACAAAATTATTCAAGTATTTTCCGTCTATTATTATAAATTGGTGAAACAGAAATTTCAATCTGTTATGCATTTTCTTGCTAAACTAAATTTTCCCGTTATATAGTATATATATCAATATACATATCAAATACAGGGCTGTTCAAAAGAATTGGAATACATATTTGGCTATGGACGGTAACTGCTGAAATCAGTTTTTCAAATGTTTTATGTGTTTTATAAAATGTTTACTTATTTACCTTATTTCCCCAAATAACAAAGTTTTTTTAAAAGCTTTCAAGGAGTGTTGGAAAGTGTTTCATAATCTATGCTGTACGCATGATTCTTCTTTCTTGTTAATATTGCAGTTAATTTTATTATGCTTGTGTTCGCGTGATTTTTGTTGACTAGTTTTTCAATTTTGCGAAAATATTGTATCATATTAAGTCTTGAGAATGTTGTCGTCGGATGCCATGAAACATGTCGATTGTGAATAAATAAATGTATTTTTTGCCTTTTAAATTTATTTTGACAGCAAATATTAAATACTTTCATGTTTTAAAGTGATTTTTATATATAGTTTATAAAAGTAACTTTAAAAAAAAGAAGCGGTACCAACCGAATAATATTTGTGTAAGGGATACCCGCCCGGAAAGGATTAAAGATGACGGTGGATTTTCAAAATGAAAAAGACAATAATAATTCAATTATATAAAAAGGCTAGAAAAAATGGTGTTTGTTTTTAATTTTCCTTTGATAAATTATCCTGATACATTTTAAATTTGCTCGGGTGTAATTTCAGTTCATTCAAGTTTTGAGCTAATTTAACTCGCTTTTAAAATATGAATCACATAAGGGGGAATTTTTTTCGATGTCCTAAATCAAGATATATATGGTGTTTCAAGAAAGAATTATCCTATTACAAATGAGAATACCTTTATTCTGAACAAAGATTAGAATAAACACTTTCAACACAGGTCAGGGGTTTGTTTGAGTACTTCATAACTCTTCTAACAAGGGGAGATTCTGAAGTTGGTCTCACAGAATGCAGACAAGGTATGTGTATCGATAGAGTATAGATAGCACTGGATGTCCTAAAAATGACTGATGATATTAAAATTCAATAACTTGCAAACGGTGACAGATATTAAAAAAATTCTTGCAGGAATGTTTTGTAATATGTCAGGAGTTTGTATGCTGCGATTCTGAGTTTTAGCTACAAGTAGAATCGATATATGGCGCTGCAGACAATAACCGCTAAATCCATGTTCGAGTTTTCGGCCTCTCTCTTCTTCCATGAGATTAAAATATTTTCAATGGATCCCGAAGTACCAAAAATCGGGTCTGGACTGAGCACCTATTGCTTTCAGAGTCATCTATTATTCGAAATTCGAACAAAACTAAAGAATCATAGTAAAAGAACTCCCAACATCATACATAACCGTCCTGCATGATTTTTTTAAAATATCTGTCACCGTTTGCAAGTTTTTAAATTTTAAAATCATCGGTCATTTTTAGGACACCCAGTATATAAAAAAAATTCAAGTCATAAAGCGCAGTACCCAAGGGGTCTCGAGAAAATAAGTCTCAAAGTTTACAAAACAGTTTATAACCGGATAAATTTTCTTATTTGGCATGCGGGTCAGTAGCGTAGTTGGCAGCGTTCTGAATTTGAGTTATTGGACGCTTTTGAGTTCTAATTTTCAGTCAGAGTTATTTTCTGCAACGAAAATTTTTATTATATATTTTCGAACAATAATAGAAAAAAATATGTATAATAATTGATATTTACGAAAAATATAAATTAAATATATATTTTACTGCATATCAGTACATTTTTAAGTATGGAATTTTACATATTTAAATATTTAACAAAAAGTAAAAGAAAAAAAATAGACAATTTATATTTCTATATACCAGAAATTTTTGCAGTTATTTAAAATTATTTACATTTATTTCAAGGAATAATCTACTATTTTTTACAGAGAAATAACTTAAAATACGTAAATTGATATATTACTTTAATTTTATTTCATTATAAAATTTTTCCGATATTTGGTGGTTTTAAAAATATATATTCTTATAAATTCTTAATGTGATTTTTTTTTATAATTTCGGATTCTTGGTTTTGTAGTTATTGCCTGCTTAATAACTACGTTTAACAATTCAATATATTTTTATATCTTATTTTTAAGTACACAGAGAGCTATTCTAATTATAAACATAAAAATCCAAGATTAAGAAAATTAAAAAGCTAGTTGTTAAAAAAAAGAGATACATTTTGAAATATTATTATTACTATAGAAATTTACAATTAAAGAAAAACTATCACAGGGTCGACAAGGCACATTAACAAAACAAATTCAATAAAACGATTTTCAAAATGAGTAATCCTAATGCTGTTTTTCATAAAAGCTGTAGTTTTCTTTTGTCCATAAGTTTTCTGCTAACAGAAATTTTTAATCATGTTTGTTTTAAAATAGTAGAAATTTACTAAATTTTGATATGAGTTTTAAAATATGAGCTAAACTTTAAATTTTGGTTTTTCATCGATTTAAAAGTACCAGATCTATTAACGCACTAGAATTATTATTTTTATTTTCGTTTAACCCCTTGAGGGGTTTGCAGTCTGCAAACGGTTAATTTTAATGCCCGAAATTCCAAATGGCACCAGTAATTTTTTAGTACAAGTTCGATCTCATAATAAGCGTGGAAGGGAAAGAAAGCTTTTGATTACTTGTAAATAAATTGGTTCGTATATTGCGATGTGAATTAATTATTTGAACATATTCGGAGCAGAAAAGTCTTGCCCCTCAAAGGGTTAACTTATTTTCATCGCAGAGATAATTGATGAGCGTGACACGTATCGGTATCTTATTTCTCAAAATTAATGTTGCCAAATATATAAAAAAAAGAATTTTTTAGGCCTTAAATTTTCGTAAGAAAGATTTTTTTTTTTTCATATTACAAAATAATGCTTAAAAGTTTATAACGCATTAAATATTGCTACTAGTTTATCCTTACAGTAAAAAAGTCTTTCGTGAATTATGATCTCGATTTCGCAGAATGTGTTTCTGGAAATATGATAAATTGCTTTTCAGTTTGAGGTAGTAGAAAGTTTTTTCATAGTAGAATGGCAAATAAATAAATAAATAAATGATACATATAAAAAAATGAAATAAATTCGGTGAACAAAAAAGTGAAACGTAGCAAAGAACTAGAATAATGTTCTATTTCATTTCTAATGTTCCTAAAAGAATATTATTGATCACGTGACTCTTTGACTGTTGGCTAAAGCTTGTAACATCATTGTTTATTTTGTGCTTTAAGATTTTAGAAGGTATTTTGTACCATTTATTTCAATCAAACTTTAATGTTTTTATTATATTTATCTCGAACTGCGATATGGGTCAGAAAAAAATGAGCAATTTCGGAAGTTTGTTTTCCTCTGCTTCTTTTTTCTTTTACTCTTACCGAAGTTTTACCTTTCAATTGGGATTTTAAGATTTAAAAAAAATTAAATAGATTTGTATATTTTCTTGGACTGGTTAAAAATTGGTTTGTTTGTATACATCTGAGATGGAGTCGGTTTGCAATAGTTTCTGATATGATTAGAAATCTATCGTCATTTACTATCATATAGTGTTACTATAGTTTATTAAAGTAGTTTAGTTAGAATGCAGATTAAAAAATTATTTGAACTGCAAGTTTTTCAACTATACTTTAAATGGTAAAACATCGGTAATAAATCTTGCTTGTTAATTAATAAGTATTTTTTATTGTGAACTAAATGCTCAGTAACATAACAGTAACATAAACAAGTAATATAAAAATTTTGTTTTTAAAATCAATTCCTACTTAGGCCATCAAAGAAAAAATTTAATATAATCAAGCTAATATGAGTTTTTGTTGCATTAAAATATCTCAATTTGTTGATTTTCTATAAGCAAGTAGGTTTACAATGGAACTCTATGGGAATTTGGCGAAATATTACAGATATCGCCAAGTTGGCGTCACATTTGGCGACTCATTTTGGCCGCCAAATTTGGCGATATATCGCCAAGTTGGCGACAAACTTGGCGGTATTTGGCGACAGAACAGGGTCCCCCCTATGGTAACCCTTATTGAAAATACTTTCATTGAAATTCAATAACCAATGGCGGCCATTTTGTTTCCCATGCAAAACTAAAATTAATTAATTAAAATTTAATTAATTAATTAATATTTAAAAAAACTTTATTAACATCAATTGTCATCCAGTACAAGTTTAAAAAAATTTATTTCAACCTGATAGGATGAATAATGAGTATTTTATTAACGATTGAAAATTTGTACAAGATAAATATAGAAATATATAAATAAATATAGGGAGAGTGTGAGCTAATAGTAGGAATTGAAAAACAGTTTTAATCCATTTGACATTTAAAGACGAAGGTCCAAACAGCTCCCTGGCCGGAATTGGATTTTTTTTTCTCGCCCCTTTTATCTGATTCCTTTTGCAGTTTCCTTTTTTTTAGATGAAACTTTTTTTCCATTTTCAGTTTATTTTTGACAGGCGAATCAGTAAGTACAATACTTCCTATTTTTTTTCCACGCCGTGTTTGCCTGCTTAGGGCAGCCTTCGCAAAAGTCGTAACTTCTTCTGGTGTAGGCAAAGCTTGTTTGGATGTAGAAGGAACGCTTTTTTCATAAGCAATATGGAAATTTTGAATAGAACTTAAAAAACAGCTTCTTTGGAAATGGTAGCCTGCGTTGGCGTAGAATGATTAGATGCTTACGGTGTTGTTTTGTTTCTGCGGGGGGGGGGGGGGGGGGAATTATTGAGGAAAGTTTCAAATCTTTTCAGGATTGTTGGTGCTTTTAAGATTTGGTGTGGCAGGAGCTGGTCTGTCAGAAAAGTAGGATGGCGTAAAAGCAGAGTTTGTAAATATTTCAGGATTCAGTATGAAAATTCTCTAACGTTTAAAACCCGCCATAATATTAACTGTGGATTAACGCCAGTGGAGCGGATCTAAGCACGGTTAATTTGCTTTTTGAGGGGTTCATACTCACTGCGATCTCAGTGTGCTAGCTTATGACTATAAAGGCATAATTAACATAAATAGGATTCATTAAATGAACCCATTTTAGAAAAAATGACATTTTATTATATTTTTGAATTTACCTTGTTTTTTATATTGATAGTTTTACTTAAATGACTAAATGATCAAACGGGTTCGTAGTATATATGGTTATTTGGCCGATTTTTTGATACAATAAAACTAGCTGATTTAGGAGGGGGGAGGTTTTCAAAAGAGAAACATGTTGGAAAACATGCTCCGTATGTTGTTGGAAAACCTGCCCCGTCGCCATATTTGAAATTTTACACTACCTGGACGAATACCGGTGTAAGTTATTTGCAAAACAAACGCATAGTTACTTGAAGAAAGAAATCCTTTTTTAGTGTATGCAATGTCAAAACAGTAAGTTTAACGCTAATACGTTTTTTTTTTTACGTTTTAATAAAGACCTAAAATTTTACTCACCGTTGAAAAAATGAAAAAAAAACAGCTCTCCAGACGAAGTGACAGCAGCTATTAAGCTATAACTTTTGTAGATGTTGTGTAAGATGTTGCCACTTCAGCCAGTTCACTCGCTAGCGTCACCTAGCGGCTCATTTAAAAACTAAAGCGAGTTGGAAAACTTGCCCCTATGGAAAATGTCCCCCGGTCTCCCCTAAAATCTATACATTCCCCGAAAATTATATCATCTATGTCTGTAAGAAAGTCTCACAAAAAACATTTAAAAACAAATCTAGAGCAAAAATATTATTATTTTACACCGAGGAAACATTATTTCGAACTGCAATTGGCGCTGCGCTCCGAACAGCTGCGCCGTTTGTCCGATGGTTGAACTGGCCCTCGTCAGAGGTATAAAGTGGCACCAAGAGAATTTTCGAACCCGTCACATTATGGCTCTCAGACGACTGTCTTTCTTTGTTGAAATCTAACCCCCTCAGATATATTATAACCTCAACATCCAATTAAAAGAGAACAGATTCCAATAACCGAACTAAAAAATTTTTAATGAAGTGCTGTGCATCTTTTCTTCGTCGCTTTAATGACGAACTTTTTTCACCCCGGCATGGCATTGCAACTATCGAAACATATGACTCTTTATGATCATGAACACACTTTCTTTTTTATGTACTTGTGTTACTCACAGGTGTTCTGCAATTTTTCGCCCATTTTTATGTCGCACTTTTAATGATGTAGCTGGTTAAACTAGACGGAGCTTTTAAGCGTCTAAGTGTAATTCTGTTAATATACGTAATATTAGCCCAAAGAGTAGCCTCCGCTAGAGTACCGCTAGAGTACAAAATTTCCTAAATTTCTCTGGTCAAAAGACTATTTCTTAAAATAAAAGAAGAATTCCTTCAATTTACTGGACTGTTCCCGCATTATCGGGACAGGCTCGGGCCTGTAAATATCAGCCCATGCAGACCTCTACTACAGTCCTGCATCATGTCGGGTTATCGCTTTTACCCACACTCAGGTCGAGTCGGGTTGACGATACATTTTTGTCGGATTCGGGTCGGGTTGACTTATACTTTTTCTCTGGGGGCCGAGTTGACTTTCATTGTTTCTGGTTCGGTCTTAACTCTTGCGGGTCGAGTTCTGGTTGACTCGGTAATTCAAAAGAATGTTCAAAATATTTCTCAGGTTAAAAATCAAAGAACAATAAGACCTCCATAATGCACACTGACGAAAAACGGACATATCTATTTAGTGCACTTTTTCAATTCCTAACACTTAAATATTTGTACGCTTATACCTCTTTGAATAGTGGGAACTTGACAATCTGCACACATGCAAGTGTGCATAAAGTATCACAAATAAGATGAATGTGTTATTGTGTGTATTAAAATCGAAAAAATGGTAATATTTTTCATATTTCGAAAGAAGAAATAATATTCCTTAAAGAAATGATAATCTATTATCACACTTCTTACCATTTTATTTCTCATGCAGTAAATTGAATATATATGCATTCATATTCAAATACGTATTTTTTTCATCGGATACATACAGATGCTCAAACTTTTTGTGAAAATCCTTGGAACCCGAATTGCAGAAAACCTATGAACCATATAAATTATTGTAGTGTGAACTGAATGCTTCCAGGTGATCCAATTTACGCGAAATGTCCAGAATTTCGGGGATCCCGAAACTGGTACCGTACCCAAATGACATCAAAATTTACGACTTTAAATTAAAATTGTATTCCTTAGTCTGAGACCAGACAATTCAACCACAAGTCGTCCACAGTTAGTCGTCAAAACGGCCGGATTTTTCCAAAAATCTTATATGTTGTCTAGAACTTCTGTGCACTTCTGTTCAACGATTTTTTAAAACAATTAAAATTACTAAATTTAAAAAAGAATGCATAGAAAAATTTGCTTTTTCTTTGATTTAAGCATGCCTGATTTTTCAACTGGCTTCTTCTTGAACTGTTAATCTCATTTCCATTTCTTTTTACTTGAACGAGAACTCAACTTAATCTACACCTCATTATCGAAAATAATTATTATCATCTTTTGAAAAAAGTACAGCGTCTAGAATAAACAGTAGTGGAGACTAGGGAGGATTGACCTACTTACACATTGACCTGAGTTAAACATATTAAAGTATCAACTATCATTTTCTTTCTCGTGCTTTACGCTGCATTTAATTCAAAATTCCTTTATTTAAATTTGATAAATGACCTTTTGATTCAACTTCCATACTGAATTTATTTATTTTCGTTATTTATGTCACGGAAATTATATTTTATGGATAGTAGGACAGACTAGGGAGGGTTGACCCACTTTTTACAAAATGATTTTTTATTTTTTATATATTGAGCGTATAAGAAAGTTTTATATATCATTTTCTTCGGTATACAATCAGTTATCAAAACAAAATTACTACATAAGTGTAACATATAAGAAATTTGAAAAATGATTGATTTTAATCATGAAAAAATAATGGGTCAAGTCTTCCCACCTATAGGAGGGTTGACCGACTATATGGGAGGCTTGGCCTACTTTGTTTTATATTGCAATATTTGTGAAGAGAAATAAAATCAGTTTAAAAAAAGCAAAATAACTTTATGCTACATGCTTTAATTATTATAAAAAATATTTTTTAAAAATATGATGCTTCCACAAACCTTTTGAGACGCAATCGCAAGTCAGAGGCGAAAAATTTTGTTTTAAAGAGGATTTTGTCTGAGCAGGTATAATTGTACAGCAGGAAAAATGAAATTTTAACATTTAAGGCTGTATTTTGTTAGAGACAGGTTTCGTTTTCATAGTGTTTCATGTTATTATGTCCGGATTTAGGAACCACTGTCCCGCTTTTTTTCTCCTTGTCCTATTTTTTGTAACACTCGACCTGACATCTCTAGTTGTCGCATAGTTTGGCTTCATCTCACAGTATTCACCCTGGTGTAATTTGTCTACATACCTTCCTAAAGTTTTTCGATAGATGCTATGTTCTTTTGCAGCCGTTCTTTCGAGCATGTTCTTTTGAGCACTTAACTTATCATTAACATGATTTAAACCTTTAAGGGGCAAAGTACTTTCAGTACTGAAATGTTGAAATAAATGACTGGCACCGGAATTTACGAACAAATTTAATTGGGGAAAAAGGGCTATATTTCACATACATATTAAATGGAAAAGATTTTATCAAAATTCTGGTGACATTGTTACGTTTTGGAATTAAAATTAAGTGGTTTTCTAAACATACCACTGTCCTTGAATGTGTTAAGACTGCTGCTTTCATCCTTTCTAGCCGTTTCTAGTCTTTCCCTCTGTTTCTGTTTACCTATTGTAAGTAATATTTAAATAAAAAAAAAGGTCCTATCAACTTTCCCATTTTCTAGTAATTTTTCACATCTTTCTTTAATCAGTTTTAAACATTTTCTTTTCCATCACCGCATTTTACTGAAGCTTTATAGAATAAATTTACATTCTTTTATATATATAACTATTAACATTTCATCTTGCACAGTGTATAATAAAAAGATTAAAAAAAAAAAAACAATAGCCTTGAGCATCTGGTCAACCCTCCCTCACATTGACTGGGTCAAGACTCCCTACATAGACCTTTTCTAAAGAATAGCACATAGTTATGTTAAGCCTAACTTACTGTACAATCTTTATGCCTGGAATGAAAGCTCGATATTTCTGCATTACTTTAAACCTACTTACTTAAATTTCTATGATATAATTTATCTGAAAAAAGCTTAAAATTTTTTTCTAAAAAACACAACTTTTAGGTTGAAAACACCTGACACTTGATTTTTTACACAATCATTTCGATTATCTCTATGAAACAAAGACTTTTTGATCATTCCGGTAGCTTTGGTTGACACCTATTGATAAAATGCTGAAATTCTTTTAAATATGAAAATTGATGGGTGGGTCAAGCCTCCCGTATGGTCAACCGCCCCCAGTCTCCTTTATAGAAATCTGATATCCAAATAGTGCTGAAAATTTTAGTCCCTTTAATGTTCAATGATTCTGAAATCTTAACAGTCGATTGCAGCGACATCCGCGGATATTTTCAAATTTTCAGTTTAAAAAAGTATCCTGCAGATGTCGCTACGATCAAATCTCTGTATTTCTGCATCGTTGGGCATTTAAGGATTCAATATTTTAGCACTTTTTAAGTATTACACAAAATTTATTCTAGACACTAACAAGAAAATAAATAAATAAAAAGTAATAATAAAAAAGATTTCCTGACACTATATTTTCACGAATAAAATATGTTTTATCATATTCCAAAATTATGCTTAAGAGCTTTATAATGTACTTTAGATAAACATTGTTTTTAGTTTATTCTTCCAGTAAAAAAATTCTTCTGTGAATTATGATCTCCATTTAGCTTAATATGCTTCTGGGAGGATGATAAATTACATGTCGGTCTGAGGTAAATGAAAGTTTCATCGTGCAATTGCTGAAAAACAAACAAGTAAATAAATAAATTTAAACAAATAAAATAAAATAAAAATGAGCGAAAAAGCGTAACGTATAAAAAAACTAAAATAAAGTTAAATTTCATATCTAATGTTACTAAAAGAATGCTATTGATCCCGTGACTCTTTGACTGTTGACTGAAATGGTTGAAACGTTATTCTTTATTTTGTGCTTTTAGACCGTATTTAGTACAATTCATTTCAACAAAACTTTAACTTTTCCATTTTATTTATCATGAAATGGGATATGCGTCAAAAGCAAATGATCGAGTTCGAAAGTTTTTTTTTTTTTTTTCCATAAGTTCTTCTTTTCTTTTATATATTTATGAAGTTTCATATTTTCTTCAAAGGTGAAATTTGCATATGTTTTCAATAAAATATAATAAACTGCCCGACATTTTCGTAAACGATTTCAAGAAGTTTTTAATGAGTATTAATCAGGTTTTTTTTAACCTCTTATCATTAAGAAATATCGGTTTTTCGGGTGCTATAGCTTTTAAATAAACATTTTGAAAAAAAAGAGGGGCATTGTGTTTTGCAACTATAGCTGTTTTTGCGCATTGTGTTTTGCAACTATAGCTGTTTTTGCGCATTGCCAATTCTTTTGGTGCGGGAAACATCGCCGATATTAGGATATTATTTCTTGTTTTTTTCTTTTTTTAGAATCTTGATAAAATTAAATATTCTCGTTTCAGACTGCTTTTTGTAAAGAAGCGATTATGACGTGATCTTGATTTAAAATGTAAAAATGTGTTTGGTAAAATTCGTGGTTCCTGATGGAGAATATTATTGTTATAGGAACTAAAATTCATTTATTGTGCCTTTCGTGATATGGCGATGGCGATACGAGTATTGTATCTAAAAATTGTGTTAAAATACGAGACTTTTTGTTTTAGATAGTCCTGGCTCTTTATTCAGGAAGCCGAAATGGCACGTGGTCGTGGTATTAAATGTAGCAAATGAATTTATTATATTTTTGAATAACTATAGCATTATCAGTATGAATATGTGTGAAGTTTCTATTTTTTGTTACTTTAAATAAAAATCGTTTGTCTAATTTCTTCCAGCCTCCTGAACTTGATTTATATATTTAAATTCTTATTTGAATTTTCGTTTCATGAACTTGTGAACTTACAGTAATTAAAATTACAATTTATTTGCTTTAGTAAGTGTTCAGTATCTAAAACTTCCTAAATTATTGAAGCAAAAGCAAGTTAAAAAAAAAATATTTGTTAAAGATCACTGTTGCAATGCGTAGAGTCATTAAAGGTATGTTTTGTCTTCTCAGTTCAGCTAAAAACATTTTATTTTGGAAGTTAAGTTTAAGTTGATGGAAGGAACATTTCTAAATAAATCATTTAAAACAAATGTGAACAGTTAAAAATGTTTGATCTGCAACAGAAACTTTTGGTTTGAAACCCGTATTGGGCCAATTGCTTTGAAAATTTTAAAAACAATTATATGTCACACACAAAAGCAACTAAAATGGCAGGTGAATACTTTAAAACCTTTTTTTTTTAAATTCATATAGGAAAAGAATACTTTACTGTCCACAGGGCTCCACCTATAAAGCTGTTATTATGAAGTAATGTTTGAGAACAGACTTTTACGTCATTTAATTTCTATAAGACCTGAGTTTTAAATTTATGTATTTGTATTAAAAATATTGTTTGTAAAAAGTTTTTGCAATATTGTAAAAAATATAATTGTTATTCTTCGATGGACCTATAATGGTTTGAAAAATTAGTTCTTAAAATGTAAAATAGGCATAATATAACATTTAGAGGATTGTCCATTTTAGAGTTATCATTTTTTAAGTGTTGCCATTAATATATATACTACTAGCCTTTAAATGAAAAAAAAGCTGCTTTTTAATTTACTATTTTATGGTTTAGTTTATATTAGTATAGATATTCATTAGACATCTCACACGCTCCAATTTTTTATATAATGGTCAGAATCATTAAAACTTCAGAACGAATGTAGATCCCGGTCCAGACCTAGGTATGTATAGATCCGGCACCAGTCAAGTAAAAGTTAATACGATTTATATTTATACGAATTTATATAATTATTTGTGCTGTGTTTGTTATGTGATTACACTGTTATTCATATTTAAAGGACCTTCTCATTGAATCAGTGATTTTGGATATTTAATTTAATTAAGGACTCAGACGGATATACATTTCTTCAACATCTATGGCCTATTGCTAGATCAACTGTGACATTTTACTCCGATATCTGCAATCTGCTGTTATATTCATACTGCTTATATAGAATTGTGAATGAGAGGGAACATAAAATCATTCGAATGAACAAACAAAAAACTATTTAAGATGTTGTAAAGGGAATCTGCATTCATAAATTAGCTAATTTGCATAAAATTGCACGTACAATATTAGAAAGAAAAATAAAACGTGATGGAATAAATTTAAATTTAAAAAAATTCTCCAAAAAAAAAAAAAACATTTTCTTTTTGGTTTTCAAACAAATAGATATAATTACTTCATGGATGAAAGCTATGTTAAATATTCCCTATCTCACAACAATAGAAATATTGTTGTGCAGAATATGGAAAAAGCAAAAGAATGTGAATTTATTTCTCGTAAAGGAAACCGTCCTAACAAAATGACATGAATGTTTTTTTTAATACGTCATCCTAACATTGTCTCCTGAGTTAGCTACAATGTTATTACAAGAGACTCAACGTCCCATAAGAAAATAATAAGTTTTGGACGGAATTTGGATGTCGAGAATTAGTTAAAAAGTAATAACCCCAACGAAGTTTTATGAGATCTTAAAAGGGTTTTTAAGTCTGAATCAACGAAATATAAAAAATTGTTAATCAGGAAATGTTCTTGCTAAAAAAAAGGTTAAAAATAAATATATACACTATATGGCCAAAGGCGACCGGCCACTTCCGATTTTAGACGTTTTGTTAAATATCTAGAAAAATTCACGAGGTATTAACCTGAAACTCCAGGTGTGTAAACAGTATAGTATAGGTCATATATTTCCGCGAAGATTTTTTCCTTGTATACTCGTAGAGAAATTAAGGTTTTTTATAACAACAGCCCCAAATTTCGCCAAGTTTTTTGCTTATAATTTGCAGAGTTCTTAATATAAAAAAAAATTCTTTAAAAAAAATATGACAAACAACATTGCACACAATATCCTGCAATTAGAATTAAAAAACAATAAACATTGGATGAAAAATGAGCAGGTTTACTAAACAATGTTTCACTGCGCATGCGAAAATGCAATCAAAATATAATGTGCATAATGTATTAGATAAGTATATAGAGCAACTTTTATGAAAGTCTCAAAATCATAGCTTGAAAATTCTGAAAATTATCGTCGATAGAATAAGCTCGAAATCCGTTGTTCCCAAAAGAAAGCAAAAAGATGAGGGGTTGTATCCAAATGTAGTAGTACGCGCAGTATTGCGTACGCTATATTGCACTAATCGAAAGATATTTGATACACGACAGATATTTTTCACATCTTAGATCTTTATTTATCATCATCAAACAAATTTTTACACATAATATTTGAAATAATGTAATATACATTAAATTTTGATTATTAATAATTTTTTAGTGTGATATATTTCGAAACATGCAATACAAAGTCCAACATCACAATGAGCGCCAAAAAACAAACTAAAGCCCTAATATTCAAAGACTTCACACAGAAATGCCAGTTAAATTTTTCTGGTTTCAGAAGTTTTTCCAGCAGTAAATCTCCAGCCCGAAAATATGACGGGCACGAGAAATAAAGAACCACACCTCAGCCCGAGGAATTGTCGGAAGTGAGAAGTGAGGAGTTAAGACCGGGAAATTTTGGTAGAAATTGAAAGTTTGGGTGGTTTCCCCTTATCGATAGGATCGCATTTGATTAAAAAAAAATACCCGATGTTAGGTTATGCCAAGGGAGGACCCGCACAATTGTGCGAGTTCGGCGTTAATGCAGCCGTTTGGGGGCTAAATCTACACAATTGTGTAGTTCGGGATTATGTGTGTAAATATCTAAAAATAAAAGTTTAATCAAAAAAAGTTGTTATTTATTGAGACAATTTTCATCAGTCACAATGAAAATATTTGAAACATTTTTTTGTTTTTGGACAGACCACTACAATTTCCTTTTCTGAGACGTGGTCAATGCTCACACTCGCTCCCCTCTTAAGAGCCTTTGACAAATGGTATGGCCTTCACTCCGTTTGGATTGCGCCTGATCCTTCAAATTGCTTTTTTTTTTTTTTAGTTTTTCCAGCAGCGGTATTTTGTTGAAATACCGATCGAAGTACATAAAACTAGTCTGAAGAGTAAGGACTACAGCAGGTCCTAAGCTTAGATCCTTCTGGACCGGGTCTGTACTGCCCCACTGGTATATTACAAAATTTAAAACTATTCTAGATGATGCTGTTACAACAGAGTGTGGTTTGTTTTTTATATACTGCTTTACTGAGGTACGTCCTAACAAAAGAATCATCTGCTCATCTATGGAAAATTGTGATCTGATCTCCTGGTAAATTCAAGCAAACACTACGGAATCTGCCGTGCATTTGCTGAACTTTCCATAATTTATTATTAATTCCTGGTGATTTACCTGCTGTGTCGACAAAATGGAATGAATTTATCAAACTTAGAAATCTACCTCGTGGAATGCATATAACTCATACAAAACTTATAAATCATACATAACATTACTCAGAGCAGAAACATACAGTTCGTTACATGTGCATATTATATATCTAATACTATCAACTTTAAATAGAAATCATGAATAGTACAAACCTATTAATTTAAAACTTATCCGCTGTAAAAATGCAATTATTAAAAAATAAATTGCTAAAAACGTAAGTTAAAAATAACAATTTTATATATTAGTAATTGTATCTGTTTTGGAAATGGTAAATGCCGGAACCGCACAATTGTGGGGGTCATTTTTTTTCAACTTTTGTAAAGTATAATTAAATTTATCAAAGACAAAATCAATTAAAATCACGAGTAAAGTATATGAAAAGAAAAATTAAATCCAAGCAAACACTAAAAACCATACTTAAAAGAAATTACGACAGTACATTCTTTTTGTCTATTGCTGTCAGATGATATAGTCCTTTTAAAAGCAGAAAATCTAACCCTGTATTGTAGTTGGTGTCCCCTAGTTGTGTCTTATAAAAACATCTCAAGCCAATTAACTCACATAAATGTGCAGATTTGGTTTTAAATCTCACAAAAACAGGAAATAGTCATTCTCTTTTACTTAGTATCACCCGCACAACTGTGCAGGTCAGGGCTTAAAGGGTTAAGAACTTTGCAAATTATAAGCAAAAAACTTGGCAAAATTTGGGACTGTTTTTTTTTTTTTAATCTTAATTTCTCTACGAGTATATGTGCTATCCTCATAAAAATGAACACAATTTATTACAATAAGCCACTTAATCATAATCTCCAGTTTGAACGCTTTTGCTACATGAGTTTTTACAGGCTTATCCAAAAGACATTCGTTCTTTTTCAATTTGTTGACTATCGCCTATCGGGTTTCGGGAAAAAATCGTCACGGAAATATATGACCTATACTTTACTGTTTACATACCTGAAGTTTCAGGTTAATTCCTCATGTATTTTTCTAGATATTTATCAAAACATCTAAAATCGCAAGTGGCCGTTCACCTTTGGCCATATAGTGTACCGCTGCGGAAAAAATTCAAGAATCGAACTTGACTGTATTTTCATGAGCAAATACTGCTCAGGGATATACTATATTTTAAGGATAAGTTACAGTTAAATAATGTTTATTAAACAAAAAGTACAAACTGTTTTTCACATTTTAAACTCTACTTGGAAACAAGAAATGATAAACGTCAGATTGGATTACTAAGGGCTAACAGATACAGAGACTTTTCCCTAGGTCCTAGGAATATAACTTCTGATACAATAATTATTATATTGAATATAATATATAATTAACAGGTTGAGTGCCACGGTGACTGACACTGAAGCTGAAAAAATGTTTTAAGTGATTTTTAAGGAAATATAATCCTGTAATAATTAAAAGGCAAGTAAATGTTAAATAAATTTTTCAGTAATTACTTAAAACAATATATGAGGACATCAGAAGCCAAGGGGTACACGTGACAAAATTTCGATTTGGAGTAAATTGAGTTCAAAGATAATCGACGTTAAAGTTGAACATCAATAATAATTGACTGAATTGAAATAAGAAACTGCTGCTTATTTCACAGTGGTCTTTGAACTCTTATTTCAATAAATGGGAAAAAAATAGAGTGCAATTTTCATTAAATTTATAATTAATCAATATTGTCATTATTCGGCAAATGTGGTTGATCTCTAAAACACAACACATAATTAGTAAATCACACATATTTCATTACCTGAAAATAAAAAAGCATATTTCCAGGTCGTCTGTGCACTTAGTTCAATTTTTTCAATTTTGTCACTTATACCCCTTGGCTTCTGGGGTCCTCATATATATTTTTAGTTTTATATCATATTTTAGACCGTCAATCATCACTGAATGGCGTGTTCTAAACGGAAAGTTCAGTGTCAGTCGCCAATGACTGACGTGGCACTTAACGTGTTAATAGAATTAGTATACCTAAAAAAATTAAATGTGGCATAATAGATATTCATGCAAATAGAATCATCACAGAAAAGACACGAATAAATTGTAACATTTTTACCAGAAAACATCGAAGGAAAGAGTTTAGATCAACAAAGAAAAAAAATGATTTTTTTTTTTTTTTTTTTTTTTTTTTTTACATTTATTAATGGGCTGGCTAAAATATCGTACAATTTAGATATAATACTATATTGTAATGTTTCAAACTAAATGTTTGAGATTATTATTATACTCATTTACTATTTGTCACATTTCAAGTATATCATTAGCATCTTCCTGTCTATTTATAACCTATGTAACTGATAGATAATAGTACTTGTCGAACCGCTCAAAACCAGATAATTCCAGTTTAATACAATTGAAACTATCTCCATGTTATTCCGCTGCTGTATATTTAGTGATCGTCTCTATTTAATAGACCTCATCTTATCATTGATAATTCGCAAGAAACTATTTTGAACTATAAAAATCTTATAATATTAACAATTAGATTACCTTTTTAGAATTCCTTAAGCATTAAATATGATACAAAAATTGACTAATAGAAAATGTGATACATGGATAATATCGATTTTCATTTATGCATAAATTAGCAGGCTTCGTCCACTACGTTGGTCGGTTTCTCCAAACGAATACTGAATCCAACCAAATGCAATTTATAAGTGAATTTGACTTTGGGTTTTTAAGCAAGATGAACCTTTACGTGAAATGTCCTTCCGCATTGTTGAAAACAATCCGGGCGCAATTCATATTCTCAAATGCAAAGACAAATGTGGTCTGTTAAGGGACAGTTTCAGTCGATCATTTATAGTAGGATTTAGTAACGAACGATAATACGATACGCGATGTCCTAAAATCCTTTCTGAAAACTTATCTATCTAACTTTAAATTATGTATTAAAATCAAATACAGCACGCTAAATGGTACCTACATACAACAAAACAGTGGTTTCACAAACACATTTAAAGCATCAAAATCTACATTTCGAAGCGCTTCTGTGTTCGTCATCAGGATAAAATGATGTTATACACAAATGTAAATGTAAAAAGAAAAAAAAATTTAATTGTTTTTTTTATTTTATTTTTAGACAGGACTGCGAAGTCGATGGGAGAAATGGCCGACTCCGACTCTGACAAAAAAGAAGCAGTTGATAACACTGCAACATATTGACAAATTGTTTAATCATGAAGCACGTGATGTGCATATTGGCCGATACTGTTTTTCGTTTCATTTCTTTGGATTAATCATGACAGTAATCCGGCACAGTCAAGACCAAGGTCCGATCATTGCAAGGGCAAACTTTATATATATTTACTTTATATATAAAACTTTATATATAAAAATATTTCAGATTAAAGAATTTTACCTGTTTTAAAAGCAGAATTTTTGCTTTAAACAGGACAAAAATACTTTTGCAAAATATCGGCGGGACTTTGTGCTAATATTACTGATCATTCGTAGATTCACCTGATTATAGAACTTGTCCCTATAATTCTATAACTAAGGAACGTAGATCAACTGCAATATACTAAAGCATATCCTGAAATGTTACATAAATTGCAACGCAATTCTCATTAAAATACTTTCAGCAGAACCCGAGTTATAAGCTGTCGGAAAAAAAAGTTCCATTTCCATTTTATGTATATTATAGAATCAAACCCAATTTCCCTGGTCACAGAACATAGGTTAAAACAAATTTTTGTTAAAAACTCTAATAGATTTTTAAAATTTAAAATTGAAAAAATAATCTCAACAATTTTCAAGATCAATCTAGGCAGCAGTTCTTCGATCCACTTCTTACATTACTAAATTTAGCAATTCTCATTTCATTCTGGAACTTTAGATGAAAGTAACAAAAGTGAACTAAAATCAGCACGCTTCGATATTCTTGAACAAGAGTGCAAATAGACGTTCATCTAACATTAGCCAGGCTAATATCAGACGAACATCTATTTGCACGTTTTTTCCTTCCTACAGCCTTCCTACACCTTCGCTAGCATGGGTTTATGTTTCATGTTGAAACAAAAAAGCGTGCAAATAGACGTTCGTCTGACATTAGCCTTAATTTCCTGATCCGGATATCCACAGGAGAGACTCTCACTGATCACTGAATTTTGTACATCGAATTAGTGTAATAATTCTGGAGATTACAAGGTTTTGGCACTTTATATCAATAGTAATTCGAGGTATCTACTTGTTTAAAATTTTCATACTATTCCTGCACGAAAAATGCGTTTTTCTGTTTTAGTGCCGGAAAGTTAAGATATCTCATAAAATTCTAAGTATCATAACTCGAGGAAATTTTCTTATAAAAGAATGGAATATTTAATGTTGTACATCTCAGAGCATGGATAACATTTTTCTAAGAGTAACTTATAACACGCAGGTACCGTAAAAAATTAAGTCCGTGTACCTTTTTGAAAATTAATGGCAGGAATATTTCATCAACGTTATTTTAAATACTATCTTCTTTTGAACACTTTTGCAATTTAAATTGCTTGCGTATCTCTCTGAAATAAAAACGGCCATAATTTTCTTTAAAAAAACAAAAAAAACAAATTACGGCCAATTTTTCCCATTCTGACCAGAAAATCAGATTTCTAACTTTTTACGGCTGCTCTTTCATGTTCACCTAACACTTCATTTATAATGCCTGTTTCATAATAATGGAATCCATCAGTCCATCAGAAGAAAATGATCGATTCCTACGGTATATGTTCGAATGAAAAAACTATTTAATACTTTGATCAGAAAGAAGAGGCTACACATGCAATTTCCACGACACTAATAGAATCTCATAGCTGCCAATTCGTACGGTTTTGTTACCTCTAAAATTTAATACAAATCCGAAATGCTATATTTAATCGTTGACATTTGTTAGATTTCGGCGATTGAATTAGGCAAAATTTACTGGTAAGTTTTAGTGGTAAGAAAAAAATCTTAGAAATTTGTAGCTATCCAGTAGCGTAAATACTGCAGGGTATAAAATTCAGTAACATTGACATTCAACAAAACAAAAAACTATTAAGGGCTTTTTCAAATAAACAATTTCATTCCCCATTTTTCTTAAAAGTAACGGAAATGTACATCAAAAAATATTACTAGTACCATAAAAATTAATGAATTAAGTGTAAATTTATATTTCATCTCCTTAGACGGCGCCGATTTGTGTAAATCCGGTTCATCCGTGTTTTTTGCTTATCCAAGGTGAGCCTGGTCGATATTAACTCGGATAATCGAGACTCTACTGTACCTATATTTATATACATGTATTTTTTTTTTTTATCGGGGGCAACAATAAATTCTGAAAAGCATAATTCCTGTTCTCTAGTTTTATATTTTCTCTAGCTACATTAAATTGGAGCAGCCTACGTGATATTTTCACTTCTAAACTTTACTGTTTAGTATTTCCTTCTTAGTCGTTAAATTGGGAATTGGCCGAGTCAAATCTCAAGAGCCACATAGGCAAAAGTTCTTCAATTCATACCAAACATCATTAATTTTAGAAATTAGTCTCATTTGATCCTGGAACATTTCACGAAAGGATCAAACGGGAACGGAAATCAGTTCCCTTAGATATGCTTAAACCTTTAATTTCCTAATCCTCAATAGCAACTGATCACATTGGGTGATACGAACAACCACAAGAGGAAGATTCATTCATTATTCCAGATAATGAAATAATTCTCGAAATGAAAATTATCTGCCAGTTATATGTTATTAGAAGTTCAAGACATTGATTAGTTGTTTAAAGTTGGGTATTCATCTATAGTGATGGAAGAACTCCAATTTACCATACAATTTATTTCAGTAAAAGAAATGTTGTTTTAAATTTATGAAAATAAAGTAAAAAGAAAAAATATATTAATTGATTAAATGGGATTAAAATTTATTGCCAATGTTAATCACCATGTCTTTCTTTTCTGCTTGAAATAGCATCTTATGCTTTATCATAGCATTTATTTAAAAAATACTCATATATGAAAAATTTTAACATAAGCAATTCAGTAATTAAAAACTATTGGTTACATTTTAAACGACAAAATTTACTACAAGGTGCGGCCATTATTTTCCAGTACTGATCTAATAACTCGAGAAAATATTATATGAAATACATGACCATTTAATGCGTTTCGAAGTAACTCCAACCTGCCTGTAATGGACTTCTGTGCTCGGCTGTGAAGGCTTCGGAAAAAACTTTTAATGTCCTCTTTCGGATTGCTCATTAATGTGGATGTCACCGTACCGTTTTCTTGATCGCTTTGACATCCTGAAATCATGTTCAAATAGGTCTTGTGACAAAATTTGCCGAATCACCCCCCCCCCCCTGTAAATGTTCAGTTTATTGGCGAGTACTCGAATAATCAATCACCGATCAAAAGCCACCAACTCACGACTTCCTCAATTACTTCTGTCGTGCGCACGGAATGCGGCCATCCAGTGAATGCTTCATTTTCGACACATTCGTGGCCGTCCCGAAGACGTCTAAACCATTCAAAAGTGTGTGAACGGGATAATGTTTCCTCTCCGTACACTTGTTTTAACAATTCACGGCTATCGGTAGCGGTTCTGCCCAATTTGAAACGGAATTTAATGTTTATTCTCTGCTCCATATCGACTTCAACGGCAAAAAAAAAAAAAAAAAATAACAGCTACACTGTAAAATAAAAAAAAATTACTGCACAAAGTACTGTTCATCTCCAGCTCAAACTCTATCACAGTCAAATGTTCTGTAGCTTTCTTTGGTTTCTTCACCATATGAACATAAAAATAACAGTAGTTGCGTAACATTAACAGCACAAACTGCTTGCGTCCGAATTGCCAACACATTCTGCTGGCAAATCTACAGAGGCTTTTTTTTTTACAGTGTACGTTTTAACACGTATTTCAGGCCAACCACTTGCTTCTGAAAGGACATGCGCAGATGAAAGACCTTCCAAATGCAAGCATTAGCGCGTTCTGAGGATTTCAGGTTCTAGTACAGTTATGTCAGTCTGGAAATTAATGGCTGCACCTTGTATATTCGATAATTGAAAAAATTGCATCTGAGATGTTTGTATATAAATCATGAAATTTCATACATGTTTGACTTTTTTAAACCGTTATAAAGAACCAATTTGATGACATTTTTTATGACTTCAGGAAAATATGTATTTATAAACTTTTAATATTTTACAAAAAGTTTTATGATTTTCTAATAAACTTTGATAGGTCAAAATTGGCAGTTATTTTCTTAAGGAATTAGTTTTATTATAAAAATCTGATAAAAAAATTAACCCAGTTCAGAATCTCGTCCTATCTTTTCTTTATCCACATTAAACTCGAGCAAAATACATGATTCTCTATTTTAAACTTTGCTTTTTTGCATATATTGTACATCATAAATTTAGAAATAATTTAAACTGTCCGTAAGAGTTACAAAGGCAACAGATTTTCAATCCACTTCATACATTATTAAATTTGTAGTCTTCTATATTGTTCCAGGAAACTCTCATGAAAGGAGGAAAACTGAACTAAAATCAGATCACTTAGATTTGCTTGAGCCCTTAATTTCCTAATCCTGACTAGCAACTTATCACATTGCGTGACTCAGGTATACACAAGAGAAACTTACATTTACCGTTGGTTATGCTCGATCCAGTTCGTGTAATATTTCTGAAAATTAGATTGAACTTCTGGTTACATGCTGGAAAGAATTCAAGATGTTGTTTAATACTGACTATTAATCCTTATTATTTGAAAAGCTCTAGCATCATAAACAATTATTCATCTATAAAAAATGTAATTTTAACTATATAAAAAAATATCTATAGAAAATAAAAAATTAATCGTGAAAAATGTTATCAGAACTCAAAGTTAAGCATTTTCTACAAGTAACATGACTTGTTTTTCAATTTTATTTGTATAGATAACAGTTTTTCGACAAACAATGAATAAATTCCAATGAGATTATGTGAGCACCAGCAAAATTTAATTTAGAGAAATCAGCAATTACAAATATTTCAGTATTTTTTCGAAATCTAAATATATTATACTTGATAGCTATCTAATTTATTCCTAATCAACGATTTTTCCCATCATATATACATAACTATTTGACTTTTCTTTACCTTTACAATTATAAAGAATAAATCTCAGAGTCTTTTACTCAACGGATATATGGCTACATTCTGAAAAATATTATGTTATAGAAACCTATTTAATGTGTATTTTATAATAAAATGTAATATCAACTAGAAGAAAAAACAATTGGGTAAGTTTCATCGAAGATTTCTTTATGGATTTCGTATAATATTCATTTAAGGAAGTTCAATAAATTGAAAGTGAGATTGCAGCACTAGTCATTAACGAGAATTAATGAGGAAACTTAATATTTAATAATAAAAGCTGTTTAAAATTTTAAAAAATAGAATTATTTACATAAAATTCAAAATTCCGAAACTTCATAAAATTTAGTGGAGTTTTAAGTAAAATTTCAAAACTCTAAAACAAAAAAAATGTTTAAATGATATTTAAAATGCTGAAATTTTTCAAGAATTTAGTAGATGTTCAAACAAAATTTAAAATTTCGAAATATTTCAAAACGAAACAAATTGCTTAAACAAAACTAAAATTCCGAAATTTCAAAAACTTAAAACAAAATTTAAAATTTCGCAGTTTCACAAAATTAAAAAAAAAAATTTTTGAATAAAAAAAAAAAAATTTATAAAATATTTTTCAACAGCTTTTGGCCTTAATATGGCAAAAAATAAAAAATACAAATAGAAAAAGTCTGTAAAATTGAATCTATTAGATAATGCAATCTATTCCGGGGAAAAAATTTCAAACTCCAACAAGTGAGAAATTAAGGCTAGTAATTAGTTTAATTATCTGTGCATTCTTAAGATTTTTATCATCTTTCCGGGTATTACGATTAACAGTTAATGCGAGGATTCTTATAATTCTCTTGTTTCTCGTATTAATGGAGTTCGACTGTACTTGAGGTCTATCTTGGGCCCAGGTGACGCCGGTCGGGTCAGCTAGTATCTAATATTAAAAACTTTTTTTAAGACACTTTATAAAAAAAGAGAAAGCCTAAATTTTCTCTCATATTTCGGTTCCAATATCAGATCATACCAGAATCTAGACTCAAAACACAATTAATCTTCCATTGCTTTTAGGTATGCATGTAAAAACTTTAAATAACTAGGCTGTTATATCTACTAATACATTTGTTTATCACAGCATAACACAAGTAGAATCGAGACGACACTAACATTTAAACTAATCATAAAATTAAAAGTTTAAAAACTTCGACGACTTTCCATCTCCCCACACAACCCCGTCGAGTTTAGTAGCTGCACTAAATCAGTTTCTCGTTGTCATCTGTGCCTCATGGATTGTTTGGCTGCACGTGGAAGAGTCCAGTGACGATGTCATTTTTTGTCAACTGGTATAATGACTTTTGGAGAAAGATTTAAAAAAAGTATCGGAAAGAAATTTTTTTATGGTGTATTTAGCAACATAAAATTTATAATTTTTGGGAGACACAGTAGATGTCTTTAGATACGGAGCTGATATGCATAGCTTTGTTAAGCGTTTTTTTTTTTTTTTTTTTTTTTTTTTTTTTTTTTTTACAATCTTTGAAGTCGCCTTATTCGTTCATTTCTTGTAATATGAGTGCTATGTTTATAAGAATAACATTATACAGCTAAAAAAATTTATTAAGTTAATAAACCACCTAAGAAATTCAGACACCTTATTAAAATAAGCTCTTTTCAATGCGAAATCGAAGCACATAGGAATACGTAATATAGACCCGTACAGTATAGAAATAAAATAAAACCATTTTTTTATTTTTTCCACGCTGGATGGGAGTGTTGTATCAGCCTCTACCGAATCACCTGTGTCATCTATCTAATATTTCTAATGTAAATTGAATTACAATAAATGCCAAAAATCGTCAAACCTAAATAATACAGAACAAAGACTATGGATCTGTTGGACGGACACAACAAGAAAAAGAAAGGTATGGACCGTTTTTTATTTCATAATGACATGCTGTATTTTATTTCACGTAATAATATCAGACTTTCAAGTACATGTAGCCAGAGCTTCGCGTACCAAAGTTGGGAACACTTGCAATAAACAATATAACATATTTAAGAATTGTCTCTTATTCTTACTTTATCTATAAAAATTCCAGAAAATTACGGGATTGTCTTTTTTTTTTTACTTTGCAATTTGGAGTCTTATTTCTTATTCGTTAAACGAAGAAGTAATCTAAACGATTCCCAAGAGTCAAAGAGGCAACATTTAATCGATTCATTCCATACATCTTTAATTTTGGGAAATTTCTCATTTGATTCTAGAATCTTCCAGGAACTGATCAGAAGCAAACTAATCAGTTCACTTAGATATGATTGAACCTTTAATTTTCTAATCCTCAATTGAAATTGATCAAATTGCGTGATTCGGATAGACACAAAATGGATTTTTATTCATCATTGCCTTTGTTCTTTCCAGTTATATTGCAATATTTCTGGAAATGGAAGTCATTTGCCATTTCATACTAAGTAGGGATTTTATATATACAGTGTGACTTCAAAAATCCGGCATTCAGAAATGCGGCAACTTCAAAAATCCGGCATCAAAGCGATCTTTTACTCTTCTTTTCCTTTTAAACTTTCAAGTTATGGTAGAAGAAAAATAGCAATTGTTTATGAGTTAAAAACTTCAAGATCGAAAGCAAAAATGCGAAAAAGAAATAACATTTGACATTTTTTTCATTTGTCAGATTCGATTATTTTCTAAGCAAATTTTCTGGAAGTTGCACTGTTGCTCAGCAACGGCGTGGAGATATAGTACACAAGTTCTTTGCAGTCTCTCTTCTGACGCTGTGCTAAGAAAACTAACGATAATGCTAGTAACAGCTCCGAAGACGAGGATGAACAACAGACAGAAGAAAAGGTGTCACTAGAAAATTGCATAAATTTGTCTGGAGAATTAACCCTCCGACTGTCTTGGAAAAGGGCAAAATTGTAATGTTGTTTTCTCTGCTTTAAATGCTAAAAAAAATGATTCTTTGAACATTTTATAAAAAAAAAAACCTTAATAACGAATATGAATACAATCCTTGGAAGTATTAATCATTGTTCAATGTATTAAAAGTACATTAAATCAATAGAATTATATTACTTTAAATATTGTTTCAGTATAGCAGTGAAACCTGCAGCTTAGTGAACGTATTAACACGGGCTTGTCAGTGAGGGGGTTTAATATCTACTTTAGAAAACAAGGTTGTATTTCCGAAATAGATCCGTAAAAGAAATTCTTAAATTGTATAAAATGCAAGAAAAACTTGTTAATGAACGGGCAAAAAAAAAAAAAAAAAAAAAAAAAAAAAGAAAAAAAAATGACACAAACAAAATTGACAATGATGTTTCCGAAACGGCACAAGAAGAACTAATTTCACTCTTATTCGATTTTCTTTTCTGTAACATAGAAAATATCAATTAATGTCAGTTTACTTTTACATTTAATTTTCTTTTTTCTTACATAATTATCACTTAACAATGAATTAAATTATGGCTAAAGACACCATTAAGAATATAGTACTACTTTTGATATTCCTAGTTACTCCTTTTGATCTTCCTTCAAAAATCCGGAATTTAAAAAAATCCGGCATAGTCTCGCTCCCGATGCTGCCGGATTTTTGAAGTTATACTGTATACTTGATTTTTTTAACTTGGTATCAGTGTTTAATATTTGAACAAATCAAATGTAATACATAATCATGGTTAGTACGGATACCGTTATTTCTCCAGGAAAACTACCAGTATATTTTTAATGAAAAAGAAATCTAGGTTAAATGTGCAAAATTTCGCCTTCTTTTAAGAAGAGATTTTCTTTAAGAAAATACTGCTGCCGAAACATTTTCTGGCCTGCAACATTCAAGGTGGCGTACGAACCATAATAATTTATAAAATTATAAAAAATAAAATTTTAATCACATAAAAAAGGAAGATTTGGTGGTTAAATGTGATAAAAATCTTTTGCCAAAAAAAAGTGTTTATGATAATTATTATAACTTTTTCATTTATACTACCACTTCATAAATTTTATTATTTAGACCTAGCAACAAAATTGCTTTTAAAGATAATAAAATGTCTGTCTGGAAGAAAAAGTGTATTACTTACTTTATACTTATAAGAAATTGCATCGGATTTACTTTGTTTTGGGTGCAATATGGAATGGATGTCATTGCAAGACGTGATGAAAATTCTCTTGCAATTATGACAACGTACGTATTGTCAGACGCGTTTCAAAATATGAAGCACCCAGCTTATCGTATTTTGTAAACGTACAGTGTATTCTCTACGTAATTAGTATAATGTTAGCGCATTTCACACAAAATAAGGTAATGTCTATTCTATTAAATTCAACTTAAAAATTGCTTCAATATTTTCATTATTGTTAAAATTTTGTATGAAAATTAAAGTTAAGTTTGAAGTAGTATATTTTTTATTTAATAAGTGAAATGCGGCTTTATGTTTTCTTAATAAAATTTGGTTGTCTTGTCTTTATTATCGTCTCTTTCTGTTTGTCACTATATTAACTGAACATCTTGTTTATTAAATTTCTTTTGGGGAAAAAAGTCTTAAAATAAATACACGCGCACACACACACACATATATATAATTGTACTTATACAATAAAACATGGTGTTGCTGTTACATAATTTTCTTATCTTGTTTCTTTCAGATTTTTTTAACTGTAAAAGTTGCAAAGATAATCTTATACACACTGTATAAAAAATAATATAATACGGTATTACATAATGACAATATATTTCTGCCTCTAAACATTTTAAATTTCAAATTCTCTTTGTTGAAAAAGGGCGTAAGAATCCATTATATGCTCTAGAAGAGAAGATTAGTTTTATTTCCCAAAATAGTTGTTTTCCTTGCGGCGCTGGTATGTTCTGCTACAAAAATAATTCTTGAAGGCTTTACAAAATCTAATCCTGGCTTTGTACAATGTCTCAATAAAAACTGACAAAAGTCCCACTTCTTTTCATTGAAAGATATATTCAAGGATTTTGTTTTTCTTTTAAGGAAGATTTTACTTTAAAATAAACTAATAATTTTATTCCTGTTGCAATACATTACCTATTTGCCAAATAATATGATTTTCAAACTTTATTTATAAGTTTCAATGCAAACATAATAAATGGTAATTTTTAACTTATTATTTTAAACTTTTCATTTTAGTAAAAATAGATTTTTATCCTGCGAATAAAAACTTATATTGAAGTAATAATGATACTGTATGATGACACAATATAAAATCTACTAAAATATAGCAGAAATAGGAAATAATAAGTAAAAGGAATTGCTTATATTGAAAGTTTGACGTCATTATCTTTCTCCACAGTTGACATTGAGCTTATGGATAAAACGTGACAAACTATTAAATATTTTTTATAGTGGTATGTATTTACATACAATATTATCTGAGTGAAGACATTCATACATACACGCACTTACACTGGTACTAAATTGTTGCCAATATAGCTAATAATTGAGGACGAATTTCTCGAAATTCCTGATAACTGGCTAATTTGACAAAATCCCATTCAAATCTCATTTTGACAAAAATTAGAACTCTTACATAATTGGTGTAAACATGAAACTAGTGAATTGGTGTGTTTTAATTTTGGCGTTGAATATCTCTGGTGCATTTTTGTGTTAAAATTCAATCTTTTCCGGAAGCATAACTTGCTTATGGCTTATGCCAGGGTCGGCGAACCTTTTCACATCCGCGAGCCAATATTCCCCCCCCCCCCCCCGACGTCTCATTCCCGCACAAAAATAGAGAATTAATTTAATAGTGAATTATAAGTTAGTTTAATTCCAATACTAATAAATAATAGTGTCAAAATTATATATCATTATTAGATTCTTATAAATACAGCTAACATACCTGCGAGTAATACCAACATACGCATCATAGAAATAATTGTCGAAAAATATAATTATAGTTTTCATTTCATTTTACAAATGTTTTAACAATCAAATTATTATTATTTTTTTATTACTTATGAAAAAAAAGTCATTCTTTATTAGTTTTATTAATGCTTTTGCCATTTTAACAAATTAAAGATCAATTTTCAAATTCTAGCAAAAGTTAAATGAAGCCTCATGTGCAGGTCAAAACGCATTAAATTATGCAGAAATATTGCAGCAAAGAATAATTTGATTTGGTAGATTTCTCTCTCTCTATGCGAATCATAGGTGTCATCATAACGAAATCGAGGAAATGGGGAGTTGGGAAGGATCAAATATTTCTAGTGGGAAGTTCAGCGATAATAAGTACACAAGTACCTATTATAGAAAAAAAAAGCTATTTTCAATGGAGCTCGTGTATTAATAAAAAAAGAATAAATAGTTACAGAATATTGGGATTTGAGTGAATTTTGATTTAGAACTTCAATAAACGGCGTGCCAAAAATATCTTCCCGCGTGCCAGTTACGGCACGCGTGCCATAGTTTCGCCAACTCTGGCTTTCTTTCTTTCCTTCTAACCGATGACCAGGCCCCTACCTGCCGGGACGCCGCAGCTTAACGGGTTTGTACCTGGCATCGGGGCGAAAGACCGCCTAATCGCCGCGAAGCGGCAATAAACCTGACACCATTGCCTCGATCGTCATCCTATCTGCAGTGCCTACTGCTCGTTTGTGTATACTTTGTTTTGCCGGTTACTTAACGTTATATCCCGCCAATCCTGGCTTATGCTATGACGTTTTGCATGCTTTTTGTCCGTTTCTTTTCACATTTTTATGTAGAAATACGTTAATGAAGTTGACATTCTTACCGACATCACTTACGTTTCACCTAAAGCTTGCTGAGGACTCGATTACGTAAAAAAAGACCTAAAATTTAATGAAAGTATTTTTTCAAACATTTTTCTTCAAATATACAAATTCTAAATAAATTGAGATTTTATCTATTTTAATTTTATTATATGTGTATTGTTGTAGATTTTGAAACGATTCTAATTATTTTTTCCGCGAACGGAGCTAAAATCCAACCCGTAGTACACTTTTTTCTCATCTATTTCCATTAAAACGCTACTGAAGGGCCAAAGCCACTGATTTTGTGCTAATGGCAAAGTGGACGCAGCGAAATATGTCACCGCTCAAGGAGAATGTTGTATGGGGTCGTGCCTTTGTAATATTTGTGAACCCGAATCGTCTATGTTTTTCCGGTCCATCATCAAAAGTTTAAATAGAAGCCCATTCCTTTGCAGTCAATCAGATTCAGCTAAAAACAGTTCGTGTTTGGTTCTGCTTTTCGGCTACGCTATACAGCTGTTTATCTGAGGTATATTATAAATTTCTTCTTTCGAATCCTTATTGTGTTTTTTCTACTGTATTACGATGTGACTCATTGCATAACAGTGTTTGTCTTCCCCGTTTATTTATTTTTTTTATTTCCTTGAATATCCTTACGAATAAAATAGTGAGGCGTCAAAAGAAATATTTCCTCAACGATATTCAAGCACAAAGAAACCAAAATCGTATTAATGCTATTTTTCCAAAAACATTTCAAAAAGTATAATGGAGAAAATATTTTCAGTTAATTGATTTATGAATATTTTTCACTTTTAATACTTAGTGAGGTTTTAGCTAGTAAAATAGTAAAATATTACAAATAAATAAAACAGGTCCCAAACTTCTGCTTCAGATTTCAAATTCTTTTTCTTTCCTTTAATTGATGTAATTGGAGAAATGTCGTAAGAATTTACAACGTATACGGAAATAGAAGATTAATTTTATTTTCTGAAATAAATTTTCTGTTCTCAGAATGACATTATTTAGAGAAAATCTCCTTCAGGCTTTAGAAAATCTAATCCAGTTTTTGTACTCTATGTCAATAAAAGCTAACAGAATTTCCTTTTTATATTGAAAAGGAATAGTGAAGTTTCTTTTTCTTATTTAATTGAAGAATGAATTTACTTTAAAATGAAATAATGCTTTTTACAAGATATAAAAATTTACACATTCACTAAGAATTTTTGTTTATTTGTACGTTTGTCTAAATTCTAATGATCATAGCCCACCTTGGGACATCTTACTTTCAGAAGTTGTTGAGAAAATAAACACTATTACTCATAAGAAATGATAGATGATAGTATAAGCTTCTCTTGGGAGTAATTTTAAATTAATGCCGCGAACAGATTAGAATTTATATTTCGATTTTATTCATTTTTAGAATTTATAAATTTCTTTCTTTTGACAAGGTAGCCGTAGTAGTAACGTTACTCCATCCATTTATAAGCATTCTTTATCATATAAGTCGTTTAAAAATAAATGTGAATTATTTGAAAAATAACCTCATGTTTAAGAAGCTAAATTTGTGAAACTTGAAAGGAAGAAAGTAGGAGAAGTTGAAAACAGCCTAAAATGTTCAAAATAATATAAAAATTCTTCTAGTTCTTAAAATGCTGTCAGTATATAGTTAGGAATAATGAATATGACAACGAGTAACAATTTATTAGTAAAAATAAGTGAACAACTATAGTTACAAATGTCCTTGTAGATTTTAAGAAAGTCATTTCTTCGTTAATGAGTATAATAAGGTCAATGAAAAGAAAAGAAAAAAAGAAATATATATGTTCAATTTAGGCTATTATGGAGACAAAATCTTCAATTTCTCAAATAAAAAATACTGTAAATTTTGTTTTTGTTTCCTTTATCTGTTTATGAATATAAATAAGAAAAAAAAATATTGTATGGTTTAAAAAAAACCTGTCTCATATTCGCTGTATGGAGTAGGCCGAATATGGGGCTATCTAAAGTGAGACACCATGATTTTTCGGTGGCAAGGAACACTAATAAAAATAATAACAAGCCCGTAGCATAGTTTCCCCGGATCTAATGTTTCAACTGTATTATTAAAAATTGTGTATGTTTTATTTCGCGTGGATTTTGAGATATATTTCATGTGTCTACTAAAATACTGAGTAAACCCAATTAGCTGTTATGATACTCAAAATTTTTGATATCCCAAATAAAAAATACTGCAATTTTTGTTTGTGTTTCCTTTATCTGTTTATGGGGGAAATATTGCATTTCTTTAAAATAAGCGTAGCAAAAAAATAAATAAATACCCGTCTCATATTAGCCCTATGGATATGGGCTAATATGGGTCTATGGGGCCAAAGTGAGACACCGTGATTTTTAAGTGGTAATAAGTACGAAGAAAATAAGGATAAGCCTGTTAGAAAAATGCCGCGGATCTAATTTTTAATATGCATTTTTCAAAATTTTGTGCATTTTATTTTTCATGAACTTTGTGACACCATTCGTGTGTACACTAGAATACTTATGAAAACCCAATTTAATAAAATTCCTCTTTAATTTATTAAATTATAATTTACTGTATAAAACTAAGAAGAAGATTACCTGCGATACTTAAACTATATTTTTATGAGTTTTCAGAAGTAAGTTTGCAATGGTATAACAGACGTTATTGGAAAAGAAAAAAAAATGTGGTCCCTAATCTTGGCTGATTAAGTTAACTCATTGCTCTCTAATTTTATACTAACAAAAAAAATTACAAGTAGTGTTACTAATTTTTAATACGATTTCGCAGACATTCTGGACAGCAACAGTATTCATAATGTCCATTAGAAAGATTTCATGTTCTTTATACACGAAATCAGTCTTTATAGATCGATATTTAGAACACTCCAAACCTCTACTTCCTCTTCATGTATTTCGTTTGTTTCCTCCGTATATCATAATTTGTGAGAGGGCGCTACAAGCGCTTTGGACTGGAAGGGGCGCGGGCGAGGATTCCCCGCCAGTTTTGTTGTTGTTGTTCTCCATGTAAGTTACGACGTAAGCGCAATGTATCAACCATTGCCAGTCTCCCTTGAATTTTATGTAAATAATTAAATGTTGTGTTGTGTTTTAGAAGCGTGGACTATCTATCCATTGACCACAGTACAGTCACATTCCTATAAAAGTGAGCTATCGAATACAAAGTTTTTTGGTCGTACGAGCCGCAGCGCTCATTTAGAACACTGTGAAGAATCAAGCCCTTGGATATTTCGGATTATTTATTTACAGAATTTAGAGTACAATGTCTGTTGCTACTCCAGCGATTTCAGGAACTGTGGTTCTTAATCGGAAACGAGGAAATATACGCGGCCAGGTAACCAGAATATCGAATGCATTGAAATCGAAACTTGGCCCTAAAGAATTGGATTTGAAATTAAATTCTCTTCAAACGTTGAAAAAGAAGACTGATGAATTAAGAAACGAAGCATACTCTATTATAGCCGACGAGGATTTAGAGGAGTTTGAAAATTCCTTGACTGAAATCGAAGAACAGTTAGAAGCTATCGAAGTAAGCCTTCTTGATTTAATAAAACCTAGTATTTCTAGTGTTGAAAGTCAAAATAATAGTAATGATAGAGGCATTTCTAATGAGGCAAAAATCAAATTGCCGTCAATTAATCTACCCCAATTTTCGGGGCGATATACAGAGTGGATGAATTTTAAGTTACAATTCACCACTTTAATAGATAGTAACGTTGAGTTAAATGATGCGCAAAAGCTGTATTATTTACAATCATCCTTAACCGGGCCTGTGAAACAATTACAAAATATTGACGATTCTTATACTTCCTTATTCGAAGCTTTAAAAAAACGATTTGAAAACAAAAGATTATTGGTAAATAGTCATATTTCAGAATTATTGAGTAATAACAAAATAAAAATTGAAAACGCGAAAGAAATACGCAATTTGGTAGATAATTTATTGAGCCATTTGAGAGCTTTAAAACAATTAGAACTTGAACAAAACACTTTATCAGAATCCATTTTAATGTATTTTGTTTTACAAAGAATCGATGATGAATCAAGAAAAGCTTTTGAAATGTCTCTTGATTCTAACGAGTTACCTGAGTGGAATAATTTTATTGATTTTTTACTGAAAAGAGCTCAAGCTTTAGAAAATGTACAAAAAAACAATATCGCTACGAAACCTAGGTTTGAAATTGCCTCTAAGCAAAAATCTTTCGTTTTACAAGGTGACAAACTTAATTGCGCAATTTGTAAACAACCCCATTTGATTTTTCGATGTCAAAAGTATTTAGCTTCACCGGTTCAGGAAAGATTAAATCAAATACGAAAATTACGATTATGTTATAATTGCTTATCTCCTCATACCCTTAACCGATGTAATAAATTAAATAATAAATGCAAGGTTTGTTACTCAGATCACCATACCACACTTCATGGAGCTAACTTTTCGAAATCTTGTTATGAAAATAAACAAGGTAATCATATCATGAATTCATCTCCGATTAAAAATGAAGAAAAAATAAATACTAATTCTGTGGAAATTATTTCAAATGCGAAGACCTTGAGCTGTCAAAATAATTATAACCAGACAGTGTCCGGCGCCAGCTATAATGCGTTGATTTCAACAGCGACAGTTTATTTGAGGGGAAGAAATGATTTTTTTTTTCCTTTTGTTGCTATTTTAGATACAGCTAGTAATATATCTTTAATTACCTTTTCTGCAGCAGAATTATTAGGATTAGATAAATATAAAGTAAGGTCAGTTGTTTCCGGATTAAATGATGCAATCTGTAAAATTAAAAACAGAATACATGTCGAAATTTCAAACAAAGATCGAACATTTAAAAAATTCTGTAACATGTTTTTGGTTCCTAAAATAACTGATTTAAATCCTATGAGTGGCGTAGATATTTCTAATCTGAAACTACCACGTAATTTGGTTTATGCTAACCCAAAGTTTTTTGAACCACAGCGAATTCAGGTGCTATTGGGGGCAGATGTTTATTATGATTTGTTATTAACTGGTCAAATGAAAATTCCTGAGACTTCTATAATTTTACAAAACTCTTATTTAGGCTGGATTGCAGGTGGAGTTATACATGATGAAAACGAAAATAACGAAACTAAATATAATTGTTATTTATTAGAAAATCAAGATGAATTAGATTTGAAGGTGTTCTGGGATTTAGAGACAATAGGAATTAGGGATGACCCAGTTAATGTAAAAAATGAAGATATTTTAGAGAAATTTCGGGAAAAGGTGCGGTTTATAAATAACAGATATGAAATCTGTCTCCCATGGAAACGGGATTTGGAAGAACTAAACAATAATTACCAGATAGCCCAAACACGGCTCGCTACTCTCGTAAAAAGAATGAAACGTGATACAAGTTTATATGAAAATTATCGTAAAATTTTAGACGAATATTTAGAGATGAAAATTATTGAAATTGTTCCTGAGTCAGAAGAAAATTCTAACAACCCGATTTTTTATTTACCTCACCATACGGTATTTAAACAAGACAGTGTATACACAAAATGTCGCATTGTTTTTGATGCGAGTTCGCATGAAGCAGGTGAGTTGTCCTTGAATGACTGTTTGGATGCAGGCAGTAACCTAAATCCGAACATTTTCCATTTGTTGATTTTTTTTAGATTAAATAAAATTGCTGTTTTGGCCGACATAGAAAAGGCCTTTTTACAAATTTCTATCAACGAAAAAGATAGAGACGTTTTAAGATTCTTGTTTATAGATGACAATCCTGTCAACGGTGATGAATTTAAAGTTATTATGTACAGATTCTTACGCCTAACATTTGGTTTGAACTCAAGCCCATTTTTACTATCAGCCACTATAAAACAACATCTTAGTAAATTTAAGAAGGAATATCCGGTGACAACCGAAATACTCGATAGTTGTATTTATGTTGATGATCTCATTGCCGGTAGCGACACGGTACAAGATGCACTGAACATTTCACAACAATCACACAGAATTATGAAGGAAGCTAGTATGACTTTTCGAAAATGGATATCGAACAACGAAGTAGTAATGGAATCGTGGGAGAAGAACGGGTTTAGTACTTTACCTCAGCCCTTTGAGGAAAATAAACCACATAAGGTATTAGGACTGTTATGGCAACCTAAACAGGACATGTTGATGATCGATATTGATAATTTAGTAGAATTTTTGTGCAAGGCAAAAAATACGAAGAGGTTCGTTCTGCAAGTAGCAGGTAGAATTTTTGACCCCTTGGGTCTCATATCGCCATTTACAATACGAATTAAACTGTTGTTTCAAGAATTGTGGAATAGGAATTTAACATGGGATGAAGAATTGCCCCCCGATATTTCAAAGCTGTGGGAACAATGGTGTTCCGAGTTACCTCAATTAGTACAACTAAATATTCCTCGAAATGTGTTTCAGTTCCCTGAAGACTCTGAATATAAAGTAATACTGCACACCTTTGCCGATGCCAGTCCCAAAGCATACGGTGCTGTCATATATCTCCAAATATATTCCAAGACCCAGTCTTCCATTAAATTGCTAACATCGAAAAGCAGAGTGGCACCCCTGAGAAAGGTGTCATTACCCCGGCTGGAACTGTTGGGTGCATTACTAGCAGCGCGTCTAACTTGTGAGGTGAAGAAGGTGCTAGATCGCAAGGGACCGTCTTCTATGTTTCTATGGACCGATTCCCAGATTGCCCTTTATTGGATAAAGGGGTCTGCAAATAGGTGGAAATCATTCGTGTCTAACCGGGTCAAAGAAATCCAATCACTGACAGACCCATCCAGGTGGTTTCATTGTGCAGGGTCTGAGAATCCTGCAGATTTGCTGACTAGAGGTATAAAATCGGAAGATCTTATTCAGAGTCACAAATGGTGGACTGGTCCAGAATTTCTCAAGGACTCGTTAGATATTTGTAACAACGAACAATCACTAGTAGTTCCAGATCAGGAGATCTATTTAAATGAACTAAAAAGAGACTCCGTGGACAATATTCATGACTTTACCACCTTATCTATCACCACTGAACATTCTATAATTGAACACATTTTTTCATTGACTAATAATTTTATAAAATTAATACGTATAATTAGTTTTATTTTTAGATTTTACAAGAATTGTCGCAACCCACAGAAAACAAGGGGACCACTAACACTAGATGAAGTGAGACAAGCCGAATTATTTTTAATTCGGTCAGCACAAAAGGGTGAGTTTCGAGATGAAATAAAATGTCTCAAAAAGGGTAAGCCTGTTAAGCATAATAGTAGTTTATCTTCTTTAAATGTATTCCTGGGAAATGAAGGATTAATTAGAGTTGGTGGCCGTTTATCGCATGCCGATTTGCCGCATAACTCTAAATTTCCAATTGTGTTGCCTGCCAATCATAAGTTAACAAATATTATCTTAAATTATTTCCATTTGAAGTATTTTCATTTAGGCCCACAAGCCTTGCTTTTCCATGTTAGACAGAAATTTTGGCCACTTAATGGCAGGAATAATTGCCGGAAAATTGTTCACAAATGTGTGACATGCTTCAAAAATAAGCCTGTTGTCAGCTCCCAGTTGATGGCCGATCTGCCAAGGGAACGTGTGACCCCAAATTTTGCATTTTCCGTGACAGGCCTGGATTACTGTGGACCCTTTTCTATTAAATTTAGAAATCAAAGGAAGGGTGTATTAAATAAAGTTTATGTAGTAGTGTATATATGTCTATGCACCAAAGCAATACACCTGGACTTTGTTTCAGATCTCACAACTCAAGCTTTTATAGCTAGTTTAAAACGTTTCTTTGGCAGACGAGGGAAATGTGCCAAAATTCTATCTGATAATGCAAAAACGTTCATTGGAGCTGACATCGAGTTGAAAAAATTGCATAAACTGGTTAGTGTCCCAGATGAGGAATTGTGTAACTTTTTAACCCAGGAGGGTATCAAATGGGAATTTATTCCCCCCAAATCTCCTAATTTTGGCGGCATCTGGGAAGCAGCAGTAAAATCGTTCAAGTTTCATTTGAAAAGGGTAATAGGTGATCAAAAATTAACTTTAGAAGAATTTTTAACGATATTAGCGGAAATTGAGGGAGTTTTGAACTCTCGCCCCCTTACCCCACTATCCCCAGATTTTGAAAATTTCGAAACTTTGACACCCTCACATTTCCTTATCGGTAGGCCAATTACTTCGATCGCCGAACCTCAGTTAGATGAAATTAATGAAAATAGATTGGCAAAATGGCAGATAATCACCAAATTTAGCCAACAAATTTGGAAACTTTGGAAGCGCGATTATTTGAATAATCTCCAACAGAGGGGGAAATGGAAATTTAAAAAAGATGATGTACAGAAAGGAACTTTGGTACTAATAAAGCAGGAAAATTTACCTTCCACCAAATGGTTGGTTGGTAGAATAGTAGAAGTTTTTAAGGGAAGGGATAATATAATTCGAACGGTGAATTTACGCTTACCAGATGGGCGAATTTTTAAAAGAAACGTCCGAGATGTCTGTATATTACCAGTTGAGTAACAAATTTCCTTTCTTTCCCTAAGCAAACTTTAAAATGTATATATTATTTCTGTATTTAATCTAGTGTTATAGTGAATTTATTCTTGTATTATTATTGTGTATGTAAGTTGTTATATGCTATAATTTTTCTTGTGTGAACATTTTTTTTTGCAAATTTATATGTTAATGTATATTGAAATTTGCATTTCAATCCCCGGGGGAGTGTTTCCTCCGTATATCATAATTTGTGAGAGGGCGCTACAAGCGCTTTGGACTGGAAGGGGCGCGGGCGAGGATTCCCCGCCAGTTTTGTTGTTGTTGTTCTCCATGTAAGTTACGACGTAAGCGCAATGTATCAACCATTGCCAGTCTCCCTTGAATTTTATGTAAATAATTAAATGTTGTGTTGTGTTTTAGAAGCGTGGACTATCTATCCATTGACCACAGTACAGTCACATTCCTATAAAAGTGAGCTATCGAATACATCGTTTATGAGACAAACGTTTTAAACAGTATTTTCTATTCCCTTACTTAACATTAGCTAAGACAAAAGTTTCTTGTTTAAAATTTCTCGGTTAAAATTTTAGTGTATCACAGGCAACACAATCAATTTCTTCCCATGTGGTATTTGCAGTGAAATTTGTCGATTATTCTTCATGACTATCATGAATAAAAGGAAGTTCTACACTGTTGTGCTGTCTCATTTGAGAAATTTATGAATCATTTTATTTTTCTTCTTTTATTTGAATAGGTTTTTATATTTATACAACTCATTCTTTTTCAGCTTAGTCCATCGGTATCTCACCTATTACTTGAGAATAATTTCTGTGCTTGTGTAATTATCTGTATCTTAAATTTCTCTTGTATAAATTGCAGTACTTGTATATTCTTCTTATCTTATAGTGCCATAATTTAATTTTTCTTATGAGAATTTTTTGGGTTTACTTTTCTTTATTGGTTCCTTTCCTTTCCTGCACTTGTTCAGGAATTTAAGTTCTTTCGCTTTTGCTTTTCTTTAATTAGCCCCCGGTACGGTATGCTATTTCTTTCTCCCAGTTTATTTTGTGTATTCTAAAAAATAACGTTACTTTACAGAAGCCAGCCGTAAAACAAAGCAGTACGATTAAATATTCTACAGCAATTTTTTTAAACTTCTAAGCATCGCACATTTTCGATTTTTATACCGTCGTATTGGAAAAAAAAACCGTTCTTTTAAATGCATTTTGTTTGAAAACTGTATCTCCATTTATTTTTAAAATATTAATTTTCATGTAGTTTTTAGAGTCATTTGCATAATATTGGCAACGGAAGTACTCCATTTCTGTAGAAAGTAAAGGAAAAATAGCTCTAAAATAGTAATTATATATTTTTGTTGCCATTTTTTCCTAACAACCGAAAGAAAATGTAATTAAAATACGTGCTATTTTGAAAAAAATATAAAGGAATGATTTCTGTTAAAACATTGGAGCTATTATAAACTATATTTAAGTATCTATGAAACATTAGATAGCCTTTTATTTGTCGATTTTCTTGAATGACGGCATCGATTTGCTGCATTTGTGCATTATTTCGCGATAGTGATGTGCTATGCATGCTTTACGGTACATGTTTAAAAGTAGATCGTAAATGTGGAATTCCTAAGCGGATGCGAATGACGTCATTTTAGATAAAATAAAACGTGTGCTTTAAGTCTTAAAATTGAAATGCGTTTTGTACTGCAGTAGAGTCCCGCTTAACCGAGGTATTTCCTTCTGATGGACTGGTGTCTTTTGTTATTATGAAACAGCCATTATAAATGAAGTGTTAGGTGAAGATGAAAGAGCAGCCGTAAAAAGTTAGAACTCTGATTTTCTGATTAGAATGGGGGGGCGGGGTGGCCATAATTTGTATGGCTATTTTTTTCCCCATTCTGACCAGAAAATCAGAGTTCTAACTTTTTACGGCTGCTCTTTCATCTTCAACTAACGCTTCATTTATAATGGCTGTTTCATAATAATAGAAGCCATCAGTCTATCAGAAGAAAATGAAGTAATAGAACAGCCGGGGGCGACACTAAATTCTGAAAAAGCAGAATTCCTGTTCTGTAGTTTCTTTTCTTAATTTTTCTCTCGTTAAGCACTCTTCAATTGTAAACACTTTTGAACTAGCAGATATTCTTTATATTTTCTTCTTTGGGGCAACATTTTCATTTATTAACTGTAAAAGGAACATCTGAAAAATACTTGGAGAATCTGATGGATCTTCGCTCGTCGGAGTTACAATATGAGATGCATATTGTGAATTGGTTTGCATCGGCATAATTTTAAGGCATAGAACCATTGATCATCTTACGGTTTTTACTAACGAACATAATGATTCACCATTTAATATCCATTTTTGACTTCATCTAAAATATTTTATGTATGAATTACCCTACTTTATTTCGGTTTGCAATTACGCACCATTTTCAAAAAAAAAAAAAAAAAAAAAAAAAATCACAAGCTTTAATCTGCAGTGTTATCTTTACCTTGAGCTGTAAAACTGAATTTCAAAATGCAAAAATCCATAAAAAAACAGAAGAATATGCTTAAAAATTATAGGTTTAAAAAAATAGGAAACAACATAACTGGCATATGAAATTAAAAGATAAAGTTACATTCTGTAACTTTGATTACAGACTGTAATGTATGTCTGTCTGTAATACATTCTGTTTTTATTTGTGGTGGATGTTTCAAGTTATATGATAGATTATTATTATTTCAGCTCCAAGATTGTCTCATATTAGCTCTATACACTATATCCTAATACCCACATGTACTCTTACATTAGTCCTTGAGTTTGATTGTTTGTAACACAAGATACGTTAAACATGTTTCAAAACTATGGAAACTAAAAAGACACAACATATCTTATGGAATAAAGACCTATTAGAATAATTTATCTGAACTTGTAACTCGAATTCACTTTCACTGCTTTTCAACTCTTTGCAGAGGGTGATAAGAGCGGTATTTCCTTGGCCTAATAATATTTTTACTCACACCCCACCCCCAGATTTATGACATAGCCTATGTAAAAGAAGGTCTCACGGAAAGCCGATAAAAATGTAATACATCTGTCCTAGGTGTCTAAATATGTTTAAATATGGGAATTTATTGTTGCGAAATGTTTCATGAATCTACGTGTAATTTTATGTTTTGTGCGTGTGTGCTGTCTAAAATAAATATGATTTGTAATTACGAACAAGTAAATCATTACTCCGCTGAATTACGCACATTAAAAACATTTATTTAAGTGTTAGACATGAAAGTTTTTGAAGTATAACCGAAAACATTTTCTAATAAAAAAGTAAATATATGTAATAAAAATGTAATGATTCCAGTTGTATGGTCCTAGATGATGGCTATGATGGGACGAGAAAGTGACTCTGGAACCTTTATGCGAATCGAACTCATTTATTAGGCTGCTCATCATACACTCATTGCCATAAAAATTTGCGTACCAAGAAATAATTGTGGGATCGTAACGAAACTTGGCATGAAGGTACATATTAGGCAGATATGCAAATGATTAAAAATGCAGCGTGATTGCGCATTGTGTAATGCCACTAGAGGGCGTTAAACTTTGTCCTCCTTGGAGTATAAAACTGGTAAGCAGAACGTGTCTGAGTGTACCTTTTCTTTTGCAAAGGAAACGCTGAGGTAGACATGCCGTTACGCAGCCATCGAAGACAATATGAGCAGCTGTCAGAGTTTTAGAGGGGAAGAATCATCGGGATGATGGAAGCTGGGTGGTCAGCTCGGCGAGTAGCTCGTCAAGTAGGCCGTTCTGATTTTACTGAGAGGAGGTTTTGGGACCATTTGACTGAAGAGACGTCATTTACACGGCGACCAGGCTCGGGACGCACTCGACAGACCAGTCTCGAGAAGACCGTCACATCGTACGAAACGCACGCGTAGAGTCAACTGCCTCAGTGGTCGCTATCCAGACACAGGCAGAATCTTCACTACGGATCCCTGTGTCTTTCTGAACCATCGCAAGGCGCCTGGCCGAAGAACATCTGGTATCGCGGCGCCCATTACGTGTGCTGCCAATGACACCTACCCACCGACGCCTCCGTTTGGATGGTATCGCTTACGACAGGATTGAACTGTAACGGAATGGAACCAGGTCGTCTTCTGTGACGACTCTAGATTCAATTTGAGCAGCGATGACAATCGTGTTCGTGTGTGGAGGCCCCGTGGTGAATGCCTCAATCCTGCCTTCGCTTTACAGCGACACACCGCTCTCACAGCTGGTGTGATGGTATGGGGTGCCATTGCTTACGATACACGGTCACCCCTAATATTGATCCGTGGCACAATGACAGCCCAGCGGTACGTCCAGGACATTCTTCAGCCACATGTGTTGCCACTCGTGGCAGGGCTCCCAGGAGCCATTTTTCAGCAAGACAATGCTCGGCCACACACAGCAAGGATGTCACAAGCCTGCCTCTGCCACATTATCACCCTTCCCTGGCCTGCTCGATCCCCAGATTTGTCACCAATCGAGCATAACTGGGATCATTTGGGACGGCAAGTTGGCTACCCTACGAATTTGGTTGAACTCGAGGCGCGTTTACAGCAACTGTGGAACGAGATGTCTCAGGACATCATGCGGAACTTGTATGCCTCAATGCCCGCTTGTATCGCATCGTGCATTCGCTCTAGAGGGGGTCCAACAGAGTACTAAAATTCCCGTTCATTTGTACTTTTCCCGTAATAAATGATCCTTTTTCTTTGGTTTTCTACTCACTTACTTATATGACAGTAGTACTTACGCGTGTAAAATTTCGTTTCATTTGGACATCTTTTTCTTGGTGCGCAATTTTTTATGGCAATGAGTGTACATCGGATTCGCGAGCCGATCGCCGGTCCCGGAGCCAACAGCGTAGATTTTGGGAGGTTACATTGGCATAAGTTAAGCAAGCATCTCAAATGGTCAAAATCCCCATTTTTCGTGCGTGTTCTGGGTAATATGGTAAAGATTCTATATTTTCCAGCAGAGGGCAGAATTGGTAATTTGGGAGGAACATTTAATTTAATTGGTTCATTAAGTTTTGATTGATCTGTGGTCAAGGCCCGCACAATTGCCAGGGACTGTGACGTATCAGCCCTACCCACAGATGCCTGCAAAAAGCGCTTAGATTAGCAGTTTCACTCTTAAGAATCGTCCTAAAATGATCTCTGAAATTAATAAGATGTATTGCCGGAAAATAAAGTTAACAAGGGCAAAATGCTTTTAAGCTTCAGAATTACAGTTAAAAAAAATAGTAGTTACGACTTTAAAATTTTAAATATTTTAATTTTGAATTTTAAGTTTTAAAAAGGAGTTCGGCTTTCATTTCATATCCCCCCCCCCTCCAAGTTGAGGCCCACCAGAATTGCCTGTAAATCTGGGGGGACGCACGGAGAATGGCGAATACAAAAACAGATAAGTGCGACATTACAGATTAGGGTTAAAGTTAAATCTAAAGGTATAACCATTCTACTTTCCATAAGTAGAGGCTACAATCTTTAAAAAGGGACTCATCACTTCAAATAAGAAACGCCACTCTATAGTTTAGTACAAAGTAATGTTTAATGAATATCTGTATTATAAGACATATTATTTACATGATTACTTTACATATTTACAGTACCAAAACTCAGAAGAAATCCGTTGAAAACATTTTATCATTTTTCCTTATCTCAAAACAATCTCCGGGGAAAAAAAAAAAAAAAAAAAAAAAAAAAAAAAAAAAAACAAGACGGCTTGCATATCTAACACCTCTACATTCTCTCTGCCGTAAAAGCTAATCCGCAATGAATTATGGGAAACCTATTTTGCAGCCCACTAAACTGTCGTGTGCTGCCATCTAGGAGAGCAATATTTAAATATTTGTTACATCCTCCCCCTCTGGTTCCTTAGACGTCTCGGCAAGGGACCAGGAACATTTTTCTTTGGCCTACCACGTTTGCTAAGTGGACTAACTGGTTGTTCGGTAACATTGTTACAAAGTTTTAGGGCAGATGTATAGTAAGTTCCTAAGGGAACTTCGGGAGCTTGTAAACTGGCAACTTCATAGGAAGTAGGCGAGCGCTGTGTGAGCACTACACAGGGTCCGTCACGTCTAGGACTGAACTTGGCGGTTCTTTTCTGACCAGCCTTGCTAACGGGATGGGGTTCTACCCATATATGATCACCAGGAGAATACTGAGATCCTTCTATCCGTCTTCTGTCTACATACTGTTTTCTTTAGCGTTGCTCGACTAAATCTTTCACTTGCTTAGTGAATTTAGCAAATTTGTTTGGTTTCGGGTTTATCTCAATGCAGACTTTACCGATTTCACAGGAGCGCGGGATGGCTCCTCCCCCTGGCTGAAAGATGGGGCCATACACTTTCAGCAAGTAATTTAATTCTGACTTCTGGCCAGAACATTCAAGAGGCTTTGAAACAGGATATGCAAAACCATACTTTATATGTGGCATATCGCCAAAGTACCAACGTTTGTTCTTAACGTCTGGTACAAACCCTGATTTATCAAGAAAGTCTCTTTCTAAAAGAGTGCTGTTCCCTTTAGCTTTAATAACACAATAAAATCTGTACGAAATTTTCGTCCTTCAATTTCTACAGTAACAGTCGTGGTCAAACTGTCTTCTTTTGACCGCTGGCCGTTTGCTAAGGACATGTTCAGAGAAGTCATCTGAAACTTTGCACCTTTTTCTTTTAACACAGAAAACAACGATTCACTAGCCAGACTGAGACTAGATCCAGTATCTACGCAGACTGTGCCATAGACTCCATTAATTTTCAGGTTTACTGTGGTTAAAGGTGTGGTTGTGGTTGAGCACGTGTAAATCTGGATTTGCTCAAACTGAGAAGATTCAGTTTTTATCACAGGGTTACAAGTAGGGCACTTAGCACGAATAAATCCCGGAGCACCACAACCATAACATTTCAAGGTTGGGCGATGTTCAATCAGTGGTGAGGGATTCACCTTTCCGTTTTCTGACGGGGTTGTCTTCTTTGGGTATAAGGATTCATTCGGAACCGTTATATTAAAAGAGCTCGAGGGTACACTCTCTTTCGGTTTTGACCAGTTTTTATTTTTCTGGTGGGTTTCCACTTCTTTGAATTTTACGGGATTTACTCTTAGAACATCGTAAGCATCTAGCTTTTCTACTAATTCATTTGGATCATTTAAATTAGTCCAAACGTCTAAGAAATGTTCTCTATGCTGTGGAAAGCATCGTCTCTTTAATTTGTCAGATAAAATAAGATTTTTCAAATCTTCGAACGAAGCTATGTTGAGCTCAGATAGCCAACCTTCAAAGTAGGTTCTAAGCTCGAAAAAAACAGTCTTTCCAGGTGTTTTCTGGAATTTTCTTGTGCTGAACGAACATAATTCTAAATTTTTCTGCGGTCAATTTGAATCGTTTCAACAACATCGCCTTGATGTTTTGGTAGTCCTGGGCCTTTTCTTCCGGTTCCCTAGCAATGAGTCTAGCAATATCACTAAGTAAAGCGCTTATGAGATACGTAACCCAATTTTCTTACGGAACCCCTAGTACCTGTAACTGTCGCTCACACAGCACTAAGAAGATGTTCATATCATCTTCGTTTGGGCGAAAACGGGGAATCAATTTTTGTAGGTCGATTCGCGGTTTTTCGTAAGTGCACCTATTATTTTCTAACTCCGAGTTAGATGCCGAAGTCGGATGGGTAAGGCGTAATTTTTCGAGTTCGAAAGCCCGTTCGCGCTCTAAATTTTCTTGTTCGATTTTACGTTGTTCTTGTTCGAAAACACGTTGATTTTCTAAATCTAAGCGCTCTTGTTCAGTTTTCCTATTCTCGACTATAGTTATAAGTAAGTTTTTAGTATAATATTCCTCGTAATCAGCGTGCGTTGTAATTAAATTACGTAAATCGACCATTTTCATTTCTTCGGGAGCAGTTAAGCCTAACTCATCGCAAAGGACGCATAGATCCTCTTTTTTGCCCTTCCCAAAAAATGCCATTTTGTTTAAATTTAACAAAACTAACAACAAAAATAAAATTTTGATTTAAAAAATTCCACTTCAAGAACTAGAATTTGAATTTAAAATTTTAAGCAAAATTTTCAAGAAGAAGAATTTCAAGTTAAAAATTTCAATTAAAAATTTTCAATTTCAAGAACAAAAGTTTAGATTTTTCTACGCAAACCTATCCTTACACGCCGGGATTTCTTCTTTACAGAAATCATAACACACTAAAAAATATGTATATATTCAAAATACAATATAAATATAAATGCAAATTAATATAATATCACAAAATATAAAACTTTATTTATTTTTATTATTAACTTTATGTACTTTACTTTCCTTCGGAACGTAACCCAAAATTGAACTATTTCAATTTATAGTTACGTAATACGATATTACTATACTTTTAAGAAAACACAAAAAAAAATTCTAAAACTTCAATGTTAACACTCAAAATAAAACAAAACTAAATTATTATTACACAGTTCTTAACTTTCAATTTCTTTTAAGAAAAGAAAAGAAAAAAAAAATAATATTTCGTTAAGCAAGAATTTTTAAAAACTTTCTTCTCAAAAGCACCCTTTTTATTTTTGTTCTAAGAACACAATTATTCAAAATTAATTAAAATTACTTTACTAGCAAAATAATTCAAAATTGTTCTCAAAAGAACATAATTTACTTCTGTTCCGGAAAACAAAATTCCTCTCTTTTTTTTTTTTTTTAAACCAATTCAAATTAACCTATAAGAAAACTTATTCTTATAAAAGCTCTGTTCAGAACTTAATTTCATAACTTAATAAATCAACGTTATTCGAAATGAAACTCAACTTAGTAAGAAAGAAAAGAAAAAAAAATATTCTATCGTAAATATCTGTCAAACGATACCATTTTAATGAAATACAGTTTATTAAATTCAAAACGAAAAAGTTTTCTCAAATTAGAACACAAAATATAATTTTCACATCAGTAAGCAAAATATATCTTAACAGAACAAACTTTGTTCTTAAACGACCCTCAATCTAAACTGATCAAAGATTTTTGCTTTCAAAATTTAATTCTTACAGAAAACTTTTACGTTATGTAAGATTTCTAACTTCAGAACATTTTTACCTCGTCTGTATGTCATGACGAAACAGGCACAAATTATTTTCTTTAAGAGAAAATTATATACTTTCAAATACTATCTTAAACAATTTTAATATCAAAAAGTTTAATAACATAAAATAAACAATATGAGAAAAGTTTACTAAAATAAAATTACAACCTTATCTTCTTATTACTGCTGTACGCATCCATATTTTTATCTTGAAGAACTATAATACACTTTCTGCCCCGAAGTCGACGTTCGGTTAGCAGAGTATGAGAACACTTTCGCACCACTATTTGACACATACATGAAGCTCATGTAGAACAACGATCGTTATTTTCCTTCAAGACTATTGAGAACACACGGCATATTTTAATTTGCCTTAGCTTGTATCACAGAAGCGACATTAGTTGCAACACATGATAAAATACTTCGATAAAGTACCATCTTCTTTCGAAGGATATATTTCATTTCGAAATAGCTGAGAACAAACGGTGATAAAATACTTCCATAATGCACCGTCTTTCTTTACTCGGTCGGTCGTAGATTCAGGGCCCAAAGTTGGGCAGCCATTTATAACCATTCTACTTTCCATAAGTAGAGGCTACAACCTTTAAAAGGGACTCATCACTTCAAATAAGAAACGCCAATCTATACTTTAGTACAAAGTAATGTTTAATGAATATCTGTACTATAAGACATATTATTTACATGATTACTTTACATATTTACAGCACCAAAACTCAGAAGAAATCCGTTAAAAACATTTTATCATTTTTCCTTCTCTCAAAACAATCTCCGTGGGGGGGGAAAAAAAAACAAGACGGCTTGCATATCTAACACCTCTACATTCACTCTGCCGTAAAAGCTAATCCGTAATGAAGTGTGAGAAAACCTATTTTGCAGCCCGCTAAACTGTCGTGTGCTGACATCTAGGAGAGCAATATTTAAATATTTGTTAGAAAGTAAATTTAAATTAAATGTAACGTTAAAGTTAAGTTTGCTAAGATATGAGGACTGAATTTTGCTACTGGAAAATATATTTAAAATTTAAATTTTGAGGCATAAATTTTAAGGAAGAAATTTAAGATTAAGGCTGAAGTACTTAAGTTGGGATATGGCTCTCGAGACGATCCGATCGGACTTTACATATAATATTTGAAAAAATAATGGCATGAAATATGAAGAAAAGCTGAAAACACAAACAACAATAATAATACTAGAAATATATGGGAAAAGAAAAAACAATAATAAAATGATACAATTTAAAGTAGTGACCATATTTTATTTTTTTTTTTTTCTTTTTTTACTTGAAAGTCCCCAAGCTTGTGCTTTTTCAGTTGGAGTATTTAAGCATATATTTCACCTTCTTTATAAAGTTAAACTCTGTAAAAATATAAATTTATGCACATAATACAGGAATCTTTTCCTTATTTTCCGTGGTAAGTTCTGTATTTAGTCTCTTATGGCATAAATTGCTATGATTTCTACAATAAGTGAAATTATTATAAAATACACAGATACGGGTAATATTAAAAAATATGTTAAATATAAAACGGTACTCACATATGATTACTGGGGAAAAAATTGGTTTATGCACAACACATTCAAATTAAAAAATATTTAAAAATTGAAAACTTTTTTTCACTCATTTAGAAATGTGAAAATGTAAAAAATATGTTGAAATATAAAATTGATTTAAAAAAAGAAGATGTAAACATTAAACAAATATAACAATAATATTGAAATGCACAATAAAAATAAAGAAAAATACATTGAAGACTATTTACAAGGTAAGTAATATTTATCCTAAACCTCAGGGAGGTTTTAGCACATCCTAAACCATTTACGGTTCTCGCATATCCTAAAACTCAATGGAGATTTTAGCAAAAATTAAAAAAAAAAGAAAAATGAGCTTTATGTTTATTTTTTGTCTGAAGATGCAGATGCAGTTTATCTGTAAGCAATAGTGATTACTATTTTGCAGACTGAGATATTTATTTTCCTCAGTGGCATTAATAAACTCAAGTCATAATTAAATAAACCACATTTACATCTCACTCAGCTCATGGCAAATGGAATTTTTTTTTAATTTTTAAGAATTTTACTACTGGCAAAAAGAAAAAAAAATCAATATATAAAACAGGAAAATTAAATAGATAAAACAAACAAAAAAAGACTAATAAAATAATAGACCCTGTTATAAACAAATAGGATTATGACACAGCTTTTTAAGCACATGGCTACCGTTGAAAAAAAAATTTAATAGTCTTGTAATGTTGTTGATTGTCTGAACTCCTATTCTATCAACAGCTGCCACATTTGCTCAGATTGCGCAAGTCACTGACTCCCGTTTGTCTGTAGAGGGGTGCTTTCGGTGGGAGTTTAATTAAAAAAACTGATTTAAAGACTTAATGGGGTGGAACCATGGTCATCTTTAAAAATGGAATATGTGGATTTAGACACTATTGGATTTACCACGGTTAAAGTGGGGTTACCACGGTCATGTCTAAACCAATGATTGAAAATATTTTGAACATGGTGTGGGCGGGCCCTTCACCTGTTTTCTAAAATTGACAGGGGTTAACTACCTGCTTATATTTTGTTTTTATGAAATGGTAAAGACGTGACCTCCATTTTGTTTCTTAAAAGTGGTTGGATAACCACTAGACTCTTTAAGGTGTGGTGAAATTTATTATTTTTTTTTAAAAGACATACTGGATAAAAATACTAAAAATTCAAAACTGAAATATAACATAATATGAAATGTAATATTCATCTATACACAAAATATAAAATGAGTAATGTTTTGCATGAAATACTATATATAAAAAAAAATACTTGAAAAACGTTCTCATTAAAATAAAACTATCTACACAAAAATTATTCACATATGGATTAATATAACACACAACCTGGCATAACTTACTACACATGTAGAAAATTCCGGATGGACCTCTTCTTGGAGGGGGGATATGAAAGGATAAAAAACCTTTAAAATTCCAAATGAAATTTTAAAAATTTAAGTTAAAATCCGAAGTCTCTTTCTTCTAACTTTAAATCTATTTCTAAAACCGCCTATTTCTAAACGAGCCAAGCCCAATTCTGGCATCTGATCACGGACAATCAATCAAAAGCTAATCAACCAATTATAGAAATGTTCCTCCCAATTTTGCAACTCTGCCCTCTGCTGGAAAATATGAAAAGCCCCAAGATATTAACTAAAACCCGCGCCAAAAACGACAGATCTTGCAATTTTGAGATGCCAGCAAAACACATGCCAATGTAGCTCCTGAAAATCACATAACGGGCTCGAGGACCTCCGACCGGACTCGCGAAACGGACTGTAAGATGGAGCACCAAATAAATGAGTTCGGTCCAACAAGAGATTTCCGAGTCCAATTATTCCACAAGTAATGCCACCTCAAGATGTCCTTACATGTAAAGCCTGCTGTACGGACACATGCCGGGAAGGGAACGGACCGCGACTCCCTATACAGGTTCCGGAACGTCCGGATATATTACATAACTTACTATTTACACACATGTAGAAATTTACGGGTGGTCATACTTATTTATAAAAACAATTAATGGAACAGAACACTAAATATTCGCACATTTTCAATTTCACGTGCATTATTTGATAGCTTTTACTTTAAAAACATGTAACCAATTTATTCACAGTATGCCAAAATATTAAAATCAAGTGACTTTATTTTTTTGGTGATCGCACGTATGCGTCACATGATACATAGGAAAACAAAAACTACTGTTACTTTAGTTGTTACGATTTTAACGCGCATGCAGTATGTCTACATCAAAATTTTCCATAATTTTAATCATAAACTTTAAATCTCACAAGAAAAAAAAAATAAATAAAAGTAATAAAAATTTGAAACTACTAAATTTAAATTTGCTTAAAACCTTTAAAATCCTTTTAATATAATGCTCATATTGCTAACAGTATTTTTTGTTAACTTTTTCATTTATAGTTCTCGTTATCACGAAGAACTTAACATTGTTTAATGTACAGAAAAACTTTTCTTATTACTAAAATATATCATAAAATGAATATAAAAAAGAAATCCGTAGTGTTATCTCATTTACAAACTGAGGAAAAAAAATTGAAAGGAAAACAATCTTTAAAATAAAGCACGTCAGTCCCCCCCCCCCCCCCAACTTAGATGTAATTTGAAACGAAAACAACACCGAACTAAAATAATAATGATTAAATAAAAAGAAACGTACCTGTAAATAAAGAATATCCAAAAAGTTTTATAAAAAGAAAGAAACTGATAATAAAACACTTATTAAATACTAATTTTTTTTTCAAATAGATTCTTAGGATAAAGAAGAAAAACTAAATCATTAATTCGTCCATTACCAGTCCTACAGCAATAAAAACAAATGATTTTGCGTACTGTCTGTTGCGTGAATTAACTGCTAACACAAAAACGAAAGAGTAAGTGACCTTTGGCCTTGAACAGTCTGACACAGTTTCATAAGGAAAGTTTTTCACTTAGTTGATAAGAGAAAAATGATCAAGTTATTTAAGTTGGAATCATCACGCGTAATCAAGAAACCACAAATTGTTGCAAGATCTCTTTGAAGAGGTCTAAATAGAAGTTTATATTTCCCTTTCCTTTATGAGGATTGTTGGATGTTGGGGGGAAAAAAGTTTTGAAAATGAGTAAATGTTTTTTTTTTCTTCTTCATTTCACGATTGTTTGCAGTAATTTTCAAGCAATAAGTCTTCACAGCAAGCGATATCGGCATAAATTCCGTTAACGGGTACAGAGTCGAAGTATTTTATTTATTTATTTATTTTCCGGAACAGTTTGTAGGATCTTAAAAATAGAAGTAGTATTGTTGTTTTTTGCACAGAGATCGCGGCCGTTTATCCATTTGAGAAAACTCTGTTTCCGCTCTTGGTAATATCCATTTAATAATTTGAGAAAAATCCATTTTCTCCTAAGTAGCCGGATATTTAATAGAAAGGCATAGGGATTTCTTCACGCACATCTTTTATCCTGCCGACTTTTGTAATAAAAATGTAGAGTTCGACTTTCATTTCATATATATATATTAATTTTTAGTATATTGATAATGAATAAATGTAAAATGTTGTATTGCTTACAAAATAATCACAAAGCCAACTTTATTACTAAAACAACTGACACCCTTTTTGTGTGTCTTACATTAGCCTCATTTTTTGGGACCCCAATATTATCCCGATTGACTTTATATTAATTTAAGACTGGTGAGTTTTATTATCATATCACATTAGACTAAATCCTGCTTTAATTAGTAATGCTTTTTAACAATAGAAATATCTATGAGCTTTTCAACAACATCTATCAATATGTTTACAGTGCAGTTAGCAAAATCTTGGAAAACATTATTGCACTTGTGAGCCTTATTGCAAATACTGGTGAATATAGATGAATAGTCTACAAAAACGCCTATAAGAAGATTCATTTAATATTCTAATGAGAAACGGCCGTTCGTCAGGGGCTCGAACAGTGGCTCGGAAACTACAAAAAGATCTGTTTTATTACAATTTGACGTGAAATAATTCAATCATGTAAAATGCACTCAAGTACTCATAATTAATTGCTATCATGTAGCTTTCATTACAAAAATTAAAAAGCTGCCTATTGCAGCCGTCCGGAGGAAAGCAATTCCGGAAAATTGTGGTATATTTACACCGATCATGACCTCCCAGACCCTAAAACCACCCTCCGTCCGCTCTCTGATATATATACACATATATATATATAGTGTGTCCACGTATAATCTGTCCGACCTTTATTTTCGCAACCGTTGGTCCTATATGCATACTTCCAATTACAAAAATGGTTTAAATAAGGTAAAGAATTATTTTTAAAGCAATTTAAGTCAATAAAAACATTTATTACAAAATTACGAAATTTAAATTTTTATACGGTCCCTCGGTCCTATAAGTGATATTTACTAAAAATTTATTGTGACACTAAAGACTAAGACAAAAAAAGTCCCATTCAACTAACATTAAAATTGACCGAGTTATGAAACTTTGAAATGCACGACTTATACAACTTTTCTGCATATCAAAACGGGGGATTTCGACCATGCTTTCAGGGGTCGGGTATAAAGTACTTAAACTTATTTCAAGGTTCCTGCAATTTGAAAGAAATCGTAAAAATATTACGATTAATTTTTATTTGTTAAGTTTCAGATTAGTTAAAATAATTGCATTTTAACATATGTTTTATTTTGTAAGGATTTTAGGCTATGATTTCTTTTGACTAAAATTATGTTATTTTCATAATGGTTTATTTAACTTGCAATGATCGTCTTTCCAGTTTAAAATTTGTACTCGATGTTTAACTTACTTTCAAATGTCCGATCGAAGTTAAATTTTACATACTGACCCGATGACAATGCAATATTATTAAGATTTTCGACTCTTACCATCTTATACATACTTATATTAGAGGATAACAAAAAATTCGGATAGATTACCGTCAAGAAGTTTAAGACAGAGTTTTAGATTAGATTTTAACATAAACCTGCGAAGGTTGTGTTTTTTAACATTTATAATTAAATTTTATGTATTTTTTAACGCTGAATCAAAAAATTACCTTCATTTTTAACCATCATGTCAAGATTTTTCGCAAATCGTCAATTTCAAGGTTAAAAAATAGCAAAAAATCTGGTACTATAAAATAGATGTAAGACTATTTTATTCAGTTTAATTTTATTTAATTCAATAATTTATTAGATTTTTTAGCTTATACTAGGTTTTTTACAGCTAAAAAGCTCGGGGGTCCGATGTGGTTGGGAGAGGAGGGGGATCAATTTTAACTTTTAGCTTTTTAACTTTGAAATTTGCGATTTGAGAAAATTCCTGACGTGATGGCTTAAATAAAGGTCATTTTCGGATTCAGTGCTAAAAAATACCTAAGAATCAATTTTCAAAAGCTGAAAAACATGCCACAACCCAAAATTTGAAAGACAGTGTAATCTAACAGCATTTTAAAATATGTATCATTTCGTAAAGAATTGAGGCTGTTGTTTTTCATCCTTTTATTTAACAAAAAATCTGTTATTTTTATTCTCTTATAATGTTCAGTACAAATTGTACATTTTGCAGTAATTTGTCAGAATGATTAAAGACTTCAAATTTATATTGCAGTGCTAATTTTACTCTCAACCATTTCTTTAATATATCTGATGAAATTATATTTCTACTAAATTTGTGAATGACCCCTAATATGCAACAAAAAATATGCTCCAACTTTAAACAGCTATTACTCGGTCAATTTTAATCGTAGAGAAACGGGACTTTTTTTGCCTTACTTTCCAGTGTAACAGGGAAATTTTATTAAATATAACTTATAGGACCGGGGGACCGTATAAATTTTAGATTATGAAATTCTTCACTAAATTGTTTTTTCGCTTCAAACTTTTTTTTATCTTAACCCTTATCCTAATTTTGACCATTTTTGTAATTGGAAGTATGCATCTAGGACCAACGGTTGCGAAAATAAAGGTCGGTCAGGTTATACGTGGGCACACTGTATGAAAATATCTAATATATATATATTTGTCATGTTATAACTCTCGCATTTATGAACCGATTTGGATGTGGCTTGGTGTGTGCATAGTACATACCAATGTTTTGACCGAGTTCGTTGGCCAGCTTCATCCGCCATCTTGTTTTAAAATGGCGGCCATTTGTTTTTTTAATTTAAAATGTAAAAAGAGGTACAAAAAATTAGAAATTGAAAACTATTTTTTGTTTAGTGTTTGACTTTGATACAAGGATTCCATAGCAGTTTTTGTTTAGTATTTATGTCAAAAAATGACTTAGATATAGCAGTTTGAATTTCTAGTGTGGATGGCATTTTGAAACAATTTGATTTTTGACATGCGATAGAACGTGTATTACTGAAACGATTTGGATGTGACTTAGTATGGTCATAGTATATACCAATGTCTCGACGATATTTTTTTTAATTTTGAAATTTAAAAAGTGGTTTAAATAATTAGAAAAAAAAATCTTAAGAGTCTGACCTTCATACAAGGTTTCGAACTTTTTCTTTTGTATTGCCTTTATCTAAAAAAATGGTTGGGATAAAGCAGTTTGAATTTCTACGGTGTTTGACATTTTGAAACAATCTGATTTTTCTCACGCGATAGCAAGCGTATTTATTAACCGATTTGTATGTGACTAAGCATGTGTGCAGGACATACCAAGGTCTTAACGGATTTCGTTAGCAAGCTTCATCTTGTTTCAAAAGGGCAGCCATTTAAAAAAGTCCTTCCGGCCAGTGCCGGGAGGAAGAGGTAGATTTCAAATACCTTATTTTAAAAAAGCCAACTTATATTATTCAAACACACGAAGCTCAATTTAGTGGAAACCGAACATAGGAGATTCAATACTAATTTTTATCAATACTAAATCATTATGAATGAGAATTTCACGAAATTAGTCAGCTTTATCCAAGCTGCTTTTATTTAAAGTAACTTATATTTGGCTGAGATGTTGATGTATACTATCCACATGCTTTCTCACATGGAAATAGGCGAATACGTGTGTTATCGCGTGACAAATACAAGATCGTTTCAAAGTGTTAGCCATACTAGAAATTCAAAGTGCTATAATTCAACCATTTTTTAAGATATAAACAAAAGAACAAATTTTCAGAAACAAAATCTGCTCCGGAATCTTTGTATCAAGGCCAAACACATAAAAAAAATCTTTTTCATTTTCCAATTTTTTAATACCTCATTTTAAATTTTAAATTTAATTTTTTTAAATGGCAACACTTTTGAAACAAGATGGCGAATAAAGCTGGCCAACGAACTCGGTCGAGACATTGGTATGTACTATGTACAGACCAAGTAACATCCAAATCGGTTCATAAATACGCTTGTTATCGCGTGACAAAAATCAGGTCGTTTTAAAATGTCAGCCACAATAGAAATTCAAAACGCTATAACTCAGCCATTTTTTTAGATATAGACGAAACAAAAACTGTTCCGGGATCTTTGTATTAAGGTCAAACACATACAAAAAAATCTTTTTCATTTTCTAATATTTTGGTATCTCATTTTAAATTTTAAATTTTTTAAATTTTTTTAAATGGCCGCCATTTTGAAACAAGATGGCGGATGAAGCTGGCCAACGAACTCCGTCGAGATATTTGTATGTACTATGTACACACCAAAGTACATCAAAATCGGTTCATAAATACGCCTGTTATCACGTGACAAATATCAGGACGTTTCAAAATGTCAGCCACGCTAGAAATTCAAAATGCTATAACTCAGCCATTTATTAAGATATAGACGAAACAAAAACTGCTCCGGAATCTTTGTATAAAGGTCAAATACATAAGAAAAAAATATTTTTCCATTTTCAATTCTTTGGTACCACATTTCAAATTTAACATTTTTAAGAAAATTTTAAATGGCCGCCATTTTGAAACAAAATGGCGGATGAAGCTGGCCAACGAACTCGGTCGAGACATTAGTATGTACTATGTACATACCGAATTACATCCAAATCGGTTCATAAATTCGAGAGTTACAGTATGACAAAGGTCAGATATATATATATATATATGGATATATATATATATATATATATATATATATATATATATCAACTTTTGAACGGAGGGTGGTTTCGGGGTCTGGGGGTCATGATCGATGAAAATATACCAAAATTTTTTGAAATCGCTTTCCTCCGAACGGCTGCAATAGGTAGCTTTTTGTAATGAAAGCTACCTAAAAAATAGAAAGTGAAAACGCTTTTTCTTTTATGTGTTTGACCATAATTGTAGGATTGTCAAAGTAATTTTTCTCTCTTGAAAAACAGCTGAGATATAGCAGTTTGAAATTCAAGGCCATCTGACATTTTGAAATAATCTGTTTTTTGTTATACGATAGCATTCGTATATATTAAGTGATTTAGATGTGACTGATCATGCGTGAAAGACTTACTATAGTCTCGACTAAGTTCATTGGTTAACTTCATCCACCATGTTTGTTTAAAATGGGGAGGATTTCAAGATTTCATCAAATTTGCCGACTAAACATAGATTGCTCTAAATGAAGCCAACTTGGATATAGCTGTCTTATTTGCGAAACTCTTACTCATAGTCACGATTGAACTAAACAGGTATTGGATCTTCTATAATCGAGTTCCACAAATTTTAGTTTTGTGTGTATGAGTAAAATAAGCTTAATTCTAAAAAACAGGGAGTATGAAAGCTACCTTTTCCTCCCGGCACTGGCCGGAAGGAATTTTACATTCAGTGTTTGATTAAATCAGCTTTGCATTTTGTATTTACTCAGAGTTTATTATTCGTCTTTAATCAACTGTCGGGACAGAAGGAGTGGTTTATATGTTTTTTAATTAGATTTTTTATGTTTTCTATTGCAATCACTAAATACTTATTATTTAGATAAGGGATCAAGTTACATGTAGCATCAATCTTTTAGAAAATAAATAAAAAGACAGAGGAAGTATCTCAAGAAGCCGTGCTTTCGCCTGCAAAAAACTGCAAAAATATACATATGGCAACAAACAAAACAGTAATTTAAGTATTGCGCGGCAGCGCAATACTTATTTATTTCCAGTGTCACTTCTCAATGTTAATTTAACATAGAAAAGCCTATGAAGATCATAACTTTTTGATTTTTTCTTCCCACCTGTATGTGAATACTGTGTGTAACTTTAAGATTGAAGACAAATAGTTTTCTTTTTCACATTTTTATATCACACAGCACACAAATGTTACAAACAATCACAAACACTGAAAAACATGTAGAATGATGAGGTGACTTTGGGGTAATAACCCGCTGTTAGAACAAGTGACGTTCATAAAACATCTTTTGGGGAATACTCCCGCTATAAGCAACAGAATAATTGGGGATAAGACCCGCTATAGCATAATGTGCCACAATGGCAGCTCAAGAACAACATACTATACTTGGGGATAACACCCGCTCGAATACACAATGTGCCGAAATGGCAGCTAAAGAACAACTATATACTTGGGGATAAGACCCGCTCGAATACACAACGTGCCGCAATGGCAGCTAAGCAACAACTGTACTGGGTCACATGACCGCAAAGCTACGGAGCTCGTTCGGCATGCGCACAAGGTCCGAACATGCCGCCCCGCGTTGCAATGTGCGTAGCACATTCAAAATATTAAAAATACACTATAAATACAAGAACTAAATAAAATACCAATACCATAAAATAATATTACAATACAAATACAATAATAATAAGTTGCAATAACAAGGACTATACAATACAATAAAATTAAATTCTTTGTTACAAAATTTAAGCTATTTTCTAAAAATAGTTCTATATTGTTCTTAAGAAAAGTTGAATGTAAAATAACATGTAAATCTTAGGTGCACCTTAAAATACATAAACAATGAGAAATAAGTAGATACATTAGATTTCATTAAATTTCTGAAGAAATATTTTGTTACTAAGCTAACGAAAATCGCGATATAAACCTTATGAAAAATCCCTTTTCTTTGATTTTTATATTTAATCTCAAAAGGGCCGCAAAATCGGCTCCTGTATGGTTAAACGTAAAGTTTGGAGTTACTCTTTCCGATGGGAGGTCACCCATGATTTGTTTAGCAGTAACTGGGTTGTTCCTAAAACAGACAATGCAATCATGCACTACTTTTCGCACTAAATTTTTTCCACTTACGGGCCAAAACAGCATACGTACGTAATGGATTAAAGTTTGGGGACCAATATGAAAATACTTCCTGTGAAAATGCTCAAATATGAGTTTTGTGAGCTTATGGCCCTTCGGCAAAATGATTTCATGCTTCTTATCAAAGTTTAAATCTGAATTTCCCAACCTACCGCCAACTCTTAAGATATTATCTTGATCCAAAAAGGGGGATAAACATTTAATTTTACTGGAAGGGGGAACCCTTGATTCCCGTTTTAAACCCTTAATCTCTTCCTGAAATTCTGCATTTTGTACTAATCTAATTAGAGAAACTTCTGAATTTTTTATTTCTGGGGTTGTGAGGCTGCCTCTGCGCCGGTCTGCTAACTTACATTTGCAATTGTGAAAAAACCTATAAACATATGCCAGTATGCGAAGAATACTATAGTATTTACCACTTATGTTGAGAAAAACATTTACTTCTTCAGGATTCCTGAAAAGAGAAAGAGAAATATTAGAATTGAAATCATTACAGTTATTTTTATATTTTGATTTAGTCTCGGGAAAATAATCTGTTTCTGGCACAGAAATAGTTTCTTGCTCAGTCACTAAGTCATCAGCTGCTAGGAATTTTGGTCCCCTAAACCACATTGGATTCTCTACAAGAGAATTAACACTCGCACCTCTGGTCAAGAGATCGGCAGGATTGTCCTTGCTAGAGCAGTGATACCAAGAGTTCGAATCTGAAAGTGCATTAATCTCTATGACACGGTTAGCCACAAACTGCTTCCATCGCTTTGATGATCCTTTGATCCAGAATAAGGTTATTTTGGAATCCGTCCAATAGTACACTTTCGATGTGATTTTTTGATCTAGGATGGGTTTTACTTTATTGGTCAGTCTTGCACTTAGTAAGGCTCCGAGAAGTTCTAGCCGAGGCAGAGTTATCTCCTTTATCGGTGCAACACGACTCTTCGAGGTCACGAGATTGACTTCCACTCCACTCTCTCTTTTTATTCTCAGATAAATTGCAGAGCCATACGCTATTTTACTAGCATCAGAAAAGGCGTGTATTTCTACAGCTATTACTTGATTCAAGCTACCAAGAATTTTCCTCGGAATTTTTAATTCTGCTAAATTTGGAAGTTCTTCGAGCCACTTTAACCATTTTTCGTGCACATTAGTTGGTAACTGTTCATCCCATGCTGTCTTCTTTAGCCATAGTTCTTGGAACAGGCATTTTATTCTAATGGTGAATGGCGTCAGCATGCCTAACGGATCGAAGATTTTACCAACTGCTTGCAATAGTAGACGCTTTGAGCTTTTTTGCGATGACAAGAATTCTATTAAACTTTTGACTTCGAATGTCAGACAATCTTCTTCTGTTTTCCAGGACATTCCTAATACCTTGCTTAGATTGCTTCCTAGGCTTATTGCAGCATGTTCTGTTTGAATATTTAAACCTTCCTTTTGCCAGCACTGCAGTAACGCTTCATCATTGGTTATCCATTTTCGAAGAATCATTCCTGCTTCAGACATTATTTTGTTAGCATTCAAGGAAACATCAAGAGCTTCTTGCAGCGTATCTTCGCCAGATATAAAATCGTCCACATAAATATATTTATCGAGTAGGTGAACAGTTCTTGGGTGTAGGTTCGTAAACCGCTTGATGTGCTCCTTTATGGTAGCAGATAGGAGGAATGGAGAGGCATTGACTCCAAAAATAACACGTTTGAATCTGAAGACCTTGAAAGATTTTAAACCATCATCATACCACAGAAAACGGACAGAATCCCGATCTTTTTCAGCTAGTGAGATTTGAAGGAACGCCTTCTCGATATCAGAAGAAAAGGCAATTTCGTATAATCTGAAGTGGATTAAAATATCAAATAGAAGTGGATTTAAGTTGGTGCCGGGCCATAAACAATCATTAAGGGACAAATCATTGTTATCATGAGAGCTGGCATCGAAGACGATTCGGACCTTTGTAGTAAGTTTATCTTCTTTACAGACCGCATGATGGGGCAAATAATAAACTGCCCTGTCTAAAACAGGTTCATTTTCTTGCACCTGCTCTATAATTCCTTGCTTTAAATATTCCGTGATTATTTCAGAATATTGTCGAAAAAGCTCTGGGTTTCGATAAAATTTTCTTTTTAGACCTTCCAAACGCTGTTTCGCAACATTAAAATTATCATTTAAATCCTTCCAGTCTCTTTTCCAGGGTAACTGAACTTCATAACGATCGCCTACAAATTTGACAGTTTTATCGAATATTTGTTGTGCTTGATCAGTTTCCGATATTTTCGGATCATCATGTTTTATGCCTATAGACTCAAGCTCCCAAAATTGTTTTAAATTATCATTTATTTCATCGAAATCTCTAACGAAATTGCACATAGTAACATTGTTTGTTTGCGTGTTCTCCTCTAGCGCCCCAGTTGGGATCCATCCAAAAACAGTGTCTTGCAGAAAAAGTTTATCATTTATCTTAACTGAATTATGCTTTAAAATTCTATAAAATAATTCAGCGCCAACCAATGCGTGAACTTTTCCCGGTTTGAAAAATGTGGGGTCTGCCAATTCCACAATATTCGGTAAATTAATGTCCGATACATTTAATTGCTTTGATGGAATTACATCCGTGATTTTGGGAACAATTAAGAAATCTATATTCTCCCTGAAAGAGCCATCTTCGTTTGTAATTACACTCGAAATTTTATTTTTTACATTATAAGTATAACCGTTTAATCCTGTAACGGGTACATTAATTATCCTTTTTTTAAATTTCAGCATGTCAGCGCAATCCTTAGTTAAAATATTGACATTGCTAGCATTATCCAAAATGACTCTAAACCTTCGTTTATTTCCGAAATTATCTTCTATAAAAACAAAGCATGTACTCAATAAAATTGATTTTCTTTCTTTACTTATATTATTCAAGGTCTTTAAAGATTCGTCATTATTTACTGAAATGTTTTTCATTTCTCTATTTACCGCACCTGCAAGAGGGGAGGAAATTTGGGGGGAAGCCAATTCATTTTTGGATTTATTTTCTTTTTCTCGATGAAGCGATGAGCTGTGTCGCAATCCACAGGTATTACAATTATATTTTGAAATGCAAGAATTTACGCAATGAGAATTATTCAAACAATTAATACACAGCTTATTTTTCTTCACAAAATCGTATCGTTCAGAAACATTCATTTTTAGAAACTGAGAACATTTGTTCAAATTATGAAAAGCCAATTTGCACAGAATACAAGTTTTTCCATTCGATTTATCATTCGAATTTAGCATGAAATTTTTTTGTTTGTTCGAAAGAGGAATGTTTTTGTTTAAGGGTTTTGAAGCAGAGTATCTATTTACGCTTTCTAACGTAGAACTGCGGTTTTCCAAAAATGACATTAACTCATTAAATTGCGGGTATTCTGATTTTTTAATCGAATATTCAAATAATTTTCGAGATTCCTTATCTACCTTTTGCAATATAATATTGATAAGGATAGCATCAGACAGATTGTTTTGTTCATATTGTAATACCTTTAAGGCCCTCAAATTTTTATTTACACAATCAATAAAGGATCTCAATTCTTTAGAAGACTCGTAATGTATTTTTTCATAATTAATTATAGCTGATAAATGAGTGTCAATGAGCAAACGTTGATTTTCGAATCTTTCAGTAAGTGCTGTAAACAATGACTCTAAGGAATCGTCTGGGCTCTCTAGTTGTTTTGCTTCATTTTTTAGCGATGCTCGCAAATAAAACAGCTTCTGAGCGTCATTTAACTGAGCATTATTGATAATTAAATTTGTAAATTGTACTTTAAAGATTGACCACTCTTCATATTTACCATTGAATGTTGGTAGTGGGATTTCAGGTAACTTAACTTTAATATTATTCGAACTTATAGATTCAATACTATCAGCATGCACATTTATTTCAGAAACTTTAAGATTTTTAAGAAATATGTTGAGACTTACCTCAAGTTTCTCGAGACGATCTTCGAGTTCATCTAACTCGTTTTCGATTTCTGGTAAGTCCTTAATCTCAGGGATATCATAATATTTATCCCGTATTTCCGATACTTTTGCTTGAAGCTCGGGTAATTTTCGAATCTTTATTTCGAGCTCGGTACTCGAGTAATTAATTTCGTCTGTATTATCTTTTACGAAATTTTCTAATTTCGTTATAGCACCTTTTAGAGCACCTTTTGTTCTATTTAATTTTTCCATAGCAGCTATTTCGCTGCGAAATCGACGGACCACAAAAATGTATGTGAATACTGTGTGTAACTTTAAGATTGAAGACAAATAGTTTTCTTTTTCACATTTTTATATCACACAGCACACAAATGTTACAAACAATCACAAACACTGAAAAACATGTAGAATGATGAGGTGACTTTGGGGTAATAACCCGCTGTTAGAACAAGTGACGTTCATAAAACATCTTTTGGGGAATACTCCCGCTATAAGCAACAGAATAATTGGGGATAAGACCCGCTATAGCATAATGTGCCACAATGGCAGCTCAAGAACAACATACTATACTTGGGGATAACACCCGCTCGAATACACAATGTGCCGAAATGGCAGCTAAAGAACAACTATATACTTGGGGATAAGACCCGCTCGAATACACAACGTGCCGCAATGGCAGCTAAGCAACAACTGTACTGGGTCACATGACCGCAAAGCTACGGAGCTCGTTCGGCATGCGCACAAGGTCCGAACACCACCTTTTTGTCCCTGATGCCACTCATTTTTTATTCTTTTTTATAAATTTAAAGTGTAAAAACATTTGCCTGATATAAGACAGAAAACGGATGATGAAATGCCTTTGCATATGGGTGGATTATAACCCAGAAAGTAGCACAGGCTATGTTTTATTTAAATTATTCAAATATTTTTCTTAATAATTACAAATTTCGCTATTTTCATTGAGAATCAATGGACATTTTCCCATAAAATTTAACATTATTTCTTATTTTTGCAAAAAATTCAAAAGCCGTGATAAATTTTTGTTTCCAGCAATTAATTTTCAGTTGAAAGATTTCCGCATGAAAAATTGAATTAAAGAATTGTTTTTTTAAGAATTAAAAATAAGATGAATATGGCATCACAGTGGAAATAAAAGTAATACAAGAAATATTAATATGAGTAAATACAGAAAATAGGAGAATATGACGTCAAAAAAATTAAATACATTTTACCAATACTGATTTTTAAGCGTGACTACAAGTTACATACAGATGAGCGCGTAGTCCATTAAAAAGGTGTTAACTTTGTGTTTTATTTATGTTTTCTTTTATTTATTTATAGATGAAGTTTTAATTTCGTTAAGTAATATTAGCTGGAAACCAATTCTGGACTGTTTCTATTGTTTTAAGACGGCGTATTAATTGAATTTTTCAGACGTTTAGAAGTTAATAAATTTTCAAATAAATGAAATTTATTTTGCCGGTTTCATCGTCAATATTTACGTCAGTGTTACACATGGACATTTTCGCTGTGTAATATATGTATTGTTCATAGGCAATTTCTTTTTTGTATCAACAAGAAATAAAAAATAATGGATCCCATCAGTGTGAGGTCACAGGCAACTCAACTCCGCGTATGAACCGCAAATTGGATCCAAACAAACCCAGAAAGTTAAGAGTGTATAAGAAATGCACTATGCGTCAAAAAGGCGTCAATATGAAGCCAGATACCGCTGAAATCATTCGGCCCAAACAAGACGAGCACGGGGAACCAGGGTTGAATTATTTGGAATGGGAGAGATTTTTAAATGTACCCTCAATTGTTTGGACCGAATTGTGACAGGTTTTAATTGATTTCAAGGTTACATGTTTAGTTTCATGCGGAACCATCACGTTTCCTCCCTATTTGTCTCTGAAATCTACGGTTTATTTGGATGCAATTTATTGTTGGTACGCGGAATTGAGTGGCCTTTGACGTCATCACTGATGGGGTCCATTATTTGTAAATTTTAAAAAGATGGGGACTTTTAACGTTATGTCTATGGCATTTTTTATCTAAACTTTTCCCTCAAGGTCTTTTTTTTTGTCATTTTTTTTGCCTGGCACAGAAATTACTGGTGTTGCAGCAAAATAAATACCAGAAGTTTAACTTAGGTAACAATTTCCTTTTGAGTTTACATCGTTCCCTGCGAGCAAAAAGGGTAAATATTTTAAAAGTAAAACTGGCTTTTTTTTATGTCTTACTGTATAACAGCTATACTGTTGTTAAATATTAGCATTAAAGATATAACACCATTTCTGCATTCATAGCGTTCCCAAGTGGAAAATGGGGGTAATTAAATTTAAGTAAGTTTTGGTTTTTTATGCTCAGATTGGAAGTTTTTGTCCAAACAACGACAATTTGTATTATTGCTTTCATGAACCATTTTGGACTAATCATTGGTAAATTTCACCACAAATTGTGATGCGATAATCAAACCATAATGGTGGTTCATTCCGTTAATTTTGAAATGAGTTCATCTGAGAGTTTGTCTGAATGCAGTAGTTATTAAAAAACTTGACATATTAAACAAAAACATAATTTGCAGAAGAAATTTAAAAAAAAAAAACAATTTATTTCCTGCATTGTTTAAGCCCGAGAAGGGACAGATATTAAAATGTTTCATTCACTTAGCTCTTCATTTAATGTTACATGTTTGTAACAAATAAGTTAAACCAATTGAATATTAAAAAATAAAAATGAAATTCAAACAATATGATACTTTAAACACCCTAAAAACTTGGATTCCGTTCAAATGAAAGCGAAATAAATTTTACGCTTTTTCCATTTATTACTTGTAAATGTCGTAGGCTAATTGAGAAATCCGGCTCTTTGCAAAGAGCCGGGCTAATTGGAGAATCCATCTCCCTTTTTCCAATTAGCCTGATATTTTTCAGGCTTATTGCAAAGACACTAGAAAGCGTTAGGCTATTTGAAAAATGACCACTTATTATCCGATCAGGGTGATATTTTTAGCTCACAGGCTATCAAAGTCTGAGAGTTTATGTTCCCGCCGATTCTGTATGTACGTGTGTACGTACGTATGTACGTAACGCGATCACTCTTGATAGAAATATCCCATTTGGTTCAAATTTTTTTTCTAGGTTCATTCTGATGAGGTGCTTCCCTGATTAGTTTTTGGGGGTCATTGGTTAAGGATAAACGGGAAAAAGGGGGGCTAGTCCCCCCCCCCTTTAATTTATACAAACGGGTTTTTCATGCAGAAATATTCGATTTGCCCCAAATTTGGTATAGAGGTTTATTGTGTTAAGGAGCTTCCCTGATTAGATTCGGAAGCTCATTATTTAAGTATAAAGGGGGGGGGGGAGGGGGCTACCCCCTTAATTTAGATAAATCGGTTTTTCATGATGAATTATTCGATTTGCCCCAAATTTGGTATACCGGTTTATTAAGTTAAGGAGCTGCCTTGATTAGATTTGGAGGTTCATTAGTTACATATAAAGGAAGGAAAGGGTGGGGGCTATCCCCCCCCCCCCGTAATTTAGATAAATGGGTTTTTCATGCAGAAATATGCGATTTGCAATAAATTTGGTATACTGGTTAATTATGTTAAGCAGCTTCCCTGATTACATTTGGAAGATCATTATTATGTATAAAAGGGGGTAAAAGGGGGCAATTGCCTCTCCCCTTAATTTAGATAAATGTGTTTTTCATGTAGAATTATTCGATTAGCTCAAATTTCGTATACTGATTTATTATGTTAAGGAGATAGCTTGATTAGATTTGGAGGTTCATGAGTTAAGTATAAAGGGAGGAAAGGGGGGCTAGACCCCCCCCCCCTTAATTTAGGTAAATGGGTTTTTAATGCAAAATTATTCGATTTGCTCCAAATTTGGTATACCGGTTTATTATGTTAAGGAGCTTCCCTGATTAGATTTGGAGGTTCATTAGTTAAGTATAAAGGGAGGAAAGGGGGACTAGACCCCCCCTTAATTTAGATAAATGTGTTTTCCATGCAGAGTTATTCGATTTGCTCCAAATTTCGTATACCGGTTTATTATGTTAAGGAGCTGCCTTGATTAGATTTGGAGATTTATTGGTTAAGTATAAAGGAGGGACAGAGGCTAGTGTCCCCTTAATTTAGATAAATGGGTTTTTCATACAGAATTATTCGATTTGCTTCAAATTTGATATACCAGTTTATTACGATATGGCTTCCTTCATTTGATTTGGAGGTTCATTTGTTAAGTATAAAAGGGGGGAAAGGGGGCAATTGCCCCTCCCTTTAATTTAGATAAATGGGTTTTCATGCAGAATTATCTAATTTAGTTTAATTTTTTTTCTAGGTTCATTCTAATAAGGCGCTTTTCTTATTAGATTTGAAAGTTCATTGGTTCTGTATAAAAGAAGAAATGGGGGAGGTAATACACCCCCCCCTAATTTAGTGAAATGGTTTTTTCATGCAGAATTATCTGATTTGCTTCAAATTTGGTATACCAATTTATTATGTTAAGTAGCTTCCCTGATTAGATTTGGAGGTTCTTTGGTTAGGTAGAAAGGGGGGTAACGGGGACTAATCCTTTCATTTATTTTTCGAGGGGCATTATTCTTTGAAATAAGAGTATAATATACAATTAGTGTGAATAGCCTGTGAGCTCAATGCCATCAGTTTAACTGGGCAATTTTCTTTTTATTAGGTTTATTAACGCATAACGCTACCCAAACCCGAAAAATAAATTACAACAGACCGTACCCCGATCCGAGCAAGACAAAATAATTTCAGTCTACATGCAACCAGACCCGAACCTGAGAGTTCAATTTGAAAAAATCCGAAATCCCGAACCAAATCTGATAACCGACAAAAATATTCCAAAGATCCATAGCCGGATTCGAACAAGACAAATGAGTTTCCGTGGACACGCAACGCTACCAGAACCTGAAAATTCCATTCGAAGTCAACCTGAAACCCGTCCCGAACCAAATCTTAACCGAAAAAAATATTGCAAAGAACTATAACCCGATGCAAGCGATACAAAATAATCTCCGTCCACCGGCAACCCGATCCGAACCTGAAAGTTCTAATTGAACTCAATCCGAAACCTGGTTGTAGTCGGTTTTCGGGTTGACTTCAAATGGAACCTTCAAGTTCAGATACGGTTGAAAAAAAATTAAACTAAATTAGATAATTCTCAATGAAAACCCATTTATCTAAATTAAGGGGAGGGGCAATTGCCCCTCTTTCCCCCCTTTTATACTTAACCAATGAACCTCCAAATAAAATGAAGGAAACCATATCGTAATAAACTGTTATATCAAATTTGAAGCAAATCGAATAATTCTGTATGAAAAACCCATTTATCTAAATTAAGGGGACACTACCACCTGTCCCTCCTTTTTACTTAACCAATAAATCTCCAAATCTAATCAAGGCAGCTCCTTAACATAATAAACCGGTATACGAAATTTGGAGCAAATCGAATAACTCTGCATGAAAAACCCATTTATCTAAATTAAGGGGGGGGGGGGTCTAGCCCTCTTTCCTACCTTCATACTTAACTAATGAACTTCCAAATCTAATCAGGGAAGCTCCTTAACATAATAAACCGGTATACGAAATTTGGAGCGGATCGAATAATTCTACATGAAAAACCCATTTATCTAACTTAAGGAGGGGGGTAGCCCCCCTTTCCTACCTTTATACTTAGCTAATGAACCTCCAAATCTAATCAGGGAAGCTCCTTAACATAATAAACCGGTATACGAAATTTGGAGCAAATCGAATAACTCTGCATGAAAAACCCATTTATGTAAATTAAGGGGGGGGGGGGTCTAGCCCTCCTTTACTCCCTTTATACTTAACTAATAAACCTCCAAATCTAAGTAAGCCATCTCCTTAACATAATAAATCAGTATACCAAATTTGAGCTAATCGAATAATTCTACATGAAAAACGCATTTATCTAAATTAAGGAGAGAGGCAATTGCCCCCCTTTCCCCCTTTATACATAATAATGATCTTCCAAATGTAATCAGGGAAGCTGCTTAACATAATTAACCGGTATACCAAATTTATTGCAAATCGCATATTTCTGAATGAAAAACCCATTTATCTAAATTACGGGGGGATAGCCCCCCTTCCCTCCCTTTATATGTAACTAATGAACCTCTAAATCTAATCAAGGCAGCTCCTTAACTTAATAAACCGGTATACCAAATTTGGAGCAAATCGTGCATCATGAAAAACCGATTTATCTAAATTAAAGGGGGTTGCCCCCTTTCCCCCTTTATACTTAAATAATGAGCTTCCAAATCTAATCAGGGAAGCTCCTTAACACAATAAACCGGTATACCAAATTTGGAGCAAATTGAATATTTCTGCATGAAAAACACATTTATATAAATTAAGGGGGGGACTAGCCCCCCTTTTCCCCCTTTATCCTTAACCAATGACCCCCAAAAACTAATCAGGGAAGCACCTCATCTGAATGAACCTAGAAAAAAAATTTGAAGCAAATGGGATATTTCTATCAAGAAAGATCGCGTTACGTACATACGTACGCACACACGTACATACAGAATCGGCGGGAACATAAGCTCTCAGGCTTTGATAGCCTGTGAGCTAAAAATATCACCCTGATCGGATAATAAGTGGCCATTTTTCAATTAGCCTAACGCTTTCTAGGCTCTTTGCAATAAGCCTGAAAAATATCAGGCTAATTGGAAAAAGAGAGATGGATTCTCCAATTAGCCCGGCTCTTTGTAAAGAGCCTAGGCTGTTTGCAAAGAGCCGGATTTCTCAATTAGCCTACGACATAAATATTTGTATGTCAGATTTTTGTATTATGTTTATGATGATTGTACATAAAATCATAAGGCACGTCTAAAATACAAACCTTTAAAAAAAGTCCAAGATTTATTTCGCTTTCATTTGAACGGAATCCAAGTTTTTAGAGTGTTTAAAGTATCTTATTGTTTGAATTTCATTTTTATTTTTTAATATTCAATTGGTTTAACTTATTTGTTACAAACATGTAACATTAAATGAAGAGCTAACTGAATGAAACATTTTAATATCTGTCCCTTCTCGGGCTTAAACAATGCAGGAAACAAATTTTCTTTTTTAATTTCTTCTGCAAATTATGTTTTTGTTTAATACGTATATAAGTACAATAATATTTTTTGTATGCAAAAAAGAGTGTATATGCAAATTAATCATACAGACGAAATTAAATTATTTGTTTGGAAATTCGATTAAATTGAAATAATGTAGCTATTAAAGTGAGTTAAACCGGCATGAGAATGAATCTATCAGGAGACTTGACTATACAAGAGTAATAATTATATTTATGCTAAATGTAAATTTACATATCATTTCATAAAATCTAATAAAATAAAAACATGCTAACATATACCGTATTAGCTAAATCTTTTCAATTATTCAGCACAAGTTGTGAGCATAAAATTACGTGATATATTTTGCGACAATGTATTCAAAATAAATCAAAATATGTTGAATGATTTTGACTTGATGTTTTGAAATATCATTTCAAAATGTTATCAGATTTCTGTTGAGGTTTGAAATATTCGCCTATAGGATTTGGATTTGAGATATTTTGACTTGACATTTCTTAGGCTATTGCATTTGCATAAACCATATATTTATTCTATATCTAATAAAATTTCTACATAGCACTTTGCACGTTTCATATTTATTTTTGATCATATAGCTTCCTATTTACTTTTCAACTTTATATGAAATCCAGCATCTGGATACACAAATTCAAAATATTTATGCACGTTTTTATCATAAATTTATATTTATTTATTCGTTATAAAATCTCTGTAGTTTATCTTAATAAACTATATACATTATCGTCTTTATAAAAATTAATATATTCATTTTAAATGTCTGTAATATGTAAAGTTCTCTTCTTATTTATGCGTAATAGTTAAACTTGTATACAAGATTCTCCCGTTGCACAGATTTAACTAAGCAATGACTAAAATTTTTTCAGTCGATAACACTCAGCTTTTAATTAGTGTTTATTAAAATTCAGTTTCACTGTACACGACCTTCCCCCTCCTACTTCTGCCAAATATTATGAAATTGTAATTTTTATATGCAAGATTATCGCACTATACGGATTTTTTTAAAAAATGCTAAAATTTCTTTAGTCTATAGCATTTAGCTTTTAATGGACGTTTTTATCAGTCTCACTGTATACGACCTTCTCCCTTCTACCGCTTCCAAGTATTATGAAATACTAATTTTCGTTTGCAAGATGCTCCAATCACACAGGTACAAAAAAGCAATGGCTAAAACTTCTGCAGTCGTTAACATCTAGCTTTTAATTGTGTCTTTTTTAGCACTTTCCAACAAAGTTGAAAAGTGTTTACGACTTCGGTTTGTCTGTCCGTCTGTCCGTATGGCCGTCTGTCCGCGCTCTAACTCCCGTAGATGTACTTGGATTGTCCTGAATTTTTTGGTGGTTATTGACGTTTACCATAGCACGTTCCCTATTTCAAATGAAGTTTGTAGCATGTTTAGTTGATTTATAGGGACAGTCAAAAGTTTTCCGTTACATTAGGGCCTACGGGAAAAAATCGTTTAAAAGGATTTTTAATGATGTTACACGCATCCAAACATACCAAACTTGATATGCATTTATGGAGTGCACTATAACATGTATTCTGTATAATATGCGGTGCAAAGAATAGTTATTATTCTTTTACAGGGCCGCACAAAAGAATTACGTTACATAATGATATTGAAAGGGAGGGGGGGGGGAGCATTGTTTGCAGCGTATTTTAATTATGTAAAACTATTTCACATATAATGATATTAATATACAACTTTGAGGTTTACTATAAGTTATTTCATGTATATTACGAAGTACATAGCATTTACAGGGACACACAAAAGTTTTCAGATAGTATATTGTATCAGGAGTACCGTACATTAGCGGTGATTGCTGGAAATGCATTTTTAATTATGATATGCGCATTTATGTTCCACTATATTTATGCATACTATATGGTGTGTATAAATTCTATAATTCACATACAGGGCTAAACAAAAGAATTCGTAAGGGTTACAGTGTATTAGCGCAAATTGGTTAAAGGTGGTTTTTAAATGAGTTATGCGTTTTTACGCTGAACTGCATTTAGTTGATTTAAAAAAAGTTTGTAGAATATAGATAAAATGATATACAGGGTCACGCAAAGAATTGGAAACCTATCGTCAATGGATGATAATTTCTGGAAATGTGGCTTCAGTAGTTTTTAGAGTGTTTTAGTTTGAATTAAATTTTAGCTAAATAGTGGCGAGTAATAAAGGGACTAGGTAAATTATAGGGCTGTACAAAAGTATTCAAGTATTTTTTCAATTAATTGTATAAATTGCTGAAAGAGAAATTTCAACCTGTTATACGCTTTCTTGCTAAACTAAATTTTCTCATTATATGGAATATATATCGATATACAGATCAAATACAGGGCTGTTCAAAAGAATTGGAACACATATTTGGCTATGGGCTGTAATTACTGGAATCAGATTTTTAAATGTTTACTTAGTTATCTTATTTACCTTATTTCCCTGAGTAACGAAGTTTCGTTAAAGCTTTCAGGGAGTGTTGGAAAGTGTTTCATAATCTATGCTGTATTCATGGTTTTTCTTATTTTTTTTAACACGTTTCACTGTTTATGACCCTCCTCTGTCGTTTCGAAGTATCATGGAACACTGATTGGCAATGCTGAGATACACACACAAAATAATATATATGACTCTTATCGGTAATGGACTATAATAAAAAAAAAAAAGTGCCCAGCTAAACTGATGGCATTGAGCTCACAGGCTATTCACACTAATTGTATATCATACTCTTATTTTAAAGAATAATGTCCCTCAAAAAAATAAGTGAAGGGGAATTAGCCCCCGTTTCCCCTTTATACTTAACCACTGAACCACAAATCTAATCAGGGAAGCTCCTTATCATAATAAACCGGTATACCAAATTTGGAGCAAAGCGAATAATTCTGCATGAAAAGCCGTTTACATAAATTAAGGGGGGTGGACTAGCCCCCTTTATCCTTAACCAATGAACCCCCAAAACTAATCAGGGAAGTTCCTTAACATAATAAACCGGTATACCAAATTCGGAGAAAATCGAATCATTCTGCGTGAAAAACCCATTTATCTGAATTAAGGGGGTGGACTAGCCCCCCTTTAACCCCTTTATTCTTAACCAATGAACCCCCAAAACTAATCAGGGAAGTTCCTTAACATAATAAACCGGTATACCAAATTCGAAGCAAATCGAATCATTCTGCATGAAAAACCCATTTATCTGAATGAAAAGGGGTGGACTAACCCCCCCCCTTTTCCTCCTTTATCCTTAACCAATGAACCCCCAAAACTAATCAGGGAATTTCCTTAACATAATAAACCGGTATACCAAATTCGGAGCAAATCGAATGATTCTGCATGAAAAACCCATTTATCTGAATTAAGGGGGGTGGACTAACCCCGTTTTTCCCCCTTTATCCTTAACCAATGAACTCCCAAAACTAATCAGGGAAGTTCCTTAACATGAGCAAATCGATTCATTCTGCATGAAAAACCCATTTATCTGAATTAAAAGGGGTGGTCTAACACCCCTTTTCCCCTTTTATCCTTAACCAATGAACCCTCAAAACTAATCAGGGAAGTTCCTTAACATAATAAACCGGTATACCAAATTCGGAACAAATCGAATGATTCTGCATGAAAAACCCATTTATCTGAATTAAGGGGTGGACTAACCCCCCTTTTCCCCCTTTATCCTTAACCAATGAACCTCCAAAACTAATCAAATCATGGAAGTTCCTTAACATAATAAACCGGTGTATCAAATTCGGAGCAAGTCGAATGGTTCTGCATGAAAAACCCATTTATCTGAATTAAGGGGTTGGACTAACTCCGTTTTTCCCCCTTTATCCTTAACCAATGAACTCCCAAAACTAATCAGGGAAGCGTTTTATCACAATGAACCTAGAAAAAATTTTTGAAGCAAATCGGATGTTTCTATCAAGAGTTATCGCGTTACGTACATACATACATACATACATACGTACATACATACAGAACGGGCGGGCACATTAGCTCTCAGGCTTTGATAGCCTGTGAGCTAAAAAGTGTGAATGACGCGGTTTTATATAAAAGGCGCTGCATGTTAACGGGTCTAAGACTAATCTTTCAGTATGTGCGCTTAAAAGTTTTGTATAAGCAGGCGCCTACCGTATATTTGGCGCACAGTACTTACACTATTATAAATTAGAAATGCATCATAACAACATAACTACCAACACTTCCGCTTTTCTGTACCACAAAAATTTAATAAAAATTTTAACCGAAGTTTTGAAGTCATTTTTCTCCAAATGACGTTTTTGGGCATAACGCGAACTGTCTCAAAAACTTCTGAATATTTTTCATGAAATTTTCAAAACATATATTTCATGTTAGACTGTATAAACTGAACCAAAATTTTAGTTCTTATTGTTCAAAAAAAAATTTTTTTTAGCTGATTATACTGTCGAAATTTTCAAAATTTTGTATTACTTAAATACAACTTTGTATTAAAAAATAAAAAAAAAATGCTTTAAATACAAATTTATTTAGGTTCACAGTAATTACTACAGCCTGAAATACAATTAGCCACGAAAACTTTCATTCTAATTGCAAAATTTATTTTGTAATACCGCGCGTACCTATTATACCAATTTTCTGCTTGACAAATGTCTGACAGTTTGGAGCTCTCTATAAATACTAATTCTACATCTTGCAATTGTTCAAATAAATGAAATGAAAGAACACACTTATATATTTCATCCCAATAAAAATTGTGTTTTTAAATCATATGCATTTTAAGATATTAAATATTGAAAATGGTCTTTTTTTTTTCATTTTTTCCAATTTTAAGAGTCTTGTAACCCCTTAAAAATTGAACTCACCCACAAAGTCAACCTGCATTTTTGATGTGCTGTACTAGATGTTTTCTGTGAAATACTGTATGCTCGATGTGCTTTTATTGTTTATGTACAGGGAGCGCAAAAAACACTCAATTGCTTCACTGCTTAATAAGCAGTATAAGCAGTAATTGTTTGGAGTAGGCTTTATATACATAAATGATCTTTTTTTATAACAGCTCCCATATAGAATGTTACGCTTTTCATTTCCAATGCCCTTTTTACAAGGCAGTCCGAAAAAATTAAATTACGTTATCATGCATGAGCAATATGTTCAAAAAGAAAATTTTTAGTTATGTTATGTATTTCCAGGCTTAACTAATTTTTAATAAAATTAAGTGATGTACATAAAAGTTCTTTAGATCATCCTCATGGGTGCGTAAACTAATTTTAACTAATTAACTTGAACTAGAATTTCTGAAAGTGCTTTTTGAATAAACTATATTGTGAAAGTGCTTTTTGAATAATCTTAAAAACCTAGAAAACGATACGTTTCTAAAAGCATAAAACCTTTTTGAAGAAAAGGAAATTTATCTAAATTTCGTACTCTTATTATATAAATTTCCGAATATGATTTCAGAAATTAAGGAAGATAATTACTGTGGTGGAGCAATTTCTTGATTCTTAATTAGATACATAATAGGTTGAGATTTTTGATTTAATAATAAAGTGAGTTAACATATGAATTTGGATGTAAATTCTGTTTCGTACCAAATATTTTTTTTTTCAATAAATGTCTGCTGGCTTGAGAAATAGATGTACTAATTCTTTGAGATTTTTAATGTAAAAGTATAAAAGGGGAGAATATGAAAAAAAAATTGAACACATGTAGCATTGTACTATGGTAAAATTAATTAATAGTTAACAAAAAATATTTCCTGTAAATTGGTTTTTCCCAAATATTTATCGAATTTATGGTACACGGAATTCTTCTTTGAAGATTTTCATTTCAGAATAATATAAGTAATAAAAAAATCTTAAAGTCCACCATCTCCTTAAATACGTTTCGTGTCAAACGCAACCACAAACAAAGAAATATAACACAATAGTTTCAACAACAATTTATCATAAATTGAAATAACGTTCTATCATAATATGAACTTCATAAAATGTGGTTATTCTGTAAATTTATTCTACTATCTTGAATATCGTATTTTAATACTGTTTAATATATTTTGCCATGTTTTCTATTTTAATGCAAATCAGGATGATACTGCTTAGTGGTATTGAAAAAAAAGAAGATCGGATTTTAATTCCATGTCAATTTCAGATGCTTTCTCAAATAATCAAAATTAGATATCTATACAATTTACAAGTAATAGACCAGTTCAATAAGAAAAGTTAAAAACTTGAACATTGGCTTATTTCTGTACATAATAGTGAAAAAAAATTATTTTCATCCTGTTAGGGTGATGTAATCGCACATTACATTTCATGAAATCATTTGATTTCGGTTCTATCACGTCATTAACTTAAACAAAACTGATTGGTTCTCTTATTAGCAATTTCTATTGGCTGTCTTATTAAAGGGCCCTATTGGCCTTCCTAGAATCCTTTCAAATTGTTATAAATATAGGTTACTTTCTTTTGTGCCTCACTGTATTCTCTGATTTTCATGTGTGATTGACTCTCTGTAAATAAAACTTCCATGTACGATCAAACCGCCTTATCTTTCAACGCAGCAACATTTCAACACGGATTTTTAACAGCAGAGCGTGGTTTGCGAGAAAATTCTCTCTCTACTTCTTCTCTAAGATTTTCAATGCGTTAATCGCAAAAGTAGGCCAATCACACTAGGATTTATTGCTCGGGAGTTTTTTTTTCAGTGAGAAAATACGAGTAATGTCTTTAAACGGAAAAGAATATGCAGTCACAGCATTTGAAGGCAATAACTTTCCAATATGGAGCAGAAGGGTAAATGCAATATTTTCAGCAAAAGAATTGGATGATTATTTACAAAGAGAAGCAGATTTATCAAAAACTGAAGAAATAAGTAAATCAAAAAAGGGTTATGTGCTATTGCTAACGCTTCTAGATGATCGAATTTTAGCTTCGCTTCAAAGGGAAGACACGGCGTGCAAAGTATGGAAAAGTCTTCATAGTACGTATCAAGCTAAAGGGGCTGTTAATCAAATACTAACTCGAAAAAGACTAGCCACAATGAGAAAGAATAAAGACACTCCAATGAGACAACATATCGATGAAGTTATAAAATTAATTACGGACTTACGGATATCTGGTGCTGAGGTAGGTGATACAGATTCTATTGTTTACATCCTGATGTCCTTACCGAAAGATTATGAAGCGGTTAAAGTTGCATTAGAAAATCAACCCAGTATCAATTTAACTTTAGAATTCGTAACTCAAAGATTAATAGATGCTGAAGCATTAATGAATGATTCAAAGAATAGCGATAAAAATTATTGCGTTAAATCTTCGCTGGATAACATTAGCTTTACAGTTACACATACGAAAATGATTTGTGAATTTTGTAAAAAGAGAGGCCATGCGTCAAAATTTTGCAGAATGAAGACTTCTAAATGCTATAAGTGCGGGAAAAGTGGTCACTATAAGCGCGACTGCAGACATTCGAAATTTAGTCTACAACAAATTCGGACGAAAAACATTCAGCTTACGAAATGTCTTTCGCAGCAGAAATTTTAGATATCGATAAATTCATCATTGAATCCGGTGCTACTTCCCATATGTGTTCGCAAAAGGAATGGTTCAGCTCACTGAAACCAGCAACAGGAACTATTAAATGTGCTTCTAATTCTGCAGATCTGGAAATTCAAGGTATTGGTGACATTCGCGGTTGAATATCTAATAACGTACAAATCATTTTAAAGGATGTACTTTTAGTTCCAAATTTAAACGGACAATTAATATCAGTGAAAAATATAGAGACTGCTGGATTTTGTGTTATCTTCAAAAATGAAGAAGTTTTCATTGAAAAAGAAAACAAAAGATTATTGTTTTGCCGTCGGAAAAATTGCGGTCAATATGTGGGTGATTTTTTACCGCAAAGTGAAACTGCTCTCAACTCAAATATTAATATTAGCGATTTGTGGCATAGAAGATGTGGACACTCGTGCAATCAAGTCCTGAAACTGTTAGGATTGCCGACTTCAACAAATTTTTGTGAAATATGTACGCGCTCAAAGTTATGTGCAACACCTACTGGAAAAGGCCCCAGAAAAAGATAATCCGAACCAATGGTGATGATTCACACGGACATATGTGGAACGATAACACCCAAGACTTTTGCAGGTGAGCAATATTTCATGACTTTAATAGATGACTATTCGCGTTTTGCTGAAGTTCGCTTGCTTAAACGAACGAGGAATGCAGCAAGTGAACTTAAAAGTTTCTGTAAACTTCATCCTACAGTAAGAAAAATTCGGTGCGACAACGCGAAAGAATATGTTGATTGTGAATTTTTAAAATTTGCAAATGAAGCTGGCATTCTTATTGATCCTTCACCACCGTATACTCCATGTTTGAATGGTGTATCAGAACGCGCTAATAGAAGTCTCTTAGAAAAAGGGCGGGCGATGTTATTTGAAGCAAATTTGTCTAAAAGCTTTTGGGGTTTTGCAGTTCTCACTGCCGCCTACATAAACAACAAACTGCCTAATGCATCCATTAACAATTACACTCCATATTATGTAAAGCACAAAAATAATCCTGATTTGAAGAATCTTAGAGTATTTGGCTGTGATGCCTATACACCGATACCTAATAATCAAAGGAAGAAATTAGATGAAAAATGCAAGAAAATGATTTTTATAGGCTATTCATCAATGGATTATCGCTTACTAGATCCCATAACAAAACGCGTCATTATATCCAAAAATGTTAAATTTAACGAAGAGAAGAAAACTTCCAATGATTTTGAACATGTATACCGGAACATCAATGAAAAGGAGCCTGATGACGAAAGCCAATTTCAAGAAAGTGTAATAGATAGTTCCCTGCCATCTAGAGAAAAAACTGAAAATCCTGCCGAAAAAAATCATCCGGTGAGAAAATCATCCAGAGAAAAGAAACATCCCGTTAGGTTTCCAGAACCTGAAATTTATGAAGCAATGCTTACTCAAGAAGAAACCTTAAATTTTGATGATATTTGTACTCTGCCTCACAACGAACAACAAAAGTGGAAAGAAGCTATGGACGAAGAAATGGAGTCCATGAGAGAAAATGAAGTGTGGAATTTAGAAGAGCTGCCAGTAGACAGAAATGCTATCTCCTGCAAGTGGGTGCTGCGGAAAAAGGGAGACGGTAAGTACAAAGCAAGGCTTGTAGCTCGCGGGTTCGTGCAGAAAGAAGGAGTGGACTATACTGAGACATTTTCACCTGTTATAAGCATGCCTGCTTTACGTTTAGTGTTAATTGTTATGTTAAATGAAAATTTCAATGTTTTTGTTTTGGATGTTAAAACTGCTTTTCTAAATGGGGAATTAAATGAAAATATTTATATGGATCAACCTAAGGGGTATGATGATAGTACTGGTAGAAAATGTAAACTAAAGTTTACATGGTTTGAAGCAAGCCCCACGTCAGTGGTATCAAAAATTTCTCAATTTTGTGATTAAGTTAGGTTTCAAACAACTTAATTCTGAATCTTGCATTTTTATGAGACATGTAAATTCAAACAGAATATCTGTGGCTCTTTACGTCGACGATCTGTTGATTGCAGGTTCAGAAGTACGAGAAATTAATGTTATTATTGATATGTTATCTAAAGAATTTCAGATATCAAAATCAGAAAAAGCATCCGAGTTTTTAGGTATCCGAATGGAATTTACATCGGACGGTTTACATTTAGATCAAGAGTCCTATATTTTAAGGTTATTGAAAAGATTCAAAATGCTGGACTGTAATCCCAGTTCCATTCCCATTGATATAAAAGCGACTGCTGCTAATTTTGTAAAAGGTAATTGCTTTAATGAGCAATATAGGGAATTGGTTGGTTCTTTACTCTATTAGCATACGTATCTAGACCTGATATTTTATTTTCAGTTAACTGCTTAAGTCAACTTCAGGAACAACCTACCGATGTTGCCTGGTGTGCTTTAAAGAAAATCTTGAGATATTTGAAAGGTACTTTTAAATTCAAAATTAATTATAAGAAAGGAAATTTAAGTGATTCGGATCTTTCTCTTTATGTTGATGCTGATTGGGGTTCAAACTCGAATGACAGAAAATCTGTCTCTGGTTATATTATTATGTTCTGTAATTGTCCTGTGTTATGGTGTGTAAATAAACAAATGAGTATTGCACTGTCAAGTACAGAGGCAGAAATAAATGCCCTGAGCAAAGAAATTCAAGATCTTTTATGGATCAAAGGTATCGCCAATGAAATTGTGGGTGTTAAAAATCTTACAGTATATGAAGATAACCAATCATGTATTAAGTGTATTTCAAATGACAATAATTTTGGACGGATGAAACACGTTGGTATTAAATTGAAATTTATTCTCGATATTGTCAGTAGAAATGATATTAAAGTAGAATACATTTCTACTGAAGATCAAATTGCTGACGTGCTTACAAAAGCACTTCCTAAAACAAAATTTTATGAACTTTTAAAATTATGTAGTTTCAAAATTTAAATTTTACAATTTAAGATTTGATGTGCGATTAAGGGCGGGTGTTAGAGTGATGTAATCGCACATTACATATCATGAAATCATTTGGTTTCGGTTCTATCACGTCATTAACTTAAATAAAACTGATTGGTTCTCTTATTAGCAATTTCTAATGGCTGTCTTATTAAAGGCCCTATTGGCCTTCCTAGAATCCTTTCAAAATGTTATAAATATAAGTTACTTTCTTTTGTGCTCACTGTATTCTCTGATTTTCATGTGTGATTGACTCTCTGTAAATAAAACTTCTATGTACGATCAAACGGCCTTATCTTTCAACGCAGCAACATTTCAACACGGATTTTTAACACATCCTGTACAGATGAATTACATTTTTTGTTTGTTTTAATGTATAACGTTCTTATGAATTTATTACAGTTTAACTTTTATAAATATATTATAGTCGCATGAAATTTTCATTTTCACCAGGGAATATACATCAACAGCTCCCCATCAGACTTAGAACTATATATTTTACAAATAACAAATATTTGATTTAATTTAGATAAAAAAAAAAAAAAAAACAGTTATTTGGTTACGCAGATACAGCTCCTTTTGCCCTAGAGGATAAAACAAAAATACAATTTTAGATCCAAGAGCAATTAATTGACATTTCTATTCATCAGTTGATTAGCAGCAGAGAATAGTTACTCCAGCAAGGGTATGTATGAGCTAGAAGCTGCCACACTCTATTGATGTATTTATTTACTCGCTGGTAGCTAGCTGTCTTTATTATATTGAATTTAACTTTTCAATTTATAGGAGTGGATATTACGTGATCGGGGCGACCTCCCCGGCAGTGCCGACTCAAGGGCGCCGAGTAACGGTTTTTTGCTGTATCCACCTGCCTCCGACCTTCGCGCTAAAAATTAAAATTAAAATTTCAAGAGCAACTAATTAGCAGTTCTTTTCATCAGACAATTAGTAGCAGATAATAACCACGACGGCTAAAGTATGAATGAGCTGAAAAGCTCTCAGCTGAATCGTCCAATGTATTACCTGTTGGTCACTAATCTTTCATGATCGGGAACCCTTCTTAACAGTCTCGACTCATAGGGGCCACGTTTCCGCCTGTTCCGCGGGTAATAGTTTCTGCAAGCAGATTTTTAATGTTTTGAGTAAATCCGGGTTAACGAAAAGTTCAACACACATATTTATTCACGCACACTATGTTTCCACATAAAAATATCAAAATCCAAGAACTTATTTTTCACATGCTATGATATTCGTTGTTCATATGCTTAAATATTATCTAAACACGAAATATTTAAAATTATTCAGCTATTTTACTGTCAGGTATTTCCTTAATTTTACATTTAAGATTTGCTTACTTACGAACAAAATCTAAGTAGCTTTCAGGCAATAAAACAAACAAACAAAAAAATAAAAATGCGTTTTTTTTTTTTCGTTTAATCAATATTTAGTTTAATTTATTAAATAATATTTTTTCAAAACGCTTTATTTTGGATGAAAACACAGTGAACATAAAGAAAAACAAAAACCATTAAAGAAATGGATGCAGGAGAAAAAAAATTTAGATATCTTTAAAACAAAAAAATGTGTCGTTTTCTTTTAATTTAATTTAGACATAACCTACGTACTTTCCAGAGAAAATCTTCCGATAAATTTCTAAAGAATGGCAAGCATTTTTTTTTTCAGAAAAAAATCATGCAAATTCTTTGCATAATACGAAAAAATTCGAACAAGCTCTCAAATATTTTATTAACTTCTTTAGTTCATTAAGCGGTATAAGAGGAAAGAAAATAGTAGAATGCTAAAATGGGATAAAAATGTAAATGTTTTGGCAGCTCATTTCAAAGAGTGCTTTTTTTAAATAGCTTGAAGAAACATTCACTAGAATATATAAGTTTTATCACTTCAGTTGGTTGAATTGCGCTGTATATGCAGAGTGTTAAAGAAATATGAGACAAACTTTAAGAGATGGTAGAGCGCACTATAAAAAATATATACAGTAGAACCTCGATTATTCGATGTAATTGGGACCGACCCTCTTTCGGAAAATTGAAATTTTCGGATAATGGAGAATTCTTGAATTTTAAGACAAAAGGAGAAATATATGCAATATTTCTTATTATGGTGACAAGTTCTTAATAAAAATAAACCAACAGCAAAATAGAAACAAGAATAAATTACCAGAATTTTAATTTTGAAATTAAGTACCTTTTACATATATCACAAAGGTTCGAAAAAATATTTTGTTTGTCGAAGTTTCGATTGCCTTTGCTTTAAGCTCTATCACGGAGTGTTTTAATATTATTAGTTCACCAGTAGTGCAGTCTTTCTGCTGCTTCAGCCATGCCAAACCTTTTTCAAAACATTCAAAAGCTTCAGAATTGCAAATTTGTTCGTTTTCTTTGTCTGTATTAAAATAAATACATTTAATACAGACTATTAGCTTACGAGAGCTCAAGTTAAATTCAGAGGAACTCTAAGAGAGGGGATCTAAAATATTTATGTGTACTTTTAATCGGAAAGGACCGCTTGCACACAAGGAATATGATAGTTTAAAAAAAAGAAAAAAAAACTTTCAAAATGGATTTTGCACACAAGGAATGTGATATTTAAAGAAAAAAAGTCCTTTCGGCCAGTGCCGGGAGGAAGAGGTAGCTTTCACATTCCTTATTTTTAAAAAGCCAACTTATATTATTCAAACACACGAAGCTCAATTAAGTGGAAACCGAATGTAGGAGATTCAATACTAAATCATTATGAATGAGAATTTTGCGAAATTAGTCAGCTTTATCCAAGCTGCTTTTATTTAAAGTCACTTATATTTGGCTGCCAAATTCGGCGATTTCTTAAAGTGCCTGCCATTTTAAGACAACATGGTAGATGAGGCTAACCAGTGAACTTGGTCGAGACCTTAGTAATTGCTGTGCTCATGCTCACTCATATCGGAATCGGTTGATATATACGAGCGCTGTCGCAGGCAAAAAATCAGATGTTTCAAAATGTCACCCACTTTAGAAATTGAAACTGCTATATCTGAGCCATTTTTTAAGATAAAGACAAACAAAAAATGCTCCTGAATCCTTATATCAAGGTCAAATACTTAAGAAAGAAACCTTTTTCAATTTCTAATTTTTTTGCACCTCACTTTAAATATATATATTTTTTAATTTAATGGCCGCCATTTTGAAACAAGGAGGCTGATGAAGCTGGCCAGCGAACTTGGTCGAGATATTGATGTATACTATCCACATGCCTTCTTCCATCGAAATAGGCGAATACGTGTGGTATCGCGTGACAAATACAAGATCGTTTCAAAGTGTTAGCCATGATAGAAATTCAAAGTGCTGTAATTCAACCACTTTTTAAGATATAAACAAAAGAACAAATTTTCAGAAACAAAAACTGCTCCAGAATCTTTGTATCAAGGCCAAACACATAAAAAAAAATCTTTTTTTCATTTTCCAATTTTTTAATACCTTATTTTAAATTTTAAATTACATTTTTTTTTTAAAATGGCAACCCTTTTGAAACAAGATGGCGAATGAAGCTGGCCAACGAACTCGGTCGAGACATTGGTATGTACTATGTACAGACCAAGTTACATTCAAATCGGTTCATAAATACGCCTGGTATCGCGTGACAAAAATCAGGTCGTTTTAAAATGTCAGCCACAATAGAAATTCAAAATGTTATAACTCAGCCATTTTTTTAGATGTAGACGAAACAAAACCTGTTCCGGAATCTTTGTATTAAGGTCAAACACATACAAAAAAAAAATCTTTTTCATTTTCCAATTTTTTGGTATCGCATTTTAAATTTAATTTTTTAAAATTTTTTTTTAAATGGCCACCATTTTGAAACAAGATGGCGAATGAAGCTGGTCAACGAACTCGGTTGAGTTATTTGTATGTAGTATGTACACATCAAGGTACATCCTAATCGGTTCATAAATACGTCTGTTATCACGTGGCAAAAATCAGGACGTTTCAAAATGTCAGCCACGCTAGAAATTCAAAATGCTATAACTCAGCCATTTTTTAAGATATAGACGAAACAAAAACTGCTCCCGAATCTTTTTATCAAGGTCAAACACATAAAAAAAAATATTTTTTCAATTTTCAATTTTTGCTACCACATTTCAAATTTAAATTTTTCTTAAAATTTTAAATGGCCGCCATTTTTAAACAAGATGGCGGATGAAGCTGGCCAACGAACTCGTTCGAGACATTGGTCTGTACTATGTATAAACGAAGTTACATCCAAATCGGTTCATAAATACGCCTTTTATCGCGTGACAAAATTCAGGACGTTTCAAAATGTCAGCTTCGCTAGAAATTCAAAATGCTATAACTCAGCCATTTTTTAAGATATAGACGAAACAAAAACTGCTACGGAGTCTTTGTATAAAGGTCAAATACATAAGAAAAAAATATTTTTCCATTTTCGATTTTTTGGTACCACATTTCAAATTTAAAAATTTTTAAAAAATTTTAAATGGCCGCCATTTTGTAAAAAAATGTCGGATGAAGCTGGCCAACGAACTCGGTCGAAACATTGGTATGTACTATGTACACACCGAATTACATCCAAATCGGTTCATAAATACGAGAGTTACAGTGTGACATAGGTCAGATATATATATATATATATATATATATATATATATTGATATATATATATATATATATATATATATATATCAATTTTGAACGGAGGGTGGTTTCGGGGTCTGGGGGTCATGATCGATGAAAATATACCAAAATTTTTTGAAATCGCTTTCCTCCGAACGGCTGCAATAGGTAGCTTTTTGTAAAGAAAGCTACCTAAAAGGGAAATGGATTTCGGTTAACCGAGAGTTTCGGTTAAAAGAGTTTCGAATAAAAGAAGTTCTACTGTATTTATTTATAGAAAACCATCATCACAATCCATTTATTCAGTCAGAAAAATACAGGGCGTGTCGCACAAATTCGAATGCGAATTTTCTTTCAGAAAATTAAAACTAATGGAGATATTTAATAAAAGTTTCAATTAAATTGTCTTGTTTTGTGTAAAATGCGATGACATCTCGAAAGATGATAAAACTAAAGAACTGTTCAGTCAGTGACACCTGATATAATTTCAAGTACATTTTGAAACAAGGAATGTTTACCTTACAACTGCAGGGACACAAATCGCAGCAATTTTAGTAGGACACTCAATAATGTTACATTTCACGCAAATCAATTTCTATCTGTTGAAACATTCGCAAAGATATCTGCATTATTCTTATAGATAGGAACATATGTTAATATTCGAAAAATAAAGTAAAATATGTGCAAAAACTGCGATAGATTTACGTCGCTTACTAGTAAAGAAAAAGTCAAATTGATGTAATTGGAGCCCATCAAAATTTGCTGGATAAATTTATGTTTCTGATATTTCTCATATTACGTTATTTAAGCAATTTACAAAAGAAAATCATTTGGATTGGCATCAAATACTGGGTGCATAAAAAATATGTAGCCAGTTTAGTGACTGAAACATTTGCGAAACATTAACTGTAACGTACCAATTCAATGGCGGCTTACTAGTAAAGTATCATGAGTTTGCGGATAGTATTAAAGGGCCATTCTGAATTGACTGCGAAGATTATTTTTTTCATGCCCTCTCCCACACACACAAGCACCGGAATCTTTAGTTCTAGATTTCAGTGTATGGTATTTTATTAATGATCAGGTTTACAGACCACAGCAAATATTCCGAATTCTATTCCTGAATAAAATTACAAAGGACTGCACTTGGTTTGACCAATTTGAACATACTCAATTACCTATGGCAAAAACTGATTTACCGATAAGACTTTACAGAATTGCGAAGGACAGCCATTTGTAAAATAGATAAACTTTGTGTGTTTCACTATAATGTATATACACTCTTGATTAGTTGTATAATTACGAATAATAAAATATTATTTGTATCCAACTAATTTATATCCACACTAAATAGATCCTAAATTATATTGAAGCATTCTTTACATTTTCTGAACTAATTATAAACGTTTTATCAACAACAAAAAATCTGACATCATCAATTACTCGATTTTATATTAAATACAAAATTTTGCCACGGACATTGGGCTTACCCTGCATTAGTATACAAATCTCTCCACCATAAAAATACGCATCAAACGAAGCGAGTGTACCGCAAAAATCATGGGTAAATTTAAAAGATTTACAGTTTAGAGTTTTCTTTCTTTCTTTTCTTTTACTGATACTTTACACCATAAACGTTTTTAACCATCAAAACATTGCTTTTTAATTTTCCCTGCAACAAACCTAGAAACAAAACAGTATAAAGGTTGCATCGGACAGGTGTTAAGTCATTTGATGAAAATCATTGAAAATGAAATATTTTTAAAATGTTTATTTTTAATTTTTTTCTCAAACTCTAAAAATTACGGGACCAATTTTGATGAAATTTAAGTGGGACTAATTTGAGAGTATCCTCTTTGAATGAAAAAAAAAACCTTGAATTGGTTGCGCAGTTTCGGAGTAATCGGTGAACATACATAAAAAGAAAAAATACATAGGCGTCAAATTGAATTAAAGAAGGAATTTAACCTTCTGACTAAGGAATTTAACCTCTTTTTTTTTTTAAGTCGGTTAAAAATGACTCTATGGGGGACGAAAATACATGCTTAATCTGTCTACTTTATATTTTACTCATCGAATGTAATTAGATAAGTGAATAGCATCATAAGCGACTTTTAAAAGTTAAGACATTTAAAATTTTAAAGAGCAATTTCACAGTTATTTCTTCCACACACTTCTATGTCATTAAAATCCGTGATATGCATATTTAATACATTTCTTTCACACACTTATTTGAAAATAAGTAAAAGATTTTCTTCCTGTACTTAACACTTTATGTACTGAATTATGAATTCATGAACATTTTATCTTCTAAAACATTTTTCGTGAATTTTTGAAACAACATTAGAAGATTTACATAATCATTTAATAAATTTTAGAAGGATTTTAGAAGTATTGAAGGATTTAGAAGTATTAATTAAATTTGAATTCATAGGGATTTTGTTCAATATGTATAACCCCACTCTAATCTTTTATTTTAAAAATTTTTCTTAATATTTTGTAGAATTAGGCAACGTACAAATATAATGTTCTTGCAATAGAAATACAGAAATATTTTCAAATTGAAAAATCTCCCCTCCCCCCCCCCCAATGCCAAGAAAGCTGAAACGATGAAACGGCAAAAGAAATCTTCCTTTTAATAATATTTTTGTTTTGTGTAACCAATAATGCTTTTGTAGCAAGATAAGGTAATGCATCTATATAACTCATTCTAAACTGTATTACTACTAATCAATGTATTAACTGAATTTTATAACAAGTTATTTTAAAGGTACTTATAATTACCGTAAAAAGATAAAGGGATGATAAAAGAGAAATTTTGATTCCAAATTTCTGGTGTCAATGTGGCATTTAGGAGTTTAACTTAAGTTATCCAAAGATGAAGTGGCTAAATTCAGTGATGTATAAATTTAATACAGTGTTCAGACGCATAAATTTTATAGTGGCTCCATTTTTCACGAAAATATGAATGTCTATTATTCAAAACCTAATTTTTTACAGTAAATGGGATTCGAATCAAGTTTCTAGGTTATACTTCTCACTACTAGAATAAAAATAATAAATATGTAGCTTGATCATCTTTAGTTATTTTGATTTAGAAAAAAAAAAATGTATTTTTGTAAATTTTCACGATTAAATTACCTATTTTTACGTAGAGATTCTAAAACACTTTTTCGTAGGCGAAGACCTGCATTTCTGTACTCTTAATTTAACTCGGATTAAGTGCGTATAAATTTCAAAATAACGTTTTTGCTACATTTAAAAAAATTACATACCATCTTTTGGGGAGAAAATTTACGATAAATCTTTATTTAATGCAGAACAGGATTTTGCTTTCAGGTCTTTTGTTAAAATTGCTACGTTATCAGTCTGTCTGAAGAGAAATAAAGCAATATAATATTAAAAGGAGACACAAAGTAAAATGTTTTGAGTTTTAAAGTACTCCCCTGAAAGTACTTAAAACGCGTTACTTTATAAATGATATATCCTATTAAATAAAGAGTTTTTTACGTGTATTTTCTGTAAAGTAAAGTTTTGCAGATACTTTTTATATTCTCTCTGAGGTAAAATTTATAGTCGTTATATTATAACACAATAAAATCTATTAAAATGAAACCCCTCTATAACGGAAGCATGTTGTAGCCAGAAAATTCCATGTCACGATCGAAAAAATGCCATTTCAAAAATATACACAGAAAGTTAATACGGACAACCATTATAAGATATATTTACATATATTTTGTTATTTTTAAACAAATCCACTATGTTCAATACACTTTTTTTAATTAAAGTAAAACTAAACATAATATTTATTGCTTGAAATAAATTAGTACATAGAAAGACAATTTTACTTCTTAAATATTTTGGTTTTCTTTTATATTTTATGATTTTAAAGAAAATTAATGCAATGCTCGATACTTACTGAAAATTTCCGCATGACAAAAAAAAATTGAATTTTACTATTTTATGGGTACATGTAAAATTTAAATCACTAAGAAAGTAACGAACTTCAATCTAAGCCCTAAAAAAACTTACATAAATACACCCATTTAAATTGCTGATATTTGCTCTTTTTCTCATGCATTTTCTATAGGATAATTTTTAGAAATAGTTGTCAAAATTCAGGAAATCCTTAAACAGTTATATATATTCATTAGACTCACAACATCACATAAATAGTTGGCGATAAGTTTATATACTGGTGGAAAAAAATAAAGGAACAAGTATATAAAACTGATGTAACTTTCATGCAGCTAAAAGCATGAAACTTGAACAAGACTTTATTTTGACATCCCTGGCATATCTTCAAAATGTAGAATATCCTATTTCTTGAAAAAAAAAAAAAAAAAAAACTTAAAAATGAATACAGGAAATGTGATAAAAAGTGATGCAAGTCAAAGTGTATATTAATTTTGTCAGCTGTTTAGAGATATGTAGAAATATTTTATAAGGTGTGTTGTCGAACCCTGATGGAAGTGAAAGGCATTTACAGATTTACTTTATAGACCTACAAGCTTTCCTCCATTTTACAAGCTTCCATTCCTTCAATTAAACACCATTGCACACAAAACATCAAATGCTTTACCAAAGACATATTCCACGTTCCACACTAGAAAATTTTATATAATTCGCATATTTCAGTGTGGCGAAATGAGTAACATCGTTTTACGTGATAACATTGACTTTGAATTTTTAACCTTCTATCTTTCATTGAATTTCACTTAACAGAATGAAATAAAGCACCTATTTATAGTTGTTCCTTTAATTTTGTATATGTAGCAACAGTTTTGGGGGATAAAAAGTTAGAAGACTAGAAACAATAAATACTCGTATGTAGGTTGATTATTCTACTTTTTTTAATATAGAAAAAAAATAGAAATTTTATATTTTTGCAAATTTTTGTGGCTATATTATATATTTTTACGTAGAGATTCCACAACACTTTTTCGCAGACGAAGAAATGCATTATTGTACTTTTAAGTTAACTCAAATAAAGTGCATATAAATTTCAAACAATATTTATTCGACATTGAAGTAAAAAAAAAAAAGAAAAAAAAATAATAAGTAACATCATTCGGAACGAAAATTTAAAATAAATCTATATATATATTGCCGAACAAGATTTTGCTTTCAAGACTTTTATTAGTTAAAATTGTTAGATATCCTTCTGTCTGAAGAGAAATAATGCAATAGAATATTAAACGAGAAGAAAAAAAAAAACTAAAGTTTTGAGGGTTTTAAATTACTCCCCTGAAAGTACTTAAAACATGTTATTTTGTAAATGATATATACTATAAAATAAAGAGTTCTTTGCGTGTATTTTCTGTAAACTAACGTTTTACGGGTACTTTTTATATTCTCTGTGCTTTAAATTTTATACCACAAAAAAAAACCCTCTGAAAAGGAAACCTGCCTATAACGGTATCCTTTTGTAAACGGAAAATATTCATATCACAATGGATAAAATACAATTTAATACACACAAGATATATTTATACATATTTTGTTACATTTAAAGTGTGTTCGATATCCCTTTTTTGGCAGCTTTCATTACAAAAAGCTACCTATTGCAGCCGTTCTGAGGAAAGCGATTTCAAAAAATTTTGGTATATTTTCATCGATCATGACCCCCAGACCCCGAAACCACCCTCCGTTCAAAATTGATATATATATATATATATATATATATCTATATATATATATCTGACATATGTCACACTGTAACTCTCGTAATTATGAACCGATTTCGATGTAATTCGGTGTGTACATAGTACATACCAATGTCTCGACCGAGTTCGTTGGCCAGCTGCATCCGTCGTTTTGTTTCAAAATGATGGCCATTTAAAATTTTTTTTAAAAATTTAAAATTTGAAATGTGGTACCAAAAAATTGAAAATGGAAAAATATTTTTTTCTTATGTATTTGACCTTTATACAAAGATTTCGGAGCAGTTTTTGTTTCGTCTATATCTTTAAAAAATGGCTGAGTTGCAGCATTTTGAATTTCTAGCGTGGCTGACATTTTGAAACGTCCTGAATTTTGTCACGCAATAAAAGGCGTATTTATGAACCGAATTGGATGTAACTTCGCTTATACATAGTACATACCAATGTCTCGACCGGGTTCGTTGGCCAGCTTCATCCGCCATCTTGTTTAAAAATGGCGGCCATTTAAATTTTTAAGAAAAAATTAAATTTGAAATGTGGTACCAAAAAATTGAAAATTGAAAAAAAATTTTCTTCTTATGTGTTTGACCTTGATGAAAAGATTTGGGAGCAGTTTTTGTTTCGTCTATATCTTATGAAATGGCTGAGTTATAGCATTTTGAATTTCTAGCGTGGCTGACATTTTGAAACGTCCTGATTTTTGTCACGTAATAACAGGCGTATTTATAAACCGATTTGGATGTACCTTGGTGTGTACATAGTACATACAAATATCTCGACCGAGTTCGTTGACCAGCTTCATCCGCCATATTGTTTCAAAATGGCGGCCATTTAAAAGAAATTTAAAAATAAAAAAATTAAAATGAGAAACCAAAAAACTGGAAAATGAAAAAGATTTTTTTCGTATGTGTTTGACCTTAATACAAAGATTCCGGAACAGTTTTTGTTTCGTCTATATCTTAAGAAATGGCTGAATAATAGCATTTTGAATTTCTATTGTGGTCTTCGTCTGTACATAGTACATACCAATGTCTCGACCGAGTTCGTTGGCCAGCTGCATTCGCCATCTTGTTTCAAAAGAGTTGCCATTTAAAAAATAATTAAATTTAAAATTTAAAATGAGGTATTAAAAAATTGGAAAATGAAAAAGTTTTTTTTATGTGTTTGGCCTTGATACAAAGATTACGGAGCAGTTTTTGTTTCTGAAAATTTGTTCTTTTGTTTATATCTTAAAAAATGGTTGAATTATAGCACTTTGAATTTCTAGCATGGCTAACATTTTGAAACGATCTTGTATTTGTCACGCGATAACAGAAACAGAAAACACCCACTCGTGGACAGCCAACCTTGCGGTATAGGAACTAAATGTCCACGAGGGGGAAAACCCATATCCACCTTCCCGCAAAAACCCCAGACACCAGACGGGCCCGGAGGCCTCAGAAGGTAGGAAGACACCCCCCCCCCCATTGAAATTTCAATTAAAATTGTACAATCGTATCACAACAGCTATCCAATGTTGCTTGCTGGGCGAGCCCAAATAAAACAATATTTTGGATTTTTAAGATATTACAGATATTACAGATCATCAATCAGTTATTAAATTAAGAATTCTTGAAAGTAGCCAATTTAAAATTTTAATGAAAAATTAAAATAGTATTGTTAATGTTAATTAAATTTAATTAAATTAGCTAAAAGATTTCTTAAAAAATTATACTAATCCATATTAGGACTTATAGCTTAATATGTTGAATAGTCTGTGTATTTCACAGTTCAGTAAAGTATATGTCACATTTTTTCACGCGATAACACACGTATTCGCCTATTTCGATGTAAGAAGGCATGTGGATAGTATACATCAATACCTCGACCAAGTTCGCTGGCCAGATTCATCAGCCATCTTGTTTCAAAATGGCGGCCATTAAATTAAAAAAAAAAATAATATATTTAAAGTGAGGCGCAAAAAAAAATTAGAAATTGAAAAAGGTTTCTTTCTTAAGTATTTGACCTTGATATAAGGATTCAGGAGCATTTTTCGTTTGTCTTTACCTTAAAAAATGGCTCAGATATAGCAGTTTCAATTTCTATTGTGGGTGACATTTTGAAAAATCTGATTTTTTGCATGCGACAGCACTCGTATATATCAACCGATTCCGATGTGAGTGAGCATGTGCACAGCAATTACTAAGGTCTCGACCAAGTTCACTGGTTAGCCTCATCCACCATGCTCTCTTAAAATGGCAGGCACTTTAAGAAATCGCCGAATTTGGCAGCCAAATATAAGTTACTTTAAAGAAAAGCAGCTTGGATAAAGCTGACTAATTTCGTGAAATTCTCATTCATTATATTGATAAGACTTAGTATTGAATCTCCTATATTCGGTTTCATCTAAATTGAGCTTCGTGTGTTTGAATGATATAAGTTGGCTTTTTTAAAATAAGGAATATGAAAGCTACCTCTTCCTCCCGGCACTGGCCGGAAGGACTTTTTTATAATTAAAGTAAAAGTAAACATAATTTTTATAACACATACTGGACAATAGCACCATAAAATATAATAAATAAAGACACACAACTTTGCTTAATGGTACACAAAACACGAACTTTAATAAGCTAAAGGTTAAATTCTATGTTTCGAGCTGTTTCTCCAGCCGTCTTCAGAAAAATAGGACGGTTAAATGGATAAAAGCTCAGAGATAAAGGCTTCCTGTGTGAGAGACAATTTTCCAAACATTGACTAAAGATATGAAAACAAATATGTAGTGGTGCCAGCCAGAGAAAATAAATACTTATTAATGAAATGAGTCCAAGTAAATCAAAAGTTCGATTCAAGAATCAACGAGTGTCACCATCTACGCATGAGGGTCAGAACCGCGTTCAACAAAGTTTTCATTCATGTTTTTGGCAACATGATTCAAGTTTAATTTTAAACTTGAATTCGAAAAATATGAAATTCCGTGCATTAGCTCTTGAGATATGACTATCGCTAAATTCATGTAAATCCAGAAAAATTCCGCATATCATCGCCACCTATTGGGTGATTTACACCAAAACCTAATCAGTGACAACTTACATCAACGTATAACTGAATCTGATGTTTGAGGAAAATCCGTGCATTAGTTTTTGAGATAGAGCTATAGCGAAAACCGTGAAAATTCCAGCATAGCAGTGCCACTTATTAGGCGATTAACACCAAAACATAATCAGCAACAACTTGCGTCAACTTCTAACTAAATCTGAAGTTAGATGAAAATTAATCCATTAGTTCTTGAAATTGAGCTAGTGAGGGAATCGTGAAAAATGCAGCACAGCAGCGCTACCTGTTGGGCGATTTGCACCAGCACAAAATCCGCACCAATTCATATCAAGTACTAACTGAAGCTGAAGTTTGAAGAAAATCCGTAAATTAGTTCTTTAGACAGAGCTATTACAGAAATCTTATAAATCCTGCAAAATGCAGCATAACAGCGCCACCTGTTGTGCGATTTACACTAAAACTTAATCAGCGTCAACTCATATCAAGGACTAACTGAATATAATATAAATTTTTATTAAATTCTGTGCATTAGTTCTTGAGATAGAGCGCCCACAAAATTTATGTCACATACAGACAGACAGAGTCACAGACTCACGGACAGACATTTTGTAGAAACATGTTTTTCGGGACCCCTAAAACGTGTAAATCCGTCGAAAACCGACAGTCAAAAATTTTTACGAATCCAGTACTTTCTTCTTGTAAAGATAGAAGAAAGTAAAAATGGGTAGTTCGCGTATGTTTGCTATAGTCCATGGTGGTAAAAAATTGTGTTACAGTTTTTCAAAAAAAAAACGTTTAATTCTGTCTTTTAAAAAAAAATTATCAGCACTCTACTGAAAAACATTTCTTTTTTTTCCTTTACAGGAACATAAGTTTTTCGGTATCTGAATAAAATATACAGGGTGTCCCAAAAGTCCCTGACACATTTTAAAATTCAATTTAAAATCAAGTAATTGTCGTACAGGTGTGAGGTTTGGTCTAAAATGCTTCTCACCATGAAAAGTTTTCTTCAAGCGAATAAAAAAATTAGTTCGAAGCTTCGCCTATAGATGGCTCTGTACATTAAATGACGTTATAAAAAACACGAGACAATCAGTTAAAGATCATTTTATTTTGTCATAAGCCGTTACAGAGCAACAATTTATGCAATCCATTAGCATAATTCAATGAGTGCACCTTTGTAACTCGAAACACAAAAAAATCTTATTCCAGTTCAAAATGCTGTTTCGAGATGGAGAGTTTTTTTTTGTACTTGGCTCGAAAGTTCCTTGGTGGATTTGGTTTCAAAGTACCAACCTAATTAATTAGTTTTTTTCGCTGGGAGACGTCATTTCTGTATCACAGCCGCAAAACTAATATCAAAATCAGAAAAGAAACGGAAGGCTGAAACCAAACATACGGATAAGTGGCACAATCTATGATCGAAGTTTTGAACTAATTTTTTCCATTCGCTTGAAGAAAACTTTTTATCGTGAGAAGCATCGACACTTTCTTGATTTTATATGGAATTTTAATACGTGTCACGGACTTTTGAGACATCCTGTTTGTCATTAAAATATAATTCATATACATCCACCTGTGACAAATTTCTAAAAATGAGTCTTGGATTTCTCCCCTTAAAAAAAAACGTGTCTTTAAATCGTTAAAAAATATTCATAAAATATCTTGCCGTTGATATACCAGACACACTCTATACTGCCTAGTATTCTACTTTTCTCGAAAAAACGCTTTCACCTCACGTAATGTATTTTCAGTTCCAACTGATTTTTCTGTTTGGCTGAAATTGCAAGCTTTTGTTTTTTGTCCCCATTTCTGATCCTTCCCCGTAGCATTTGGCGCCATCTGGTTTCGATTTCCGCATATATATTAATTTTTACAACTGTTTAAAGATATGTAGAAATATTTTATAAGGTCTGTGGACAGCCCTGACCCCAATTCAAGCTTTACCAGTTTTACAAGCTTCTTGACCCTCTTTCATTGTTTCAATTAAACGCCATTTCTCATAATCCCTCAAATGCCTTACCAATGACCTGTTACACCTTCCGCATGTGAAAATTTTATCGAATTTGCATATTTCTGTGTAGTAAAGGTGAATAACATTTTACCGTGTGATAACGTTGGCTGTGTGTTTTTAACCTTCTGACTTACATTGTACTTTCCTTAACTGAAATAAATAAAGTACCTTTTTATAGTTTATCCTTTTTTTATTTTTGTAAATATAACAATAATTTCTGGGGATAAAAATGTAATTTTTAGTGATTGTTTCTAAACATCATGCTTTCAGAAAACGCATTCAAAGCATTTTTATTTCTAGAAATCTACGAGACATATTCACCCCAAGTTCTTAAGGTTTACCACAAATTCCCTACTCTGCGTAAGCTATTCAAGATGTTGAGCATAAAGCTTATTCTATACATTTATATCTCGTATCTTCATTAATAGCAATATGGGAATGAGAATGAAGAACAACGTTCATGCGGAAAGTTTCAACGCAATAAAATGTAACAGTCCACGGTCTGTGATATGTTCATCATGAGTAGGAGTTCACGATTCACGATGAGGAAGTTGGTTGATTAGTAAATGGACAAAGCGTAGAGATCGCTTGGGAAAAGAATAAATCCATTGCTTAAAATTTTGCAAAGTTTAACTACAACAAGTGGATAAGTGTGATCACAGATCGCACAGAGGGTTTCGTTTAATATTCCTTTCAAAACACTTCAGACTTTTGCAAAATCTGTTAGTTCCACATTTCGCAACCAGGGGGCACACTCTATTCTAAACAAACCTCTATCCGAACGAAACTCCGTTTTACAACCTATCCGTAGATATATTATTCGAGGGGATCGGGCCAAAAGTGGAACTAAAATATATAAGGCTATGGTGCATAATATGAAAGCGTGGTCAAAGGGGTGTCGGCTAAAGTCCCCCCCCGGTTGAAAAGGATGGAGGCTAGAAAAATTGCTTAAAATTCACAAATTAGAAACCAGAAGGGTAAATATAAGACTTTTTGATTTTTTTATGATTTGCCATGTGATCGAAAGTGTTCAGCTGTAAGTATTCAAAATTTCAACTTAATTAGGGACTCAGAAAAAAAAGCTTAAAATACACAAGTTAGAGCCCAGACGGGTAAATATAAGACTTTTTTAAAATTTTATGATTTGTCGTTTGATGTGATGTGTTCAGGTATAAGTATGCACAATTTCAAGTCTCCAACATATATAGTTTCTGAGAACGGGCTCTGTGAGAGACAGACAGGCAAAGGAGTCAGACGAGAAGGGTTCGTCAGATGAACGCAATCCTAAAAAAGTAAAGCAAAAGTACACTCCTCGTTTGCTCTTTACTGATTACGCAAAAGGCCGCTATTATCATTTGGTAATCTTCTGTTTGCCTATTAAACTCCTATTTGTATATTTTATGTACCATTAAACGTTTGTATTTATCTTCATATTCGAATGTGATCGTTGTGCTAAATTGACCTTTAACGGATGTCACAGAAATTGTCACATTGTGAAGTGATCTGTGAGACCACTCCATCGAAAGATGAATAAAAACCGCGGTTAACTCATAGGATATTGTTTTTGTACTAAACTTTTTGTACAGGAGTGTTATAATTAGAATTCACCTATTCCAAAGTCTCTGGTGTTAGTACTAAAGTTCCAAACGAAACAAAATTTCAGTAGTGTTTGTAGATAAGCTGAAATTTGCAAGTTAAACTATGAAAATTGAAAAAAGCACCAGTCTGTGAGACAACATCAGTTAAAGGTTAAAAACATTTGAAGAGATTTTCTGTATTGTGACTACTTAACTAAATATTTTCCGTTTAGAGAGCTAAAATAAAAGCATATGTATCAGGACGCGTCTAAAGAGCTATGCAGAACATTGCGTGGAAAATATTTTTTAAGACGTTCTTCATCTTACAGTGAAACAGTTATTAACACTTTTTAGTCCTGGCCAATTAAAAGTCATATTTTGGATGTCCGTCCAACTGTGTAACAGAAGTGCAAAGGATTAATTTATTTGGATAAGTTTTTAGAAAATTCAAGTTAAGAAGAATTGCGCGCTTTAATTCTTAGAAGCAATGGGTCTTTAATAGATCTCAACAAGGATTAAGTTTTTTTTTTCTATTGTTGTTTATAGGTTACAGTTAAAGGTTAACAACATTTGAAGAGATTTTCTGTATTGTAACTACTTAACTAAACATTTTCAGTTTAGAGAGCTAAAATAAAAGCATATGTATCAGGACGCGTCTAAAGAGCTATGCAGAGACCTTGCATAGCTCTTGCATTGATTTGACAAATTTAAGATAAAACTGCAAAATACGAAACGTTTTTGATGAAAAAACAAAATTTTTTGCTCAAAAAGAATTTATTAAGTAACTAATTCAGATTAAATTAGCTTAACACACAGAAAAAAGTTTTTGGCCGCCCAAATTCGACAAATTTCCTAGTCTGCTTAAGCTGTTCAAGATGCTGAGAATAAACCTAAGAGACTTATTTTACTATTGCATCTTAAATGAACTCAACACAAATAAATTCTGACCCATTTTCAACAATATTGTAGTGTATTTTACATGTATCGTTAGAATTAATCATGATACTTTATATTGTAAAGAAAATAATTATAAACCTTTACACTTTTTAATAACTATCATTAAAACTTTCTGCCGAATATTAAAAGAGAAATGTTGCTTTTCATTACCAAAATCATAAACTTTGCCTGAAAAAGCTCTTCTAAATTATACATCCGCAAAACGAGAAAAAATGACAAAAAGAAATAGTTACAAAATTATTTACTTGATGCAAAATGTTTATGATGAGCAGAGTTATAAGAAAAGTTGATAAAAATGACTATTTAAAAAAAATTCCATCTCAAATATTCGAAACAACTTAAGTTTTTACTCCATAAAACTGATCACTTAAAAAAGTGTTTGAGGATACTAGCAGCTATTTTAAGATTTCATACCTTTTCGAAAGGACACTTCGAAAATTTAGATTTTATTTCTAAAATGTTCTAAAATAATTTTTATACTTGGTTGGAATTTTTTTTTATAAATATACAATATGTTATTGGATGCTTGAAAACTGTTTAATATATAAGTTGTTATGTTCACTACGTTACTTTGAAGAAATGTATTTGCACAGTGAATGAAAACTAGCGAAAAATGCGTTTCAATAACATATTATAGAATAAAGAAAAGTTTTACTCTTTAGAAAAATTTCACATTCACATTTCTTCATAAACGGTTCTCTAACTTTAAAATTAAATAATTCCTTAACTATTAAAAATATAAATACTAAATATGCAACAGTTCAGTGTTTTTGTTTAAAACAATTTAAGAAATAGTTTAAGGTTTTGTAAGTAGATGGCGCTGCGCTGTTTTAAATTGTAATTTTGTGCAAATTAACATTAAAATTTTAAAATACAGTAAACATCCTCTAATCTGGCATGTTCGGGACTTGATGCATGCGGGATTAGGAATTTTTTAGAATAACAGGTTGGATGCCAACATGGACAATGAACAATGGCGGTAAAGCATGTTTTGTATTCTTTAACACGTTCACGCCGGCACGGTGGGTCACACTCGACTGTCTCAGAGCTGCCAAGTCTCCGGCTTTTTGGGTACCAGTATTTTAATACAGAAAATGTTGCTTTATTTAATTAGAACAATTGGGCGATTTAAAGAAACAATATTTTTTCTAAAATAATAGTGGTGTGCAAAAAGCAGGAGACTTGACAACTCTGAGACAGTCGAGTGTGACCCACAGCGACGGCGTGAACGTGTTAAACAGCTTGAATTGAATAAAAAATTAATTAATAAAGTACAAAAAATGTACATGATTATAAAATGAAAGCGTGCACTGTAGGTCTACTCGTTGAGGGTATCACAAATCTTGCTTTGTCGTAGACTTCTAACTACTTTTTTAGGAAGTCATTCGTATGATGTGGTTCATAATTTCCGAATCGTTCGATGAATTGCTGCACTTAGAAACTTGATGAATGTGTTGAAGGCATCAGCTACTTGATTCCAACTGATGTTGTTTGACTCGTCCTCATTATCTTCATCAGAATCGACGTTTATTTGGGTGCTGTTGGGTTGATAACATTCTGGATGAAGGCCTCATCTGTAAGAATTTTCTCTCTCGGCTCATCAAAATCTGCTTCATTCAACTCTTTTATCTTATCTCGATGCAGTTGTGACACGGGTACCTCTAATGGAAAACGACTTAAAACATCTTCTTGTTCAATCGCCAACTGTGTCGCTTTCAGTATCTTAAAAATTCCCGTCCATTACTTTAGGCCAAAGTTTACGCCATGACGTTTTCAAAGTTTCCTGTTTAACCTCACCCCAGGCCAAAGCAATAGCAAAGATATCGTCTTTAAAAGAAAACTGTCCTTGAAAATCATTAACATGGCAATCCAATGCTAGTATTCCTTTTCAGACAGAGTAGGCTTGAATTTAACTTTGAACTCTCTACAAACTACAACATCGGCAGATTTTAGCTCGCCAGAAATATTTAATTTTCTGATACCATAACGAGTTTTAAAGCCACTCGTCCAGCTTTCAGAAAATTTGCAACCGGTATGTTCAAATTTCTTTGAAATTGTTTCGCTTTTTTAATAACCATAGGTCCAATTATGGGTTTACCGTCTGAGGTTTTTGCTGAAAACCAATTGTACAAGACCGAATCTAGTTTGTCTAACTTGGTTGTTTTTAAAGCTTCCCTTTCACTGAGTTTCCGATTAGTTCAAAAACTGATTCAACTTGTCTTTGTTTTTTTAATGTCGTAAATTGTAGACGGCGCTATGTCTGGTCTTTCATAATGATGCGCCAACTTACTCCATTTTGAAGTTTCTTCACTATTTTCAGCTTTTGAGCCAAAGTGAGTGTCAGATGTTTTCGTTTTGAAGGCACGGCATTTACTTTAATATTCATGTCACTTGCGAGTCACTATAAAATCACGCACAAACTCAACAAAACACAGAAACACAACACGTGAATTCGATGTCCTTGCAAGCAGAGGTGCAGAAAATGTTTATACTCCCAACATTTCCCCCAATCCACACGAAAATTTCCACAAAATTTTAAGATATCTACAGGTAAGTGCTGTATTACCGTAGGTATAGAAAATTTATTTTTCAAATATTTCTCAACTTATGCGCGAGTAGGGGTGATTCTGAGTGAAAAAAAATTTCCTAAAATTCACAGCAAATTTTCTGAAAGGTTTCAGCAGAGTGAAGGAAATCCACTCTCAACACTATGTATTTTCATGGATCTTTTGACCCAATTCGCGTTTTTTCGCGATCTTTTCACGAAATTTGCGGTTATTTCGCGATCTTTCGACGAAATTTGCGGTTATTTCTCCTTCTTTTGACGAAATTCGCAGTTGTTTTGCCATCATTTGATGAAATTTGCGGTTGTTTTGCGATCGTTTGGCGAAATTTGCGGTTCTTTTCTGATCTATTGACGAAATTTGCAGTTTTTTGCGATATTTTAACAAAATTTGCGATTCTTTCGTGATTTTTTGATTAAATGTGCAGATTTTGTGCCATATTTAAACGAAATTTGCGGTTATTTTGCCCCTTTTGACGAAATGTGCGGTTGTTTCGCAATCTTTTGACAAAATTTGCGTTTATTTTGCGATCTTTTGAGTAAATTTACGTTCATTTCGCGATCTTTTGACGAAATTTGCGGTGTTTTTTCGCTTTTCCTTGACGAAATAGAAGGTTATTCGCCCTGTTTTGACGAAATTTGCAATTGTTTCGCGATCTTTTGGCGAAATGTTTATTTTGCGATCTTTTGACAAATTTGCTTTCATTTCACGATTTTTTGACGAAACCTGCGGTTATTTCGCGATCTTTTGAAGAAACTTGCGGTTCTTTCGCGATCTTCTGACGAAATGTGCGGTTATTTTGCGATCTTGTGACGAAATTCGCGTTTTTTCCGTAATTCTTCGCGAAAATTCGCGGTATTTTTATGCCCAAATTTTCAGATGACCGATTTTTTTTTCCGGGAACCGAATGTCTAAAACTTTCGGAAAATTCGGAACATAATCACCCCTGATATACGGTACATATTATTCTGAGATTGATTTTGTGAAGGTCGCCATACGGATATTTTTATTTGTACTGAAATTGTTCTATCTCAGGGAATTATGGAATTCGTTGTTAAAATCGAAATCAATTGTATATGTTTCTGAAAAATTTCCCCAGGGGGTTAAAATTTCCCCCGTTCCTAGATCGCCGGATCGGACATATTCTGCACCCCTGCTTGCAAGTGATTATTAATCTGAACGTCACTCAACAGTGAAACGTAAACAAAGACGCAGAGCAAAAGCGAAGAGCAGAACCCCCACGTGAAACGTAAAAGAAGACGTAGTGGCGACCTATCAACAGGTTGTGCCCCTGCATGCATGCTGATACACTATGTCCGTCACAACGCCTATCTCTCGCGTCTTCCTATGTTTTGAGATCGATATAAATTTTTATGTAGTCCGAAAATAAATCTAAATTATTTTGTTTATCTTTCGCAGAAATAAAACAAACATTTGAATCTAATGATCTACATTTATTGTTTATTGTTAGATGACTCATATCAATCTCCGTTTCAAGTTGAGCATTTTTTCTGAAATGTAAATAGTATTTCTTTTTGATGATAAAAACTTATTTTTCCTTTCAACTGTTTAATTTCGCAAATCAAGGGTCTGTCCGGACATTTCTCAAAGGGTTCTGTTTTTGGGAAAGGGTGTTTTTTTTTTTGTTGTTGTTGTTTGTTTTTTTTTTACATTTGTGAAAAATCTAGCCATAATTTTGGAAATTTGAAATTATTATATTTAGGTTATTTTTTACCTATTTTTAAGACAAAGAATTTTGTGAATCGTCCTGTTTAGAGCAAAAATTAATGGGAAGATTCCTGTTTTAAGATTAAAAGATTTGTGAAGGGTCCGTTAAAGGACCCATTTTTTTTTCTAAACAGATCCCTGCAAAATTACCCACAGAACTGTTTTATTCTTCCCCCTCGCCGACGGGGTCACTGAGCTATTTACAGAATCGCGATTTTCGACTGTTTTTAATGGTTTGTTACGTAGATCCTCCTTTTGAAGTTCCGTATTATATTTATCAGGAGCGATTAAACAAGGAATACTATTATTTTTCCAAAAGTCGTGCCGGATTATCCAGCATGCCGGAATTTAAGATGCTGAATTAAAGGATGTTTACAGTAAAAAACAATATTTTTCTCTCTTCAGTAGTTAAACAAACTGTAAGGTAAGCAATGAGATAACTTTGATCAAGTTTCACTCATTAGTTTTAGGATAATCACACTACGAAACATCGCAATGCCATTTATTGATGAAAACTTGACATTTTTCTTTTTTGCTTTTTTATTACACACAACCTGTTTTTCGTAAGTAAAGATGGAATTTTTTAATTGATTTTTAACCCACTTCTCATATGCTGGAATTATAAAAATTGCTTCCGGGGTGTGCTTCTGGTGACAATACAGCATTTTAATATCTTTATATCTTAACTAGCAAACCCCGCGGCTTTGCTCGCGTAATATTTGAAATATGCCAAGTGATATTTATATGTCTAATTTTTATTAAAAGGTACTAACTAAATTTTTATTTTATTAAAAGGTAATATTTTATTTTATTAAAAGGTACTTATTACTTTTAGGAATAATTCAAAAAATTACTATTTAAAGCACAGTTTGATTAAACATCATTGCTACACTGCATAAGGCAGAAATGAGACTTAAATTAATAAAACGAAGTAAAACTAAATAAATAATAATTTAGAAAATATTTTGAAACTTTTATGCTCAAATAATACGCTCATTTCAGTATCCATTTGAAGTCTTGAATTTTTTAGAAACCATCTTCTTACATCTTAAAATTAACCATCATATCAAATGCCAAGTCCTACCACCTCTCTCAACATAAAGGGCTATATTGAAATAGGAGCTGTCACCATTAATTTGCCAATATTAATTTTGAAATTGGTTTGTTATTACCTACTATTCCACAGAAACGTAATTTAGAAAGCTTTTAAAGGACTTTTTTAGAGCGTTTCTTGTTCCTGTGAACCCCAGGTGGTAGAATCATCGGCATAAAATATAGCGAACCTGTGTAGGATCAGAAACTGTTACCATTGATTCGCAACTATTATTTTATATTTGGTTTATATTCCCTGAAATTGCGTAGAAATCGTAATTTAGGACTTTTTTAGAATGCTTTTCGCACCTCCCCTTCACTTCACCCCTTTTTAATTCGAATTTATTTCCGACAGTCCTTCGAGGGTATTTTTATTTTATAAGTAACTACCATGCCATATTTAAAGTTTCTAGCCTTTGCAGTATCACAGAAATCGCAATTTAGAAAGTTTTTAGCTACTGAAACCCTCTGGTGGTAGTGACACAGACATAAAATATAGCTTATATTTGAGCAGGTTCTATCACCAACAATTTATCATCAATATTTTTTAATCGGTTTGGTATTTGATAAGATTACATAAAAATTGTAATTTATAACGCTTTTCGCTCACTTCATCTTTTTAAATTTGAAATTTTCTTTCGACAGTTCTTAGAAAGCAGTTGCATCTTGTAAGTAAATACCATGCCATACTTCAAAGTGTTATACCCTTCAGTTATTCAAAAAACGCAAATTAGAACATGTTTTGTTTTTGCAACACTCGGATGGTCGTGATGGTTGTGATGGTAGATCATCATAAAATATAACCTATGTTATAGCAGGAACTGTCACCATTGATTTACAACCATTATTTTTGAAATAGCTTTGGAATTTCCTGAGATTGAGTAGAAATCGCAATTTAGAACGTTTTTAAAACGCTTTTCGCGCATTTTCACCCCTTTTTAAATTTCCAATTTTTTCGAAACTGTTCTTAAAGATCATTTATATGTAATAAATATGTACCTTGCCTAATTTTAAGTTGCTAGCCCCTACCGATCACAAAAATTGAAATTTGGAACGCTCTTTTGCTCCTGCAACGTCTAGGTGATAGTGATACCGAATTAAAATAGCGTCTATGTTAGAGCAGAAGTTGTCAGCATCAATTTCTTACCATTACTTTTGAAATCAGTTTGATTCTTCCTGAGATATTGGTGACAAATCGGCATTTAGAACGTTTTTCGCTCATTTTGCTCCTGCATCTCCTCTGGGGTAGTGGAAACAGATATAAAATATAGCCTATCTTGGAGCAAGATTTGTCACCATCATTTTTACACCATTATATTTGAAATCGTTTCAGTATTTCCTGCGATTGCATAGAAATCGCAATTTAGAACGCTTTTTACAACGCTTTTTGCGCATTTTGACCCCTTTTTTAAATTTCGATTTTTTTAGGAAATGTCCTTAGAGATCATTGATATCTTATAACTAACTACCATACTAAATTTCACGATTTAAGGCCCTTCCGTCAAGCAAAAACCGCAATTTAGAACGTTTTTCTCCTGCACACCCTTTGGGGTTGTGGCACCGACATAAAACATAGCCTATGTTGGAGCAAGGGTTTTCACCATCATTTGGACGCCATTATTTTTTAAATCGCTTTGGTATTTCCTGAGATTGTGTAGAAATCACCATTTAGAACGTTTTCTAGAACGCTTTTCGCGCATTTTCACCCCTTTTAAATTTCGAATTATTTAAGAACTGTTCATAGGCATCATTTATATCTTATAAGTAACTAATATTCAAAATTTCATATTTCTAGGCCCTTCAGTAACGCAAAAATCGCATTTTTAGAACGTGTTTTGCTCCTGCACCCCTTTGGGGTAGTGGCACCGACATAATAGCCTATGTTCTAAGTTGGACTAACAGCATAATTTTGATACCATTACTTTTGAAATCGGTTGGTATTTCCTGAGATTATGTAGAAACTACCATTTAGAACGATTTTTAGAACGCTTTTTGTGCATTTTCACCCCTTTTATATTTCGAATTGTTTAAGAACTGTTCTTAGACATCATTTATATCTTATAAGTAACTAATATTCCAAATTTCATATTTCTAGGCCCTTCCGTAACGCAAAAATCGCATTTTTAGAGCGTTTTTTGCTCCTCACCCCCTTTGGGGTAGTGGCACCGACACAAGATATAGCCTATGTTCTAAGTTGGACTAACACCATCATTTTGATACCATTACTTTTGGAATCGGTTCGGTAGTTCCTGAGCTTACCTCCTACAAATAAACAAATTTTTCCTCTTTATAATAGGAGTATAGATAGATTATAAATTAATACATTAATTATAAGACATTTTATGATAGCGTGCTATAGGTGATAAATACCCGATTATTCTCTGTAACTCGTACAATTGTATGCTAGTTGAAACAATAACGGATTTATTCGTAAGTAAAGATGGAATTTTTTAATTGATTTTTAACCCACTTCCTCATATGCTGAATTATAAAAGTTGCATCCACAGGTGTGCTTCTGGGGACAATACAGCATTTTAATATTTTTAGATCTTAATTATAAATTATTACATTAATTTTAAGACATTTTATGATAGCTTGCTACAGGTGATAAATACCCAAATATTCTCTGTAACTCGTACAATTGTAGGGAGGGTAAGTGAGACGAAAATTATTAGTACACAGTGAGACGAAAATTACTATTACTTAATGAATGGCGACGATTTTTATTCTTTTGAAAAAAAAATGCTACATCTTTGAGCTACATAAATACGCTACACATTAATGTATAAATGGCTTTAAAAACGTTATTTATAAAAGCACAGAAGCAGCATAACGGGTTATGGGAAATTGCCTCACTGTGTACCACTTGTGGAACACAGTGAGACAATGTCTATATTTTCATAAATCATACATTTTTACACTCTATCAATAATTTTCTGCAATTTATGATTTCTAATTAATATTTCTAGATTTTCACAATATTAAAAATATGAGCCTCGGGTGCACTATGGCAGACCTTGGGCTACCTTCATGCAAATTTTCAGCCTCTTGCGTTTAGTAGATTTCCCTAGCCATCGAAAATAGTAGGTGTATATTCAGACACGTCTCACTGTGTACCGCAACTGTGTGTCTCACTGTATACTTTCGTTACGTTTTAACAAAATGGATGCCAAATCTGTTACATCAGATTCATCGCGTTAAAACTTTATGTCGTTTTGTCGAAATAGTCTATTATTAGATATAGCTACGTTTGGTTAAGTAAATATATGTCATATTGAAGGAAATAAACTATAAAATAGACGTTTATGTAACTTTAACTATTATAAAATAAAGAATTATTTACTATTTTGTCGGACGAGTAACTGAAGTGCCGAAACTACACCCACGTGTTGCATAAGATGAGCTCGTTATGTGTGTGTGCCAGCTTGGAGAAAAAGTTACAACTATATGTCAAAGTGGCTGATGTCTCACTTTGTACTACTCTCCCCTATGCTAGTTGAAACAACAATGGATTTATTCGTAAGTAAAAATGGAATTGTTTAATTGATTTTTATCTCACTTCCTCATATGCTGGAATTATAAAAATTGCGTCCACAGGTGAGCTTGTGAGTAGCAGTACAGCATTTTAATGTTTTTAGATCTTAATTATAAATTAATACATTGATTTTAAGACATTTTATGATAGCGTCCTACAGGCGATAAATACCCAAATATTCTCTGTAACTTGTACAATTGTATGCTAGTTGAAACAACAATGGATTTATTCTTAAGTAAAAATGGGATTTTTTAATTGATTTTTAACCCACTTCCTCATATGCTGGAATTATAAAAATTGCATCCACAGGTGAGCTTGTGGTAACAATACAGCATTTTAATATTTTTAGATCTTAATTATAAATTAATACATTAATTTTAAGACATTTTATGATAGCGTGCTACAGGTGATAAATACCCAAATATTACCTGTAACTCGTACAATTGTATGCTAGTTGAAACAACAGTGGATTTAATGATGTACCAATAAACGCTGGACAAAATATCCCTAATGGCTGTGAAACTGCAACAGTGAAACATTTTAAAGGGTAATAAAAGTAGAAAATGAATTATAAATAAAATATGTGAGGTTTAATATAGAAAAAATGCATTGGACAATTGATAGTAAATTATAAATTAATAAATTAATATTAATTAACTTTCAAGTATACGTTGAGAAATCAATTTAGAAATCCTAAAAATATAGTTTAAATAATGTTTTATTTTTTCTTTCTTGTTGTCCTATCTTAAAAAAGAAATAGATCAAAAATTATATATGTTTTAAATAACTTCACTTTCTTCTGTATTCTTCAAACATAAAAAAAACAATGAATTTTTCTTTATCGAGTTCGTCGTTCATGCCAAATTAATATATTGTAACGAAAATGTCTTGGAATAAATATAAATTGAAGTCAAAAAACTAGGTAAGTATTTCAAAATCAACATTTAATGCTTATAAAAGGCCTGGGTTTGTTTTTTTTTTACATTTTTTTTTCTTACATTTATACTTATTTTAAATTGCTGTATAAAAAAATTATGAGCTGCTTGATAATTATTTCAAAGGTTAAATATTTATATTTATTATAGTAAACGAATTTTAAACTTTGGGTGATCCTTTGTGAAACACCCTGTAAAATCCAATTTTTATCTTCTGAGAATTGAAAGAATCATGCCAAATAGATCCTACAGTGTAATTTGCTTATAAATTTGTTTTTGATCATTTGTATGCCTAAATAGTCTCTATATAATAATTACAATTGCACTTGTATCTAATTTGTTCATAATTTTTTGGGAAAAATTTTAATGCATAATAATTTCTAACAGAATGCTCACGTGTATGAGAGAAGATGCTGTAAGTGCACGGTATTTATAACGGTATTTTATATATTTTTAAAAAATATGTACACTATTTGTTAAATATCTTTCTATTTCTTTAAATAGACAAGTTTAAGTACAAATTAGTGCTTAAGGCTGTTCTCAAATCAAAAAAGAAGAAGAAAAAAAAAAAAAACTTTATGACATAAGTTTTAATTTATTTTGTTCGGAAATGCATGAAACTAGCAGGTGTTGTTGTTCAGAAACTATGTAATCCAGCTGTGTTTTCCACTTTTTTTTCTTTTTGCGAACGCATTACATCTTTCAGAAAATAGTGTCAAACTTGGCGTTTTGAACCTAATTTCAGCACGGAAGAAGAATAACCACTTAAGAAAGGGTGAAAACGTCTTTGTCACGTGATCAAAATCGCTTATAACTCAATAGGTAATTTATTGATTCAAAAATGGAAAATACAGTTCGATTCCAAATCGCTTCCATAGTCAGGCCTTCCAATTTTATATCTTTCCGTTCAAAAATGAATTTCTGCATGCGTTAATAAGTTTTGCCCTTGTTGAGCTGAGCAGTTGAGAACAGCCTTAGCGATGAAACTAAATACTCATTTTCAAGTTAAGAATAATTTCGGAAAACGAAAAAGAACAAATGTGTAAGTTTGATCGCAAATTGCACAGAGGATTTCGTTTAATGTGTCTTTTAAAACACTTTATCCTTAAATTAATAAATCAAAATTGTTAATTTATAGTTATGAAATTCTTACTTAAATGGCAGCACCATCACATTTAATTTTACAATAATTTAAAAAAAATATTTTTTAATGAAATTGAAAATGTTCATGCAAAATTATTTAAATAAAATTAAAAAAATCCATATACTTTTAAATTCATCAATTTCAAAAATTTATGGGAGGTTTAAATAAAAAATAATGTTTTTATAATATTTTTATAATGCATTAAAATAATTTTTTTTATTGTTTAAAACATTTAAAATGCCGAAATAGGGCAGAAAAAATCCATATTAATTCTTTCAATTTTCAAAAGCTCACTAGATGGCGCCAAAAAAGAATGTTAACATATATTAAAATTCGATATAAAAAGGAAAAATTACCTTTTAATTCCGAAGTAATGCATATAGATAACATGAAAAAAATTGTTCCTAAAAATCGTATTATTTCAAAAAATTGCCTTTAGATGGCAGCACCAAACAAAAAAGATTCCAGAGGAATCCAATATTTATTCCTCTGTATTGAATTAATAATTAAAACAGAGGAATGTTTTTTTATTAACTATCCATTTGATTATATCATCTGACATTTTAAACATTTTTTTTTATTGAAATTTCAGAATTTCTCTGTCTGGAAAAAATAAATAAATACAAAATACCGCTGTGCAAGAAAAATAAAACGAGCCTTTAAAATTGCCAAGAATAAAGAATCTTCTTTTAAATTAAAATTATCTGAAAAGGAAGTGTAATAATAAAAATCAAAATTTTAAAGTTCCAACTGTCAGATTCGAATCTACAATGTACTCTGCGGGAGACAAACACTTTAGCAAGGCGCTATCCGTCTGGATGATACTTGATGAATTTAAGATTATGCTTTGAAATCGAAAAAGAACGAATCCTTTTAATTAAAATAATATAAGACTTTTTCAAAATTTATTTATTTATTGCCTAAGTGGGACAGAATCACCAGACGTCAAGGGTCCAATGTAGACTCTATTTGTCCCACCGGGAGTGCTCCCCGGCACGCGGGAAATTCGTTAACAACCAGCAAAAGAAAAAGACAAAATTGATAATAAAATGTACAAAAAAACTCCACCCGCCGGAGCACAGGCTGCTCCCTGGCGACAAGGGGCGGATGAGCAGAGTGGGTGATATTAATGGTAAGAATGCAATGAAGTTGGGTATTCTCGCTGGAGCATTGCTCCCGCACGAGAGTGAGCGAGGATAGCAAAACCTAGTGTGTGCTGGATCACACGAGAAAGTCCAGTTAATGATGGCGGAGTAGTCACAAGGTTAATGTGTAGTGTAGTGAGTTGCAGCAACATGCAGGTCTATGAAATGAGGTCTGTTAATTCCATTTGGTATTTATAAATCCTATTTAATTTGTCTATTAGAAGGGGTCTTGTTAAAATATTAGAAAGCCAATCTTTGGGATGGGTTGGGGAGGGGGGCGTTTAGTATGCCAGGCTTGGGTAAGCGTGCAGTGATAGTAGCTATGCTCAGGACTGCCGACCAGGAGTGGTTGGCTATTCGAAAGAAACGTTTCAAGCATTCTTTGAATGGTCCATGTCCAGAGAGAAATGCTGTAGTTTCTGGTTAGAGAAGGTACATTTTTCTTGACACTATAGGTATGGAATCGTAGGTATAGAACTTTGGTAGGCGCATCTCATTAATTTTGCCTCTCTGAGATGATTTTTTGAGTCATCCTCCTGCAAATGCGTGAGAGGAGAAGGGGGGGGGGTAAAATCCATTGATGTTCTTCCCGTTACTTCTTTCGCCTACCTGTCAGCCAGCTCGTTGCCCTCAATGCCAATATGGGGAGCCACGTGGCCCAAGGCGACTTTGCGTATGAGAGAGGGCAACTTAATATTTATGTCAAGGACTAAAGGGTTCTTAGTTCTGTGCGCGAAGATTGCCTGTAGGCCTGAGAGACTATCACTGTACACAGCCTGGTGAAGGAAGGTGGTTGGGAAAAGATCCAATCTAGTACTCGCAGAATTGCAAGAAGTTCTGCTTGGAATACAGAGTTATCATCCCCGATTCTATAGGCCCATTCATGGACCACCACATCGTTCCGCATGACGCAGAATATTGACGCACGCCGGATTCCTTGCGGGATCCATCAGTGTAAATGATTGGAACTCTTGAGAGTACAAATGAATGTTTAAAAGGGTTCACTTGCAGATGTGATTTTTCTCTTGCAGGATGCAGGAACTAGCTTCTAACTTTCCCTTGTAAGTCTGTTTGTGGAAAGTGCGCGTCTTGTATTTGTTTTTGATCAAGGTGAACGATTCTGTTTTCGTGTATTTCTAATTTTGTGTTATTTTTATGGGGGGATAGTACTGTGAGTACTGTGCAGATACCGCAAGTACTGCGAGCGCGTCTGTGGAGATTGTTTTATACACCCTCGCCATTCATAGGAGGAACATCCTTTGCAACTAGGGAACTTTGTCCTTCCCTCTATTGGTGAGGATTCCTCACCAGACGCTCATGCCATAGATTAAAATCCATTCCACAATTGTGTGGTACCAAATTTTTAGCATGTTGAGCTTAATGCCCCGAGATTTAGATGTTAATTTTCAGCAATTATTTCTAAGCGTAATTTGAGTACGGTGATGTGTTTCGTCAAGCTCCGATGATTGTTTATTATAATTCCTAGTAATTTCATGTGTTTTAAGTGTTTGGAACTGCACCCGTTTTTTCGCAGCAGACGCTTGCGTTTTAGATCTATGACTTTGTTGAATGTGAGTGCTTGAGATTTTCCTGGTGAGAGCTGGAGGTATAGGTCAGTCAGCAAAAACAGGGAATGCTTAACACGCTATGATTTTAAGGTCTAGGCGCCGGCAACCATAGAAGATAAAAGAGAAATCATCGGCAAAGACGAAGAGCAAAAAGCCTAATTTATCGAGTTCTTTTAATATTACGTTTGCTTTGAGCAACCAAAGAATTGGTCCAAGGCAGACCTTTGTGGGCAGCCTTTTTCTAGTTGATGCACTGATGTGCCAGTGCCCCAGTTAATTGAAATGCTTCAAAGTGAAAGATATGAGCCAATGGTTCCACCTATATTTCCCGAACAGTTGATTGGAATGAGCTGGAGTAAGATGTCCCGCCACTCCACGTTATAAAATGCACCTTTGATGTCAGGGGAGACTAGTGAGGTGTAGAGTCCAGAGTCTTGACTCAGGGCAACGGAGGATGTCATGTCGAACAATGCTTTTCCACAAGAACTGCCCTTTCTGAACCCGTATTGGCTGTGGTGCAGGATATTGTGGGATTCTAAGTAATGTACTAATCGTGTTACTAGGAGTTTTTCTGGTAATTTGCCTAACTTTGAAAGAAGGCAGATTGCTGTATATGCATTGGGTTCAGAGAGATCCTTCCCTTGCTTCTGGAAATAGACTACATCTCCCTGTCTCAGAGTGAGAGGGAAGTAATAGTACGATAGGTAAAGATTTACCAATCTTGTGAATGGATTTGGAATAATTTTTAACGTTAACTTTAGGGTGCGAAAATCTATACAATCAGGGCCTAGAGCTTTTTCGTCATCAAACGATTTTGATGCTGATGATAGCTCTGCTTTCGAAAAAGGAAGGTCGTCTGGTGAATTAAATGGTAGGTCATAATTATTTTTTTAGGGTATGCCGACGGTCCGAATAGTTATTTTGTTAAGTACACCCTATTGTTCTGCTTGGACGTTCTAGACGAGAGAAGTTTAAGCTTAATTTTGCCTGGACGAAAGAATTTACCCTTGAAGAATTTTTGTGCAGTGCCATTTGGATAGGTTTGATTGCTGCAGAATTTTCGACATGCTTTATTCTTGGCGTCAAGAACACTGCATTTATATTTGGTTGCCAACAGTTTGTAGCGTCTTGTTAGTACTCGGAAGTTGTCCGTGCGCTCTTTTGTTCACGGATGATTTCAATTTTCTTCTTAAGGCTGTAGGTTGGTTACGTTTTGTGCAGAGATCTGCCGTTCAGAAGGAAAAATTGACAGACCTACGTGTGTTCTTGTATCCAAAGTATGTTTTAGCTGCCATCTGCATGGTATTTATGAGGACCTCTGTGAGGTGATTATGTTTTGTTGTATCTGTGAAACATCGTATCGGTATTGGCTGAAGAGTGATTTGTGTGTTTCTCTTGTGTGTGTAAATTTGCGCAGATTACATTGTGTGGTATTAAACCTGCGATGCATGGTGTATAGTGGTGTAATTTCGGAGCCAAAAGTAATGTATTTGTGGTCTGAGTCGCTATGAATATCTGAGACTTGCCAATCGCGAATTTTGTGATTGGCCAAAGAGTTGACCAGGGTGTGATCCGGGAAACCCCTGGCGACCAGTCTACCTGTACTGTCTTCTTTGACGAATGTGTGTATTGTGTTGTCGATATTTGATATGGCTAGATTGTTTTTAATCAGATATTCAATGAGGGGTTCTTCACGGGCATTGGACTTCGCATAACCCCATAGCGTTGATTGCGCATTAAATTCCCCGCCACAAATGAAGTATCGCCTGTGTGTGATAAGGTGTTCCCACTCCCCGAGAGTATCCTCAAAATCTAAGCGTTTTCAAAATTTTATGATTTGGGGTATGGCATAGGGTATTCAGCCGTATGCGTAAAAAAAATCAAGTCTGTAACAAATAATTTGCAAGTACGAGCGTGTGACGGACTGGCAAAGAAGCGAGAATATAAGTGTTTCGTGAGATGAACGAAATCCTAAAAATCAAGCGTCAGGCATGTATTATGAAACACTTTCCAACATATTTAGAACATTCTAAGAAAACTTCCCCCTTTAACAAAGTGAAAGATGATATTGTCTAAGTAAGCAATTTGGAAAACGCATAACACATTTCAAAGCACAATGATTACAATAATCACCCATAATTCAAAAAGTTACCCGAATTCTTTTCCGCGGCCCTGTATATGACCTATATAATTAATTGTAGGCTATGTAGTATATATATTACTTAGTATTAAAAAAAAGGCTATGTTAGCAAACGCGTAACGTTGATAGTTTACCTTCAGCAATTTCCGTCAATAAGCGAATATGTACACGAATACTTTCGTGCAGGCCTGTATATGATTTATCGAATTTGTACGCACCGAGTAATATGGAAAATTAAAAAGCGAAAAGTGCCCAGTTAAACTGATGGCATTGAGCTCACAGGCTATTTACACTAATTGTATATTATACTCCTATTTAAAAAAAAAACAATGCCCCTCGAAAAATAAATTAAAGGGGGATTAGCTCCCACCCCTCTGTTTCTGATCTGTATACTTAACCAATTACCCTCCAAATCTCATCAGGGAAACACTTTATCAGAATAGTCCGGTATACCAAATTTGCAGCAAATCCGATAGAAAACCCATTTATCTAAATTTAGGGGATATTAGGCCTCCACTTCCCCCCTTTATACTTAACCAATGTGATCAGGGAAGCGCTTTATCAGAATAAACCGGTATACTAAATTTGAAACAAATTGGATAAAAAAACTATTTATTTAAATTAAGGGGGTATTAGCCCTAGTTCCCCCTTTATACTTACACAATGAACCGCCAAATCTAATCAGTGAAGCGCCTTATCAGAATTAACCGGTGTACCAAATTTGAAGCAAATCTGATAATTCTGCATGAAAACACATTTATCTAAGATAAGGGGGGTTAGTCTCCCGTCCTCCTTTTATACCTAATCAATGAACTCCCAAAACTAATTAGAAAAGCGCCTTATCATAATGAACTTGAAATAAAATTGAAGCAAATCGGATATTTCTCTCAAGAGTTATTACGTTACGTACATACATACATACGTACGCACGTACACGTACATAACTACATAAAGAACCTGCGGGCACATTAGCTCTCAAACTTTTATCGCCTGTAAGCTAAAAACTGGTTAGAAGTAAAAACGCATACCACAATGGAAAACGCTTTTCCAGCAATTATTGCTCACAGACACTAGTGTGAGACAGTATACTGTGTTGTTATTTCGCGTGTCCGTGTAAATAGACGATAAATGCTATGCACACCATATGCTAAGCAGCTTGTAGTGCACTTCATTTATGCATATAAAATTCAATATGTTTGAAATAGTGTAATATCAATAAAATGAATTAAAGAATTTTTCGAACAAATCAATTTTTCAAATGATTTCTCCCTACGGACCATAATGTAACAGTAATCTTTTGAATGACTCAAAATACTGAATATCCCAAGGTTATCTATCTATTATATATATGAAATCCAAACGGAAATTTCGTTCCGAACATCTATATTTCGAGTTCTGATGCATGGATTTTGACGGAACTTACACTGTTAGATAGGTATCGTTAAAGGGAAGGTTTTAAGCTATAACACATCATTCTACGTAGATTAGTTGTAGAATTATGACGAAAAGTTCTGTTATTTTAGACGCTAAGTTTACCATTTTATTTCTTGGCAAAATTTATCGTTGATAAAAAAAAAAAAAAAAAAAAAAAAAAAATGGCTATTACACCTCGAAAAATAAAAGAAAAAACTTACAATTTTTATTTAAAAGAAAAAAAAAAGAAGAAATCCGTTTTAATGAGTGATAATATTAAAAAACGAAAATATTTAATTTAAACATGAAAGGGACGTAGAGGTCTGCACGGGCCGGAATTTCCAGGCCCGGGCCCGGCCCGGCCCGAACGAAAGCTATCTTGGCCCGGCCCGGTGTAAAAATTGGAAGTTCGGCCAGAGCCCGGCCCGGCCCGGCCCGTTTGCATTTTTACAGTTCTCGGCACGGCACGGCCCGGCCCGTACAAAAATCAGTGAAAACAGGCCCGGCCCGGCCCGACACAATTCCTACAAAAAAAAAAACCGTTTTTTCTCAACATACAATTAAGATTCTTTTAATGAATACTACGTACATATTTATGGGAACATTTTACAGTATATTTTACATTACTATATGATATTCGCAAAACAGAGAGCACACAATAGTAAACATTAACGATTACCTACAGTGTTTTAGTCATCATACAGACATTTCAAAATGGAAATAAGGATTCATTAAAAGATTAATGTAGTTCAGAATAAAGGATTAAAAACATGATAATTTTTGAAGCTGTATAATAAAAAGTAGATTTGTGAAAATATTTCTCTCATTTTTAAGGCTTTTCTCAAATCCAAAGGAGCTACAATTCGACACATTTATGAATTCTTTTCTTTTCGGAAACGCGTAAGACTGGCAGGTATTCTTATTCAGAAGCTATGTAAATGTCGTTTTTTTCATAGATAAAAGCAATATATCTTTCTGAAAATACTGTCAAAGTTAGTGTTTTGAATTGAATTTCCGGAAGCGATAGCACAGGAAAGGGGAAAAACGTACAGTCACGTGACAGGAATCTCTGTTATCTCTGTAAGTAATTTATCAAATATGGAAAAAGCTATTCGTTTCCAAATGCCTTCAATAGGCAGGCCTGTCAATTTTATGCCTTTATAGTTAAAAATTTTGTCAGAAAATGTGTCTGAAAACTTCGCACTGTTGAGCAGTGAATATGAGAACCACCTTAAGTTATATTTCCAAAGATACTGTTAAGAGAAGTTCATTATCACTATTAATACTACAAAACACAATGACTGTTCTACACATCCTGAGATCGATTAAGACCAGTTCCGTCCCGGCACGAGTCTTCTGAAAAAAAATTGAACTCGGAATCAGACATCTTGTAACTGTACGATGTCGATCTCTACGATGGACATGTTACATTTCTGTAATGATGTTGTTAAACTCGCATCGGCTCGTGACGCACATTTATACTTCTCGAGAAAATCATATTAATTGAAAATGGCTCGTATTTTATCTGCTTCGCTTAAATTCTTATATCGGGCCGACAGGCCCGATTAATTTTTTTGCCGGCACGGCCCGGCCCCTTTATTTTGTCTGTCGGTCCGGCCCGGCCCGTTGAAAAAATTGCCCTAATTCTGCCGGCCCGGCCCGTTTGAAAATTCGCCTTCATTCCGCCGGGCCGGGGACAGGCCTCGGGCCAAGCCCGGGCCCGTGCAAACCTCTAAGGGAATGTTCGTAATGCTTAAAAAAGTACTCAGATAAAATATTGCAATTGAAATAAGATTTAGCTATTTATCTTTTGCGTCAGGTTAAGAAAAATGCATCTGAAAAATTGATAGGATGATATCAAGGAAGTTTCCATAAGCGCATGCTCAGAAATATTTGAAAAAATTACATAATATTCTTCTCCTGAGGAATATATAGAATATTCTTCTCATGACATATAATATGTTTATAAAAATAATCGACAGAACCTCGATTAAAATAATGAAAATTTAATTTGCTTGGCGATTTAATGCTGGTTGGCGACACAATAAAATTTTGAATGATACTTTTTTTATGATAAATAATTTTCAAGTAAAACCTTTTTCTACTCTTCATATGAAGTTAGTAAGATTAAGTTTAACTTAAATAAATACATTTTTTTAATGCAGTTTTGTCATATACCTTTATATGTGTATATATTAAAATTTTACTATCATAATTATACGGTTTAAAACAAAATTTAAGTTTATTAAATTTGTTCCAAACTTAAAACTAATGCTCGATTCGGAACATTGGCAATTTGACTTTGATGGAAATAGTCTCAGCTCGCTTGTGTTTCATGCCAAACATCTCCTCGCGTGTGACATGACAATTTACCTGTGACATTATTCAACATAACTTTAATTACTTGTGACACTATTTGTTTGTGAAATATATTACAAAATGGCGACTTCTCGAGCAACATTTCGTAAGACTGCGAAATATTGGACATTTAAATATCGTTTTGGTAATGCTGCGGCAGATGGCAGCACTAAAGAAGTTTTCTGGCAATCTTGGCGTTTAATCATGACTGGACTGCGTTCGTAAAATAATATAAAGAGAATCGCTTATTAAGAAGATTTACCTTTGTTCTGAACTATTAACTCTGATATAACTTTTATGGGCCCCTTTTACTCTTCACTTGAAGGACTGACGACGGTCAGGCCAGAACGCACAAATTTCTGTGTGTTGTCCTATTGTTTAAAGGAAGAATTACTTCTCCTACGTGGATTCCATATCCTATGTCATTATTTACTAATTTTATTTTATTTTCTTTTGTAGAGTAGCAACATGTAATCAAGAATATATCCCCAATTAAATTTGATTTTCACTGCATATCGACTTTTCGATGAAGATATGTTTCTCACATTATCATCTCTTATTTTCAAATAAAATCAAACAAATATTTTAGGTAACACACGTAAGAAAGAAAGGAATTCTACGTCGGATTACCAGAAAGGTAAGAAAATACCTTTTATATATCATTATTGTTATTTAACTATTTAATACGATAACTGTATATTTAAACTGGGTTATCAGCTTACGCTATATCGAACTAACCCTTCCAACATACTTTATGAGATTATGAGATCTGACAAGAAGGGGAAAATAAATAAATAAATAAAATAAATAAAACCCGGTAATAAAATATTTGATTGTGATATTTTGATGAAATTGAAAATGATGCACATTTAACATATGAGATATGAAATGATAATTATTGAAATATATATATGAAAATAAATGTGCATAAATGAAAATCAATACTGTTTTGAAAATTGATACTGTTTTGAGAATTGATATTGTTTATAAATATTAAGACTGATATATATGATATATATAACATCACGCAAAAAAGCTATTATTATTAATGTATGATTGATTATTTTATTTACATTTATATATATTCTAAGAATGTTATAAATTTCTTATATAAAACACGGAACTATTTTATGTGAAATATATATGTTATCAAAGAGTATATAATACTTGGAAAACACGCAATGGCTGCTTGAAAAGAAATTACAGCAGTCGAAAAATTAAATAATAGTAATTATAATCATTGGTAAAAATAGCAAATAAAGCCTTTGTGCAACAATATTAAAAAGCAGAAAAACCAACGTTTAAAATGCACAAATAATAAATGAAAAGCAGCAAACAGCTGTTTCGAATCTACTAGCGAGATTCTTCTTCAGTGCAAAAGGAACAGCGTGCTAGAAAAAGCTCTTTTTGCTCAGCCTTGCTTTTTCTAGCACGCTGTTCCTTTTGCACTGAAGAAGAATCTCGCTAGTAGATTCGAAACAGCTGTTTGCTGCTTTTCATTTATTATTTGTGCATTTTAAACGTTGGTTTTTCTGCTTTTTAATATAATCATTGGTGTTTCAAGTTAGAAAATTTATTAATTAAAGATGATTTGTTTAAATATGTGAAAGAATCCCCACCTAGCTCACCCGATGATACTTACACCAAAAACGCCGCTAAGGCGAAAGCCATCATTTGTTTGTGTATTGACGATACGCAAATTGTACATATTAGAAATTTGACATCCCCAAAAGACATATGGGAGAAACTGAAAAATGTTCACCAAAGGGCGAATTTATCGTCTAAGTTATTCCTTTTGAGGAAGCTTTACTTCCAAAGGTTAAATGAGGGTGGAGACTTAAATTTACATATCAACAATATATTGACTATCCGCGACAAACTTGCTGCTATCAGAGAGCTAATAAATGATTCACACATAGTGGCAATTATGCTTTGCAGCTTGCCTCAGTCTTACGCTCCTCTCATAACAAGCATGGAGGCTAGGGATGAAAAGGACTTAGACCTTGAATTTGTAAAAAATAAATTGATTGATGAGTACTCTCATAGAATTGAAAACAAAAACACTAATACACGTCCAAGGGACACTGCGTACAAAATAATAAATAAAGGCAGCAAAAAGTATTACAATTTTTGCCAACGAGAAGGACACGTCCGTTCAGAATGCTAAAAATTAAAAAATAAACAGAAAAATAACTACCAAAAACATGAAAATTATAACAGGAATAAATTCCACAGCAATTCCAACTTTAAAGCCAATTCGGTAAACCCCAAAATCAATATAATGGTAGCAAAACTCACTCCTCAAATTTTTGCTTTAATAGCAAAACAAATATAGAGGATGAGGTCAACCAATCGACCATTCCTCCATTCCCAGTGGAAAATAATTTTGAAATTGAGTCAATAAAAATTAACCAAACACAAACAACAGATTCAAACACATATATAATCGACTCTGGTTGTACCAGGCATCCGCAAAAACAAATTTTGCTACATTCATAGCCGGGAACATTGGGAATATAACAATCGCTAATGGAAAAAGGCTTAATTCGCAAGGTATGGGCGACGTAAAAATAAAAACAGACAAAAACCACTACATTACACTAAAAGATGTACTGTATTGCCCAGAACTAAAAAGCAATTTATTGTCAGTTAAGAAAGCCACTGAAAATAACATAAAGGTAATTTTCGAGAGAAATGCATGCTTATTTGTCAAAGATGATAACATAATCTTGACAGCTAAATTAAATGATAATCTTTACGTATTAAACCCTGAAGATGATTACGGCTATACTATTAGTACTCAAACTTTCAGTAACAATGCAAACTGTATTTCAATGTTGCTCTGAAGACTCGGACCCAAAAACTTTGATGATATTAAATACCTAGTTAACCATAAATTAGCCGATGGGATAACAATTAATAATTGTAAACATGACACGCGATGCACCAAGTGCATTGAAGGGAAACTTTCCGCTCTGCCGTACCCTAAAGTAGCCACAAACAGAAGCAAAGAAATCGGTAGTCTTGCACATTCCGATATTTGTGGCCCCATGCAAACAGAAACGATAGGAGGGAAAAGATACTTCATAACATTCACGGATGATTATAGCAGGTGCACAATAACATATTTAATAGCGCATAAATCGGAAGCCGTTAACAAATTGAAGGAATACATAGCGCTAACAAAAAATAAATTTGGCAAGTTGATAAAATCAATAAGATCCGATAATGCTAAAGAATATATCAGTGATGAATTTGAAAACTGCCTGATCGAAAATGGGATAGAGTGCCAATTGAGTGTTCCCTATTCTAGCCAGCAGAACTGCGTCTCGGAGAGAAATAATAGAACGATAGTGGAAATGGCTAGAATCATGTTGTCGGACGCTAAGTTACCTAAACAATTCTGGAGGGAAGTTGTCATGTCCGCCACCTACCTCATTAAGCGTCTACCAACAAAAGCTAATGAAAATAACATGACACCTTATGAACTTTGGCATAAAAGAAAACCCGATCTCTCGAACATTAAAACATTCGAATGTAAGGCATTTGCCTATATCGACAAACCTAAAAGAAGTAAGTTAGATAAGAAAGCCATCGAGGGAATAATGTTGGGATACGATTTCAGGAGCAAGGGCTATAGAATATATACAGGTGAAAACAAAATTATAATATCTAGAACCGTAAAATTCTTCCAAGAAGGAATAAAAGATGAGGAAATTAAACCCGCCAAAGAAAATCAAAACAACAAACCAACTCCCGCAGATAATATCGAAATTGATCTAGAAGAACATGATGATGATCAGATTAACACCCCGACCGACAAATCCCCTGAACTGAAAAGATCGCAAAGACAAAATCGCGGTGTGCCACCTAACCGTTTTGGAATAACCGCAAATTTGTGCCAAATTCAGGAGCCAAAGTCATGGACAGACCTACAAAACATCAATGACGCGGAAACTAAAAATAAATGGCTAAAAGCTACTAGTGAGTAAATAGAATCTCTGAAGCAAAATAACACTTGAAGACTAATAAAACCTATCCCGGGAAAACACGTCATAGGTTGTAGGTGGACGTTCAAGGCAAAAAAGGGAGCCAACGCGTCAATAGAGCGATATAAAGCTAGATTGGTCGCTAAGGGATATGCTCAAAAAATATGGAAGTGATTTTGATGGGACCTATGCACCCGTTGTAGCTCATACCACCCTGCGAGCGTTCTTAAACGCAGCGGTGTACAAAAACCTTAAACTAACCCACCTAGATGTCACAACTGCTTTCTTACATGGCGACTTGGAAGAAGAAGTTTACATGCATCATTCAGAGGGATACATAACAAAAGGGGAAGAAGATAAAGTGTGTAGTTTAAACAAAGCAATTTACGGCCTTAAGCAAGCAGCTAGGGCGTGCAACCAAAAAATCAGTAAGTCGCTAAGAGAACTAAATTTCGTAGAATGCGCATCAGACAAATGTCTGCACAAAAGAGTCCAAAATGGAAAAATCGCATACATAATCGTGTATGTTGATGACATCTTAGTCGCGGGAGATAAAATAGACACACACGAAATATACACTGAATTATCAAAGCAATATGAAATCAAAAACTTAGGTCAAGTAACACAATATCTAGGAATAAACATAAAGGAAACAGAAAACAGTAAACTAGAATTAGACCAACAACACAAAATAATACAGATCGCAGAAAAATTCAATTTGTTAAATGGTAAACCTACATATAAACCCATGAATACTAACTACTTTAATATGGATCCAAACGGGAAACTAATAGGAAATAATGTAAAATTTAGACAGGCTATAGGAGGGCTTCTATACATTGCAACTTTAACTAGACCCGACATAGCATCAGTCGTTAATATCCTGGGAAGAAGGAATGAATCCCCAAGGGAAGTCGATTGGCAAGCTATCGAAAAGTTAATTAGATATCTACTTACTACCAAAGATCTGAAATTTGTCATTGATAAAACAAAACCTCCAATCATAACGGCATATAGCGGTGACGATTGGGGCAACGATAGAATAGACAGGAAGTCAACTACTGGGAACTTGTTTAAATTAGGAAATAATATATTGGCATGGTCATCGAGGAAACAGAGTTGCACAGCACTCTCGTCCACGGAGGCTGAATATATCGCTGCCTCTAATGCAGGTCAAGAAATCGCGTGGTTATTAGACTTATTAAATGATCTCGAACTGTGTCAACAACTACCCGTAACGTTGTACGAAGATAACTTATCAGCCATGAGATTGACTGAAAACGAAAAAGCACAGATAAAAACTAAACATGTGGAAGTGAAATATCACCATATCAGACATCTATGCCAGAATGGCATAATCAAAATAACTTATTGCCCATCGAAATTAATGTTAGCAGACGTCCTCACCAAGCCGTTGCCAAAGCCTCATTTCGAGTGCTTGAGAAATAAATTAAATATTTTACGCTCGTCGGTTTGACATAAAAAGCGGGGATGATGGAAATAGTCTCAGCTCGCTTGTGTTTCATGCCAAACATCTCCTCGCGTGTGACACGACAATTTACCTGTGACATTATGCAACATAACTTTAATTACTTGTGACACTATTTGTTTGTGAAACATGTTACAAAATGGCGACACTTCCTGAGCAACATTTCGTAAGACTGCGGAACATTGGACATTTAAATATCGTTTTGGTAATGCTGCGGCAGATGGCAGCACTAAAGAAGTTTTCTGGCAATCTTGACTTTTAATCAAGACTGAACTGCATTCGTGAAATAATATAAAGAGAATCGCTTATTAATCAGATTTACCTTTGTTCTGAACTATTAACTCTGATATAACTTTTATGGGCCTCTTTTACTCTTCACTTGAAGGACTGACGACGGTCAAGCCAGGACGCACAAATTTCTGTGTGTTGTCATATAGTTTAAAGGAAGAATTACTTCTCCTATGTGGATTCCATATCCTATGTCATTATTTACTAATTTTATTTTCTTTTCTTTTGTAGAGTAGCAACATGTAATCAAGAATATATCCCCAATTAAATTTGATTTTCACTGCATATCGACTTTTCGATGAAGATACGTTTCTCACATTATCACCTCCTATTTTCAAATAAAATCAAACAAATATTTTAGGTAACAAACTTAAGAAGGAAAGGAATTCTACGTCGGATTACCAGAAAGGTGAGAAAATACCTTTTATATCTCATTATTGTTATTTAAATATTTAATACGATAACTGTATATTTAAACTGGGTTATCAGCTTACGCTATATCGAACTCACCCTTCCAACATACTTTTATGAGACTTTGATATTGTTAGTGTCAGAAACAAGAAGTGATGGTTATTGTTGCCATGGAAATAACTACTTAATATAAAAATGTTTAGTGATAGCATGTTTAATTATCCAGCTACTTTTAAAGCAAACATAAAACAGTACTACTTGATTATGCCGTCGACAAAAAAACTACCGCCAAACTATAAGATTAAATGACAATAATGACTGATCGTAAATTTTGCATTCACTTGAAATTAAACACGCTACACGTGTTTGTTGCCTCATTAAGCGATTTTTAATTTGACTTCTATTTGTAATTTTCTTAATGTTTACAAATTTTATTTATCCTTTCGTTGTTTAAAATAAAAATTTTGTCCATTTGTATAATTTGGCGAGTATTTTGGCAGTGTCTATAATTTCGAGAAATTGGTCGACAGGATAATCAAATAGTATCCTTAAAACTTTTCTAGACGGTGAAGTCATGTAAAATTAAATAACTATTGCAACACGCAATTTGTATATATTATATACGCTTACAGATAAAAATAATACGCTAATCTTTCGTTTAGATTTAAATTCATTGAGTTTTAGGCATTTAAACACTTATTTAACAAGCAATTTCCAATGCGTTTAAATATCTTGCATTTGGGAAGGAAATGTGTTCGTAGCCAAATGTGGAACGTTCGTCTTTTTTCGCCAAACACTCAAATATATTTCTTTTTTTTCAGATTTTTACTGCGATTCCACCGCCAAATTTGACTGATGTTTTACTACATACATGAGTAGTTTTATAAGCTTTTTTTTTTTCAAAATAATTTGAGTATGCTCTTTAAGGAGACCTTCCTTATGAGTAACAATTTTGATTTTGATTTGTTCATTTTTATTTCTGACTCCTCCATCATGTGACTTACAGACGGAAACTAGCAGATGTAATTGTAAAAATGATGGTACTTATGATTTACATGTTATATGTTTATTTGTAATTTTGAGTTCACGTTTGTAATCAAACAATTTGATTTTAAGCCAAAAAGACGTAAGCGTGAATTAGGTTTAAGCGATGTTTACAATAAAAGGGATTTTGCAAGTGTACGACAGCATTTTTAGAGTATTTTTTTTAAAATTCAAATGTACTATAATTTAATAGCAATTAATATTTTAAAAATGGGGTCAAATATTTTAATTTTAGTATAAATGTCTCCCACACACGCGCATTGCATATTGTAAAATAATTTAATTTCAGACATTTAAAAAATTTCTCACCATACTTTACTACGAAAACATGTCGGTTTGTTTCCCCCAAATGTGTGACTTTTATAACCTCGAAGCCAGATTAGCTAATATTGTCCACTCTTATTTTAATAAAAACATATCTCCAATTTCCCTTATAGAAACTTCCAATCCTTGCAATGTTAAGTAGTAAAGATTATCCTTAAGAAAATGAAAGCAATTATGCGTTATTACCATCACGAAAAAAAACATTTTGCAAAAAAAAAAAAAAAAAATTCGCTTCTAAAATTACTTTTTGTTATTACTTTTTAATTCGTCATTTTTTTTTTCCATATCCTCCATTCTTTTAGAAATGTTATTAAAAGATATTCGATGAATCTTCCATAATCAACCATTCTACAATTGGCAAATTTAATTATATAATGTTGGAAGATTCGTTTATATTTAAAAGGAACCGTCGACTAATCCGATCGTAAATCCGATTTCAGAAGATTACGCGAAATGAGTACTTAGCGATTAGTAAATTTATGGGGTTTTTTTATTATGGATCAAATGCACAAAAGAATACTTACTATTATATATGTTTCATCTGCAGTTATTTTACTATCACTAAGGAAGGATCACTTTGAATGTACAAAAAAAACTTTCAAAGGCCAAAGGTGGCCAATGGAACATTATCTGTTCATTTAGCCTAGGTTTTAAAAAAAAAAAAAGTACCTCAGATTCAAATAAAATTTCAATCATTATAAAGCAATTTTGGCTGATGCACATCCCGAGCAGCTGATCGTAGTCACAAATTAACGTTTTTAGTTTTATTTAGGTGACAGACTGATGAATAATAACGTCTTAAAAATAAAAGCATGTTTATTTCTCCGTCTTATTACGCTCATTAGAGAAATGCGAAAAAAATCTTCGGTTTGCCAAAAAAGATCACTACTAAAAATTTTGCATAACTAACTTTATTTATCATTCGCAAAGTGTTTTGATAGGGAAAGATCTAAAATTAAATCAACAGCAATTTGACATTCTTTAATGGAATGTAGTTTGGCGCGTAATTAACTCTGCTTTGTAGCTAACTGTGGTACATTTGTAGCCATACTATTACGAACATTTCTAAAGTTTCACATCAAACTTGGATGTGGATCCGATTATGGATGATTGGAAATATTTTATTGAATGAAAACTAGAGGTTTAGTTTTCTATTTGAATCAGTTATCGAGGGTATTTTCCTAGGTTAGTAGTTGCATGATTAAAACTGGTATACAAAAAGAAACGTGAGTTAAAATGACATTGTTTTCATTTTATTCACACAATTCAGCTTTAAATATCCACTTTTACATGATTTACATATTTTAAAATAGAAAAGTTTAATACTGTTTTGACTGTATTTAATCTACTGGAATTCGAAGATAAGAAACTGTAGAAAACCTGCCAAAAGAAGACGTATATTACCAAATATAATGTAACGTAGAGAGAGATTGTATTTATGTTATTAGTTCCACACATAGCACCAAGCTGAGAAGCCCGGAGTAAAAGAACTAGCAAACGAAAGTGAATAACCCGAACATTCTTTAAGTTAAATGGTCATTTGTAATTTATGATGATCGTAATGGCCGCATTTCCCTCCCAAACTCTTCATGCTGTACTAAACACCTAAACAGTTGCTTCTGAATTGCCCGAATTCCGTCTAACGCATCAAATAATATAATAGCACAATGGCATGCGATGCGTATTCAGAAAATAACGGAAGGACATTCCAGGTGAAGGTTCATATTAATTTAAAATACAGGGTCGATTTCTCCATTTCGTTTGATTGAAGGTTTATTTGAAAAATGGACCAAAGCAGCGGGCTCAGCCTGCTAGTACCTAATAACATATATCGATCACAGGGCCATACGAGTATATTTACACGAAGTAGAGCATTGCCAGGCAAATCAAATTCATAAACATTTTTCAACAATGTAGGAAAGCATAAATTAGCAAGTTCGTTTTCTCATTTTCAAGCAGGTTTTTTAACAGTGCGCATTCATCGTATTTAAAAATGTATAGTGATTTCTTCCAAAATAAACAAAACAAAGAACAACACGTAGCTTTATAATGCTATTAGATGCTTACAAAAGCATATTGCGCAACTTCGAATTATTTTAATATTTCTTCTTCCTTTTTAATGCTTTCCAACATACTTGAAAAGTGTTTATGAATTCGGTTTGTCTGTGCATCTGTCCGTATATCTGCCTGTCTGTCTATCTGCTCCTTTTCTTTACACGCGTAAATATAGTCCGATTGCCATGAAATGGATATATATTATTGGGTATCACTATGGCATGTTCGGTATTGCAAATGAAGTTTGTAGCTCAAAATAATTCCGATATATTAAGGTCTATGGAGGAAAATCGTTTGCGGTGTACTTTAATGATATTACACTATTCTGAACATAATGAAATCAATATTTATCACTGAAGTCCACTCGAAGTTTCTTATTGTAATGCATGGTGACCATAGAATTTATCGTTCATTTTCAGCGACAGCCAAAAGATTTTGGATAGTGAAGAAAATGAACAATAATTGAAATATTGAAGTATATTAACAATAATTGCTGGAAGTGCGTTTTCAGATGTAATACACGATTTAAAATTAAACTATTTTTTTTTAAATATTACTCCGTGTGTATAAATTCTGTATATCATATACAGGGCTGCACAAAAGTTTTCCACAATATTCATTATTAGGCGGAAATTGGTGAGTGAAAATTTTCAATTGTGCTATGCGTTTAAATGAACAAACATTTAGCATACTATTTGGTATGCATCCATCTATGTATATCATATGCACGGATGCAAAAAATATTCGTATATTTTAACGAGTATTTATGGTAATAGCAGTAAAGTTTCGTTATAGTGTACTCAATGTGTTGGAAAGTGTTTCATAATCTATACTGTACGCGTACTTTTTCGTTTATTATTATTATTATTACTATTATTATTATTTAGTTTTACATACGCGTAGAGAAAATTGTTCTTTTTCAATTTAAAAATTGATTCTGAAATAAAAATCTGACTTACTTCCTTGGTCTGATTTGATCTTGAATAGGAGTTATTTTTTTCAAAAGATTTTTTATTAATAAATATTTTACAAAGCATTTAATAAATAATAGTAGCTTGTTTTGTAACGTTTCTTTTCGAGCTACAAATACGGGTTAATTTATCAGAGCAAAATATCTTAACACGATTTTTATCTCTAGTTAAGCTTTAATGGTTTTCAAAATGAGCTTATTATTAAAATGTCGGTATTAAATATTCTGGAAGATTGAAAATGCGAGACACCTAATGGTGTATTTTTACAGCGGTTTACTAAAATATCCATTAAGACTACACAAATTACGCTAATGTAAATTTAATGAGTATGCAGGGAATATAAAAGATAAAGTATCTTATTTAGTAAATTTTTATGAGTATCAATAATGCATTAGATTGTTATTTAAATTTGGTTGTTTTCATAATTATCATAACAATGGAGCTTTTATTGTCATATTTAAGGAAACATATTAGTTCTCAAATGAAAAACACAAATGTTTTTTTTTTTTTATAAAATGATTACATTTTAAAAACTTTCAAACGCTTTCTTCTTCCCCTTTTTTCCAAAATTGAGAAGCATGTTGGTGTTTGCAGCTTTCAAACTAACAAAAACTGTTTTCAAAAATTTTTAAGTGTGCTTGTAAACAAATCTATATGTTTGATACAATACTTAATTTCAATGTGTAAACTCGTGCCATAAACATTAAAAACGCATCAAAATTCTATGGCCATTGGCCATTTTTGTCTATGTTAGAGTCCAGATGTACAAAATAACATAAAGATTTTATATTCATATAAAGGTTTAAACGACGCATATAAATAAAAGTTCCTTCAAACAAAAAACTGAACAATCAAAATCAGATCATGTGTTAAAAAGTTATGTGTAGGCATACATAATGACATTATATGTGTATAAATTAAGTGTTTAACTCTCTCGCTGCGTAACTGTTTTATCAAAATAGCTCCAAAAATTGCGCACTTAATTCCTTCGCGACGAGCGTCTTTTAAGAATTTTTATTCTTTTGCCACCGGTTTTTCAAAACAAAATTTTTCTTCTGATTTAATCGGGAAAATGCTCCGATCATATAAGGCAAAATTTACAATAAAAAGTAACTGGTGGGGATGATCAAGGCGGGTTAATTAGACGGAGAAAATGCATCCCCGATGAAATCAAGTGTTGGACAAATTTTGCTATTCTTACGTTGCCCGAGAAACTCTTGGGTTGCGTATCGAGAGGGTTAAACCATACTTGTACAGTGGCTTGTAATTTTAGGTATAATTTTGTAATAAAATTTTTACAATAGTTTTATTAAAGCCAAAAATAAACTCATTTATTTAATGATTCATCACATTTTTAATATCATGTTCTCAAAATCTCTTTATTTGATACTTCCACATAAAAAATAATTAATTTTTACACTCTTTTATTTAAGGGAGTCCGGGACACAAAAATCTGCACATTTTTCAAAAAAAAATTATTGTCTTAAAATTTTCTCTGTTTTTTTTTCTGCTTAAAATGGCGTTTAAACGATGTTTCTATCTTAATTGAATCAGAATATATTAATTTTTACGTTTTTGTTTGTTTTCAAAATCAGGCTTTCAAGCAATGGTTGTAATGGAAACGACTTCTTGTGAAAATGTGTTTTTCTTCATGATGGGATTTTTCACCATTTCTCGTATTTAAATTATTATAAGTCAAGAACCATTAAATATATATGGTTGAAACTGGGAAGATGTCTTTTTTAATTATTTTACTTTAATTTTGATTCAGCGAATTTGAAAAATAAAATTACTTTTGAAAATATGATTTAAAAAAACAAAAAAGTTACGTCATTTTTTTAATTTAAATATCTTTAATTTTTATTTAAATTAATACTTTTTAAAATACTGAATCAAAATTAAAACATATATATTTTTGTTTATTTAAAAGAAAAGAAATTGAAATTCTACAAATAATATTTCGAGTAATAATAATTTCAAATTACGCCACTTTCAATCAGTTTTAAATTTCAAAAATTTTTTTAAAAAATATAAGAAGATTTATCATGTGAAATTGTTTACAAATAATATAGTTAACCATCACAAATAAATTCAAAGTTTTAACTCAATAAATAACTAGTCGGATGTACCAATCCCAGAGCTTTCTTCTATCTCATACAGGTCAAAATTCGTTATCATTTTGTCAAAATTAAATGGCAATCTATGCTCATCATAGAGATTCTAAAAAGATGAAATTCCGCGCATTAGTTCTTGAGATATGACTATCACTGAAATCATGTAAACGCAGCATAGCAGTGCCACTTATAGGGTGATTTACACCAGAACCTAATTATCATCAACTTATGTCAACGTCTAACTGAATATGAAATTTGGGGGAAATTCGTGCATCAGTTCTTGAGATAGAACTATTGCGCAAATCATGACAAATGCAGCATAGCAGCGCCACCTGTTGAGCGATTTACACCAACACATAATAAGCAGCAATATTAATCAAGGTATACTTGAATTTGAAGTTTGATAAAAAATCATGCATTAGTTCTTGAGTTAGAGCTATTGAGGAAATCGTTCTAAATGCAGCACAGCAGCGCCACCTATTGGGCGATTTACACCAACACGTAGTCAGCATGATTTCATATCAAGGACTAACTAAATTCGAAGTTTAATGAAAACGTGTGTATTAGTTCTTGAGATAGAGCTACTGCGAAAATTGTGTAAATCCTTCAAAATGCAGCATAGCAGCGCCACCTGCTGGGCGATTTACACCAAAAACTAATCAGCACCAATCTATATCAGCGACTACCTGAATATAAATTTTTATTAAATTCCGTGCATTAGTTTTTGAGATAGAGCACCCACAAAATTTGTCTCACAACATACAGACAGACAGACAGACTCACAGACAGACATTTTATGAAAACATGTTTTTTGGAATCTCTGACCCCTTAAACGTGTAAATTCGTCAAAAACTGGAAGTCGAACATTTTCATGAATAGCTAGAAGAAAGTAAAAATTATTTTAAAATGTGTCCCGGAACCCTTAATTCAATCTGTTTTTTTTGTACGTAAAAATGAAATTTTGTAATCGATTTTTATCCCACTTCTTTATATGCTAGAATTACAAAAATACGTTAAACGGTGTGTTTCGGATGACAAAACAACATTTTAATGTATTCAGTACTTAATTATAAATAAATACATTAATTTTAAGACATATTTCCGTTAGACCACCACAGGTGATAAACCGCCAAATACTCTGCGTAACTTGTACCTTTGTATATAAGTTGAAACAACAACGGATTTAACGATTAAATAAACGCTCATCGAAATAGGCCAGATTTCTGTGAAACTGTTAAAATCAAACATTTTAATGCCTAAAACGTACAAAGTAAATAATTAATAGAAAATGAAAAATGTAATATTCTAAAAAGTACACTTTTATCAATTAATAGATTAATATTAATTTACATGGTGAGAAATCAAACAATAAATCTCCAAAAGGCATTTTAAATAATTTCTCATTAATTCTTTCTTGTTGCCCAATATTAAAAAAGTAACAGAAAAAAATTATACATTTTTTAATACATTCACTTGTTTGTGTTTTTCACCAAGTGTAAAAAAAGTAGTGAATTTTCCATAATCAAGTTCAGTGTCCACTATAGGTGCAGATTGACGGTTGTAAGTAGCCACGTGGCGACTAAATTTTTTGCTTTGGCGTCTAAGTCGCTATGCTTCTTATAGGGATGCCCCTTTTTGCCGAAAGATTTTCAGATTTTTTAAAATTATTATTAATCGCGGCATTATGTCTCCTCCATAACCCCGCAATATTTACCGCTTTTCTTGTTTTCTTATTGTCTATAATTAAAAACTATGATTAAACATGGACGTCACATTTCCGCGGAATCGTAAATTCATTGTTTTCTTCGAAAAAAAAAAAAACTGCGATGTCCACGCGATCGAAAACAAGTGGGTAAGTGTGATCGCAGATCGCAAAGAGGGTTTCGTTTAATATTCCTTTCAAAGCACTTTATCCTTTTGCAAAATCTGTTAGTTCCACATTTCGCAACCAGAGGGCCCACTCTATTCTAAACAATCCTCTATCCGAACGAAACTCCGTTTTACAACCTATCCGTTGATATATTAGTCGAGTGCATCGGGCCGATAGCACCCGAGATAGGTAGGCGCCTCCTGGCGGTAAAAAAGGAACTAAAATATGTAAGTCTATGGTACATAATATGAAACAGTGGTCAAAGGGGTGTCGGCAAAAGTTAGAAAAGTGACCCCCGGGTGAAAAGTGGGGGGATAAAAAATTGCTTAAAATACACAAGTTAGAGCCCGGAGAGTTAAATAATATAAGACTTTTTGAAAATTTTAAAACTTTTTCGTGTGATCGAAAGGGTTCTGCTGTAAGTATGCAAAATTTCATATCTCCAACTTAATTAGGGCCTGAGTTAGAAAAATTGCTTAAAATACACAAGTTAGAGACCGGAGGGATAAATATAAAACTTTTTGAAATTTTTATGTTTTGACGTGTGATCACAAGTGTTTAGCTATAATTACGCAAAATTTCAAGTCCTCAACTTTATTAGGCGCTGAGTTAGAAAAAAAGCTTAAAATACACAAGTTAGAGCACAAAGGGTTAAATATAAGACTTTTTCGAAATTTTATGATTTGTCGTTTGATGCGAGGTGTTCAGCTATAAGTATACAAAATTTCAAGTCTCCAACATACATAGTTTCTGAGACCGGACACTGTAACGTACAGACAGGCAGAGGAGTGAGACAAATAGGGTTTCGTTTCGTCAGATGAACGAAACCCTAAAAAAAATGGCGTTTGAGGTGCGCCACGAATTATTTCAATAGAGGTGGTATTGGCATACCACATTTAGCTTGCGACACGCAGAAAAATTTGAGCCGATAAAAGAATGCGTTTGGGTCCCACTCATTAAATTTGTAGCTCTGGAATTAATTATTCAGATATGTTCTTCAGGTAGACACTAGATATTGACATGCGATTCTTCTACGAATTAGTAGAATACCTCGAATTATTATTTATTTACTTAGCAGATTTCCCTAAAATCAATCGGTCATGAAAAGAAATTGGGAAATTCCTCGATCGGTCATGAACTTTGTAAAAACCGTCCTGGAAAAAATCCAGCGAATTTCGTCTATCGCTAGCCAAATGAAAGAATGAATTTCGTCTATCGCTAGCCAAATGAAAGAATGAATTTCATCAATCATTCACGAGATAGAACTGCAAATATCGACAATCTGTCGTGAAATAAACCGCGGTTTTCGTCAATAGTTTGATGGAAAAAAACACGATTTATGTCAATCTGTCGATAGAAAAAAAAAAACGCGAATTCTGTCAATCGGTCAAAGGAAAAAAAATTTGAATCAAATTTTATCATTCCGTCCCGAAAAAACCCGCAAATACCAACAATCAAAAGAATTGAATTTCATCAACCGCTCGGAGAAAATACGAGAATATCGACCATTTTTTTCGCAATCATTTGACGAAATTTGTGGGAGGTTTTTTAAGATTCTTTGACAAAATTCACGTTTTTTCTTCAATCTTTTGACGAAATTCGCGTTTTTTTTGTGATCCTTTGACAAAATTGACAATTTTTCCGCGGCCCTTTGATGAAATCAGTAGTGTTTTTTTTGGTTTTTTTTCGTGATCATTTGACGAAATATGCAGGTTTTTTCGGTATTCATTGATGAAATTCGCATTTTTTTCTCGATCCTTTGGCGAAATGGGCTATTTTTTTTCTGCGAACGATTGACGAAATTGATTTTATCGGCAACCATTTGTCGAAATTCACTATATTATTTTATGTGCGAATTTTCGGAACTGAATGCCTTAAATTTTCGGGAAATTCGGCACAGAATCAGCCCTGTGATAATATTTTTTTAAAGATAATTTTTCTTGTCTATTCTTCAAAAACAAGTGTTTGAACTGCATTTTGATTTTTATAGTGCAAAATAATATTACTCACACATTCCCAATTTTTTTTTTATGTACTCTTGTAGGATAAAATGAAAATAAATATTGTTTTCCTAATATTCTCCACTACCGTGATTGCTAAGCTTATGAATATATTTTTTTTATCTGTATCTTTCTATACTTTATATTCAGAACTGCACATAGTTTAAAATTTAAATTACACTTAATTTATACCCAAATTGTGATTAAATTAAATGTACACATTTGATATATTTAGTCTAAGTTTTGTTGTACATGTGTATATATTAAACGAATTATTTTTTATTGAGAGTTCCTGAGTTTTTTCCTATATAAACGTTATTGCTTTTATGCAATTTTTTCCCAATGTGGCGATTGGATTTTTTTGGGTTTAGGAGCCACTGGCTCCTTAATGATTTTGAGAATTTGTACCTATAGTGTCCACGCCAAACGAATGCAACTGAAAATTTTGGGAAAAGACATGACTTGCTGTCAAAAAATGAGGCATGATTTTCACGATGAATGTATTTATAAAAGAGGGTTTCATTTTGTTTTGTGTTTAAACTAGGGGGCTCTACCCCCAACGATCTAAGCTCTACAACTTCCGCTCAGACACCGCAGATTCTAAAAACACGCTAATTTGATCGGTTTTAAAAATACTACGGAAGATTAAATTATAGGGTAACTCTTGGATAGATGACCATAGTTATTAAAGATTGTAATAAAAATTCTTAGAATGGAAATACCAGAAACATTTATAGATATTTAAAATTCTTATACATATACTCATCACATTTTATACAAAAAATAATTAAATATTGAAAACAAAAAGTGTTAAACAAAATTGAAATTAAAATGGCAGATGGCCATCTCTCCTTCAAGCCGAGGAGAGATGCCCATCCAGTACAAGAAAGAAAAGGTGAAGTTAAATTGCAAAAAATAACACATTTCTTGTAGTTAATCATGAAAAGCATATATAGGAATGTGTAAAGATGCAGTTATAGGATGGAAAATGAGTGCGTAAAACTCGAATAAACAAAACTTGAAGTATAATTTCAACACTTCACTTTTCGTAAAATCCTACTACATGTTTGGCGAAGGTCTTGATAATTTGTACACGTTTCATGGATCCACTTCAGGTACCTCATGCATTGTATCCAGACATCCTTTTTGGATGTGATATAATTTTGTTTTGCACAACCAACACAGTGATCCTAATCCAATTCTATTTACTCGGATTCTGTAGATTCTGATAATTTTAAATGCATTTCGTTTTCTTCGCTACTGGAAGTGTTTTTTTTTTCTCGCGTTAATTTTAGTTTTACTACGTTAATTTAGTATATTCATCAACTTTATCAGTTTCTGTTATGAAAGTCTCCGACTTTTTCAGTATTTTCTGAAACAAATAAATCGTTAGGTCTTATTATATTATTATTATTATTAAAATATTTATATTAGTTAAAATTTAAACAATTATATCACTATATTTATAAACATAAACGTTATATATTTATTTTAAATTTAATTATTTCTAGTTAAAATCATCACTGCGTATAATTTTGAAATATTGATTAAAGATGGCCGTCTCTCCTCGATTTCATGCGGCCATCTCTCCTGAAGTTGAAGGACTGATGGTCACCCAATTTAAAGCATCAATAGCCATTGTACGTCTTTGTTTTAGGCTTAGAATTAAAGGTTATATTATACACGTACCTTAAAAGTCCATACAGTATATATATATAATGTACGTACTGCAAAACATTGACATATCCAAGTCAAAAAAAAAAAATATTCAGCCACTAAATTAAATAAACATTAAATTACACTTACATTTTATAATCGAAAAACAAAACTGCACGTCACAGTAAATAAACTCGTTGAACTATTTCATACGAACAAGTTTATGTTGCAATCTATGATCATGTTTAGGAAATATTTAGACTGGCTATCGCTCCTCTATAGCCATCTATACTAGAGTTACCCTAATTATAATACCAGTGGAACGATCTCCCGGTAAACTGGTTGCCGTTCATGTTCTTTTTATAGAAGAACTTTAAGGCAGAATCAGCAGCTGTTTAAGACATCTAATGGCTGTTTTCGTGTTTGATTAAAGAAGATCAGTTAAACATTTGAAAATAAGCTAATATATAATGTATTATGTAAACACAGTATTTGCCTTCCGGTATCTTTTAACAGCGTTATAAGAAAATTGTTTCAAATAAGACATTTTAAATGTAGCGTTTTAAATCTGATGAAATTTTTACCAAAGTTTTCTTTTTCTTTTTAATATTCACATGAAAATACTTTTGTTCTTAGAAAGGAAACTTATTACTTGCGCAATCTTAGAATTGGCAACAATAAATAAAAAGATCATCTCGAAATATGAAATAAATGTCAGGTGTAAATATATATATATTTTATTTAAACAGTGTGGCAATATTATTATTTAGCCATATTCATTAGGACGTAATTTCCCACATTTACTGCTTTTAACGCATATTAATAAATTTATTATATTAAAGTTTTCTGTCTCTTTTAATATTCAATTGTAAACGCAATTTTTATGACGTAATTTTCAACATTTTCATGCTTTTAGCACACGATCATTTAAATCTAATTTATAAAAAAATTCTTTTTTTGATAATCACGTGTAAATAAATTTTAATTGAACGGAAATATTATTCTTTACACTGTTTTTAAAATTGGTAACAATTTAAAAAAATAACCTTTTACAAAATATGGAAAAGGTATCTCTTAAAATGGTAAAAATCTCTCTATTCTAAAAAAAAATAATAATAAATAACTAACGCTGTCACTGCCGCTGTTTTTGAATTTTTTGTTATCTGAGGTCTTTCTTCGTTAATATTAAGAAACATGCTGCATACAAAAATATGAAAATCGGTGGTATTATAGAAAATGTTTGATAAACAGGCTGAAGCAGACAGTTTATAAACACAAGAATTATTCTAAGAGATATTTAATGTTAGAGTTGGTCAAAATCGTTCCATTAAAAAAGTTTTATAGGAGCAAGAACTATTCATAGGAATTTAATAATTTTTTCTAAGTACATTCATTAGAAGCTCCCAGTGTGCGGACTGGATTTTTTTTTTTTTTTTGACTAATTTTTTGAGTGCTTATTTACATTTTAGATTCAAATTTTCAGCATTTTTATAGATATTTTTTACATATTTTAGAAAAGGTCATTGTTTTAAATTGTTGCCAGTTGTAAAAATTCTCAAAGAATAATATTTCCTTTAAACTAAAAATATATTTATACGTGATTATTATAAACAGAAAAAAAACCTATGAAATTAAAATCAAATGATTACGTGTTAAAAGCAGGAAAATGTTAAAATTTACATCATAAAAATTATTTATACATGTGAATATTTTGAAAAAAAAGAAAAGTATAAAATAATTAATTATTTCATATGTGTTAAAAGCAGTAAATGCGGATGAAATTACGTACTATTTCAAATGGCCAAATGATATCATTGCCAAACGGTTAAATTAAAATATATATTTACATGTACTCGAGAGATTTATTTCATAATTCTAGATGATATTTTTAACTGTTGTTGCCAATTTTAAGACAGCGCAAATAAAAATATTTTCTTTCTAACAATAAAAATATTTTCAGGTGAATATTACAAAAAGAAAAGTTTGGTGAAAATTACAACAGATTTAAAACGTGTCATTTAAAATCGTTTTCTTATAGCGTTATTAAAAAAATATCGGGAAACAAAGACTGTGTTGACTTAGTTCAGTTTCGTATTAGCTCATTTTCTGATGTTTAACTAATCTTATATAATCAAACACGAAAACAGCAATTAACGGCAGCTGATTTGGCCTTAAAATTCCTCAGTAAAAGAAAAATAAATGGAAACCTGTTTACAGAGATATCGCCACTGTTTTTTTTTTAAATTATAATTCAGTCTTCCGTAATCTTTTTATAGCCGATCAAATTAACGGATTTTTAGAGTCTGAACGGGGGGTGGCGAGCGTAGCTCGTAGGGGGTGGAGCCCTATAATTTGAATTTAAAAAAAAGTGAAAATTAATCAAATTAAAAAATAATTGCAGTCTGCAAACCGCAAGTTTGTAATGTATATCCTTAGAAAATTATGATTAAATTCCCATGTATAGGTTTTGATTCGATAAAACTTTTTTAATGGAACGATTTTGAACAACTGTCTGTTTCAGCGTGTTTATAAAACATTCTGTCTATAAGTAGGGAGTTCTGCCAACTACAAGCTACGCTCGGCAACCTCCATTCAGACACTGCAGACTCCAAAAACAAGCTAACTCAAAAAGTTTACGGAAGACTGAATTATAATTAAGTTCCCATGTATAGTTTTTCCTCCTATAAAACTTTTTTAATGGAACGATTTTGACCAACTTTAACATTAAATATCTCTTAAAGTAATTCTTCCACTCAAAAACTGTCTGCATCAGCATTTTTATCAAATATTTATCTATAATACTATTCATTTTCATAATTTGTATTCAGTCGTTTTCTTAATACCGACGAAGAAAGACCTCAGGTCACAAAATATTCATTTACGGCAGCTGTGACAGCGTTAGTTACTTTTTTTAGAATAGAGAGACTATTTTTACTTTTGCGCTTATTTTGTTAAACATACAACTGATATTCATAAATTCTGCTGATCGATTTTGCGTCTACTATACATGGTCTACAGAGATCGCTTTTAAAGATGATGTTTAGTTTCAAGTTTCAAGAACATATTTATTATCGCTGTTTGATATTGCTGATACTATAATCAGTTGCTTTTCATCAATATTATACCGTTTATCGATCTTTCAAAATACATTCCTAAAAACAATCTCTTTTTTAAATATAATTTAAAGTAATGCTACTTATTATTATGATAAAACTTTAACAGTGATATAATGATGATTTGAAGCATTTTAACTATGACAATATTTAAAGAAAATGTTTCGCGAAAGTTAAAGTCCCTAAAATAGAATATTATCAAGAACAGATATAACACTGAAAAAAACTTTTATTTTACGCCCTTGATCTGTAATTTTATGAGGCCTTTTAAATAAGAAAAGTTTATATTTTAGCATTTTCAAGACATTCTTTTAAAATTTCTGTACAGAAAAAAATATTGCGCTTAAAAGTGCTGTTTTTTTTTCTTTCACAATTTTAAAGCAAAACACGAATGTAAAACTCGAATTTGGGCCTATTAATGATGGTGTTTAGTGCAGAAATTCATTTGAAAATAATTACAACTTCATTTAATCATTTTTAATTGTCATTAATGAATTGTTATACATATATAAAACAAAATTAAAATTAAAAAATAACATTTGATTAAAAAAAAGGAGGAAAAGCAATTGTATTATATTTAATGCAGATTTTTTCGTTGTCATTATTATCACAAATGAACAAAATGGTTAAAAATATTTATTTATTAAATATAATTAAAAGTATAGCTATCAATTATCATCCAGATTGTATTAAAAAAATTGAATATCAATGTTCTTAACATTAGTCGAAATATGCGCATTGCGCATGATTAAAAAAAAATACAACATTGTACATTATTTACCGATTTTTATTTACCAATTAGAATAATTGTGTTAAAATTGATGTAACGTAAATTTGTTTTCTATAATAAATCATAGTTGATAGTGGCAAGGTTATCACAACTGACAATTCAATGACCAAAGCAAATCAAAATAAGAAAAATGCAGATGATCCGTAAGATCAGATTATCCATAAAGTATCGCATTTTATCTGTCAATAAAAATTGACAATGGTTTTAATTTTAAGCTGAACATGAAATTATTATTAGTTAGATTAGTGAAAAGATTCGATGCTTTGGATTATGCTCGGAAATGTATCTACTATCTCTATAAATATAAAATGAAAATGGAAATTTCGTTCAGGCTGCTTATAACCCGAGTTCTGCTGAATGGATTTAATGGAATAACTTGTACTGTTAGATAGCTAATATTTCAGTGAAGGTTTTAGTATATAACATATCTTTTATCGTTGATTAGTTATAGAATTATGATGGGAAGTTCTATATATGGGAGGAACGGGGGCTAAGACACCCCCTTAATTTAGATAAAAGGGATTTTCATGCAGAATTATCCGATTTTCTTCAAATTTGGTATATCGTTTTTTTTTCTGATAAAGCACTTCCTGATAAGATTTGGAGATTCATTGGTTAAGTATAAAAGGTGGAAATGGGGAGCTAATCCCCCCCCCTCCTTAATTAAGCTAAATAGGTTTTGCATGTAGAATTATCCGATTTGCTGAAAATTTGGTATACCGGTTTATTCTGGTAAGGCGCTTCCCTAATTAGATTTTGAGATTCATTGATTAGGTATAAAGGAGGAAAGGGGGGGGGGGTATTCCCTTAATTTATTTTTCGAGAGGCATTATTCTTTGAAATAAGACTATAATACGCAATTAGTGTGAATAGCCTGTGAGCTCAGTGGCATTAGTTTAACTGGGAACTTTTCTTTTTACTTAATTAGTAAATGACATTAAAGCCAAAGATAAGAAATTTGTTAATTTCTAATGTAAAAAGTATAAATTGCTTTTTCACGTAAACTTTTGCACATTGCAATTTGATTTTGATCAGAACTTTCATTTTATGAATGAATATGTTTTCTGTATTGATTAGAGGATCCCATCGATCCAAGTTGGTGTGATGCGGCAAGTCCTCCTCTCTGTCAAGGGATTTTCTAGAAAGCTTAAGGCAATGTAAAAACCAACTAGTCCGTAAAGATATCTGCTGACAGAAGATTGATGTCAGTTTATTCCCACGGGCTTTGGTTCCCTTAAGTTCTTTAGGTTCTTACTCGATAAGAATTTAAATCCCATAGATATAGGGAGGAAATTGATTTTTCATCAAGAAATTCAGAATTAGAATTTTTTATTTTCTATATTTTAAATTTACGTGACCATCATTCATATGAGGCCCTTAATATTTATTTAAGAAAGAGACAGAATGATGAATGCTCGTAGAATGACAAAAATGGAAAGGACAAAAGAAAAATTAATAAATGTTTTTTGGTTGCTATTTTTCACGACTTGTAACAAAACTTGATGTTTAATCGAAGAACCATCGCAGTGCGACAGGAGTAGTCACACTCAATAGGTTTGGATAGCAGCAGAAAAAGTATTTCTGTTTAAGATCCTACACTAGTCATGCGAAAAGGGTCGGAAGCTAATGCTAATCGTATGGGGAAGTTATTTTTAAAAGTTCTCGCTTAGAATTAATTATTTTTGAATGATTCTTTTGCATAAGATAGCTGAGAACTATCTCAAACCGGGCTAGATTTACTTTTTCGATTTTGGTTTCAGATTTAAAAAGAAGAAAAAACTTTCACTTTCAAATCCGGTAAGAACCAGTTATGAAATTGAAACTGTCCTAATACAAAATAACTATAACCAAAAGCGAAAAAGTAAAAACTAGCCCTGTTGGAGATAGACATCAGCTAAACTATTCTAAAATAATCATTTAACCCGGAATTCCACGCGCAGGGTATGGCATACCCAGGGTTCACACGATTATTACATTTCTCATCACTATTTTTCGAAAAGTAATCCTCAAATAATTTTATCGCAGAATTTGTGAGCAATGTCAATGATTAAATAAGATGACGATTTTTATTTGAATTTATTGGTGTCAAAGTATAAATCATACATATCCTGGATATGTGCGTGAATTCCCGGGTTAAAAATATTAAAATGCAAGCGAGATACTTGAAAATAACGACCCCATTGACTTAACATTAGCGTTCCCGTTTCTTCCCTTAGCACCCTAGTGCATTCTACGTTATGTGGTTTTACTCGTCTGTTGTCTTCATACCATGCGTGAGTATTTTACTTTATTTAGCCGTTTAGAGATCTATCCACTCATCGGACACTTTATGTCCTTTCATCGAACTTTTCTGATCCAATCATCGAACTCTTTTGTATTGCAGTTCATATTCAGAAGTTGTAGAAAGAACAGATGTCAAGGCATATATAAAATCGAACTTATTCAACAACTCATATAGCAGCATTTATTTCCACATAGTTTTTTTTAGAAAAAGGAAATCTGAGAAAAGATAGAATGAAAAGATAGAATGTTTTCTTTTAAACAATAAATAAACTGTAGTTACACAAATAAATCAAATTATAAATTATTGTTTAAAGTTACAGTCGTTAAAGCGTTAACAAAACTACCGTGAAAACTTTAATAGTTCTCTTAAAATGCGAATAAAATAACAGAAAAAAACTAAAATAAATGTGCGCTGATATGCACATAGAAAAAAAATGCTACTTTAAACACATATATTTTTTTAGAGTATTGACTTTTGTCATAAAAACCTTTTTTGAGTACATACAAAAGCTTTTTGAAAGCAAAAGAAAACCATTTGAAAGATTTCTCTTTGTAGAAAAAAAAATTTAAAGGAATATATTTGATTTAAAATATTCTTTTATAAAATCAACATTTTTTTTCCTCGACGGTTTTAAAAGAAATCCCGTCCTTTTTTTCCGTTTTTTGCATTCTGTAAGAAGATAGGTAATTAAGTAAATAAATGATCTAATAAATCAAGGAAAAGAAACTTTTTACACGCAAAAGGACTGTGCAAAGATATTCTGAATAAATAATATTTATCAAATGCAATCTGTCTTTTACTTTTTCAAATATCATTTTTAGGGCAAAAGTATTTATTTACTAAATTTCAGATCACATTGTAAAACAGAACACATTATTTAAAAGACTAAAAATTATTTTATTACCTTTTAGGGTTCCTTACTTAAAAGATAAAAACGAAACCATTATACGGTCACTCCTGTGTCTGTGTGCCTGTCTGTCTGTCACAGCCATGTTACTCTTAAACTATGGAACGTAGGAAGTTCAAATTGGCTGAAGTAATAAAGGCTATTGACAAACATGTTAATAGATTATTAACCATTCATAAATGTATTTAGGAAAAATGTAGAGGGATATTTAGGTTACTTGAAAAAAAAAATCTTTTCTTTGTTCATCATCTGGAGTATCGAGTGAAAGCTTAAGTAACGCCGAACTCAAAAATACATTTCTATTAATTTTAGGTACTACTATATTTTTAGTGATATCGTCGAAAATGTAATACAAAAAATGTCCCCCCCCCTATCTATTTCAAAATCTACTGAAACTAAAATTAGGAAAAAAATTAGGGGTTGCAGAAGTGAATTTAAACCTAGCAGGAAAACTGTAGAGGTTATCCTATGCCACTTAGTTTTTGAGAAAATCGCATTTTTCCGTTACGCACGAATTTCGATTTGCGGGCGCTCAGCAAAAGAGTTGAGGAGCAATGGAGGTACCTATCGCCGCAAAAGTATAAAAGGATTGTTTAAACTTTGGACTAGAATTTTGTTTTAGGTACACTTTAAAAAGAAAAGATTATTACTACGCTGAATTTTTGGTTTATGAAATACCAAATGATGTTTAAATATGCACTACTTTTAATGTGAGCACTGAATTATGTTCGTCATAAACATATTAGGATAAGATTATAAAAAGAGTATAACAGAATAGCAATATTTGATACTACAGTAGAGCGGTGATTATCAGAACAAGTCGGGACCGGCCCTAGTTCGGATATGCAAAAGTTCTGATAAATGGACAGACAATTTAAGGGATGTTCCTGACTATACAAAAACCTTCACAGTTTATCCGGGCTTAGGACTGCCAGCACCATTTAGTGCTGGCTTGTATATATATTTATTTATTTATTTTTTTTTTTTTTTACTTTTTTAACATTTAAATTTTTTTTTCTCTTTTTATCATTTTCTGATCTTCAGAGATTATAATCTAACCAAAAAAGCTTTCGATTGTTGCTTGTATTTTCAATGCTGCCATATCTCAAATTCTTCTTAAGCAGGTTAGTTGAATAGGATCAGCGTTCTTCTGTCGTTCGAGCCGTTTCATAGCTGTTTCCAAACATTCAAAGGCTTCATTATGTGATGGACCTGGGTCATTTTTAGAGCATTCGTTTTCATTTTCTTCACTTTCTTTTTCATCATGAATCTCATCATCATTTAAAATCTGATATCCAGGCTCATGTACGTCACTATTTAAACACTCGTTAATTTCATTTTTTTCATAGCTTAGGATTTTTTCCATCTCCTTTTTTGTTTTACATCCTCATTTTCTGATCCACTATCAGTTTTTTCTTTATTTAAAATTTTATTCTAAGCCCTTTTTGATGTTGAGGATATTACTAGACTCCAGAAATCAGAAGCCATTGTACAACAATCTTTCAAATCATTTTTTATGGTATCTTGGACATCGGGCTCTCCTGTTTCTTCTGACAAAAAGAGCATTCTTAACATTTGCTTTCTATAAAGTCTTTATCAAACTTTGATCCATGGGCTGGATTACAAATGTAACATTAGGTGGTAAGAACTTTACCCTAAAAATTAGAGAAATAGGGTGTTTGGATAATTGGAAATTCGGTTTAATTTTTTTTGAGGGAAATAGGCTGTTCGGATAATTGGAAGTTAGGTAAAAAATATTTTTGAGAGAAATAGGCTGTTCGGATTATTGGAAGTTCGGTTAATTGTAGTTGCGATAGCTCTACTGTATTTAGGCTTCACATCTCTCTGAACGTTTGTGGAATATCCATTTATGCTTTTCTAGTATATACAGATATACCAAACCCTACGTTGATTAACCCCAAACCCTACGTGTTTTACAAAATCTAATTATTCTTTTAGCACTTTTTTTTAAAATAGTACAGTTACTAATTAATATATTTATTGAATGGAAAACTCTGTACGCGAGTAATACTCGCAACTGAATCGTTTATTAATAATACTAGGGAATCGTACCCGGGCTTCCCGGGTTAAAGAATATAGGCGAAAACATTTCTTTTAAATTGAAAACTAATATTTTTTTATATGCAATACATTTTTTAGAATGCCCACTTACATTAAAAAAGCATTTTTCGTATGGGAAATACGAATTATACAATCAAATAAATTTTGAAGTTTATCAAAAGCGATATTTTCTTATTAGCCGCATGCTAAGAGTTATTTGCCAAGATTTTGCTACTTATGGCATCCTTTTATATTCTGGTGATCTCAGAGCTTATACATGTCTTGTAAATTTGTGTTTTATTTATGTTATTTTATTTATTTATTCATAGGGAATTTTTTAATGGATATTAGCCGTAAGAAAATGATGAACTCTTTATTTTGTTTTAAGGGCAATCGGATTAATCTTTCGTAATCGATCTCCGCGCGATATAGATAAATTAAAAAACATTTCATGCTTTAAAATTGTTTTTAAAACCATAGACAATCAGTAAACTGAGATGAACTTTGCAAACAAATTCCATTTGAAAAAAAAAATCCTATTTGGTGATCTAAAAATTTAAATTGTACGATTACAAATATGTTAGATTTGTGTTTTCTCAATATTATTCTTTTATTTGTTTATAAAAGAAGTATTAATTTCATTAATTTGTCTTTCACAAATATGTTACATTGGTGGTTCTTTTAATATTATTCTTTTATTTTTGTTTATAAAGGAAGCACTAATTTCGTTATGCAAAAATAGTCAGAAACAAATGCTGAAAAATTTTTGTTGCTTTGTGTGCAAAATGTTTATTATTATTATGCATTGAAACCGGTACGTGATAACATAAACTTAGAAAAAATCATGCTTAAAAATTAATTTAGAAAATATAATACATAAGTCAATGAATGCAGTTTTTAAACAAATTGCATTTGAATGTAATTTTTTTCCCTGTGCGACGAAAATTGAAAATGTACGATGGTCAGAAGATTAAAAAATTGCAGTAGCGAAAATTTCAAGACCAAAATTTGATCGTAAAGTGTTGCCATTCGCAAAATGACGTCAGCGTTACGCACAGATACGTTTGTTCTTTATAATATAGATACTTAATCAGTAAAATATAATAAAGATAAGTTATTAGGATGTGCTTATCAATTGAGGCTCTTATGCTTGGATTTCTGGAATGAATACAGCAATTTTCACCTTCTCAAAATTTGCATTCGCACTTCTCATATCCATATTCATCATTAAAAAAAAAAAAAAATTGTATTTTGTTTGATCATTTAAAAATCATTTTAACTCAAAACTTCAAGTCATGATTGTCAGCAACATATTTTACGTGAACAGACGCACTCTTTACTTGAGATTCTAATCTGAATTCCGGAGAGAAAAAATTTCCATAATTTATGTTTTTTAGACGCATTTGTGTTGAAATGTTTAGTTTTATCTCAGAAAGTGATCGTTTTCTTTTAAATATGACTTCATTTTCATTTAAATAAGCATTTCGCCTAATGTCTGAAACTTAGTATCAGTACACATGCAGAAGGAAAAGCAATATAGAAAATTTATGAGGAAAAATGCGTGTTTTCAAAAGCAGTATGTCATTTTCCGTTATTATGTCCCTAATATAATATTCTGCTCCTAATGGGATTTTGCGCCACTAAACCCTATAGAACAATTTTTATCAACAATTTTGAATTTTTATCTGAAAATAGTATGAATAAAGTTAAAAATACCTCATTATTTCTCTCTTGTCTGCAATAATGAAAGCTAAGTTTCATCATTTTGAAGAAATTTCATAAAATGCTGTTAAAATTAAAATATAAAATTGCGGATATAAAAAAAACAGATAGGGCGGTAACATGTGCAAAGAAAGAGCTTTCAGTTTAAAGAAAATATTAGTAAAATTGGTTCAGCAGAAAGATCAGGGCAGATGACTAAAAAACACACTCGTGTTTTAAATATATAGATTATATAAAATTGGGAAAAATTAAATTAAGCAAAGTATGTTATTTTGATAAAATTATATTAGAATGCCCTAAAGAATAGCATTAAAATTAATTATTCTAGAGAATTTTCGACAAAAACTTCAGGAACACGATATTATTTTAAACCACGAATTATTTGTTTGCTTGTCTAACTCGGCGAAGCAAATCCATCCAGGCGGGAGTCATCAATTTCTGTTATATAAATCGCTATTATTTGCATGGCACCTCTCTTTTATAAAGACACTCTAAATTTTTGTAAAACTTTGCGTTTTATCAGTGTATGATTTCGATTACATTATTTTTAAAAGTGAAACAATTTCACCTGTGAAGAATTTCAAAGTAACTGCACTGTGAAAATGACGCATTTCTACAAAACATAATTCAGGTTTAAGAATTAAAATACCCGCACGTTGTTTTTTATATATAAAATGACATCATTTGCCTCCGCTAAAGCAATCCATTTTTACAATCCAGTCTCAAACTTATGACATCATTATCAAGGAATAACAGACAATATTCTTGACATAGCACATGTTTTATTTTCAACTTTTTTTCACGTTTTATGAAAAAATGGCAACAAAAATATACAGTATCTCCTATTTTTGACAATTTTCCGTTTACTTTCAATGACTTTCAATAGAAATGAGGTACTTTTGTTGCCACGATAACAAAAATGGTACTAGAAACAACAAAAAAATTAATATCTCAAAAATAAATTGAGATACAGCTTTCAAACAAAATGCATTTAAAAGAGCATTTTTTTCCTTATACGACGGTGTAAAAATTTACAATGTGCGATGTTTAGAAGTTTAAAAATTTGCAGTAGAGAGAATTGCAAAACCAAAATTTTATTTCTAATTTCAAAGTGTTGCCATTCGCAACATGACGTATGCGATACGCACAGATATGTTTGTCCTTTATAATATAGATACTACACTACTATAGGTACTATAAAATCTGAATTAAACATCTTTGTATAATCATATAGAAAAGATTACTCACAACCTATTGTTCTAAATAATGAAGGAATTTCTAAAGATAAAGGAATTTTGTTCTATCACACGTAAAATGATAAAGTCCCATAAATGTACAATTATTGTCAAAAACCATCTGATTTTACCACTGATGCTAAACAAGTTTAGTATTCTTCTCATTAAAGTTTTAACTATGGAAATAGCAGAATGACAAAGTACAGCCGATTCAGGGAAACTAATACATGACAGATCACATTATCTTTTACGATTTTGCATGATGCATTTGCAAAATTAGTTTCAACGCATAACTCATCGCAAAACTCAAGAATTTTTAAAGAATCCAATATGCGAGGCATTACAAACAATGACGTTTGTTAATTAGCTAAAAAGTATAATTTTAATCATGTTCACATACGACATATATGTAACAGTGTACTGAATTTTTCAGTTAACGGTTAATCTTTTGTTTCTTATTATCGTCAGGAACAAAGAAAAAAGCTACGAGGCGACTTGGTGTTTTTAATTTTACACACAAACATTATATATATATATATATATATATAATTAAAGTATAAAAGAAATAAAATAAAAAAATAAAAAATCAACTCATATACATTTGAATACAAATAAACTTATTTATATACAGGGTGTTGCCAAATGTGACCGACAAATTCAGAGGGTTGATAGTAGGCATCAAGTGTATGAAAAATTATCGTAGGTCATGGGGTTGCAGACCACGTATTTAATAAAACATATACGGTGTTCTACCCTAACTCAATTTAGGTTGACTGTAATAACTCTCATAAAACTAAAATATATTATAATAAAACTTTTGATAGTCATTGTGGCCTTTGTTGTAAATGTAATAATAGTTAAAAATATGGTAGACGTTTCCATTATACGCACCAGCAGCATGTACTTGACGCTTCACATTTTGGACTGGGATTGCCAGTTCATACAGTATCATCGATTACTTGAGCGTGCTGTTTTTCCAGAACTTTTTCTGATGTTATAAGATTTCACACGAAACAAGGCACATCGTTTCATTTTCATTGTAATGTTATTATTTTTCTCAAAATTTTACCGTCGACCCAAATTCAGTTAGAATGAAACACCCTGTATTTGGTAACTAAATAAATGATTTGCCACACTATGTTCTAGATCAATTTTTCATCCTCTTGATGCCTACTATAACACCTCTGAATTTGTCGATACAATTCAGCTGCACCCTATCTATATATATATATATGGGGCATTGTCACAATCTTTTGACTTTCATGTCCCTGAATAGTAATTTTTATTTTAATACACTTTTTTGTGTTTTTTTAATTTTATTTCATATACTGGGGAACATCCCATTGCATCATTGCACAACAATATTAACGAGATAAATAAGTTTTGGACGATGTTGGGGGTCCAAACACCTGGAAAACTCCTATACCGACCCTTGTCCCTGATGCTGATTTTTAAGTTTGGAGATGTCTGGATAAAATTGTTTCAATAAAAATAATTTGATATAATTTTTTTCTGAAACTGGAACTATTGTTTTATATAAATATGTAGCTAAAAAATAACCTGCACACATTTTTAGGGTTGATATTATTTTTTGAAGTCTGTCCCTGGGTTTTAGATTTTTTACCATCCTTCTTCTAAAATTATACAGAAAATCATTTCAGATGCAGCCACAGAATTTTTTTCAAGTTTTTTCTCGTGCAGAAGTACGCTAGAGAAATAATGTCTAAAATGCTTTGGCCCGGAAATTTAATGTAGAATTTAAATCAGCATTTAAATATCAATTTCAAGCATCGTGGCTTTATTGGTAGTCTCACCGTCCCCAAGGTTTATTCCTGCACTTTTCGAGGTAAATTAAATATATATATATATATATATCCAATGTTAAAAACTGTTTCTAAAAATCAATGAACATTGTGGCTATCACTTAGTCTTAACATGATTTCCCTAAAAATAGGTGGTAATTTTCCTTACCGTTCCATCCTTACCGTCCCTTTTTTTTACCATTTTGTCCCTTTTTTCAATACCATCCCCCTTTTTTTACCTTACCGTCCCTTCTTTAACACCCCTTTAAGACAATGTTATACAAAAATTCTGTATTAAAAGCACTACATTGTTATTATTTCTTATCTGAATGTCCTGTGGGTACTATGCAAATTCATCATAAGTAAAAATTTAGAAGAAAATAAAAAGTTATAGGGGTAAAATGGTAAGGAACATTAAACTCGCAAGTTTAACTTAAACCTCAGTTAAATAAAAAAAAATTCGCTGCTGACCATTTTTTCTTTATTTTGAATCATTCAGGCATTCGTCTATTAGATTAAAATGTTATTTTAGCAAGTTTAATTTTGTCAGATTTTTTCCCCCAAAAGTCAAAAGATTGTGAGAATGCCCCATATATAGGTGTGTGTGCAGTGCATTACAATTCATATAATAAACCGAATATGTATTGATAAAAACAAGTGATTATTAATAGTATTAGTATAATTAATGAAAGTACTATTAATATATAAACAGATTAATTAAAAATACGCATATATATATATAAAATATTTAATTTAAATACAGTAAAAGTTTATATATGATTGTTATATCTGATTAATTAAATCTGTTTTGATCCTTTTTTTTTAGGGTTCCGTACTTAAGAAATAAAAACGGAACCAGTATAAGATCACTCCTGTGTCTGTCTGTCTGTGACAGCCATTTTACTAGTAAACTATGCAACGTGGAAAGTTCAAATTGGGAGAAGTAATAAAGCGTAACCCACATATTTACAGATTACTAAACATTCAGAAATATATTTAGGACAAATGTAGAGGGGATAATTACGTTACTTGAAAAAAAAATCTTTTCTTTGTATATCGTGTGAAAGCTTTCGTAACGCTGAACTCAAAAAATGCCATTCTTTTAATTTTAGGTATTATATTTTTAAAGATATCTTCGAAAATGTAGCGCAAAAAAAATGTTCCCCCATCTATTTCCGAAACTACTGAAACTAAAATTATAAAAAAATTAGAGGTGATAGACGTTAATTTAAACCTTGCTGGAAAATTATAGAGATTACCCTAGGTCGCATAGTTTTTCAGAAAAGCTCATTTTTCTTTTGCATATGAATTTCGATTTGCGGGCATTCAGGAAAGGTGTTGAGGAGCGCTGGGGGTACCTATCGTAGAAGAAGTATAAGATAATGATTTTCGAAAATAATCGTCCGTAATTAGTCGAGGTATTAATCCTTAAAGACACGGACGGTTTGGACATACATAATGACAGGGGCTGCGTACTTCATGTACCATCGACTTTTAGAGCCTAGATAACAAATTTTAATGATATATTTGTGTAATGCAATGCCCAGTAGCACAGTAAAAGCAATAAACGTCAAGTTATTAAAAACAGGCTAATTTAATTAAAATTAAATACATAAATACCATGGGATTCGCGACTAGTTTGCATTGATTGGATCTCTCAATGCGCCTCCCGTGTCTTTAAAAGTTAATTAAAAACCTATCTGGAAACACGCGGCACCGATCAAAGCGGCGTTGCAACTTTGCGACCCCCTTTCGAAGCGCGCATATGCCAAGTTTAAACTTTGAGCAAGTGTTTTCTTTCAGCTACACTGTAAAAGTAAAAGATTATTACTACGCTGAATTTAATTTTATGAAATGTCAAATGAAGTTTAAATATGCTTTACTTTTATTGTCAGTATCGAATTAAGTTCGTAAAAAGAGTTTAGGATAAAATTAAAAAAAAAGAGTTATACGGAGTAGAAATATTTTATATTATTTAGGCTTCATATCTCTTTTGAACTTTTATGGTATACCCATTCATACTTTTCTAGTATATACAGCTATACCCAACTCTACAATCTATTGTTTTTACAAAGTCTTATTATTCTTTGATTTTGCAACGATTTTTTAATAATACAATTAATAATCTTTTATTTATTGCACGGAACCATCTGAGATGAGTAGTACTCGCACTTGACCGTTTATTTATTTATTTATTTTTTTATAAAGCGTAGTCTAATTTGCACCAATCTTTAAATAGTTAGACCTTTAGATAAAATTTTTATTTCGCTTCTATTCTTTGATGTCTTCGCATTACTTTCCTAAAAAAAATTAATCATATTAATAAAATTTCTTACAAAAAGGTTTTATGATGAGAATATTGCTGAGCTACCAACCAAATATGCTCTGACGATTGATCATGAAACCTGAGTTGATTCTCTTTCGTAAACTTATACTTAATTTTTTAGTTAATGTCAATTATTTAACGACTTTAAATTTCTTTATTCTATTTTATTTTCTAATTTTGTAAAATAATTATAATAAAATTTACGTATGATATAGAAAGTATATTACTTATGTAACAGTAAAAATATTATATACAAGATAAAAAGTCTGTTACTTTTGTATCAATGACAAAAATGTATACGGCTTTTGAAAAGAGCTTTTTTTAAAGGGTTGACCAAGACTCTGGATGCTATTAGCTCGCCCCATCCCCCGTTTTGTTTTCTAGCTTAGAAATTAATGGAATTTTTTTATTGTTATTATTTATCTACATAGCATTTTAAATTTCACATTAATTTTTATATTTAAACTAGCTGTCTGGCCCGGCGTTGCCCGAGATCGTCGATTCTTTCAAACAAATTGTGAATATTTAAAATCTCGATTCATATTAAAATAATAAAAAAGAATATTTGAAAACAAACCTTTGGAATAGGTCCTTCTTTGTCTGAGGCACCATAGGCCGGGCATGCTACACAATATGTTCGAAACAAAGCTCGCGTCCTTGCTTCCCACAGCACTGTATACCGGCGTGCTCCCGGAAAATCTGTTTTTTACACCTTCCACCACCAGGGAGCGCAATATGTTTATCTAAATGACCCTCCAACGCATGTCACCGTTGCTTGCGGCACAGTATAGAAGGTATGATGCTCAAGCTATGCAAACTCTGTTAGTTCCACATTCCACCATCAGGGAGCGCACTCTGTCCTAAACAATCCACCTTCCGAAGGAAATTCCAATACGTGTTACCGCTGCTTCCGGCATCGTATAGCAGGAGGTCTGCGCAAGCCCAACAAAATCCTTTAATTCCACTTTCATCGCAAGGGCCTCCAATATGTTCTATACGAACATCCGACATCGGTCCCCGTAAAGCAGTTGTGCTGCAAAATATATTAATTGTAACCTATCCGTAATCTAATTGTAACATAATTGTAACTTAACAGTAACGTAACCGTAACCTAAATATAACATAATTGTAACTTAACCTAAACGTAAGCTAAGTGTAACCTAACCGTAAGTGTGCTGCGCACGCTCTTGAATATCAGTTTGTTCCACTTTTGACAGCCATAAGCGAACTCTGTTCTAAACAAACCACTTTACGAACGGAGCTCCCATGCGCATCTCCGCTGCCTTTGCCACAGTATTTCTTGCAAAAATTTCATAATCTATGTTGAACGCATGAATTTTTGTTCTTGTTAGTTACTCTTGTTCTTTGCCCAGGGTGCTAGAATCACTGAAGATAGTTAAAAATGATAGATGTTACAGTATTCAGAATGTGTTGGAGAATGTTTCACAATCTATACTGTACGCATGATTCTTCGTTCTTCTTAATTATTTTTTGTTCTTTGCACATGGTGGTACATTTACTGCAGATGGATTAAAATGATAGTTTTACAATATTCAGAGAATGCGTTGGAAAGTGTTTCATAATCTATGCTTTCCGCATGTTTTTTCGTTCTTATTAATTATGTTTTGTTATTTGTGCAGGATGGTAAAGATGGATGAAATTTGAAGATGGATTTGTGAAGATGGATGAAAATGATATTGCTACACTATTTAGAATATGTTGGAAAGTGTTTCCTAATCTAAGCTGTACGCAAAATTTTTCTTTCTTGTTAGTTATGTTTTGTTCTTTGCACAGGTTGGTAAAATTACCGCAGATGGATTAAAATGATGGGTTTACAATATTCAGAGTATAATTTGGAAAGTGTTTCATAACCTATGCTTTGTGCATGTTTTTTTATTCTTGTTAATTATGTTTTGTTGTTTGCACAGGCTAGTAAAATTATTGCAGATGGGTGAAAATGATAGTTTTTACATTATTCAGAATATGTTGGAAAGTGTTTCATAATCTATGCTGTACGCATGATTATTTTTTCTTGTTAATTATGTTTTGTTATTTGCACCGGATGGTAAAATTACGGCATATGTATGAAAATGATAGGAATACAGTACTCAGAATATGTTGGAAAGTGTTTCATAATCTAAGCTGTGTGCATGATCCTTCTTTCTTGTTAGTTATATTTTCTTTCTTTCATAGAGTGGTAAAATTACCACAGATGTATGAAAATGGTAGGTGTTACAGTATTCAAAAAGTGTTGGAAATTGTTTCATAATCTATGATGTACGCATGCCTTTCCGTTCTTGAATGGTTCGGAAAAACTGCATCTCTATTTATTTTTGAAATATTAATTTTTTTTTTGTAGTTTTTGGAGCCATTTGCTTAATATTGGCAACGGAAATACTCCATTTCTGTAGAAAGTAAAGGAAAAATAGTTGTAAAATATTAATTATATATTTTTGTTGCCCTTTTTTCATAACAACAGAAAGAAAATGTAATTAAAAAACGTTCTATTTTGAAAAAATATAAACGAATGATTTCTGTTAAAACATGGAGCTATTATAAACTAATGAAGTCGTATGAATCATTAGACAGCCTTTTTTTTTTTGGTCGAGTTTCTTTAATGACTGCATTTTTTGACTGCATTGATGTATTATTTCGCGATAGTGACGTCTTACGCCTACTTTACTGTAAGTTGTTAAGAGTGGATCGTATTTGTGGAATTCTTAAGCGGATGCGAATGACGTCATTTTACATAAAATAAAAGCGTGTGCTATAAGTCTAAAATTGAAATATGTTTTGTACTATTTATATATACATACATTTTTTTTTTTCATCGGTGGGGACACTAAATTCTAAAAAAGCAGAATTCCTATATTCTAGTTCTTTTCAATGTTCATGAATCAAATGTGATTCCAAAGCATGTATTTAACTTCGGGCTAAAATTTATTATTCAGTTGAAAAAACAATGACTCTTGAAACATCAAACACTCAAACTGTTTTATTTAATTCTACCCCGGTTTATTTAATTATTTCTGCGAAAGCTTTATACAACCAATTAACCGAAAGCAAGCGGAAAGAAAAGGCGTATTTTTGATGAGCGAAGCTTTATAAACCAACCAACCGACAGCAACCGCAGGGAAAACAAGTTGGAAATTGCTCGCCAAACGTGGCAAATGAAGTGCGTTCGCACTATAACTAGTTTTATAATTATTTTTTGCTCCCCATATTGTACTGAATGTATATTTGTTTGCGCTTCATAAGTGCATAGTCTGTAACATCATTAAAATGCACTTGCAATAATTTTTTTCCCCATTCCCTGTAATGTAGCGGAAAACTTTTGACTGTCCCTGTAATTAAACTATACATCCGATTTTCATAAAATTTGAAATGGCTCGAAAAAATTTTGCAAAAATTATATATTTAAAATTTTAGATCATTCGGAAGTCTGTAACATCATTAAAATTCTCTTGCAATAATTTTTCCCATTGGCCGTAATGTAAAGAAAAACTTTTGATTGTCCCTGTAATTAAAGTATACATCCGATTTTCATAAAATTGGAAATGGCTCGACAAAATTTTGCAACAATCCTATATTTAAAATTTCAGATAATTCAGTTGGCTAGTTTTTGCTCTGTTATATGCGGATGGACAGACAGACGGACGAACAGACAGACAGACAGACAGATGGACTGAACGACGACTATAGGTGCTACGTATTTATATAATTACGAACGCGTCTAAAAATCGTACTTTTGATAAGAGTTCATTAGGATTTTAATTAATAACTTAACTGATTATTAGAATTTTAAAATTCTGAATGTCAGGTACATTAGGCCCAGCCTCACAAAAAATTGAGCCTCTTCCGGTCACGAACACACAGAGCGATGTGTTCTTTTTAGGTGCGTTCGTAATTATATAAATACGTAGCACCTATAGTCGTCGCTCAGTCCGTCCGTCTGTCCGTCTGTCGTCTGTCCGCATGTAACAGAGCAAAAACTACCCAACCGAATAGTCTGAAATTTCAAATATGTGATTGTTGCAAAATTTTGTCGAGCCATTTCAAATTTCATGAAAATCGGATGTATAGTTTAATTACAGGGACAGTCAAAAGTTTTTCTTTACATTACGGCCAATGGGAAAAATTATTGCAAGTGGATTTTAATGATATTAGAGCCTTCCGAATGATCTGAAATTTTAAAGATATAATTGTTGCAAAATTTTGTCGAGCCATTTCAAATTTTAGGAAAATCGGATGTATAGTTTAATTACAGGGACAGCCAAAAGTTTTTCTTTACATTACGGCCAATGGGAAAAATTATTGCAAGTGCATTTTAATGATATTACAGCCTTCCGAATGGTCTGAAATTTTAAAGATATAATTGTTGCAAAATTTTGTTGAGCTATTTCAAATTTTAGGAAAATCGGATGTATAGTTTAATTACAGGGACAGTCAAAAGTGTTCCGAAAAAATTATTGAAAGTGCATTTTAATGATGTATCAGACTATGCACGTTATGAAGTGCAAAAAATTATACATTCAGTACAATATGGGGTGCAAAAAATAATTTTAAAACTAGTTATAGTACGAACGCACCTCATTTGCCACGTTTGACGAGCAATTTCCAACTTGTTATTAGTAGGTATAGATATCTTAATTTTGAAGTTCGTGGTAGAGATGAGTTTAGATTCCTCTTTTTTTTTTTTTTTTTTTTTTTTTGAAACCGTGACCAACGATTTCAAAATTCGAGCCTGCCGTGCCCAAAATATTTTATGTATTTTATGTCACCAGAGTCCAAGCATGATACAGATAGCAAACAGTAGAAAATTTTTAGTAAGATTTTAAAATTGTTTCAATGTATATTTTCTCTTTATTTGAAAACCTTCTCGAGATTATCATGTATCAGAAAATCTGTTTAAAATATCAAAGTTGTTATTTATACCCGACCACTGGCAGAAGTCTCCGAAAGTCACGATTCTATTTCTTTCAAAGTATCACTGTACAAATATGGTAGAAAATTATGAAATTTTTACTTTGAACTTGGACTTGAACTCGGGCTCCAGATTATCTCGCCTTATTTCTAGTGTGTAGTATTCCTACATAAAGAATAAATGAATTAACAAAAAAGTACTTACAAGGGGAGGTTCAGAGATCGGCGACACAGAATGCGGAGAACGTTTGTGCATCGATAGGGTATTATAGTTAGTATATTAATATATACTAATGAAGTTAGTAAGCGGCTTTATTATTATTATATACTACGACTCTTAATAAATCGATGCAGAATGCGAAAAGGCGCTAAAAATCGCGTTAAAAATCAAATTAAATATCTGTAAAAATTCGAAAATCATAGAGGACAAAATTTACTATATTAGGTTAAAAGTTTAAAACAGAATTCTTTTTACGAACATAAAAAAAGTGCGTTGTATACGTGTGTCATTTATGCTGTAAATTCTATATGTGGCATGTATAAATTCTATAGATCAAATATGGGGATGCACCAAAAGAGCTGAAATACATTACTGTCTATGGAATGGAATTGCAAAAGCGCATTTTCAATCAATTCATGATTTTTTTTCAACTGAACTAAATTTTAGAAAACTACGCGGGGTGTGTAAAATATAAGTAAATGGCTTTACAGAGCTGCAAAAAGACTTTGTATACGTTTCCATCCACGGACAGTAAATTCCGGATACATTTTGACAGCTGCGTTATGCATTTTCATCTGAATAGTACTTTAATATAATATGTGGTATACATAAAAATGTATGGATAATATAAAAAGCTTCGTTAATTATTTTGAAAACAACTTTATAGTTTTTGGTAGGAAACTGGTGAAAAAAGGTTTGCAATTGTTTTATATTTTTTCTAAATTATTTATTTTAATATCTCCTTACACTTTATCAAAATGTAAAATCTCATAGCTTTATTCGGTTTGTTGCAAAATGCTTTATGCTCTATGAGTGACACATAATATTTCGTTTTCGTTTGCTTTGTTCTTCAGTATAAATAACTCGTTCTTATCAATATAATTGAATAACAGTGACTTAAACTTAAATTAAAACAATTAAACATCGAGAATAAAATTGAGTGGTTAACAGTTAAAATTATCAATTTACTCTTTTAAGAGCCATTATTTTGAAAATCAGACAAGTGCGATTGTTGAATTTTTTGTTTTGCTTGATTTTTCTTTTTTTTTTATGTTGAAGTAGATCATATTTAATGAATAATGTGAAATTTTGAAGCTCTGAAAAAATTTCCTGTATCCTGTAGAAAATGTCAAAGTACAAGACCATGAATCGTATTTTTCATGAAAATTGAAATGCCAGTATGTTTGGATTGCTATATCTCCGGAAAGCAACAACATCCCAAAATTATTTTCTCATAAACTGTTGGTATAAAACCACATGCTTATTAAAATTTACTTGTTTCCATGGGGCATTGTTAATTTTCATTGTTATGTTGCCACAAAATGCAATCAAAAAGACGTTTTTGTCCGTTCTCTGCACTTATTATCTCAACTAAACAATAGTACCCCAAAATTTTTCTTATAGAATATGAAAGTTTACTATTAGGACAAGCTGAGTAATATAGAACTTTACGGGGATATCGATGCTATTAGCAGATATAATCTGTTAAATATTCAAAAGTTTCAAAATCTGCAACTTTTGAATTAGTCCTATCTCAAAACAGCATCACAGTTGAGTGAAACAAAATATCTCAGGTAGTAGTTGAACATATGTACAAAAACATGAAAACGAAAAATAAGTGGGGCCTCATGCTATTTTCAGAAGAAAAAAAATGACAAACTTTACAAAAAGGCAATGCAATAATCCCTACAAGGAGAAAGAGAAAAGAGATGTTCCATTTCCTCATAGGGGAAAAACATACGAAAGGGAAAGAGAAACGGGATAAATCATTTTCTGATAGGGAAGAAGCCTGATATTGACACTGCCTTTTTGTAAGTTTTGTCATTTTTTTCTGAAAATAGCATGAGACCCCACTTATTTTTCATTTCCATGTTTTTGTACATATGTTCAATTACTACCTGATATATTTTGTTTAATTCAACTGTGATGCTGTTTTGAGATAGGACTAATTCAAAAGTTGCAGATTTTGAAACTTTTGAATATTTAACAGATTATGTCTGCTAACAGCATCGATATCCCGGTAAGGTTCTATATTACTTAGCTTGTCCTAATAGTAAACTTTCATATTCTATAAGAAAAATTTTTGGGTACTATTGCTTAACTAAGATAATAAGTGCAGAAAACGGACAAAAACGTCATTTTGGTTGCATTTTGTGGCAACATAACAATGAAATTTAACAATGCCCCATGGAACCAAGTAAATTTTACGAAGCATGTAGTGTATACTAACAGTTTATGACAAAATAATTTTGGGATGTTGTTGCTTTCTAGAGATATAGCAATTCAAACATACTGGAATTTCAAGTTTCATGAAAAAAGGGATTCATGATCTTGAACTTTGATATTTTCTACAGGAAACAGGAAGTTTTTTTAGGGCTTCAAAATTGCGCAATATTCATTAAATATTGTCTACTTCAACATAAAAAAAAATCAGGCAAAACAAAAAATACAACTATCGCACTTGTCTGATTTTCAAAATAATGTCTCTTAAATAGAAATAGAATAAAGAAATAAATTATTATAAAAAGAAATTCTGATTAAAACTTTTATAGTCCAAAAGGCAGCGCTACATTTTAGCAACCAATTTTAGCGTCGATAATTTTGTATATATGACTGATTGTTCATCATGTTATATGGCTGATTACGTACAGATAACGAAAACTGCCAATTAAAATTGGCAGCTGGCGCATCAGCGGGGATTGTTGCAACAGCAACATCACACACCCGCTGAAATGTGAAATGCCTGTCAATCCTATTACTAATGATGTCTCCTAGTCTGGATAACATCAGTAAATGGGTTGCCATTCATTTCACATTCTAGTGATGTTTTTATGGCATCCTGCTCCCCTTACCTCCCGCTGTTACGCTAGCTAATTGTCATTCTCATTAGCTGCATCATCTAATCTAATCTATCAAATATACCAAAAACTCTTACTCCGAAATCGTATGCCAATATGTGATGCTGTTTCCTGGACTACTATGCTTAACACAAAATGTTATTTTTTTGTATTGTTCATTTAACCGAAGTCGCTTTCATAATAAACGTAAGTGTTGATACGAAAGCTAAATAACGATAAGAAATAATTGAAATTTATTAAGGGAAACCTATAAAAGTTTTAAAATCGTTTTATAAGAGATAAAAAAGATTCGACAACGTACAAGCTTGTCTTCATTAGTACAAAAAAATGGTAAAAAGCCAAAAAATATTTTTCCTATTTCATTCGCACTTATGAGGGAAAGCTTACATCTGTTGAAACCAGTTTAAGGGTTTCTTTTTAATTTCTTATTGACGCATAAAACTTTTTTTTTTTTTTTTTTTTTTTTTTTTTAATGTTGCATATCATTATATCAAGTGATTTTTCATTGTTTAACATTTAACATTTAGTAATCATTTATTAAATAATAAGCAAAATTATATTTTTTTTATTAAATGTATTTTACAAAACTTTCATGGTACAGTATCGAAATCTTCCATGCTTTTTTTCTATGTATTAACAATTATTTTTATTTAACTTGTTAAAAATATTCTGCCGGGCAGTCTTCATGCATGTTCATCTAACATTTCACATTTTACTCTAAAATTATTTTATTTCTGTTTTAAATCGTTTCAAATGTTATATGTGATGTAAAATGATAAAAATCATATATTTTCTTAAGATACGCAATTATTTTTATTTAACTTGTTAAAAACATTCTGCTGAGCAGTCTTCATGCAGTTTCATCTAACATTTCACATTTTACTCTAAAATTATTATATTTCTCTTTTAAATCTTTTCAAATGCTATATGTGATGTAAAATGATAAAAATCATATCTTTTCTTAAGATAGGCATCGAAAAGTTTTAATTCCCGGATGATATATTGCCACCTTGTCTGTTCCCATCAATTTAAAAGTCTTGACAGGCACACATAATTGAGAATGACGTTTCTTTCGGAGAATAGAATATGGTAGCTATCTCTGAAATTTAAAAGTCACGAAACGAGATTCATGATTCATTGCAGATGTGTGAAAATTTTTGCGAATGACTTCGAATATTTGAAATTTACATTTTGACATTAGAGATAGGTACAGTCGTTGGAAAAAAATTAAAGAAACCCTACTACTAACTCAGCAACTAATTATAATAGAAGAAAGTTACTGGTACCAAGCGATTGGAAATAAAGTCTACTTTTGACTGATGAATATAAAATTTGCTTAGGGGGGCATATGCACATTTATTTGCAATGGCAGAACCCAATTTTGACACCATATTTTAAAGTTTCGGTTTGAACTATGCCTAGAAGCAAAATTTCAAGTCATTTGGATAATAAGTTTTTTAATTATATACATTCCAAATGTAGAGGTTCTAATGTTAAATCACGTTTTCATATTTTTATTAATATCTACTGGAATTCTAATTCTAATGAGAGAATTTTTAATGCTAAAAAACCTAAACATAAATACGTTGAATTTGTCATTTAAAAATTTTTATAACATAATTTAGGAATTATGAAATTAATATTCGAAAAAAATATTAATTGCAACCTAGAAATTTTTGATAGATTTATCTTTATTATGTCTTGCTTTATGCGAATTCTCAATTTCAAATTTTTCTTCCAAGTAGTTTTTGATTTTAAAACTTCAAAATGATATGCAGAAAAGCATAATTTGGGAAAAATAATTTTATTCATTTTCCTGAAACATTTGGGCTGCCAATAGTCGAAATATTAGGCAATAATAGGCAATAGTCGAGTAGCCTTCTAAAATAGGCTCATTTTAAAATAATTAATTTCTCTGAAACTAATCGCACGAATTTCATGAAAATTTGTATTTAGTCTAATTGGAGCGTGTAGAAATTATTTATGGTGCCAAACTGCAATTGAAAAAAAACAAATTGTGTTCGATTTGATATGTAGATGGTAACCTAAGCAAATTTAATATACATCATTTAAAAGCAGACTTTATTTCCAATCATTTGGTACCAGTAACTTTCTTCTACTATGATTTGTTGCAGAGTTAGTAGGGGTGTTTACATTTTTTTCCCCGACAGTACATAAAAAGAAAAATATTCATTTAGAAAAATCATACTAAGTATGTGATGAAAAATATAGTTTTTTCTTCTATTTAAAGATCTACAAAACGGCCCATTTCGCAGTACAAACGCATTTTTATTCCTATTTGAATGCATTGTGGAAAAATGTAATTTTTTTTAAGAAAAATGCCGGCACCCGCAAACTAACAACCAAAAATTCCCTGCCGGCCCGGCCTACAGGAGGACGTAGATTTCGAAGTTAAGTATACTAATTTCACAAACACAAACCAAATCATGATTAGAGATAAACCCACTTTAACAATTTTATCTGGCCCCTTTTGACGAGTTTTTATTTCATTTTTATATTAACTGATTTTATCAGAATCATGTTAGGGCGGTATTAAAAAAAATACTTTTCCATGCTCAACAACTCGAAATTTTCTGGCATAACTCCAGATTCATTTTTAATAGGAAAAATATGAAACTTGTTGACGTGATTTTTGAAGAGATTTATAAGCGACCTGTGTTTTTAATTTTCGTTCAATTAATTAAAACTTGATATATAAAGAATTATTTTCTCAGTAAGACAATATTTTTCGTTTCTAACACAATCGCTTCGGGAAATTCCGTTCAAAATGCTCACTTTGACATCATTTTTTTTAAATATATTCTGCCTCTGTCAAAAAATCGATCATTACGGTACATTATATAGTTTCTGAATAAGCGAATCTACCAGTTGGATGCGTTTGAGAGCAAAAATGAATTTAAAAATGAATCAGAAAATAAGCAGTTTGAATTTGAATGCTTCCTTAATACGATGATTTTTCCAACACAATCCGCTTCGGGAAATTCGGTTCAAAAGGCCCACTTTGACAGCATGCTTTAAAATATATTCTGCCTCTATCAAAAAATTGACCGTTGCGGTACATTATATAGTTTCTGAGTAAGAAAAGGTACCAATTGGAAGCCTTTGAGAGGAAAAATGAATTGTAAAATGAGTCAGAAAATAAGCAGTTTGGATTTTAATACACCCTTACTCAGATGATTCTTTTCTTCAACTGCTATGTATTTTTAATTTGTTTTTGCTGTAAGAATTGGTCCTATCCAAAACTTGTCTGTATAGATGTTATAGACAATATTAAGGAGATACATGATAAATTCTTGGGGATTTTATATCTTTTGAATTGAGGGAGTTATGGATTTTTTTCTTCTTCAAACGCCCTTTTTGTTTTCGTTTTTAATTTTTTTTGCGGTACGAATTGGTCCTATAAAAACTTGTGAATACAAAAGTTGTAGATAATGTTAAGTAGATTCATGATAAAATTAATTGGATTTGATATCTTGAGAATTGACGAAGTTATGAATTTTTGTCTCCCAAATACCCTATTTTTTGCGCTCCTTGAGCCCATTTTTAACTTTATCAAAAATCTGTGATACATAAATTTTTGGCCCTATTTTTAGAAGTAATAAAAACTTTAAACTGATTTGATATGTACAAAATTTAAGAAGTTATGGGGAGTTTTCGGTATTCACAAAACCCCTCCCTATTTCCATCCCCTTGGTCCGATTTTGCCCATTAACGAACTTGACCGAGATTTTATGTCCCTTGATTTTATGTATCTGTTTGGAAGAGATTGGTGCAGAATTGTGGAAGTTATCGTGTCCAGAAGAAAGTGATATATATACATAGTTAGATACATACATACATACATAGATAGATAGATAGATATAAAGTTTTTTACTGAGGGTGGTTTTGGGCTCTAGGGGTCATGATCGGTGTAGATCTGCAAAAATTTTTCAGAAATTCCAACATAGGAACGACGCCAATAGGTAGTATTTCATACGAAATCTACCTAAAAGTGTTTATTTTACGGAAAAATCTGAGTTTTAGTTTCAAACTTTTTCCTATTAATCGATTTCAAACTAAGTTTTATAATCAGTTTGAGCGGTTTATTTTACGTATGTCCGTGTATAACTTTTGAACGGATTTTCTGATTTAGATAATTCTCTTTTTAACACTTTTCAACATTATTAAAATGTTTATAAATTCGGTTTATTTGTCTGTTCGTCTGTCGTCTGTCTGTTTTTTCGTGCTCTAAATCGCGTAAATATACTAGGATTGCCATGAAATTTATTAAAGTTATTCGGGTTTAATACAGCATGTTTGGTATTAAAAAGGACGTATGTAGCATACGGAGACACTCAAAAGAATTCCCTTACATTACGGCTTATTGGAAAGAATAGTTTGCTAGGCATTTTCATGATGTTACACTATTTTGAACACATACTGTAGAATGTGGTGTGCATAGAATTTATAGTTTATTTACAGGGACACACGAAAGAATTCGGCTACAGTACTGCCTATGAATACTAAACGTTGGAAGTGCGTTTTTAAGTGTAACTATTTTTTTTTTTTTGCATATTACTTAGCGTGTGTAGATTCTATTGATAATATACGAGACTGCACAAAATTTATCAAGTTCATTCCTGTTTATTGACCGAAATCGGAATAAAAATTTCCAACTGTGCTATACGTTTAACTGAACTAACTTTTAGCATACTATGTGTATACATACGAATCTATAGATCATATACATGGCTGCACATAAAAATTCGGATGTTTTTCTGACTATTGATGGATTTTCATATGCGTTATGCTATTTCAAAATGAATTACTTAGTCACCATCTGTGATGGTCATAAACTGCGAAATTTTGTTACAATACTTTGAATGTGTTGGAAACTGTTTAATAATCTATACTAGGCGCAAGATGTTTCTTTGGTTTTTTTTTTTAACGATTTGGAAAAATGGTTATTGTCCTCGTAATCTAGGCAATGAAAAGCATATCTGAAGCTTTTTATTGGTTTAATCTGCAATTTATTCGTTTTCTGATTGATCTATACAGTAATATGTATTTCCCTTTACTTTCAACAGAGATGGACAACAGAGTGTTGCCACTATGACAAAAAAGTAATAAAAACTACAAAAAAAAATTAATAACTCAGAAACAAATTTAGATACAGCTTTCAAACAAATTGCATTTAAAAGTACATTTTTTTCTCTATACGACGATATAAAAAGTAATATTGTGGGATATTTAGATGTTTAAGAAATAAATTTCATTTAAAATTGGCCGTCAGATTTCTTCGAAATCTGACGATGGAAAAGTCTTTTCCCGAACAGCCAATGAAATGCTTGGATAATACTTAAGTTTCAGGTGGATAATATGTACGAGTCGCAGGCGATTTTTGTCGCTTGCAACTTTTACGTATAATAACACTATTAATGTTTAATTCATGGCGTACGTAATGTATGATTAACTCCGTGCTATTTTTTATGTCTTAAATTTTAGTCTTTGAAAAAATCATTTTTCAAATGGTCGTTGTAATTTGTTAAATTGCATTTTTTTTTTTTTTTTGAAAGAGCATCTTTTCATAGCGGTACCATGAAAATATAATATAATATAATTTTCATAGTGGTATTATATAATTTTGTATCAGGATCCAAAGATTTCTGCATGACTGCTTTTTTTTCGACAATCTCTATTTTTTTGTAAAAATCGAGGAGTGGCCACGAAATGTTAATATGTTGTTAACCCTTATCTACTGTCTCAAAAATAGTCGCCTAGCTTTGATCAGTATCTAGCATACTGTGATCGGTTTCTGAAACCGCTTGATCGAAAGGTGAATACTAGAGAACAGGAATTCTTCTTTTTCAGAATTTAGTGTCACCCCTGGCATTTCCATTACTTCATTTTCTTCTGGTGGACTGGTGGTTTCTATTATTATGAAACAGCCATTATAAATGAAGCGTTAGGTGAAGTTGAAAGAGCAGTCGTAAAAAGTTAGAACTCTGATTTTCTGGTCAGAATGGGAAGAAAAAAAATGGCCATAATTTTTTTTTTTCAAAAAAAATTATGGCCATTTTCTTCCCATTCTGACCAGAAAATCAGAGTTCTAACTTTTTATGACTGCTCTTTCATCTTCACCTAACGTTTCATTTATAATGGCTGTTTCATAATAATAGTAACCACCAGTCCACCAGAAGAAAATAACTCGGTTAAGCGGGACTCGGATAATCTTGACTCCACTGTAGTGCAAAACATATTTGAATTTTAAGACTTAAAAGCACATGCTTTTATTTTATGTAAGATGACGCCATTTGCATTAATATGGATTCTTAAAATTAAATATAGTTTATAATAGTTCTATGTTTTATCATAAATCATTCATTTATATTTTTCTCAAAATAGCACGTATTTTAATTAATTTTTTTTCAATTTTTATGAGAAAATGGCAACAAAGAGATATAATTGCTATTTTTCAACATTTTTTTCTTTACTTTCTACGGAAATGGAGTACTCGTGTTACCAAAATGAAACAAATGTCGCTAAAAACTACAAAAATAATAATAATAATAATAATAATAATAATAATAATAATAAACAAATGGAGATGCAGTTTTCAAACAAATTGCATTAAAAAGTACTTTTTTTCCCCAATACGACAGTATGAACATTGAAAATGTGCGATGCTTAGAAGTTTAAAAAATGCTGTAGCATATTTAAGCGCACAATGAAACATCGGCTTTTGTTTTACGGCTAGCGTACACAAGGTAACGTTATTTATTGGAGACAAAATGAGCTAGGAGAAAGAACTAGCAATCCGGGGCAAAAAGACTCTATTACCTGACAGTATACAGTTTGTCTTTTAATATTTATGTACATAATTATGATAATTAAAATGCACCAATTCAGAAGTCTACAAGTCTCTAAAAAAACAAAATTTCACTAGTATCTGTAGTTAAACTGTGAAAATTGAAAAAAGCAGTTGTGTGTGAGATCTCAATCAACATTAAAAATTGAGATACACAATACTATTTTACGTTTTTAAAAAGTCGTCGCGTCGTATCATCTACAGTTTTCTGATAGTAATACGTACAAAATCTTAATATACCATCGCCTACTGTTCTTGAAAATTGGCTCTAAACCCTTTGAGCTCTGCCGGGTGAATTTTCACCCACATAAAATCAAAATCTTTTAATTTCCTTCAAAAAGTCTCCATTTTAATTGCAAAAACTGGGTTTTGTAGATTTTACTTGTCTTCTTAAAATCTAGATGGCAGCACTATTCTCTGCAAATATCTAGTAGGTTTTTAATGCGACCTTAAAAAAACTCCAATTTTGAAGGTTTAGAAATTTTGTATTTTTCAAGCATTATAAAGAAATATTTTTCAAAGCAGATAACATTTTTTTTCTCTTGGACACATCAAACATTTAATAATAATTACATGCAAATCACTAAACTGAAAATTTAAATAATTACAGGGGATAGAAATAAGTAATGGTAGAATTTTCTACCAGCAGAGCTCTAAGAACTACAAGAATGTGCTTTGTCACTAGATGGCAGCACTAAAATTACATACCAGACAGTGTTTCAGAACCAAAATTTAGATGCTTATAATTTAATTCCAAGGAATTTAAATTTGTGTTTAATTCAGCAGAATTGACGAGTTTATTATGTTTTAAATATTTCTAAACAAAAAATAAATATTTTTAAAATCTGTTTCATCTATAAATTTGATTAGTTTGTATTTTTATATTATGATTTAAAAAATTTTAAATTTTGAATTTTCTCATTTAATAAATTTTTAAAATATTTTAACAGTCTTAGAATTTGTTTAAACCATGTAACTGCTTAAAATATGTTGAAATTTCAGCAATTATAGTAATTTTAGAATAAATTTGAGGTGTCATTTCTTGTATATGCGTGTTGAAATGAATGCTCTAGAGCTCTGATGGCGGAAAAACTTCCCACGTCCCCCAGCCTAAAGGGAATATTTAAAAAAAAATTTAATCACATGGTTCAATTTCAGACAGTCCCCTAATCACATTTTAAGTGTTTTTCTAGCATATTTTTAAAATTTTAATAACCCGGAGCTCAAAGGTTTAACGGAAACTTTCTATTTTGAGTAGAAATGGTAAATTTCCCTGTAATAAACATAAAATTTCCTTTTAAGCCTTATTTGTTGAGTGTTAAAAAAGAAACTGTTACTTCTAATTCAGGCAAACGGAAATACTACTTTTTAATCGAGAGAAAAGAGAAGACTAAAAAACAGGAATTCTGCTTTTTCAGAATTTAGTGTCGCCCCCGATGAAAAAAATGTATGTATATATAAATAGTACAAAACATATTTAAATTTTAAGACTTAAAGCACACACTTTTATTTTATGTAAAATGACGTCATTCGCATCCGCTTAAGAATTCCACATTTACGATCCACTCTTAAACATCTACAGTAAAGCATGCATAAGATGTCACTATCGCAAAATAATACACAACTGCAGCAAAAAGATTCCGTCATTAAAGAAACTCGACAAAAAAACGCTATCTAATGATTCATAGGCATTCATTTGTTTGTAACATTAATGTAGACGATTTCAGCCGTGACGTCTGTCATGACGTTTTGGTTGGAAACTGACACCAAACAAACGGTTGCTATGTTGTATTTTCTATTTTGTTTGTGTGTTTCACCTATATCTTATATCTGTATCTCACATCTAAGTGTTTTAATACTTGATATGTACTGGTAACATTTTCTACGATTTATATTTAAAAAGAAATGACGCATAGTGACCGTTTGTTTGGAGTCAATTTACAACCAAAACGCCATGACTCACGTCATACTGAAAGAGTCTACAGATACTTAACATTAAATATAGTTTATAATAGCTCCATGTTTTAACAGAAATTATTCGTTTATATTTTTTTGAAAATAGCATGTATTTTAATTACATTTTCTTTCGGTTGTAATGAGAAAATGGCAACAAAAAGATATAATTGCTATTTTCCATGAGATAGACTATTTTCCTTTTACTTTCTATATAAATGGAGTACTTGAGTTGCCAAAATTAAACGAATGTTGCTAAAAACTACAAAAAAATTAATATTTCAAAAATAAATGAAGATACAGTTTTCAAACAAATTGCATTTAAAAGTACTTTTTTTTTTTTCCAATACGACAGTATAAAAATTGAAAATGTGAAATTTATTGAAAATGTGAATTGAAAATAGAAATAAAAAAAAATTCTATAGAGCATTTAATCGTACAATGATACATCTGTTTTGTTTATTGCTGCCTTCTGTAAGGTAACTTTTTTTTTTTTTTTGGAGACAAAATGAGCTGGGAGAAAGAAATAGCATATTGTAACGAGGCTAAAAAGCAGTTAAGGTGGTCCGGGATTCAAAATTCTAATTTTTTTTATTTATAGAGATTTTGTTATGATTTTTTTTTTCTGAAATATGCTTTGTTTTAATATAATAAGAATATTGCATCTAAAAAATCTTAAAAAATGCAAATATTGTTTTTAAAAAATTTAAATTTTTAAATTTTAAATATACCGGGTAAGTCAAAATCAATATAGCGATTACAAACGGCTATAACTATTTAATGGGAAATAATTTATCGATAAGATTAGCACAGAATGTTAACGGCACCTCAAAATTTTGCATCCATACGCATAGATGTTCTATGTGACTTCCCTTGGAACACGGACAACATCTAGGCGGTAGTCCATTTCACGCCATACATTCTGAAGCATTTGTTCAGTCACCGACGCAAGCGCATTACAAATGCGTACTTTGAGTTCTTCAATTGTTTTGGCATGGGAGGCACCCTGTCTTTCCCATAACCCCATAGAAAAAAATTTTACCATTATAATTGGTCATTTTTACTAATGAAACGACCGCAATGAACAGGTTTCTTGTCGTTGCAAAGTTTCAAATCGCGCATGCGTTACCTTTCGCTTCACTGCACCTGGGTCTTACGTAAAAATTTTTTGAAGTTCCGCCTACATTCTGTGTTAATATTACTGCTAAATTCTTTTCCATCAAATAGTTACAGCTGTTTGTAATCGCTATATTCATTTTGACTTGCCCTGTATTTAATTTTTGATATAACTCTGGAAGTACTTACTCGTTTTACAAAATTTTTACACTTTTATGTACAGAAAATGTGTCATTTTAATTTGTCTTCAGGATTTCTTAAAATATTGATTATGAATTTTATAAAAAAAAAATTAAGTAAAAAAATGAAGTTTTTTTATGAGCCAGTTTTGCATTAATTAGCATATTTTCACAATTATCACACAAAATTGAAAATCCTGAAGATAATTAGTTGGAAATATAGCATAAAATCTCTGTTGAAAATGTCATACATATATCTTGCAAGGAACTTTAGATATATTCTTTTAAATTTGATAAACTGTGAAAAAATTCGTTCTGAGATGATGAAGTTAAAGTTCTCGTCAGAAGGTAGCTTATGCATCGCTTCTCAAGGCAAAAGGTGTTATATCTTTGGATCTAATGAAGATAAAAGCATGCGGTTTGCGATATTTAACGTTAAAAACTCAGTATATTTTTTAAGACAATAAAAAACAAAATTAAATTTTTTTAGAATGTTTAGCTTCGGACCCCTTTAAATTTTCATAATTGAAGTTTTGTCCTATAACTAAATCGTTGGGTGCAGACAGGTTGTAAATGGGGAGAATCATCTTTCACGCTGTAATGTCGAGAACGAAGGTTTGAGTACGGAGGATGGCATGGTGATTAAAACCATGCGCGATCATCTATTTATATAAAATCCAAGTCTCTGTGTGTCCCTCACTATTCCGGTAGGACCGCATCACTGAAATGAGTAATTGTTGAAAAATATTAATGCAGGGTTACCACAGTAGCGCCAAATGTTAGCCAACTTGGCGATAGCTGGCTAATTTGGCGAAATTCCCATTTAAAACCACCACCGAGATGGTTTCTGACTGGAGGTCACCGAAATTTAATTTAAACTCCACTCTTTTAAGATATTTTTTCGAAATCTATGGGTGAGAATTTAAAGTACATCTTTATATCTTCCTCCCGATGCTACTAATAAAATAACCGCCAATAGACAACGGTGTACTGTGTGAGCTCCTAACTGCGCGATTTCAATGTGCTTTAGGTACTTTTCCAGTATAGGTGCCTTGGCGAAAAAGTAAATTTGGTAACATATTTTACGGGAACCTATTCGCTGTTTCATTTTATATACACACGCATTTTTTCGATAATTATACGATTTATTTAACATAAAAAAGCCGTTTCTCTAATTTTATACAGAAACAGGTGTAATTTGTACATAAAAACATCAATAATATACATATAAAACAAACAAAAACGCTCATCAAATTTGTTTTCATAGCTGTTTATATGATTTGACAACAAATCTCGATATTTTTCCGTTATACGGAACCCATGCCAAAATGTATGCTAATGCGCCAATTATTTCAAAAGAAAGATCAGAGATATTTGTAATTTTATGCGAGCAGTTAATATGAGTTTTATTTTATTGCTTTATTTTATAGCAGTTATTTGTTCACTTATTTTAAGTATATATTTGTGATTTGATGAAATAGTACGTAAAAGTCTGAAATTTTCAAATGTTATATTTTTTAAATGCTCACTTTAGTATCGACAATGGTTTTCTTTTTATTTTTCAAATGCTTCAATTCACGATTTTGCGCCAACTATTACGCTTGGCGATAATGGTGTCCACATAACGGAAAAGTACCCAAATCTCACTTTCTGATGCCCAAATACACCAAGCTTTTTTTAAAAATGCCAAAGCCCTACAGTGGAAAAGTACCAAACTGTCTATTATTTTGCGCTATCTGTGTTATAGTTTGTACTATATGCAAGGGGAGTGGAGCGAAGAGTTTAAACATTAAATATTAAAGTTTCGGCACAGATGTCATATAGCCCCATATTGGCGCGATTTTTTTCTGACGCCAATGTCATATACACAACGGCTACTTAACTGGCGCCAAAGTGTCGTAATTTT